>JAVANC010000010.1:9200871-10400871 GCA_033319125.1 Parnassius glacialis
AAGCGGGTTGGCAACGGCAGTTGTTTTTATTCAGCTGTTATCAGGGAGATGCTGTTATCCATCTATCATCATAATATCATTTCTTTATTTCCCTCCGCCGCCATTTACAATACCCACGGTATGATATGGGGTAGTGGATATACGATTATTACACGATAGATCTCATCTCATTGATACATACATACATACATAAACACTCGCGGCTGTCACCCAGAGGGGTAGGCAGAGACTATGGACTTCCATTTGGCACAATCCTGACCCACCTCTCTCGCTTCTTCCACATCCATATACCTACGAATACACGCTCGTCGGTTAAAGGTACTCTTAGTTTGGCCCATTTTCAATATATCGCCAATTTGGTCGATAAACTTTCGCCTAAAGCGTTCCTTCCCGACTCAGCTGTTCACCTCGGCAACATAAATTGCTTTGTCACGCTTTCCTCATTCATTCTTTCTACATGACCAAACCACCGAAGGATTCCTTTCTTATTCCTGGTCACAACATTATCTTGTAAACCACACTCTTCTCTTATCAAACAATTTCTCACCCTGTCATTCACATCCATCCTTAACATACTCCTTAATGACTGGATTTCTCCAGCATTTACTTTATTTCATTCATTGATACCGTAATAAAATACATAGACCAATTACAGGAATCTTGCAACGTCAAGTTAGTGATTGCTAATCCACCATGGAAACCGTGGCGATTATCAGGAGAGTTTCATGCTCAATAGTTGACTCTCACGGTCAAATCAAGAAAAAAATTAGTATTTATAATAAAAAAAGCAAATAATTTTATGCTTTGTGGCATTCTTTGAGGATAGCCTATGTTCAGCAGTGTATTAATAAGTGGCGAAGCTTGCGAAGTCACTTATTGATTTCACGATGTATGTCCGTCTGTCCGTTTGTCCGTCCATCTGTCCGTCTGTCCCACGATTATCTCGAGAACGGTTTCGAATTTTCAAATTCTGTTTTCAGCAATCGATTACTGATCACCCAGGCATCTGAACCTCCTATTTTGAAAAAATTTTTTTTCCGTTAGAAACCGCTACAAAGCTGATTGCTTCGTCACTTTGCTATGCTGTAGCTTGCTAGGTTTATTTCAGCTGATGATGATGTTGATGATAAATTGACTTTCATGATTTATTACGAACTAAAAAAGTAACATGACGGTTGTCAATATTATGCTTTTTTAATAACTTTTTTTTATATTTATTGTTCAGTAGCCTATGATACACCGGAGAGGAAGACGTTTTAATCGACATCCCGCTCTTTAAAATCTCCTCCCGAGTTATATAATTTCCCACGCGCAAAACTGTGAACTATAATGCTAGACATAAACCTCCGTCAAAGAAGCATTACCAAACATAAAATATGAATATAAGGTTATCTTCTATTTAGAATTTACCAAACTGTAAATACTAACACGATGAATGAATGATTGTTGTACTTGACTATTTACAGGGTTAAATATTACTTATAAATACAAAAGTTAAAATAGAAAATAAAAGAAAGGTAGGAATGAGGTATCAAAAGGCATTAAATAAAAAGAATGTTTTAAGGTTGGGCACTGCTAAAGTCTTGTCGTTTATTGCTTTTGAGAAAACAATACCCTATTAAAGAATCTAATAAAAATAAACTTAGCCCTTGCAGTTGAGAAAAGTAATCTAAACCCAGAGTTCAGATTAAAAGTGAAAGCCGACACACTACGCAAACACTGAAATACCATTAAGTCATCCGACGCTCGCCCGAAGGTTTAATTTAACTGAGATAATTCCAGTTAAATTAAGCTACGGAGAGATTTCCAGGTCTCACAAACCAAATATGAGTTTAAATTTTGGGAGTGAATTTGATAATGCTTTAGTTGGTTAGTAACCCGTGAAACTTTGCTCACGTCGTTTCATGTTAAGTATGGGCTTAAACTACATGAATACCAAAATTGTTAATGATGTAGGTAGAAAGTAATCCTTTTTAGGATTTTTAAGAATATTTGAAAATGATTTCTTATTTACACGAACAGTAGCTATTGAGTAAAACAATTTTTACAGATTTCATGCTGATCATTTGCCAATTTCTTGATTTGAATTTGATTGATTTTGAAGCGTCAGTAGCCTAATGGCAGGCCGCGGACCGCGAACTCGAAAGGTCGTGGGTTCAAATCCGCCATTCGACTACTGTCGTGAACTACTTCTAACACAAGCATTTTAAGCTAACCAGAAGTGGTTAAAGGGAATATTAGAGCATTACTAGTATTTTAAAAAAAAATTCTGCCAAGTAATTCATAAAGATTAGCAGTATCTTTTTTTTAAACGTTACCCCTACCCTAAGATTTTCTCCTGTATCGTGGAGGCAGTTTACAAACACAAATTGCACAAGGACAAACATCCAGACCCGGAACAATTATTTGTAGGTCATACAAATACTTGTTCCGTGCGGGATTCGAACTCGCGGCCCCCAGCGCAGCAACTTATTGCTTAGTCACGGAGCCGTCCGTTTTTCTTAGATTTCTGACAAGTCTTTAGGGGAAACAACGCTTCTATGCACGTATATGTGCATGCATCTATGCATTTTATCTCGAATATTATCTATCACCTTTACATGTAGTTACTTAAAACTACTTCAACAAATTGAATTAAAACTTGATAAGATGTTGCAAACACGCAAATGATGTTATTTTGGAGTCAATATTACAATTTAAACAGAAATTTTACTATTTAGGGACTAGAAAATTTGGAGAAAATTTTAAATTCTTCCGAAAATCTAATTAAAAATCAAATAAATGGTACTATAAATCTTTATTGAATTGAAAATCTATAAATGTTTAGGTTTTATACACAAACACAATTTCCTATGAATTTTTTTTCATTAATAAATTACGATCACTACATATAAATATATCACTACACTTACAAACAAAAGCAGAATTTGTGGAAATTAACGTTAAAACATTTGACACGTTCAAAAATATTTTTTTTGGGAAATTTGTGAGACATCCGAAAATGGCAGAATTAACTAATCGTGCAAATTCGATTTCCAATTGAAGATGAAGACAATACTGAAACAAAATATTATCTTAGTTGTAACTATTTACGTTGGTAAATATTATTTTAATAAGCCCAATTTAAGTAGAACAATTTTCTTTACTCAGTTTTAGCACAGCCTGAACTCGCACTAGTTCTTATCGCAACAGGTTTCTCACGCAGAGAAATATTTTCATCCCCTATAATGTATCACTCTAGCTGCTTGAAAGCAATCCTTGAGTGCCGTAATTTGTCGTCTATCGACATCGATTAAATCCCTCGGCTTCCGCCGATATTTCAAATATTCGTCCCCCACATGTTATTAATGCCTCGCGTAGGACCTGATATAAGGATTTTATTGGCACTCCCTGAGCTCTACGTGTTACCGCTTGACTTTTAATTGAATATTTAACTTTGATCAGGTGATATATCTTTTATATACCTTTTATTGGTGAGTGAGACCTTGGAAATTAAAATGATAAGTACTCAAAACTTTCACTCTTATAAAATGATGTGATTGTAAAATGATTTTTTCTCGATATACACCACACCACAAAATACTTTAAAAACATTAAAGTTTCTTAAAATATCTAAAAACTGCTAATTTTATGACGTGCTATCATTACACATAACATTTATTTTCTTACGTGTAACAATTTGTTTCAACATTTTATTTTTATTAGATTCTTTGGTCGAATTTACCAATTTTGTATTATAAATAGCCACTTGCAACCAAGTTCAAACACAGGAGTTTAAACAAGCTTTGTCAATATACAAGAATAATACCAAAAATACCCCACATACATGTTTACTTTTTTATTCTGCCTCTCAATATTCTTTGATAGGCACACAGATCATAGTTCGCGGAGCAGTCGACGCTCAAACACAGATGAAACGTCGTTATTAATATTTGCACTCACACATCGAACACACAGTTTAGACAAGCTTTAACACAATACTAAATGCACTGCTGCTGGCACAAAAGTAGTTAAAAGGGATTTATATGGATATATCCCTTTTCCGAATGTTACGGATTCTTATTCTAGCCTTGAAGTGTTGCCACATTTTAGTAAAATGGAAAACACTTGCAAATTATTTCACTCTTTTGAAACAAACTGTTGGGTTCAAATGCTTGAAACAATGAAGTACCGTCCCATCGGGAGTCTTTTTGTCCGATGATTGCGTATCTTCTGGGAATTCACGCGCGCGAATTCCTAAAACGAACGAAGACTTTATCACCTAGTACATTTTTCTTGACAGCACTATTTTTTGATAATGTAGCAATAACCGTAATTGTTAATACATTCTTTATAAAATTTTAATTAAAATTATAATAATATTATATTGGTTTTAAATTTTAACCATAATTTCTTTTATATTTAATTAATAATTACATTCATTTACAGTTTGTCGATAAAAATAAATTCCCACCACTATAACGTACTCAGAGCACTATTCCCAATGAGATTTTACGTCTTCTACACATCTTATTCGCTAGTAAGGAAATATTACGAGTCATTCTATTATTATATTTGAACAAAGAAAATAGTATATGTGTGTTCGTGGCCACATGTTGCCGATTCGGACTAAGTCATGCTATTATATTGGGGTCAAATAGGGAGAAGTCGAATAGTTCATATATTTTTTTTGTTATATTTTTACCACTTTATTCTGATCAACTTTCAATAACAAAATTGTAATTGTTCGACTAGGTTGACGTGATTGATGTTGTTTGATTTCTTTTCTTTGATATTTCTAATTATATTTTGTATTGTGTTATTTCTTTTCGTAATTAAAAGTTACTTCTGGCAACACTTATATTAGAACAACCTAATTAAAAAGAAAAAACTTTCATCGTTGCTTTTAATTTTGGGTATTTTGATCTTTAAAAACTCTACTGTCAATACAATAGAGTTTATAAAGCTCATAATATATATAATATAGTACTCGTAAAATTTACCTTAACGGTTTATCTTTTTCAGCGACATATAATATGAACATTTATCGTATTTAATAGGAACAAGTGGTAAAATTAAAAACTATGTGCTACCGACTACAATATAAATAAAATGAGACCATCATCAATGTAGTCGAAGTCAATTAAATACGTGTTCTTAAGGATAACTCAAATACTACTGGTTACATCTTGATCAAATTTATATGGGACCACATGAGAAGCCACCAGCTTTTACACTTAGAAGAAGTCGGTTATAATTTGTTTATAAACACTGTTTCAAATATATAATCTACGAATTTCTGAAACAAATAATTATGTTTTATTCACATTAGAAATTATGGCGGTAAACACTATGTGTTTTCGAAACAGTTGGCTTACTCCCCGCTGATGTTGGGGAGCAAGTGTAACAATTCCGTTTTGCAACAAATGTTCACGCGTGTGTACACATATTTTGACGGCTAAACACTATATAAAATGAAATAAACTTTTGAAAAGAAAAAGTATTTTATGTGATAGCTCTATTTTATAGAATAAGGTTACCCAACGAGCACACAGTCTACCTGATAGTAAGTGGATGCTGTTGCTGTTCCCTTAGACATCTACCTCTATCCTCAATTCAAAATCGAAATACAGATGCGTTATCACCTCTGAGGAAAAATTACGAGTAAAGATTCTAAAAATAAAGTTAGTTGAATGTGATTTATGGGCAACAACGTTTTTTTCTACCGATCGAACCTTACGAATGTTTGACTGCACAGTACAATCAGTTAATTTAATGCATTACAATGCATTTTGAAATTAAAAGATAAAAAGGACAGAATTATTAAAAACAATTAAATTAATTTTTCTTCACTATTTGCCTAAGTATATAACTTATTCTGAACCTTCTCTTCAAATTAAGCCGGTTATTGCAAAATAATCCATAATAATAGTATATATATAAAGAGAATACCATTAGGCAATATCGTAGTGACTGAATGGTGTGGACGCTAAAATCTTCGGAAGAAATTTTTCCTAAAACATCTATGTGAGGTTTCCATACATCTTCAGATTACTTGTATTTGAAAATTTGTCTCCCAGTTCATATGCGGCTTTACTATTGTTTTAATGACACGCAATTATGAATCACATCATTAGCTGACTTACGGTGACAAAGACGGTTGAAGAGTTTCTGTTAGCTTACCTGCAACAATAATGTAAAAATAAGTACAAATGTACAATACAGACATAAATCTTATTACAGTAATTTAAAAAAAAACATGCGTGAGTGTCGTGGAACACTCGGTTGGAACGAAGTTCCTTTCATATTATATTATTATTGACAAACGTATTATATTATTGATTAACAAATATAAATAAATTAATTATTAGCGCCTATTAAAATGAAAAATGTAATACACTATGACACAAGGGGTAGTGACGAAAAAGTCTTACACTTTTTGTCGCCTAGCTCCCATCCGCCAAACCCGTACCGTCCGATAAGGAACTTCATTCCAAAAACAACTAATAATTTTGTTCATATGAACTTAAAATAACAATTCATCGTTTATTACAAACTATCGATTAATTTTTTTTATAGGATGGGGTGACAAACGAGCACACATTCCACCTGATGGTAAGTGGTTGCTTGGGTCGTAGACATCTACATCTATGCTCTTCTGCGAATCTAAATGCAGATGCGTTGTCACCCGTGAGGACTAACATGGAATGCCTCTTTTCCAGTAAAAAGGGTCTCCGATTCTCTACATTCACAATATGAAACACAGCAGTTTGAAGCTGCTATTTTACGATGGTATTGTGTGAGAGCGTGGTCCTTCCCCGGTCGAGCCGACCCATTCGTGCTACAACTATACTACTAATATAGCTGCAGCATGGCTCTACCACGTATAAGGTAATTTGTCATAGATGCTATGCTTGTCAGGCTATTTGGGACCGCAGATCATTATCATGTTGAGTTTTTATCAGGATTACTGGCCCTATCCTGATTATTTCCCTTTGTCACTTGTTACGGTACTAATGGGATGATAATATGGGTTAGTAAATTTCCTTACGCCGCCTATACACGGCGCGGTATGGTACTTAAAATACTGTTGTAAGTGAAGAATACATTTATAATTTACGTTTGGATAATTTGAAATCGAAATGAGAGATATTTAAAATGACCAATGGATATTTTCGAACGGCGTTTCGTGTCAAACATGGACAGGTACGGCGGTCGCCTCGGGCGAGCCGGGCCACGCCGTAATCCTATCTCGTTTGAAGCCAGCGCAGCACCACGCTACACCAGGCATTAAAAAAGGGCGAAAATGACGTTTCCAATTTTCTACTGTTGCCCCCGGGGCGAATTCATTTTATTTGTAGGCTCGGATTCGGCCGTCACAAGCGTTCACACGGGCTATGTAGCTATTTTTCATAGCCATCAAAGGCATCTCCCAAAAGGTTGTAAAGGTGACTTTATTAACGATAAAGTCCAACTTGTGAAAGGAATTTTCTTAAGAAAATTAAGGAATTTCCACGCTTTTTGATTCGATTCGCTTTCGCCTCTATAAAAATTTGATGAAACGAACGGCGTTGCGTATTTTTGCGATATTTTAATATTCGCTGGAATGCGGGCGGACGGGCCTCGTAACTTAGTTTATTAAGAATTTCGGTAAGGGCGCTGATTTATAAAATATCAATAAGCACAGTCAAGATCTTAACAACCAATTTTTTATAATCGTCCCAAAATTTCCTTCCTTTAACCTATAAATTAACTTTCGGGAATAATTCGCGGTTCTATGTATGATATTAAGGTTTTAGAGTGTTTTACTTACTTACTTACTTACTTATCTTCACGCACAATCCCTGACGGGGTAGCCAGAGAGAACAGATCGCCAAGTGTCACGATCCTTACATACCTCTTTCGCTTCTTTCAGATTCATAATCTTCTTCATACATGCACGTCTAGGTATCCGAGTACTCTTGACCCTCCCCTCTTCGAGCAGTTTGCTCACATGGTCTTCGAAAGTTAGTCTCGGTCTACCTCGACACCTTTTAATATTAACTTTCGCGCTATATATTTTCTTCACCATTCGGTCTTCACTCATTCGCTCAACGTGCCCAAACCATCGAAGCACGCCCTTATCAATTTTTGTGATAAGGTCATCTTTCAAACCTGCCATATTGCGAATCTCTTCGTTTCGCTTTCGTTACAGAGTGTTTTGATAATTTTATTAAATATTTCAAATTTTCACTATAACTGCTATAATGAAATCTACTAATTTTGTTAAAAAAAATGCTTTTTTTTATAGGAGAGGGGGCAAACGATCATGCGGCTCACCTGATGGCAAGTGACTACCGCCGCCCATGAACAACTGCAACACCAGGGAGGGAATTGCAGATGCGTTGCCGGCCTTTTAAAAAGGAGTACGCTCTTTTCTTGAAGGTCCTTAAGTGGTTAGTAAATCTGGGGGCACGGTAGTGCCCCCGCCAAGTCGAGCAAAAAAGCGGCACGGCCGTACCATCCTTTTTTCGAAGCAGTTCAGGCCATTTCCGAAACTCTATAACTTCGTTATGGATAAAACTAGAAGCCTGTATTTATATAACAAGTACGCATTGTATAAACTCGGTATATTTCAAATTTCATTAAATTTGAACCAGTAGTTTAAGAATTATAACTAGTCAAAGTTTCTTAATTTTGTCACTCACTGACTGACCGATCATCAAAACTCTGAGGCACTTCTAGCAGACATAGAAACTTCAAATTTGGAATACAATTATTGTTTAATACATTAATTAAGGAAAAATTAAAATATTTTACAATTTCGGTCCACTTTTCGAGATACACCAACTGCATAAATAACTTTGTAATCCCATATAATTATATAGTATTACAAAGTTACATTTGCAGTAAATGAATCAGTGTACCTATATATGTATAATGGAATAATAGGTGTAAATAGCTACCTAGATATAACTATCTACAAAAAGAAATGAGATGCCATCAAAAACATAACTTGTAAAAAAAAGCCAAGTCTCGCAACTCAGTTCTTCTACCGTAAAAAGTTGTGAGATCCATGTAATACCAAGTCGGTTAATTCATTCAGTCCATAGATTGACTTGGCAATCGCACTAAACAATCTAATTTAATATAATATGTATTACTTGTGAGATATATTGTGTTTTCATGCGATTGCCAAGTCAATCTATGTATCAATCTATGGACTGAATAAATTAACCGACTTGGTATTACATGGATCTCACAACTTTTTACGGTAGAAGAACTGAGTTGCGAGACTTGGCTTTTTTTACAAGTTATGTTTTTGATGGCATATGGGCTTTTAAAAGGAATTAGAAATAAAAGAGCGCTTCTGTGGACGGGGCATAGTCTAAACAGCAAATATTTGTGTAACATTTTAACTACATTAATGCTTAATGTTTAACTAGAAATAACAGATATGCAATAAAAAAGATTTTATAAAAACGCAAAAAAATCTCATTATATAGAAATAAAAAAACAGCCTAAAAAGTTATACAATTAGGTACAAAGTCCACGGTGCTCCATTAATGAGATATAGCCGTCATCACATTTAATCGGGTTACGAGTATATCATAATTTATAAGACAAAGGTGTCAGTGTGACAATGCTTTTTTTAATTTAAAGTACTGGCCTATTCTTTAAATCAGATTTGCCAATTTCAGTGGTTGTTATGGATGTTGTGGAACTTAAGACGATGGCACTTGATCTTCTTTTTTTGTCATCATAATACTTGTAATTGTGATAAATTCGCTCCAAATTTGTTAAATATATAAAATAAAATAATTTACAATTTTGCCTTCAAATTTGGCCTTGTCCTGCGCCACCGGCGTCCTTCGACTCCATTCATGTTTTGTTCCCTTGTTCATCATTCATTAATTTTTTACAGCTCTTCAAAAATCCGACGCTGATAATAAACCTTCCCCATAGATTACCGCTTAGGGTATATTCCTACAGTTTCCACGCTTGCCCTGCTGGTTGGTTAACGATTTTTTTAATATTACTGTCGACTTAGTATGCTGCTGCCTTTGAGCTGATTTAGTTGGTCTTTGTCCCCTATTACGACACCCACGGTATGATTTAGGATAGTGAAATCTCTTACGCAGTTTCTACACGGGAAAATTAATAAATGATAAATAAGGTACGTGAGGGTAATATGGCCACCTTAAGATTTGCCGCCGTATAAAACCAAAACTAGGAGGAGGATAGAGACAAAAACACAAAGCCGTATACTATGACTAATATTTTAAGTAAATAATAGCAAACAAGCATTGGAAATAATTAGGAACATTCCGAAAAATCAACTTAAGAACTACACAATACTAAAATCGACTAAAATATTTACCATAATGTCAACTGTCATAATTGCGTCGATAAAGCGGCGCTCTTTTGAACTTTTATTGATTGATGAATAACTATCGTATCACAGAACAATCTAAGCAAACAAGGCTGTAGTTTATGAGTTATAAGAAAGTGACCATATTATTAACCGGATTACCATATTACCCCCCCCCCCCCATACTATATTTAGTTACAAGAATAATTGTTCAAGAGTACTCAGAGTTGGATAGAGCCTTATCTATATATTATAAAGAGAAACATACTGAAGGGTTGTTAACAGTCATATTTCCAAAGTTTACACAATCAAGTACATATGCCACGTAATTCAAAGATCAAATGCGTTGACTCTACAAGTATCACAGCCGGCCGATATATGTACGTATATGACGTGTCACAAGCAAAAGTATGCGGGGAGGTGGGGCTTCATGTAAAATTCATACCAATCCCGACTTCGCCTCCAAGCTTTTCGCATTCGCATAGCGCGAAATCACGATAAAATTACTCCCATCTAATCATGTTATTCGGTAGGAGACAGAAAAATCGCAACGCCTGAACACCACCTTCAAACTGTGACGGCGCCGCTACTCGTTTTTATTTATGACACATCTTTATTTATGATCTTTTCTCACTGTATCGATCGGGAACATCGTGAATAAGTTATTAAATCATGTTTTAAAAAAATTCATGGTTTGGAGGGAAGTATTTTAAAAATAAAAAATTATCCGTGTTTGTTGAGTACAAAGTGAAAAATCCTTACGACATTTTTTTATAGAATAAAGGTGACAAACGAGTACACAGTCCACCTGATGGTAAGTGTGGCCATAGACTTCTACATTTATCTTCGATTAAGAATCAAAATGCAGATGTGTTTCCCCTGAGGACTAAGACGGGTCTTGCCTGTAAAAAGGGTCTCCGGTTCTCTACACTCACCATACGAAAGACATCAGCATTAAGCTGCTATTTTACGATGGTATTCTGTGAGGGCATGGTCTCACCCCAGTCCAGCCGAATCATTTGTACTACAACCATAATATAGCTGCAGCATGGCTCTACCACGTAAAATATATTACATTCATTCTTCTTTTATTTTATATTGTACGTAGGTAACTAGGTTAAATAATGATATACTCGTGCAGTCCCGGTGTTTAAAATGTTACAAGAAAATTTGACGTTTTTGATTTTTAATACCGTGCTAAATTTCTCCACTGCGTCGATAAAGAACTTTCATTTGAAAAATTCACCAACTCAATCAAGTTAGTATTGCTAAAAAGTAAAGTAAAAGAAACAATTTATATGTCTCCTTGCCGGTGACCCACTGCGCTAACCCAGTGCGTGACGGATTTCACATGTCTGCGAAATATATTTTATTACATTATCTAATTATTCGAGATTGGCGTAGTCCCGAATTCATGGAAGACAGCTTTGTTCCCCCCGATCCCTAAAAAAGGTGACCGCTCAGACCCGTCCACCTAAAGGCCTATTGCCATCACTTCCTTGTTCTCCAAAATAATGGAATCTATTATAAACTGCCAGCTCATGAGGTACCTTGAGGATCACCAGCTGATTAGTGACCCCCAGTACAGTTTTCATCGGGGTCGATCAGCTGGTGATCTTCTAGTCTACCTAACTCATAGATGGGCGGAGGCAGTAGAGTCCAAGTGGGAGGCATTGGCCGTTAGTTTCGACATAGCGAAGGCCTTCGATCGGGTCTGACACAAAGAGCTTCTTTCGAAGCTTCCTTTCTAAGCGCTTCCCGAGAAATTGTGCAAATTGGTCACCAATTTCCTTGCTGATCGGAGCATCAAGGTCGTAGTAGACGGTGCATGCTCTGATTTCAAGCCTATCAACGCTGGTATTCCACAAGGCTGCGTGCTATCACCAACGCTGTTTCTCCTGCATATCAATGATATGTTGCAAACTGGTAACATTCATTTCTATGCAGACAACAGCACTGGTGATGCCTTATATAGCGACCGTGCCAATATTTCTCGGGAAAACGTCACCGAGTACCGGGACAAACTTGTGTCTGAAGTCGAGTCTTTGCTGAACAAAGTCTCGAATTGGGGGCGACTAAATCTAGTCCAGTTCAATCCCCAATCTCCTCAGTTTGAAGGCACTCCCCTTGATGCCTTAGCTAGCATCGGTATCCTCGGCGTCGACATATCGAATAGTGTGCAGTTTTCTGGTCACTCGGAAGGGAAGGCAAAATTGGCCTCTAAAAAGCTTGGCGTGCTCAGCAGAGCGAGACAGTATTTCATGCCGGCACATCGCTTCAACTTTACAAAGCGCAAGTTCGGCCTCACGTGTAATACTGTTCTCATCTCTGGGCCGGGGCAACCCAGTGCCAGCTCCTTCCTTTTGACCGCATCCAGCGCAGAGCGGTTTGAATCGTTCACGACCGAGTTCTTTCTGATCGGCTCGATACACTGGCACTGCGTAGGGATGTTCATCCCTTTGCATTTTCTATCGAATTTACCACGGGGAGTGCTCTGAGGAATTGTTCGGATTAATTCCAGCCGCGAAACTTCACGAACGAACATCGCGTCAAATTGCACGATACCATCCTCACAATCTGGATACTTGGCGGTCCGCGACTGTACGTTTTACTCGGAGTTTTTTTCCTCATCCAACTTCTCTGTGGAATTGTTTACCACCGGCGATTTTTCCGGACCGATACGACTTAGGGACCTTAAAGAAAAGAGCTTACACCTTTCTAAAAGGCCGGCAACGCATCTGCAATTCCCCTGGTGTTGCGATTGTTCATGCGCGGCGGTAGTCATTTACCATCAGGTGAGCCGCATGCTCGTTTGCCCCCTTTTCTATAAAAAAATAAAATAAAATAAAACTAGCAAACCGCCACGGCTACGCCAGGATAGGATCTCTTAATGTGGCGTTATTTAGATTAAATAAGTCAAAGATTATTTAATAATTTTTCGTTTTTGTATAAAAAAAAGCTTCATGTTTATTAGATAAAGGATTAAAGATGTTGAAAAGTAATTTGCTATTAAAATAAAATGATGTGTCTTATCTAGTCTAAATAGCACCGCCCGCCCTGACACACACTTTCTACGTGCACTACGAGTATCTCCGTCACCACTAATCCCAGCGCCACTACTCCACTCCAATAAGAAAAACCACAGCACCGTAACCACACCACACAATAACCAGTGCGAACGTATCAGCTAAGTGTTCGTCGACCTGCCCAGCAGGTTTAGTATCGGAAAAATTTAAGGGCATTATTTGTATGTTCGTAAAAATACCTATAGTGAATTAAAAAGGCTTAGAAGACCTCGTACCTAGTTTTACAGTGTTTGGAAGGGAAATAATACTTGAGATGTTTGGCAGTATATTTGTGCTTATCTTATATATACATATAAATTTGCCTAATGCGGAAAGAGAGGACTATGTTTGGCTGTAAGCTTTTGATAGGACTATAGTAAGTGTCATTAAGTTACAGTTACATAGAGGAAAAAGTCTTATATACATTTTTTAAATTCATAATCTGCCAACTGTTTCCATCATTATCATTATATTCTCAAAAATTAATACTTGCAGTTTAGTTAAGTCCCCATGACTTATAATAGCGTAATCGATACAGGCCAATAGATCAGTAAGCTGAAATGGAAAAAGATCAGCTATATAGCTCGAAGAACCGACAATCGACTTGGAGAAAAGGTTTTCAAGTGGCGACATCGTTTCATTGAGCAAAATGTAAGGTGACCCTCCACTAGATACTTTGACGATCTAGTAAGACGCTGAAGATACACGTTGCAAAGAATCATGTTTTGGGAATGTCCAAGGCTTGGGGAAGGTTTATGTTTGACAGTGCAATTGTGAAGAGCTGCAATGATGATAATGACTTTTAGTATTATCGTCCTAAGGAAGAACTGTGTCGAATGTATAAAATATGAAAACATTTTATTTTATTAAAGTCACTGGTAGGACTATGGGGATTAATAATTTTTGTTTAAACATAAGTTAGATAAGTTTAGTGTAAAACCTAAAGAGCGATTGACGGATCAGTTATTTACCTTTTTATAAACACAAAAACTTCAAACAAAGCAATAACATCAGCAATCACAGGAAATATGAAAGAGGTTCCCCCAAAATATGCGTACATTCGACGCGTTCCACATTCATGTTTCGCATGAGCATACAATTCTAAAATTAAAGTAAACATTGAACTTAGCAATCCCGACTCACGCGTTATTGTTGCTGATCTAGGAGAACCATATCATAACGCATCGACGAAAACACAAACTTTAACTAAATACAATCCATCATTTTGTTATACCAAAAAAAAAACTTTATATGAAGCACAGTTTTTTACTTTTAGAAACGGGTTCCGTGTTAATTTCAAGTCTTCAGTTCCAAAATTTATAAAGATTTTCGTTATAATGTGCAGGAAAAAAATAACAGCGTTTTAGTAGTTCCTTTTTGTGTGTATATTTAAATTCTAATCACGAATTTACTACCCAAATATTTTTTTTTGGAATATGGGTGAAAAACGAGTACATACAATAACCTGATGACTTAGATTTTTTGACAAATATGGTAAATCTGATAAATCTACCAAAAAGTAGAAAGATGGCGCGTGCAGTTTTAAATTAGATGATCTCTTCTATACTTTTTAATTGGTTTATTATACTAGCTGTTACCCACACGCTTTGTTGTGCTTTAATTGAACTCCTGTAATGATAGTTGAAATCTAGCGACACCCGAAGCATGAAATGGGGTGATGAATTATTTTACACCACCACACAGCTTTAAGATTTCGAAAAATGACGATACCGCCACTTAGTATACTCTATACATTTAGCAATTTATTTATTTTTATTTTTCTACTTTCTATCTTCTTGCGTGCTGGTTTATAATCTCGTGCAATAAACAAAAAAAAACAGAGGCAGTTATAAGGACTGACGACAGAAGTGAAAACCCAACGATACATGCGACTAGCGACGCGTAGTAGACATGCTCGTGACGTCACGAGCATGTCGAGGTCAACGGTGACGCGAACCCAAAAGTTTTTTCCCTACCTAAAATCGCTCAACGCGGCTAATGAAGTTGTCACTTCAACAATAAAAATGACATGAAATACCCAGACCGAGATTACGAGCGAGAGCAGCGTTAAAGGTACTGCGATTAAAATCCTGCGTGTGAAATTAAGTGTGACGATTAGGGCGATTCTTTCTAAAATGGGCCTTATGACTAACAGTAAATATATAGGGATTGCTGATGATGAAGAAGAAGAAGGATACCAATAATAGAGCCATGCTGCATCTATATATAGGGAAGGACTACGCTCTCACAGCATACCAGCGTAAAATAGCGGCTTAACGCTGCTGTATTTCGTTTGGTGACTGTAGAGAACCGAACCTTTTTACTGGAAACGAGTCATTCCATCTTGGTCCTGAAGAGTAACAACGCATCTGCATTTTGATTCTTAATTGAGGATAGATGTAGATTTCTATGGGCTACAGCAACCACTTACCATCAGGGTGACTGTGTGCTCGTTTGTCACCTTTATACTATGAAAAAATGTTCAGGCGTCTTTGAAAGACAAATTTAATTTTAAATCTATACACATAAATAAAATTGAAGTGTCTGTCTTTGATATCAAAATAACTACCTAATATTGAGGTAAGAGGTAACCTGCATGAATTTTTAAATTGTTCGTCTATCTCTTCGGAGTGGTTGAACCGATTGTAATGAAACTGCCAGTAATGATGTAGGCTACAATTTATCCAAAAAGTTGAATATTTTTTAAAAAAACAAAGAGTAATTGATGAAATAAATGGTCTTTGATTATCTTAAACGTAAATAACACCACATTAATGGATACTACACTGGCAAAACCGGAGCAAGTCGCTAGTGTAGTATGATTATTATTAATACTGTTCTTTGCATTGTTTTACTGGTATTTTAAATATGTCATTTTAGGTGCATAAATATTCATCGGCTTTTTAAGTATTTTTGATGTAATTTATTTAGTAATATGTGCGTTGTTTCATGTGAGGGAAAGTTAATTAATTCAACTTTGTAAATTATTGTATTTACAAAAAAAACCTGGCCCGTTGGGTTTATTGCTGGTTCTTCCCAAGACAGCGGTATTTTGCGAACCAGTGGTATATAACAGTGACTTTTAAAAAGTATCATATAATCTATATTGAATAAAAAAGTTCCTGTTTTAGATCTTATAAGTTGTCCGTGTGAGGTACCCTAAAAACACAGACGCAAGAAGAAATTTTCCTTTACCGAAGTTGTATGTAATACATTGAGAGTAAATTCGCGGGGCCAACTCTTGCGGAAACGAGAATGGAATAATTCCGGGCGCCTGTACATATTACTAAAGTTTTCGCGGAACCTTCGCTGGGCCACTGAGCCGTGAGGTTTTCTTTGCAAAATTCAGTGTTTTCACTGTGTTATTTGTAATTGAGCACCGGTCGTTTCGATTGTTCGCTGCTTACAAAAAATACGGCCGTGGAAAACATGCCAAACGTGTCCACTTTGTCTTATTATGTGTTGTTTACCGCACATGTAGGGGTGGTGCTCGTCAAGTGTTTCGTCAACAGCGGAAAGTTATTTGTATAAAATTAAGCCGATTTAAATTTTTTGTTGTAAAGAAATCACTCATTGGTCAATATATACCTAACTTAATACTTTTGAATCCAGTTACCTAAAGTTTGATTTTAATAACTTATTTGATATTTTGTACTTTCACAAATAAAAATTAGATTATGATTTCTTATATTTACGCGAACATTACACATTGAATCAAACTACTTTTACGGATTTTATCGTGTTTAATTAACTTATTTACGTTATATAAATAAGTTAATTAAACGCGATAAAATCCGTAAAAGTAGTTCTATTCAATAATTAGATTTTTAACAAAGCTCATGGGGGTTACATTTCCAAACGCGTTCATGTCCACTGATATTTTAAAATCAAAAATATAAAAAGGCAGAGTTGACGTACATGTAGAGATGCTAATAATCTAAATCAATTTATTAGAGCCTTTATAAGTCCAATGCTGGAAACAGGCCTCCCCCAAAGACTGCCTCATATAAGATATTTTGCCATAGTTGGCACGCTTGGAAGGCGCGTTGGTAATCGTAGTATTTTAAGTTGCTAACTAGAATATGCTGCTGAACATCTCCTGTGACACTCACGGGACGAAAGGAGTTGTCGATAGTTTTACACCGCCACTACACTCTATATTGACGGCATGTAATTACTTCAGCACATAAAGGAGGCTTCATCTGTTAGCCTCATACGCGGATTAAGATGGAATTCCTCACAGCCTATATATATATATATATATATATATATATATATATATATATATATATATATAATGGTTCTCCATACCTGCTTACAATAAAATAGATTAAAATGCCAACATTATAGTATTTTTATTATCATTTCATATCATCATATCATTTAGTAGTTTTTATTAACATTATAGTATAGTATTATTAATTTCAAAGTTTTTGTTACGAATAACTTAAAGTAGTTACATGACATAAGTATTGTGGTTAGAGGATCCATTTCCTCATATAATCAAGCCGTGGGTATCGTAAGAAGCGACAGATGTACATTAAATGGGCAGCAGCATCTTCCCGATAACAACACAAAATAATTTAAAATAACTGCGTTTTTATATAGATTAAGGGTGACAAACGAGCACACAGTCCACCTGATGGTAAGTGGATGCTATGACTCATAGACAACTAGATTTATCCTCAATTAAGAATTAAAATGCAGATGCGCCGCCACCCCTGAGATCTGAGATGGAATGCCTCGTTTCCAGTAAAAGGGTCTCGGGTTGTCTACACTCATCATACGAAACACAGCAGCATTGAGCTGCTATTTTACGCTGGTATACTGAGAGAGCGTAGTCCTTCCCCGGTCGAGCCGACCCATTCGTGCTACAACCTCAATATAGCTACAGCATGGCTCTACCTTGTAAAAAAAAACAACAACACTATGAATATTCCCGTCAGAGGCCATCTATAGGAAGGTGTGTATTTAGCAGTGGAGTTTTGATAGGCCATAATAGAGGAATGAATTAATAATTATGGAATGCTAAGCAATAATTAAGTTTTGGATAAATCGATTTATCGAGTAATTACTAGAAATGAAATAATAATACAGTTCACTGACATTTGAAAACAGTTTCAATTATTTGTGAACGAGTGGTTATATGAAACGAATTGGTTTCAGTAGTAGGTGGTAGTTTATTATTTTCGTAGAAACTGCAATTATTTATTTAATTTGTTTGAACATGAACGAGTGACTTTAGGGGTTTGAGAATATTCGAAATATTTATTAATTTATTGTGCACGACAATATTGAACAAATTAGCTTTTTGGTTTGCTTTTTTAGATATTTTTATGATGACGCTAATTTTACAAATATCCAAAAAAAAATACTTTTTTGTTAACTATTTTCTTATTTTAATATTATCGAAAATTGGTTTCAAATTTTTAATTCAGTTATCTACAAAAGCGTGTTTTTTAGTTTTTTTTAACTATTCTTTATTTTTTATTTTTTAATGTGGCTAACTACAAAAGCGTGTTTTTTTTTCTTTGGAACGACGTTCTTTTACGCAGCTTATAGTAGATTGAACTGACAGAAATCGTAGTTCTTTCATGAATTATTCGCAAATCCTGAGGATCCTAGCAAGGAAAATGGGACAAACTAATTAAATTATTGCATTGTCATCAGTCCTTGATACGTAGGTCACTCAATAAGTTTTGAGATGCTCGAAATTTAAAAATGGAACGCACCCGTGTTATATGTTTCTAAAAAGCAAATTTATTTAAAAATAGAACTCCATAAGCAAATTGATCAATTCAAAAAAAACAAGGTTCTATTAATTTTCCTGCAATACTTCCCGCGCTTTTCTTTTAAAACGATGGATCTTAACCTTGAACATTTGCGCGCTATGATATATTATGATTTTAAATTTGGTTTATAACCGAACAATTAAGTTTACAACGGTTTCAATCAGCATTAGGGAACTCAGCTAAATCACGCGCACCAATTTTTAGGTGGTTTGCTGAATTCAAAAGGGGTAAAATTAATCTTAAACAAGACCAAAGAACCGGGAGTCCACAAACAGCAGTAACGGCAGAAAATGTATGGACTACTGAAATGTTGGTGCGCGAAGACCCACGAATCACTTATGTGGACATCTAAAAGATTATAGGCATTAGTTCGGGGAGCATTCATACCATCCTACATCAACATCTTGGAGTGAGGAAGCTTTGTTGTCGATGGATCCCTCGTTTGCTCTCCGAAAGCGAAAAACAGACTCGTGTGGATTGGTGCCATGAAATGAGTCTACGTTTTGTAAACCGGGCATCTAGGCGTGTTTTAAAAATCGTTACTAGTGACGAGATATGGATCTATCAATATGATCCGGAAAATAAAAGGCAATCATCGGTATGGGTCTACTCAGAAGGACAGTTACCGACAAAACTGCAAAGACCTCGCAACGTGGGCAAAAAAATGGTGGCTAGATTTTTTTCGCGGAGCAGGCATTTGTCGACGTCAATGCTGGAAAATTGTAGGTCAGTCAACTCTGAATGGTATGTAATGTTTGCATTACTAAAAGTTTTTCAAGCTGTGCGGGAGCGAAGGCCAAACACCGGGCTTCGGGGAATCATGCTGCATCACGATAACGCCTCTTCTCATACCTCCCTTTAGAACAAAAGCATTTATAGAGGAATCTGATGTTAAAACTCTAAGTCACCCACCCTACAGCCCTGACTTAGCTCCTTGTGTTTTCGTTTTGTTTCCAAGAGTCAAAAATAAAAGGCAAGTTTTTTTCAAGCACCGAAGAAGCCGTGGCTGCATACGAAGAAGCGACTTCCGACCTGTCAGATTAAGATTGGCAAAAGTATTTTCAGAGTTGGTTTAGGCGAATAGAACTTTGTATAGAACACGATGGAGAATATTTTGAAAAGATGTAAAATAAATATTAATAGTATCTAGAATTCTTTTTTTATAAAATCTTAAAACTTATTAAGTGTCCTACGTAAGCGTTTGAGGTTTCAAATCAATACCAAAATTTTGAAGGCGTAATTTTCATCGCCTTCAAAATTTTGGTATTGATTTGAAACCTCAAACGCTTTACAACTTTACAATTACAATTACATTCAAATATTCCGTTACATAGATACATAGATACACACTAAGCTCATAAAAGCATGTTAAAAATGAGGCTGGATTTGGTATTTCTTATTTGAAATAATTCGTAGGCGTAGTGGTGCAGAAAACTGTTCCAAATATTGATGGCCGCTACGAATGAATATAATATCTGCTCTGTAACACCTATTTACATAAAAACTTTATTTATTATCTGCATAACATTCTAAATAGCACTTTTTACACAAGAAACTAAACTTTGAGATCAGTCGATCTTGTTTTTCGCTAATTAAGTGAATAGTAAAACAAACCAGGAGGTCCGTGATTTAAAATATTTTGCAGCTTTTCATAGAAAAGCATGCCATTATCATAAAATAATTAATATTTAACCATACGATAAAACTTTTAAGTGTGTCAGTCAAACATTAATGATGATATTTGGTTCATTATACTGGAAATAGTCTATTAAATATTTTATAATACAACTAATCATCTTCAGTATGATTGACCGTGTGTATGAATTTTGTAAGTCTATGCTATTTTTGATGAAAATTATAGTTTCAGATAAAAGACCTTTCACATTTACTTTAGTCCCGAATTAAATAAAATAAAATAAAATTTGAACTTTTAAGAAGTCCTATCAGCCTTCGTTTTACATAGAAATCTTGTAATGACATGCATTTATTTTAATATGAACTTAGTCGTGTTTCTTTGAAACTGACAAGGTTTGTTTTATCCAAAACTAAGAATGATGCTGATGAAACGACGTAAAAATTAGGTAGGATAGGTTTCGCTTTTGCAAAATGTCCCATTAATGGCTCTATATAACTGATCTTCAAATGTAAAACACCGACTGAAAATCAAATAATTAATGGTAATTATTTTTTTTAATTGATTGAACATTTTTAAGATTGTGTCGAAGCTCCACTGATAAAACAAATAAAAACAAATATAATATATATTATAGTTGTTGACGAAAACAAGGTACCTATTTATAGATCGCATCCCACCAACAATTTCTAATACAGGCTAAAATGTGATAATAACTGTAAACAATCGAATAACAAAATAATGAAAACATTTGTAAATACTTCCTTAATAACATTTAACCGTAATAAAATAGAACAAGATAGTCTTCGGCATGAAAGTAAAAATAAATATTTTCGATTACTTTTGCAATACCTTAACAGGCGGATCAGCGCGCGATTCAGATACGTCCAGAGACGCTAAATTTCAGCGAGCACTATCGAATTCAATAGGAATTACAGAAAACATGCTACTTGGTATAGAAGGGCAAAATAAATTATAAATAAAGTAAAAACACTTTATTAAAAATTAAAATAGCACAATAGCTTTATTAACATGTGACACATAATTGTACTTATTATACTCAACATGAAAATCTGGGAAAGTTGAAAATTTAATTTTGCAATTATTTTCAATTGGGAGAATTTTATGGAATTGTAAGTACATTTTTTTTCGATAACGATGTGAACTCATAAAACGATCCCCATGTACATCAATTTGGCTCCATTCAGCCTCTTAATATGGACATACCTTAGGATTCAGAGATTTTAAAAGTTTTTATGCACTGATAATGGAAAATATAATATTATATTATTACTGTCCCGTGTGAGACAACCTTTATTCTTATATATATATATATATATATATATATATATATATATATATATATATATATATATATATATATATGCTGCAGCTAGCTATATTAGTAGTATAGTTGTAGCACGAATGGGTCGGCTCGACCGGGGAAGGACCACGCTCTCACAGAATACCAGCGTCAAATAGCAGCTTGACACTGCTGTGTTTCGTATGGTGAGTGTAGAGAACCGGAGACCCTTTTTACTGGAAACGAGGTATTGTATCTTAGTCCTCACGGATGACAACGCATCTGCATTTAGATTCGCAAAAGAGCATAGATAGTAGAGATAGAGCGTAGATGTCTATGGGCCAAGCAACCACTTACCATCAGGTGGACTGTGTGCTCGTTTGTCACCCTATACTATAATATATATATCCCCATCACACGTAATACATTTTTATGGTTGGTTAGAAGAATAATATCTAGATGCACACTTTCACATGGTAAATTTCTTTTTTTTTTACTATTCCTAGCCAGCGCTAACTACAATCCCACATGGTGGTAAGTGGTTATGTAGCCTAAGATAGTGAATACAACTGACTTACCAAGAGCCTATTAACTCTTGCCTAATAGTACGTGCGTACGTGCGTGCGTGCGTGCGTGCGTGCGTGCGTGCGTGCGTGGTGCGCGCGCGCGCGTGTATATGTGTGTGTGTGTGTGTGTATTCTATCCCCTCTAAGAGGTTATATATCAGGGAGGTCTATATTCAGCAGTAGTGGCTGTAACGATAACAGTATTATAATAGGGTCAGCATCAAATCTCCCTCGAAGACTGCCCTAATACAATATATTTTATATCTCTTGTATTGACTGCATATTATCAGCTTGTTCACTATCCAGTGACAAATATTCTTTGAAATAGACACGCCTTCATCGTCTGTTACGACACAGGCGTGAACTGCTGTAATCCGCTTTCTCGTCTTAACTTAATTTGTACTTGTACGTACGTGAGCACGGCCTTCAATGCTGTCGCCGTTGTAATTATAGGATCTTAATTGATTTGCTTTGTATGCGGATTACCAATTAATTAGCGTATAATGTTAGACACGGGCTTCCTGATGACTGGGCACGCGTATGGCATGCATATGTACGTATATAATTTAGTCGTATTACAATATCACGGTGTATAGGCAGCCTAATTGCGCATATTTAAAGGCTTATTTTTATAACCAGTTTAATCTTAAATAGAATATGTACCTATATGCTTGTCTAAATAATAAAGAAATTTCTTTATTTCGATATAATGCGATAAACTAGATTACAGAAAAACTAATAAATCGTACCACGTGATTTGTTATGCACAGGTTGTTCAAAACCAGTTCGCATATTAATTTTTTAATCAGGTTTAATTTAGGGACTTCGATACTACGTATATGGCGGTCCCATTATACCTTAAATTAGTAATTATACAGAATATATATAGCTTCATTACTAATCTACATTTTAAAATCCAGCTCAGAAATTGTGTGCAGTTTTAGAACGATGCTTGAGATGAACTAATATGTAATATACCAACATCATTGTCGGTTTAAATTCAGGTAATCGAAAATCATTTTTCTTTCGGCTTCGGAGCGAACACATTTTACCAGTAAATGGTGTACATCTTATCTTACCGCAGACCGCACAATTAGGTGAATTTATCTTTACCATCAGGTATCCAAATTTTTTAAGTGATCACTTACTTTTAGTCCCTCTCAATCACTTTTGTTACACAAATATAAAATGTATAGACATCTGTATTTTGCATTTTTATTGTATACATATGCTAGTTACCATCCGGCGCAATACTACCGCAGAACAAACAATTGTGGAAATATCGTTTTAAATTTGGAAGAGTAATATTGTTTAATTAAGAATGGCAAACATTCATTGAAGTTGAATGATATATAACTTTCAAATAAATTTTCGTTACGATACGCACGCCATCTTTTTTTATAGGAGAGGGGGCAAACGAGCATGCGGCTCACCTGATGGTAAGTGACTACCGCCGCCTATGAACAACTGCAGCTCCAGGGGCATTGCAGATGGGTTGCTGGCCTTTTAAAAAGGAGTATGCTCTTTTCTTGAAGGTCCCTAAGTCTACTGCAAATTAATTCCACTATGCCTATAACCTTCGCGCAAATGCAAGAAATAAGTTGATAATGTTTTACCGCAATCTGACGAACGGTATGGTGGCTTATAGAATACGAACAAACAAATATTAAATTTTATATATTAGATATGTGTACGGAACGACGTGAGCATATTAATTGAATTTGAAAAAAGTATATGCTTACTCTTAACACGGAATTTACTTATAACACCTATGTCTAATAGACAATATAAGAGGTAAACTGAGAAATATACCTATGAACGAATACAGAAGATCGCTCCAGCCACGTTCTCTCTTTCGAAAGGGCCCGTACACAATAATACACGCTGTCGTATTAAAACGACGTAATCTGCCCGGGTATAAAGGTCGCAACTAATTGGCAATTAATTACAAGTCAGTTTGTGCTATACATAACTTGATATATGGAGACGAGAGTCGCTGTAATGAAACAGTTAATGATTATATTGAGGAGATACCTCCGTACCCACTTCGCATTTGAAATTTTAACGCGTACTCGTGATCTGTATTAAATTTAGGAAACATTTATTATTTATTTGCAAACAAGCTTTCTATGTTATTAAGTTAAGTTTAAGTTTTTTCTTTATAGGACATTACGGATTCTATTTATCTGCTAACTTCAAAAAGGAGGAGGTACACAATTCGACGGTATGTTATTTTTATGTGTACTATATTTTATGTTTACCGCATAACTTTTTCTAGATGAACCGATTTCGATGATTCTTTTATTATTTGAAAGCTGGTGCTTCTCATGTGGTCCCATATGAATTTGATCAAGGCCTAACCAATAGTTTTTGAGTTATGCTTAATAACTTATATTGGAGTCGGCTGTACAAAATTTTAATTTTTAATTACATTTTTCAAATATTGCCACAATATTCAGAAAAATTGCATGAAAAAAGGTTTATTTATTTTATAAACTGCTACTTTTTAATTTTTTTTTTATAGAATAATGGTGACAAACGAGCACACAGTTCATCGCGGATACTGTGGTCCATTTATCCTCGATTAAGAATCAAAATGCAGATGCGTTGTCACCCTTCAGGACTAAAATGGAATGCCTCGTTTCCAGTGAAAAGGGTCCCCGGTTCTCTACCCTCACCATACATCATTGTGTATAGATTTTTCGTGGTAGAGCAATGCTGCACCTATATTAGTAGTATAGTTGTAGCACGAATGGGTCGGCTCGACCGGGGAAGGACCGCGCTCTCACAGAAAACCAGCGTAAAATAGCAGCTTAATGCTGCTGTGTTTCGTATGGTAAGTGTAGAGAACCGGAGACCTATTTCACTGGAAAAGAGGTATTCTATGTTAGTCCTCACGGCTGACAACGCATCTGCATTTTAATTAGCAAACGAAGATAGATCTAGATGTCTATGGGTCACAGCAACCACTTACCATCAGGTGGACTATGTGCTCGTTTGTCACCCTATCCTATAAAAAAAGATCCGGCAGCAGCGTCAAAGATGCGAGACATTTGATAATGCCGATTACATGTCCATCAGACAACTGTGACAACTAAGGAGAATTCTTCCAACCTATGAGAAGATAGAGAATGACCTATGAGAGACCTATGTCCAGCCGTGGAGTTTTACAGACTGATGAAAAAAATCAATGTGTTCAACTGACAGGGAAAAATATGGCCTTTTACTTACTTACTCATTTTTATTTAACTCATTTAAAAAAATCGTTCCCCCACACTAGGAATTTCACCACAAAGGCCATTACATAGGACCATTTACAAATATAAATTGCACAAGGACAAACATCCAGTACAACTATTTGTAGGTCATACAATATTTGTTCTGTGCGTGGTTCGAACCCGCGGCCCGTAGCGCCGCAACTCAATTCTAAACAACTGCGCCACAAAGCCTTCACCGAATACGCTTGACAAGCATGACTATTACGGCACGTCTTCCTTTCAATAACCTTGCACACATTCTGCATGCGGAATAAGTTCTGCTTTTAGCTATGTACAGCAAGTTAAACATATCAATAAATTTAATTCAAGCATAAGAAAAAATACGCTAGAGAAATTCTTATAAAGTTGTAGGTCAAATGCGAATGCAGAATCCAAATGGTCGCAGCAGGATTTGTACAATACGAAGCTAGGGTAAAAGACAAGTCCGAACCGGGTCAGAGATTTGTGTCGGGTCGCGCTAAAAGGTTTTATATGAATTTTAAGTAACTCCGAGCACAACTCGGTCTTGTGGTCAATTTAAAGTTAGTATAGCGTGGCCGAGCTTAGGGAATATTTACATGTTTCCTAGATAGAACTTACGATACGTAACAATATTTGTGTCGTGAATTCAAAGTTAGGTACTAGTTATAGAAATGTATATTAGAAGTGTATAATTTACCTAACGAGTTTCCACTAAATTAATGAAATAAAGTACAAGATTTATATACGCTGCAGCTATATTAGTAGTATAGTTGTAGCACTAATGGGTCGGCTCGACCGGGGAAGGACCACGCTCTCACAGAATACCACCGTAAAATGGCAGCTTAACACTACTGTGTTTCGTATGGTGAGTGTAAAGAACCGGAGAACATTTTTACTGAAAAAGAGGCATTCCATCTTAGTCCTCACGGGTGTCAACGCATCTGCATTTTGATTTTTTAGTGAGGATAGATGTAGATGTCTATGGGTTACTGTTGGTCTGTGTGGTGGGTCTGTGCTAGTTTGTCACCCTAGACTATAAAAAAGACTATGATGTAAAAAAAAACAAAAAGCTAAAAGAGCTCTAAAAGAGTGCCTATTTAAATATGTAGGTGGTAGGTGTAGTATGTAGTATAATATTACAGATTATTTTAATATATCATAGTATATCACCTATATTAGATGATAAGATTATTACTGTAATATTATTAAAAATACTGTAATATTGCGTGAGTTATTAATTAAACTGATTCTCAATATTCGTAAAATGTATTTTAAGTAATTTATATTTGAACGACCAACAGCAATTAATCCGCATGTGGTATTTGCTGGAAGGTTAAATTTTTTTGGTATATCAGTTATTTTAAATAAAAATTTAAGTTGATTTATTGCTTGAGGCCTTTCTACCAGTCTACTTATGAATAGAACATATATAACAAGAGGTAGGGATACAAAAGACGTATTACAGTGTGCATATTCTATACACATACATACATATAGAATTATAATATAAACATAATGTACATCAGGATACTTCTATATTAAAATTCATAGTTTAAGTCAAAATTTTTATTAAAAACTGGCTTTTACAAAACGTTTTTTGAAAGTCACATGATACGCCGGGTTCTACAAGTCCCTACTGCGAAAAGATCTTGTGAGAAGAAGTGGCAAGATACTCAAAACAAGACTATATTTCTTCCAACAGATACAAGTAAACCTTTAAAAATATACATAAAAATAATTAATGGAATCAGGCGTTACTTAGCGGAAATCCATTATATTGAAGTTCGTAAAAATTAAGGAAGCTCATCATGTCCACATATTGTTTTCTTTTAAATAGTCTTCTTATTCAATAATATATTTTCTTCATAAGAGTTTGTAGCCGGTGGAAGGAACCCGCCACAGTGGTGACTCCGACGTGATCTGAACACGCAACCAACAACCTTCGGAACTTTGTTAGCGCGATTTAGGCTTCGATGTGTTTCGCTTGCGCGACGCGACGACAGCGCCGCCACATTACTCCCCGGACTCAGACGGGAGGTCGAGGTCAGTCCGATTAACGGTGCGTCCCTTAATGCCGGTGGGGAATGCATGCTGTGTGCGTAAGGGCAAGTGACGCTGGTGCGAACGATATGCCGGTGTGTTATGCATGCCGTACTACGCACTTGCAAGTGATGCCGGTGAGGACGATGAGCCAGAGCAAGTGCCAGGGATTGCCTTGTAGTCTGCGGTGCGTCGAGAAGAAGGCAAGTCATCTGCGAGAGTGCCGTGAAGCAGAGGCGAGCAGTAAGGCTCAGAGCCACGCCGAACACTGTAGCGCAGAGAGTAGCTTGAAGGAACAGGAAGCATTATTATTCCAGTGCTGCAATGAACCTTTGTAAAGCTAGATGGCTTTTTGCAGAATGTGAAGACTATGATGTGAAGACAATATCAGCTCGGGAGCGAATAAGCGAATGAATGGGGTACTTGAGGACGATGACGAAGATTTTTGAAGTTGTATTTTCTGAAGGTTATTGCGTGTTCAGATAACGTTGGGGTCACCAGTGTGGCGGGTGGAAGGTAAAGGGGAGATCTCTCCCGCTGGGCAAGGTGTTCTGCCCGGGGAGCGGCCAACGCTCCCAGTGGTAGTTCGGAGCTACTCTATATATACTGCTTTGCTCTCTCTATATATGCTGCTTCAGAACTTTGTTAGCGCGATTTAGGGTTCGATGTGTTTTGATTGTGGCGCGACGACAACGCCGCCACAAGTTCTTTTTACATGCGCTTTTACCCAAAAATAATCCGCTTGTTTTATGTACTATTATTGTTTGTTTAATGTACTATTAACAGTGGTAGAGCCAGGCGGCAGCTTTTGCTGTCGCATGGATGGGCCGGCTCGAACCGGGGTGGTACCACGACCTCACAGAATACCAGCGTGAAGTAGAGGTTTACCTCTGCATTTCGCTTGGTGAGTGCAGGTGGCCGGAGGCCCTTTTTACTGGAAATGAGGCATTCCATCCTAGTCCTCACTGGTGAAAACGCATCTGCATTTTGATCTGTAACAGAGGATAGATGTAGATGTCTATGGGCCGCAGCAACCACTTACCATCAGGTGGACTGTGTGCTCGTTTGTCACCCTTATCCTATAAAAAAAAATGTATGTAGTCTGTTGTACTTTGGAATTCAGGATGAAGGTGTTTCATGCCGTTTATGATTTACGTAAAATTATAGTCGTCGTTGTTCAAGTTTGGTAGAGATTACTGAAAAAAGATGACGTGGTTATCATTGTTTTACAGTTTATTTTCCAGTAAAATCGACAAAGGTTTATTTTACTGGAAATTAAATGAAATTACTCCCGACATAGGGGGAGCCTATTGTAAATAAAAAAAAAACTAATCCTAAACTTCATAAAAGAAATGGACTATAATTAATTTGAGATCAATGTAAAGTTGCTAGTCAACTAAAATTTTGAATTCCTGTTGGTACAACAATAATTATAGTTGCAGAAGTAAAATAAGCTCGAGTATCAATATCTATTCCTAAGTTAGTAAATATATGATTAGCTCAAACAATAAATCCTAATAAACCGATTACTATTAAAGCATACCATTGGTATTTTAGATATTTCCAGACCTACAACATGACACCTACAATATAATACACAGCGGTGACGTCATATGGAGTGTCTAATGTCATAACCACCCGCCCGTTCCATTCGCCAAGCATTACGATAATCAATCATTGTGGAAACGGCTTATGTTCAATGGATATTTCCAAGCTAATGTTGATAACAAAGCGGTATTAATAGTATAGCAAAGAAAATATGACACAGTTATATTTTTATTTATTCATTTGTTACAGCCCAATAAAAGTCCACTGCTGAACATAAGCCATAGATTACTTAAAGAGAATATTTGCAATAGTCGCTCAGTCAATTTTGCACAGTAGGGAGTAGATACAAGTCGCGGCACGTAAGTCTAGCGCTGAATGATAGTTGGAGGGGACGCGCACGAATTGAATTGCACGAATGCTACTGGAGATCCTTACAGCATGTACTAGCGATAAACATGAGCCAATCAGCGCCACTTATGCGCAATAACGGTCACCGCTAGACTTTCGTGCTGCTACTTATATCAGGACCTACTATATCCTATTTAATTTTTTTAAGAAGTTGTTATACCTACTAGGACTTATTTTTGTATCGTGGATGTAGTTTACATACATATATTGCACAAGTACTAACATTCAGACACGAAAAATTATTTATAGACCATACAAATAATTGTCCCGTGCGGGATTCGAACCCAAGGCCCCCAGCACCGCATCTCATTGCTAAACCAACGCGCATCGGAGTCATGATTTTTTTTATAGGATAAGGGTGACAAACGAGCACACAGTCCACCTGATGGTAAGTGGTTGCTGCGGCCCATAGACATCTACATCTATCCTCTATTATAAATCAAAATGTAGATGCGTTGTCACCCGTGAGGACTAAGATGGAATGCCTCATTTCCAGTAAAAAGGGCCTCCGGCCACCTACACTCACCAAGCGAAACGCAGAGATAAACCTCTACTTCACGCTGGTATTCTGTGAGGTCGTGGTACCACCCCGGTTCGAGCCGGCCCATCCGTGCGACAGCAAAAGCGGCCGCGTGGCTCTACCACTGTTGAAATGTGTGAAATGATATATTTTAATAACCCAATATATATAAATATGATGTTATTATTGACTATTTTAAAAGATAACTAATTTTTTAATAGAAAACTAATTTAGGACACAGCATTGACTTTTCTTGTATCTCAAACAAATAAGTAATGAAGTCTTATGATGAAGAGACGATGAGAAACGAAGGAAAAATCTGAGGCGAGTTCATAAAAACAATAAACGGGACCAAACACGCTAATGTAGGCCGTATTATCATGAATAATAAAAAAAGCACAGTTGAGTATCATAAAGCGATGTTATAGAAGTAAATGGAGGGAAAAGTGTCCCGAGGGGCGGAGGGCGCGTATGGTTACATAGATTATTATGATGCAGTGTTTTCTGACTAGATATGTTTTTTTTTTCTTATTCATTACGTTATAGTTTATCTAAAGCTCACTGCTTAATATCTTCTTTCATATTTTATTTACTTATTATAAACAAGTGCTTAATTACAATCCCAGTTGGTGTGTAGTGTATGTGTGAAGTGGAGATGAAACCCTAGATGGTAAATCAATCTGTCTTAGTGTAAAAAGCCTGTCCACTCTTGCCTTGAAGACGTCCTGATTATAATGAAACAAAAGACAGACGTGTGTGTCGTGACGTGACGTTTTTTAAGTGGTAGAGCTATGCTGCAGTTATATATAGTTGCAGCATGACTGGGGTCGGCTTGACCGGAGAAGGACCACGCTCTCACAAAATACCAGCGTAAAATGGCAGCGTGTCACTGCTGCGTTTCGTATGGTGAGTGTAGAGAACCGGAGACCCATTTTACTGGAAAAGAGGCATTCTATCTCACTCCTCACGGGTGACGACGTATCTGATTTTTTATTTTTTATTGAGGTTAAATGTAGATGTCTATGGGTCTGACTGTATGCTCGTTTATCACCTTATCCTTTAAAAAAATGATGTGAGATTAGTCCACTTCTATGCTGTAGGACGAAGAACTTTGCTGAAGACAAAACAAACCGTTTGGTTCATGTTGTCTTCAATTTTCAAAATTTACATTTCCAACAAATTTACACAGGTTGCCTTAGAGGGCGTATGTTTGCCATAGTTGCCACGCTTATCAGGTGGAGTGCCAACTGCAGTTGCTGCGGTGCGGTTCTGGCTATCTCCTGTTTCATATCCCTCTGCCGCCTCTAGTTAATGTTGTGTAGTGGGTTTCGTTAGAGGCGGCAGAGAAACCCACTATACAACATTAACAGTAGCCAGGGATCCCGCGGCAGGAGCGATAATCGTATATAACAAAGCCTAAAGCTTATATCCGTGATGCAATCATGGCACGGATTCCCACGAGGTTATCAATATTATATGCACACATGAATAATTGCTAACATTATAATATTTCAGTAAATATATAAGAAATTAAGAAAGAATATAATTTAAAATTGAATATAAATTATGCTACATAAAAAATATAGAAAAGCCACACACAAAATCTAATTGCTAATTTAATATTGATCATGTTAGATTAGGAGTAGCATTAATTTCAGTTATATGTGAATTATCCATGGATATGACATCAGAGACAGGGCTAATTAAATGATGGAGAAGCCGCTTTTGATTTCACGTAATTATCTAAGCCCTCTATGTAGTTTAGAATTTATAAGTGAGCATTAAAAGAAAAAGAAAATTACATTTACCGTTATGATTCGCTTATGATTACCTTGTGAATTTTTGAGTTTTTGATTTACAGTCAAATATAGAACACATACAGTTTTTACCTATGCAATTGCCATTTTTATGAAATAAGTTAACGTTTTCTATATTTTTTATTTCTATTATTCAAAGTAAAAACCCATGCAATCGATGCATCTTTGCCAACGCAGTGGTAGTTTATTGATGCCCTTCTTGAAGAAATCAACAAATTCTGCCAATGCCATATAGAATGCCATATAGCATTAAGCTCGCCTTTTGTACAAATATTTGGTGCAATAAAGAATAAATAAATAAATAAAGACCCAATACATTAAAATTGTTCTAAATACAATTTCAATTATGCAGGTAAGATTTCAAGAAATTAATGCTAATATCTATGCTGACATTTTAATTAACGGCTGACTTACATTGTAAAAAAACATTTATTTCATCATCACCATCATTACAGCCATTCACAAGTCCACTGCTGAACATAGGCCTCCCCCAAGGCATGCCACAAAGCACGGTCCTGAGCCACCTGCATCTATCGACTTCCTGCAAATCCTACCAAGTTGTCACTCCATCTAGTGGGGGGTAGCCCTACACTTCGCCTACCCGTACGAGGCTGCCACTCGAGAACCATTTTTCCCCATCGGTTGTCGGTTTCGAGCTGTATGGCAGGCCCGTTGCCACTTCAGTTTACTAATCCGGAAAAAAAACACTTATTTGAGTCAAAACAATTTTTGAAATATTTTGATTATTTGCTACAAAAGAAGTACTGAAAAATATATCCTATTTCACTTTTCGGACAGTTTTCAGAATAATTTTTATCGCGCATACAGCCAGGTGGTAACTTTTATTACATGCCCGAAAACTATGTTAGCTGCTGTTGAAATTTTTAGGCAACTTTTTAATTGTTATACGCGAACGCAAATCGTTTTTTTTTTTATTTCACTCGATTCCCGTGAAGGTGGGTTATGTTTTTCGGTTGCATGTAAGTATGCATGATTATGTACGTATGGTAAAACGTATGTATGTATTTATGATAACGCTGTGACGTCGTAAGCGAATCCAATACCCCATTTCCTCCCGTGGGTGTCGTGGTCACAAGAGGGAATACTGATGATGCAAAAAAATTCATTTAAACTCGTATAAACTAAATTTCACAAATTTGTGAATTTGCATGTACCTGTGTTTTTTTATATAGGATAAGGGTGACAAACGAGCACACAGTCCACCTGATGGTAAGCGGTTGCTGCGGCCCATAGACATCTACATCTATCCTCTATTACAAATCAAAATGCAAATGCGTTGTCACCCGTGAGGACTAAGATGGAATGCCTCATTTCCAGTAAAAAGGGCCTCCGGCCACCTGCACTCACCAAGCGAAACGCAGAGGTAAACCTCTACTTCACTCTGGTATTCTGTGAGGTCGTGGTACCATCCCGGTTCGAGCCAGCCCATCCGTGCGACAGCAAAACTGTCGCGTGACTCTACCACTGTTAAAAACCCGTGTGAGGATATCGGCTCTACGTACAGAAACTAGTGTACTCTGGTCAGCCTGTAAAATAATAAGCCTGTAAAATCACATAAAGCAACTCCAATACTGAACTATTTACCTGTCACTTAGTGAACGAGAGTGGTAATTTTCAACAGTGGTAGAGTCGCCAAACCTATGGAGAGGATTTCTCTGCGTGAGACTTAGAAATGAGGATATCTGCAGTTACCAGAGTAATTGACGTAGCTCAATGGATTAGAAAGCTGAAGTGGCAATAGGTCGGTCAAATAGCTCGAAAAACCGGCAACCGATTGAGAATAAAGGTACTCTAAATAGGTTCTCTACTGGATGGAGTGACGACCTGCTAACGCCCACAGGAAGTCGTTATATGCAGTTGACTCAGGACTGTATTTTGTGGTTTCTGAGATAGGCCTATGTTTAGCAGTAGACTTAAATAGCTATAATGCTGAAAATGGTGATAGTTATGATGATGAATTAGAATTGTTATTAAAAATTAAAGAATTTTTATTACATTTTGCCTTATCTAGAGAATCTTATTCCTCTCCCGTATCATATCCATCTCTCAGGGGCCATAGGTAAATTCAATCTTTAGCCCGCATTCCCAAATCACCTGAACACTTTCTGAAGCAGGTATTAGGTACGGGGAAAATCTCATTTGGATACATTTTCTTTCGTTTTAAAAAGTTGCGTTTCGTTTTATTTCGAGGTTTTTGTTCATTAAAATAAATTAGGTTATTTATTAAAGCAATGTTAGAGTGTCACTAATTTAAATACACATTGATTCGTTTATTCATGGAGAGTTAGTATTTCGAATATTATTAAGTATTAAGCAAATATTAATTTTGAAATCAATTTCATCGAGAGTGAATTATGAGAAATAAATTATTTAGAGAGAAATTGTTTAATACATTTTTAGTGCACTTTTCCTATCGCAGTTTGATTTTAGCTATTAACTTACTTACTTACTTACTTATCATCACGCACAATCCCTGACGGGGTAGCCAGAGAGACCAGATCGCCAAGTATCACGATCCTTACATACCTCTTTCGCTTCTTTCAGATTCATTATCTTCTTCATACATGCACGTCTAGGTATCCGAGTACTCTTGACCCTCCCCTCTTCGACCAGTTTGCTCACATGGTCTTCGAAAGTTAGTCTCGGTCTACCTCGACACCTTTTAATATTAACTTTCGTGCTTTATATTTTCTTCACCATTCGGTCTTCACTCATTCGCTCAACGTGCCCAAACCATCGAAGCACGCCCTTATCAATTTTTGTGATAAGGTCATCTTTCAAACCTGCCATATTGCGAATCTCTTCGTTTCGCTTTCGGTCGGCCATGGTAACGCCGCACATTTTACGAAGAGATCGCATCTCCACTGCATTCAACTTGCTTTCATGCTTCTTCTGGCATTCCCAGGTTTCGCTGCCATATAACAAAGTTGGTACCAACACTGCGTTATGTATTGCAAGGCGTGCACTCTTCACTACGCCTTACCTTTTGACTAACGCTACAAACACAGTCAATAGCTATTAACTTTCAAATTATATAATAACAATAACTCTAAATCATATAATTTTTTAAGAACAGCGTTTCTTTCAGCGATTTTATACTAACAATTTTTGAATTTTATGTATTAACTAAGTGGCATGACCCCATTTCTGCCTGGGGGTTCGTATGGGTTGGTATCATCTCCTATATCTCCTATATCGCACCTAGTACCGTTATAAATACAGGTTGTGAGCCATTCCATCGTCTCAGGCCGTAGAGATGACAACGACGCAGTCTTCCTTATTTGAAGTTAACTGCATGTTTCCAGTTTGGCTGCAGTAGTCATTTACAATCATAAGTTGAACTATAATTTCGTTAGTTTCTTCAGTTTTATAAGAAAAAAAAAACGTGAAATAATAAATACTAATAAAATTAACATTTTTATAACACGTATTTTCGGAATGTCGAGAACATTTCGAATTACACCTTTTATTAGATACCCATACACGATATTTCCGGAATAAGCCGCCATGTTAGTGTTTATGTGAGTTCATACAGCCTAAAACCCGCGAAAGGGCACAATACTTCTAAAGATATCGAATTTGTCAAAATACTATGAGTAGTTTAGAAGATCTGACGGTACAGATGAACATAAATATATACATAGCCTTCTAAAATCGTAACCATCCTTTTGGACTCGCCGTAGTTGGGAAAAATATTCACTTTCATCATCTGCGTCAAATCAGATGCCAGGAATATACTACAATTGGTATCGAGAATTGAAGGCAGGCAATGCATAGTGCAGCACTATTTGTCTCCCACTTTTAGCATCCTAAGTGATTCTTGGAAAGTCGCTGGTTTGAATCTACCATTTGATTACATTTTAACAGAAACATTTTAAGTATACTTGGAGTGGTTGATGGGAGCATTAGTAATATTAACAGCGTTACTGAACGTATTCATTAAATAAGTGTTGTGTTGAAACAAAAATATAATAATTTTCAAACTGCAAGTATAAATCCAACGTTGAATTTATTATCTACCAACAAAAGTCTGCCTATTTTCACGATACCACAACACTTATTTTTTGCCATTACCGATCGTAACAAATAAACCAATGGAGTAAAGAAAGGCAAGTCAAGTAAATGTACTTTGAACGTAAGTCCATTGACTCTTACCAGTACTTGCACTTCAATCGGTAATTTATTGCCCAATGTTTGATAGAGACTGATTTTCGCAGCTCGCCCGTTGTCGATAGAGCCTTTTTTCGAGCTGAGACTGAACGACTTGCTGCAACGGAGCTCATAGAGGCACCTACAATAATAATATATCTTGCTTTGTCCTGTTCAATGTGGAGACGTTGAGACGACCGCGGCATACTGATGTGTTACTTTTTAAATTTATTACTAAACCAGTGCTAGTGATTTCGTTATTGCATGATTACGTCGATAGTAAAAAGTAATCTTGAATAAAATAAAATTACTATGAAGTCCGGTTTGTCTACTATTCGAATGTCAAAATCATGGTTGAAACTGAGCTGCAGCCACCGTCTCTACCTTTGGTGTTTATATATATTTGAGGAGTGGTATTTGGCAATATTAAATGTATGGTTGCCGCTTAAATAGCAAAATTCGTATATTAGATATATACGTATTTTGCTTCCTATGACCCCACTAAAATACCTAGCTCTGACAGTTGGGTTTTATAAACTATTGAAATTTGAATTTTCTAAACCTTAATGTTCATTCACCCATTCACTACAGACTATTAAAAGATCACTACTGAAAATATTATTATGATTGCCTAAAAAGGAGATTTTTCCATTGTTAAAATGCTTAGTGAAAGGGAATGGCTACTGCATTTCTTATTTTCTTGTTGTTATTAACAAGGGACTGATACCCATCTCCCGTTTCAGTTTACCTCTGTCGACTTTTACGCCGCTCTTCCGACGATTTAAGGTAATGGATATTCTTGCAACGCCACTACATGGTAATCAAAAAAATTGTAATTGTGAAAGTAGGATGTGATCTAATCAAGGCTAAGTAGAGATAAAATTATAAGAAGGAAAGCTGCCGACATTTTATTTCTTATATTCATTTGTTTCATTGTTATTTTCGTACCTATATTTTGTTATTAAAAATACACTACAAATATAAACAATACCAAACAATATCGGTAGTGTATAACATTAGTATACCTATATATTAATACGTGAGGAGAAAACTTTGTACCTCTTTTTAATCACATTGCGCGCACGGAGCACTGCGAGATTTGGCATAGTTAAATATTATATGGAGGAGTGCCGAAAGTTGAAATTTCCATAAAGTATGTGTTACAAATACATTTCATTTACTAAAATAAAACACAATGTTTTCATTCGTACTGCCAATGTCAAAAACATAATAGTCTGTGGTCAAACATTCGCATACATTATGAATGTTATAACTCTAAATGCAGAGTAGAGATTGTCGTCAAAGAATTGCATGCCAGCGTGAAACGCACAGGTATGTTCTGCTAGGGCCTAAAAGTTTCAAAATGTTGCCAACAAATTTGACAGATTGATTGAATGACCTGGAAATTTTGTTTGATTTCTAAGGATTTTTAATAGTCTATGGAGTGTGTGTAGAGACAAAACAGCGTTCATTTTATAGTTTGTATATTAGATATCTGTATTTTAAATATTCATGTGCAGTTGAAAGTTCGCAAATATTTAATTAATTACGGTCGAATTTCGACCACTGGACAACTACAAGTATGGTATAATTTTGTACTATATTAAAAGTTATAATTATGTATTAGTGGAATAAAACCAAATTGATGGATTTAATCGCGTTTAATTTTAACTTTTTTAATTCATGACGTTTCCGGCACTTTACAGCACCCATGGTCCTGGGAGGGACTGTACAGGAGACCATGTACACATGGTATTCGCGTAAATATAAGAAATTATCATTATATATTAGCTTAGAGGTTATAATTATATCTATGTTTTTATACGAGCGTTTGTTGTCTAAACTACAAGTAAAAAAAATAACAATTTACTTTTTTAAATAGATCGTGTTGCTAATATTGTGAATATCGATAACGAATTTGTCGATAACGCGACATCCCTATCAGAGCAACGTCGGAGAATAAGAAGTAATGAGTTTTCTTTTCCAACGCGCCACCTGACTTCTGGTCTCGCCGACGCCTTGTCGACTTTACTAAACAAGATTAAAATCATCTTTTTTCCTCTACCAACTATTCGCCTTGCTATTCACCTTAAAGAAATTCTGTCTGAGCTTTTGAAGCCTTGGAAGCAATGTTTGTCGGTACTCGTGACGTTCGAGTGTTTAACCCGCTATGAAAGCTTCCTTTATCACGATTTGGATGTTTATGTTTATTCCTTTAGGCCCTTGAGGAATGTAAATAGAATCTTTTTTCATAAATCTTTGATAAATTTCTTGAGATTTTCTTTCATGCCAAGTTCTTCAAAATTATGATATTAGTACTGAATTGTTTTGAAGCTTGTTTCTTTTTAAATGTTAGAAAAAGAACTAAGCGATTTAAAAAAAAACGTTTATTTATATATCGTACTAAAACAGTAATAAAAATATGGTGATTGTTTTGTAAACTATGGCAACTCTAACACATGATGCATTTTTATTTTTTTATTTTAGATTGAATTAAATTTTTACGATAAGTTCACTCAAATCACAGCAATCGCGACTAAATCTGATTTATATGCTTGAGGATTAAAATCGTAATGGCGTCCATTCAATTCAGTAATTCCAGGTTCATTCAGCCAACCCTCAAAATGAATTATTGTCTCATTCAAGAAGAGTTACGAAGCTTAGTAAATGTTGCCATTTACAAGCGAAATCATTTGCCTACTGCTAAGATAGTAATGAACTCTGCTTGTTTCTATAATGAGTAAAATATATTGTAAGAAACTAAAATGTTGAGCTAAAAGAAAAGCTTTAATCCCACTTCCGATATAAGAAACTATTCTACTTCTGATGTTAGAAATTAATCTCAAAAGTATTTAAATAAAAGAACACGGTAATCAACCCTGCTTACTATCAGGACCCCCAATTACACGATAACACCAAAGTATGCAACCCAACAGTATCACTACCCATCTCAATGTTACACAGGGCAGCCTCTCAGCAACACAACCTTCCTTGCCTACAGTAGTAGAATACCCAAACGGGCATAGTAACAGTGAGATTCGTAGGATTACAGACCGATGCCTCTTAGTCGCCTGTGCGACACTTTATACTGCTAAAACAAGTGGAAGATTACCATTCTTTATTCTTAGATCACCTTCATTTGTTCGTATTTACTTTTATTTTTTTACCTTCATTCCCAACAATATATTTTATTTGACACCAGTAAACTGATTGATTATGAGACTTACCTTTGAAGAAAACAAGATTATGCTTTTTGTTTTACCGACGATTAACATTTGGAAACACAGAAGCAAAGTTGCGTTTTTTTTCTTTTTTCGGAAATTTAACGAAATTTTCGGTAACGCCTAAGTGGAAACATAATTTAAAAAATTGGAAATTTGCGATCTTTTCTTTACATTGTGTTTACAGCCATATTCGGGATCAAAAAACTGTTAATGAATGAAACTGAAATGAAAATCAGACAATCGGTAAAGATAAAGGTTTTTAGGTAGCAGCCTTTCTTTAGTGGGTGCAGGATGGAAGCAGGAATTAATGAATCTGTGAATCAATGAACCAATCTGTGCCCTATGCTTGGTTGTGGAGTTATAATGGCCTGTTTATAATGCTAATGATGATTAAACTCTCATTTGTTTGATTTTTGCTTGTATTCAAATTCATTTCTTCGTTTGCGATATATGTTGGTTTCTGATAAAAATTTCAAAGATATTGAAATAAAATTTTACATTTCTGTGTGGAATCGAATTAAAAATGATAATTTTGAATAAATATAATGAATGGAATGTAATAATTTATTATATTTACGCGAACACTACACATTTAAATAAAACTAGTTTTACGGATTTTATCGCGTATATTAACTTATTTATATTCCCGACGTTTCGAGCACTTTACAGCACCCATGGTCACGGGGGGGGGGGGGGGACTGAGGTGTATGACGTCCCAATATTAACGTCCATAGTTAACCACGGCTACCTCCAGATTAAAAATTATTAATTTTTGTTCCGCTCTACGCAGTATGAACTGACAGTATCTTGAAGTCTTACAGTTGTATGCTTGGGTTGGGATTTAATTTTATTAATTATGGGATCCAAGCAGATGGTAGCACCCAGTCATCTTCTCTATTGAACTTAGGATGGTTTTTTGATTTAATAGCCTCGCGAATCGTCCTTGGGAGGAATCGGTGTTCTTTAGCGAGGATCGTGGTCTATCAAAACTAATGTAGGTGACAGGGGCGATCCTGTACGTATTCACAGACTGCAGACTTCCCGGAGCGTCAATTCTTTACATCGGCTATATGTTCTTTAACGCATAGAATGTTCTAATAATTCGTTAACATAATTTATTCTTATTTGTGTTTATACCATCATACTGTACATGTAATATTAAATAGAGTAAAATAATATTTTATTCTATTGTTTACATAATAACATTTAAATATATACAAATTAAAAAAAAACTTTAATAAAAAGACTAAAAGTAATAACTTAATTATCATAGAGTAAATAAAATGTTACTATATTTTATATTTATTATATTTAAATATTCCGTGGTTAGTTCCGTGGGTGTCGTAAGAGGCGACTACGGAACATGGCAAAATATCTCAAGACATTCGTTACGTTATATCAAGGGTGCGAGACGTCTGGATCTGCGATCGTCAAGCCACCCAGCGTAGCGATTAAGACTATTTTTTCCTTTATTTTATTTTATTTATATGATAGGGTGACAAACGAGCACACAGTCCACCTGATGGTAAGTGGTTGCTGTGGCCATAGACATCTACATTTATCCTCTTTTGCGAATCAAAATGCAGATGCATTGTCATCCGTGAGGACTAAGATGGAATGCCTCTTTTCTAGTAAAAACCGGGTACCCGGTTCTCTACACTCACCATATGAAACACAGCAGTGCGAGGATGCTATTTTACGCTTGTATTCTGTAGAGAACGTGGTACTTTCCCCGGTCGAGCCGAACCATTCGTGCTACAACTATACTACTAATATAGCTGCAGAATGACTCTACCACGTATAAAAATACAATGGCAAAGGCCCATATTTAGATGGAGACTTTAATGGGCTCATGAAGAAAGGTATAGAACCAAAGATGATCAGATCAACAAAGTTCTTAGTTTAAAAGTAAAAAATAACCATCAAAATCGGTTCACAAGTGACGAAGTCATTGCGTAACATAGGTACAAAAACAAGCAAGCGAATTGAGGAACTCCTCCTTTTTTAAAGTCAACTTATTAAAAAAGCGGTTTGATTTCTGCTTTTGTATAGAAAATGATTGTGGTTCGCACTTAAATGATTTATACCAACCTAAAGTTAAAGCATAGCTTTAAAATCCCCGATCTAAATAGAGTCGTATTTTAGAAATTCACGACGTCGCTCGTCGTGTGTTATTGGTAATTCTATAATTTAAAATTCCTTCAGTTATCTCGACTAAACGCGAACGCCATACTAGTGCAATGTTCCGTACAGCAACGGGTGGTGCAAAGTAAAAGATTTTTGTATAAGTTTTATACTAAAATCTAAATAAATTAACGAAAACAATGTAAAAAAGTTTGCAAATTACTTTTGTATATATCAGTAATGTAAAATATAAAATTTAAATATAAACTTTTTTAATAATAATAATAATAATAATGTCCTCCAGACCGAATTTCGGGCCACGGCGGCCAGTCTCAATGGAGACTAGTCATCTGCGCAGAACAGGATTATAGTGCCCAAGTGTATGCGCAAGCACAGGGGCACTCTCTTTTCCCTCACTGTCTAGCCCGATGGGACGGTAAACCGACACGACCGGAGAGAGATCAGGCGCAGGACCAACGGCGTTACGTGCTTTCCGAGGCACGGGGGGTGAAACACCGCCAAGTTCCTGACTCCGGGCAGCTATTGAGAATTTCTTGATGGAAAAACTCAATAACTGATTTTTTGGGCCCGACCCGGGATTCGCACCCGGAACCTCATGATTAGCAGTCGCACTACTGCAACCACTAGACCAACGAGGCAGTCAAAATAAACTTTATAATGGTGACAAACTAAGAGATGGTAAGTGGCTACTGCAATCAATGGACATTTGCAGCTAACTCCAAACAAAGATGGCTTCAGATGTATTTCACTTCTGAGGATTAAGATGCACTGCCTCGTATCCAATAAACAGGATTTCTGGTTCTCTACACTCACTATACGAAACACAGTAGCATTAAGCTGCTATTTAACGCTCGTATTCTGTGAGACCGTGGTCCACTTGCGCGAAGGTTATAGGCATAGTACAATTAATTTACCGTAGATATACCGACAAATTTATTTGAAAATTATATCATCATTATCATTCCTAATTACACAATACAACTCTTCCAAATGTGCAATTATATTTCACAATTATTTCTTCTAATTCAGCCATGCGCCGGGGTACCAGCTCGTTCTATATAAAAAGAGCTTTATTACAAGCCAGTAATCGTTAAATAAAATGATAAATATATATATAAATCGTTCCTAATTCTGCTTATCTCTTGGAACGCATGTAGTCTTAGCTGCGACGTCGCGACACCGCACCGACAGCGCGCCATTTGTAAACTATTTGTATGCGGGCGAGTGTGCCTGCCTCACTTTTCTTACTTCCCAGTGACGAGCGACCGGCGTCGCCTCTATCTCACAATGTTTTCCAACGAGCTAGCTCGCTCAGCCAATGTTACGATGTCAATAGAGAATTCGGTTCAAAATCTTGAACAGTGAAATTGTAGTAAAATATAACTTTTACAATAATTTTAAGTTGAAATTAATAATTTTAAAAGACTAAAAAATAACACTTTAATGAGTATACCGAAGTTTTCTTAAAATGTATGGTAAAGTGGTAATATCGTCGAATGTTATCACGGAATAAAGGATATGCCTTACACTCTTTTCACCACTGCACTAGAAAATAAATTCAGCTACTGGATAGAAAAGAATACGTTATCAGCGTCAACATATCTTCAAGTTTTGATAACTTTGTATTCATTAAAATAAAAATCTCTGAATGACTTTTGTAATAATCTGATTGATCTTAAGATGAACATGGAACCCAAAGGTCGATAGTTTATAGCGATTGCACTCGAAGTGGTCGATTAATATACAAGGACGTGACAATTAGGTAAGTTGAATATCGTGATAGAGGTCAACCGAATAAATCAATCCGTACAGAGCAACCTGACGACAACATGTTCAGCAGTGGACTTGTGATGAACTGCAACGATGAAGTTAGTGATGTTGTTACGTCATCTATTGATATTGCTCATGTTTAAATTTTTTCGTCACTATCAGCGACTATCTTTAAACTGTGTGGAATTAAGTATATAATTAAGTAATTTGCGGAATGTAATATATTAAAAATACTTCTTATATTAAGAGAACTAGCAATCAGCACTCATTATGTAATAAGTCCTTCACTGCTGGCCGTATGAGGAAGCCCAAGGTTGCTCAGCGAGCTATGGAGAGGGCTATGCTCGGGGTTTCTCCGCGTGATAAACTTAGAAATGAGGATATCCGAAGTAGAACAAGAGTAACCGACATAGCCCAACGGATTAGTAAGCTGAAGTGGCACTGGGCCGGTCATATAGCTCGAAGAACCGACAACCAATGGGGAAGAAAGGTTCTCGAGTGGCAGCCTCGTACCGATAGGCGAAGTTTAGGGCGACCCCCCACTAAATGGAGTGACGACATGACAGTAAGACATGCAGGAATTCGATGGATGCAGGTGGCTTGGGGGAGGCCTATGTTCAGCAGTGGACTTAATAAAGGTAGTAATGATGATGATGATGATGTAATAAGTAATTTAAAATTTTTAATGTATTATAATGTTGACAACGATGCTGTATTCCCGCGTTTGATGTTGTAAATTTAAGTTGGTACAGCACAGTTACATTGGGATTTATGTTCATGTATCGTTCAGATATCGAGAATGCTCAGAATTAAATTTTACTAGTGCGATATTCCTGCCCGTTTACTTGATACGTTGATTGAAAGGTATTTCGGTACGTGTTTTGGCTCCCTCGATAGTATTTTACATTTTACAGTGGGATAGTTCGATATTAATTTGCTTATTTTACATAATATAATAATATGAATAAAACATGCAATACTATTATTGCGTCGAAATTGAACTTGGTAAAATATATTTTGTTTTTCAGCGAGTGTTGACGAAATACTTGTTTGAAACTTGTTTTTAAAATTAAATTTATAATTTATGATTTTTATTAAAGTAGTAAATAACTACTACTTACTGTATAAATACCATCAAGGAACTGATACATACGACATAGAAATAGTAATTAGAGATGTTATCATTAATTAGTTGAGACTTGCGTGAAAATAAAAAATATATATTTGTACTAGTTAAAAACTAGTTGAAACTTAATTATTTTGTAACAATATCCAATAAACGGCAGAGACTACGGAATTCTATTTGGCATGATCTTGGCACACTGCTCTCGCCTCCGTCACATCCATATACCTACGCATAGATGCTAGTTGATTAAAGGTACACTTGATCTGGCCCATATTCAATATATCGCCAATTTGGTCGATAAAATTTCGTCTAGGGTGTGCCTTTCAGACTATGCCTTTCACCTCTGCAACAAAAATTTGAATTGTCACTCTTTCCTCGTTCATTCTTTCTACATGACCAAACCACCGAAGTATTCCTATCTTAATCCTGCTCACAACATCATCTTACAAACCACACTTTTCTCCAGTCACACAATTTCTCACCCTGTCATTCAGATTCAGCCCTAACATACTCCTTAACGACCGCATTTCTACAGCATTTATTTTACTCCCGAGCTTTTTTTGCCATACCCAACTTTTAGTACCATACATTAAAGTAGAGACTAACACAGCATTGTGAATTGCCATACGTGCTTTTTTGATATTGCCATAAAACATACATATAATCACGCCTCTTTCCCGCAAAGGTAGGCAGAGACCACTTCTTTCCACTTGGTTCGATTCTTACATACTTGTTTCGCTTCGTCCACTTTCATTATTCCCTTCATACATGCTCTTCGGTTTAGGGTGCTCTTGACCTGGCCTTTTTCAAGACGTCCCTGATTTGGTCTAGAAACGTCCGCCTAGGTCTACCCCTTCCAACACTTTCATTCACACTCGCCTTATACACCTTTTTCGTCAATCGTTCTTCATTCATTCTCTCAACATGGCCAAAGCTTCTCAGAATACCTTTCTCAATTTTTGTCACTACATCTTCTTTCAGACCAGATATATTGACTTCCCACAATAAAGTGTAGAGCCACATTTCACTCTATTTCATGCGTTCACTCGTCGTTCTATATCCTATCATATCTACCATCTCTGCTAAATACTCATCCTAAATACACTAACTCACCTAATTGCTCAGCTAACTCTTATTACTTTCTCTTTACACGCATACCACAAATAGAAAGCTAATTAGTTCATAGTGTAGAAATCATTAGAAAATCTAATTTCGGCCAATAATATATTTCATGTGTTAGAACTAGGCGGATGTTTTATGGCTATTTTGAGAATGAAAAGACCACGCTCCAACAGTATTCAATTATTTCAACATTACCGATTATCCTTTTTATTGGTAATGAGGCGTTTCATGTTAGTCCTTATGTTAGCCAATGTATATGTGGCTGTTCCTCGCATAATTTGCTTTGTCATTTGGAAAAGGAAGTGGAACAGTTTTCCAGCACTTATTATTTCCTACGATCGATGGGTATTCAAGGTAAAAGTGTGACTTTTATTACGCTAAGAGGGTTCAATTTACGCGTACCTTCCACTAGATCTACATTCTCCCTATCCACCTGCTAAGGTTGTAGCCAAGTTCTTTCTGATAATAAGTAAAAATGTACCATAAGGTGAACCGTATGTCCATTTGATACTCTTTTTTGTTTGGAAAATATTGCTTCAAGAAGTTTCTCTGTGAGTATATGTTGAACATGATTTATAATTACAACTTTAAATGTTGTTTTCTACATGTACTCTCAAATCACACAGATTCCGAAACATGATTCATTTAACTAACAGAGTTCGGTAAAGGAAGTGATATACTGTTTATGAGCAACTTAAGTGCACCATTGTCGTTTTCGTCTCAACCGTTTCGCAGTTTATAGCTCGAGCTATAAAAATGCATCGAACGCTGCAATGGTTTCGGTACGATACTGGTTTATTCCTGCATCCACGTTATAGTGTAAGACATCTACTATATTGCTCTTGTTGTAGACAAATGTCTGGCAAGAACAGAGATAAAACGTAATTTTGTCCCAACTACATAAAACACGGTTATCTTATAATTTAGTTTTCTGCCGACTTCCAAAAAGGAGACGGTACTCAATTCGAGTGTATGTTTTTTTATGTGTGTTACCTCATAACTTTGTACTGGGTGAACTGATCTCGATGATTCTTTTTTTATATGAAAGCTGATAGTTCTTGTGTGGTCCCATATGAACTTGATCAAGGTCAGACCAATGGTTATTGAGTTATTCTTAAATAAATTATATTGAAGTCGGCTGTACAAAATTTTTAATTTTAAATTATTAATGACATAATAATATATTAATAACACTAATCTTAATAAATATTGGTAAATCCAATTGGCATACCTTAAGCGCATTAAAAAAACTACGTATAACATGATTATACGGAATTTTTAAAGTAGTTTAAATACATTTCGACAGCACTATCGGCTTCAACATCCTCGAAAACCATGAAAATGACACCCGTGATGAAAAAATTGATACCTATTGCAGCCGCCATCTTGGATTTACATTTCGACAGCACTATCGGCTTCAACTCTCTCGAAAACAATGAAAATGACACCCATGATGAAAAAATTGATACCTATTGCAGCCGCCATCTTGGATTTACATTTCGACAGCACTATCGGCTTCAACTCTCTCGAAAACCATGAAAATGACACCCAAGATGAAAAAATTGGCACCTACTTCAGCTGCCATCTTGGATTTACATTTCGACAGCACTATCGGCTTCAACATCCTCGAAACTCATGAAAATGACACCCATAATGAAAAAATTAATACCCATTGCAGCCGCCACCTTAGATTTACATTTCGACAACCCTATCGGAGTCAACTCTCTCGAAAACTATGAAATTGACACCCATGATGAAAAAATTGATACCTATTGCAGCCGCCATCTTGGATTTACATTTCGACAGCACTATCGGCTTCAACTCTCTCGAAAACCATGAAAATGACACCCAAGATGAAAAAATTGGTACCTACTTCAGCCGCCATCTTGGATTTACATTTCGACAGCACTATCGGCTTCAACACTCTCGAAAACCATGAAAATGACACCCAAGATGAAAAAATTGGCACCCACTTCAGCCGCCATCTTGGATTTACATTTCGACAACCCTATCGGAGTCAACTCTCTCGAAAACTATGAAATTGACACCCATGATGAAAAAATTGATACCTATTGCAGCCGCCATCTTGGATTTACATTTCGACAGCACTATCGGCTTCAACTCTCTCGAAAACCATGAAAATGACACCCAAGATGAAAAAATTGGTACCTACTTCAGCCGCCATCTTGGATTTACATTTCGACAGCACTATCGGCTTCAACACTCTCGAAAACCATGAAAATGACACCCAAGATGAAAAAATTGGTACCTACTTCAGCTGCCATCTTGGATTTACATTTCGACAGCACTATCGGCTTCAACATCCTCGAAACTCATGAAAATGACACCCATAATAAAAAAATTAATACCCATTGCAGCCGCCACCTTAGATTTACATTTCAACAACCCTATCGGCTTCAATTCTCTCGAAAACCATGAAAATGACACCCATGATGAAAAAATTGATACCTATTGCAGCCGCCATCTTGGATTTACATTTAGACAGCACTATCGGCTTCAACTCTATCGAAAACCATGAAAATGACACCCAAGATGAAAAAATTTATATCTATTGCAGCCGCCAACTTGGATTTACATTTCGACAGCACTATCGGCTTCAACACCCTCGAAAACCATGAAAATGACACCCATGATGAAAAAATTGATACCTGTTGCAGCCGCCATCTTGGATTTACATTTCGACAGCACTATCGGCTTCAACACCCTCGAAAACCATGAAAATGACACCCAAGATGAAAAAATTGATATATTTTGCAGCCGCCATCTTGGATTTACATTTCGACAACACTATCGGCTTCAACACCCTCGGAAACCATGAAAATGACACCCATGATGAAACAATTGGTACCTAATTCAGCCGCCATCTTGTATTTACATTTCGACAGCACTATCAGCTTCAACACCCTCGAAAACCATGAAAATGACACCCATGATGAAAAAATTGGTACCTACTTCGGCCGCCATCTTGGATTTACATTTCGACAGCACTATCGGCTTCAACACTCGAAAACCATGAAAATGTCACCCATGACAAAAAAAATTATACTACTTGCTTTTAGTACGTACTACTATTATTTATTCTGTGCTTTTAAATATTGTAATAAAAAAATGTCTTATTATTATTATTATTAAATATTTAAGAAATTTGGTTATTAGAATATTGTGTATTTGTACAGCGATCTTTTTGAGCCGCTGCAAACAACCGAAACAATGTCCACTCACGAAGGCGACTGAAGCCAAACCACAGAAAAAAAAACAAAAAACCAGCACAAACTATATAGAAACACTACCAAACCAGTGGCATACAGTCCATACTATAATTTTTCTTAGAGGTATTATTATGTCATGACAGTTTGTCCATGTTGCAGTAGATGTCGCTTTTTTAAATTTAGCCATGCTTGGCCAATTAAGAATCAAACAAATTAATGAATAGTTTAAAATACAATCGAACCTTTCTAACTTACTATTTTGTTACAAAACAAATTTGTAATTAAATTTTTAGTATAATTTATTTATTTTACATTATTCCCTATATATAATGTACTCTGTGAGCCAAACTAAACTACTCATTACTACTCTGTGGCTGTAGCTTCCCATTTAGAGAAAGAGTTTTGGCGGGAACTCGACCGGCGGCGGCTTGCTGCTCCTGTATTATTGTTTAAATAATGGTTTGAAGTGGACTTTGATATGTAAAAGTAGTGCGATTTTGTGTATTAAGTGTCTGCGCATGTGAACTATTAATGGAAACTGTGAAACAAGTGCTCTGATGGTGATGGAATCTCAAGATAAGCTGTTTGTTTGCATAGGCGCCTTTAGATACCATCGCCAACTGTCAGCTGCCTGCTGGCTCAAGTTACCGTCAAAATCTCCCAAGGCTGCACAATGTGACGCATCAACATATTGTGAAGCAGTGAAATATGAAGGAAAATTATACATGAAGACAAGGCTGTATGGCATAGTTCCTTTGCCTGCTCTCTCGAGCGAATAATAAAAACAACAACAACAACCATTTAGAGAAATATTTTTGTATACGAGGCTAACAAATCAACGAAAATTTCGCCATTTTGGAGCCGAAAAAAATTAATTATAGCTAAACAAAACAAAACTACACTGCCATTTACATTCAGTGGCTTCCCACATGATAGATGAAGAGATTAAAAATAGATTGAGTTAAACAATTAATATTTTCAAAAGTTATTGTGTTTACAAGCCACAGGGACATGATAAATCCACACCATAAGCCACTAAAACCCTTTTTTTATTTAAAAATAGCAATTAATCGATTTAAAAAAATATTAATAAGTTCAACAATCATTTATCTTTCTAACAATGTGCTTTTTATATCATTTATATGTATAATATGATTGCTAGATACGATTTTATTCGATAAAATGTTGGAATCTTAATTTTTAGGCGATAGTAGAACACACCTTGCGCTTCCGCTTAAGGTATGCAATACTAATATTATAAATGTTTTATTATGAATAGTCATTTTACCGACGTACAGTGGCTACATAAGAGTGGACAACTCTATATTAAATTAAATTAAAAATTAAAAATCCATTTATTTCTTTCTCAAGGCATACTTAATAATAAAGTGATTGGAGCCTGCTAGTAAGTATAAAAGAATACCTGTGTCAGGAGGCACCGCTCTTCCTAATAATATTAAATATTGAGATAAGCCGAGCAAGATTACCTATGATTTAGAGTAGGTGTGTGTGTGTGCGCGTGTGAGTGAGTGTGCGCGTGTGAGTGTATGTGTGTATTATATTTAAAGATTAAACGAGACATTAGATAAGGCTATCTAGGACAAAAATCAATATCACAGAAGATATAAAATTTTTGGGTATAAATGTAGATTGTAATTTGAACTGACAGTCTCATGTGAGCAGTGTATGTATGAAGTTAAATCGTTTTTCCTATGCGTTATATATGCTTGGAAAAGTTGTAGACACATCCGCCGTAATGGCATCATATGATGCTTATGTTATGTCCACACTTAGATATGGTATTAACCAAATTAACTTAACCAAAGTGAGAGTTGTAAGCCATACTTCATTAAATTAAAATTATTAGCAATCCCATGTCTGTATATATATATATATATATATATATCTTTATATATAAAAAGTACGTGTCACGTTGTTTGTCCGCGATGGACTCCTAAACTACTGAACAGATTTCAATGAAATTTTGCACACTGTGTGCAGTTTGGTCCAACTTAAAAGATAGGATAGCTTACATCTCAATTTATAGTCGGAATACAATATTATTTTTTAAAAAAATATTTGCCTATTATTTGACAGTCACAATAATTTTCTGTTAGCTCCAAACGATTCTGTCAGATGACGATATCTGTTGATTGGATTGAGTAAATATTCAATAGATGGCGCTATGTTAAAAATACAAACGTTTAATATAAGCTACAATTTAGTAGTATAACCACCACGTGTTGCTGTAAGCATTCAACAGATAGAACCGATTTCAAAAAAAAAAAATTGCAGTTTGGTCCAACTTGAGAGATAGGATAGTTTTTATCCCGATAAGTGACCGTCAATTTTTTTATTGCTAATTTCAGGAGTTTTTTTTGGGAAAGCAAATGGTCGTTCGGAAAGGGCAGAACAACGTCTGCCTGGTCAACTAGTATATATATATATATATATATATATATATATATATATATATATATATATATATATATATATATATATATATATATATATATATATATACAGACATGGGATTGTATGGGAGAATATGGCTCTGTTTTTGTTAAATTATTAAGATCTATTATATATAAAAAGTACGTGTCACGTTGTTTGTCCGCGATGGACTCCTAAACTACTGAACAGATTTCAATGAAATTTTGCACACTGTGTGCAGTTTGGTCCAACTTAAAAGATAGGATAGCTTACATCTCAATTTATAGTCGGAATACAATATTATTTTTTAAAAAAAATATTTGCCTATTATTTGACAGTCACAATAATTTTCTGTTAGCTCCAAACGATTCTGTCAGATGACGATATCTGTTGATTGGATTGAGTAAATATTCAATAGATGGCGCTATGTTAAAAATACAAACGTTTAATATAAGCTACAATTTAGTAGTATAACCACCACGTGTTGCTGTAAAGCATTCAACAGATAGAACCGATTTCAAAAAAAAAAAATTGCAGTTTGGTCCAACTTGAGAGATAGGATAGTTTTTATCCCGATAAGTGACCGTCAATTTTTTTATTGCTAATTTCAGGAGTTTTTTTTGGGAAAGCAAATGGTCGTTCGGAAAGGGCAGAACAACGTCTGCCTGGTCAACTAGTATATATATATATATATATATTATATATATATATATATATATATATATATATATATATATATATATATATATATACAGACATGGGATTGTATGGGAGAATATGCTCTGTTTTTGTTTAAATTATTAAGATCTATTGTAACCCATATATCGCAAAACGAATAAAATGAATTTGAATTTTAAGGTGAGAGATTTGCAATAATTATTAAATTTTATTTTAAGAGTTACACTGCATTTCTTTTTCTTCAACTGTAATATAGATATGGCCAGTAACAATGAACGGACCATTATAAAGTTAAATTACAATAAATACTATCTAAGATCATTAGAACCCTGTAACTGCTGACACTTCTTCGGAAACTGAATTGAGAAAAGAAAAGCAGTATCTTCTTGGTATATACTTAAATAATAAAACAACTGCGGTTGCCAACCTACCTGCCAAGTGTGGCAAGTTATGGCAAATAACCCTCCTATGAGGCAATCTTTCATAAATTAGTAGGTCTATGTTTGGCAATAGACTTTGGGAGATTATGATGTCGATAATGAGTTTCACATTATATAACCTCGAGGACATTGACCCTTATTTATTCTTCCCCAAATTAGCTTAATCTTATTTTGAGTTGCGTCATTTATATAAGTTCTGGCGTAAATGTTTTGAAATAATTCAAGCGCTACATATAATGCGCGTGGCGCTGCGAGGCCGTGGATACAATTTTCTGCGCGGAACAAATGCATTTATGTCCAAAATGATTGTTCCATATCTGTGTATAAGTTGAATGTAAGCCCTTGTGCAATATATTGTGTGTTTTAACTGCTTGCACGGTACAAGATAAAATCCTTCTATGGATGTAACGTTTTTATCTAAGTAACAGACAAATTAAAATACATTTACATTTACAGTTATGTCGAATTATTACTCTTCTTCTTGTTTTTTCTTTTTATGTTACCTTCACACTAGGACTTTCTCCTTTATAGTGGGGGCAGGTGACATACATAAATTTCACAAGGACAAACAACCAGACCCAGAACAATTATTTGTAGGCTATACAAATACTTGTTCTGTGCGGGATTCGAACCCGCGGCCCTTAGCGCTGCAACTCATTGCTAAGCCACTGCGCCTCGGAGTCGTCAGGATACTTGGGCATTCCGACCAAACAGATTTCGATTGACAAATTGTCAAAAACTGAGGTACCTATTTTCAAACACAAATTTACCGTTACCGTTACAGCCTATTAAAGTCTACTGCTGAACATATGTCTCCCCCATATATTGCCTCTTAGAGGATATTTTGTCATAGTTGTAATGTTACTGTTGATTTAATAATTTTACCTCTCAGAGGGTCATGTGCTCCTGGTAGATTATCTTCTATACATCCATCCAGTACAGCCTATTAAAGTCCACTGCTGAACATATGTCTCCCCCATATATTGCCTCATAGAGGATATTTTGTCATAGTTGTAATGTTACTGTTGATTTAATAATTTCACCTCTCAGTGCGTCATGTGCTCCTGGTAGATTATTTTCTATACATCCATCCATTATTGCCTATTAAAGTTCACTGCTGAACTTATGTCTCCCCCATATATTGCCTCATAGAGGATATTTTGTCATAGTTGTAATGTTACTGTTGATTTAATAATTTCACCTCTCAGAGGGTCATGTGCTCCTGGTAGATTATTTTCTATACATCCATCCATTACAGCCTATTAAAGTCCACTGCTGATCATGTCTTGATGATTGCCTCATACGGGAGATATGGCCGTGTAGTGGCGGTGTAAGATCCATTGGCCCATTTCATCCCGTGGGTGTCGTAAGAGGCGACCGAGGGAAACAAATCAGGAGGTGGGCAGCAGCGTCTTTCTAATAACGACTTAAAATTAAAAAACTGCGGCTGCCAAACCCGCTTGCTATGGCAATAACATAAAATCATAAAAAAGATAAACCGTAAATTCTATCTAGACCAGGAAAACTCATCCGTATGCCGGCCATACAAACACTTGTTCCGTGTGGGATTCAAACCCGTGGCAGCGCATTGCCGTGACAAAAAACAGTTAGCCCACTGCGTTAATGAGCTGTCAAATAACTCTTCGAAATATATTGCATAAAATGAACACTAGCGCTGGCAAACTTACAAATAGAATAGTAAAATTTTATTTACGAAACAATAAAAATATGACTTAGATTTCACAATGTTTACGATTGTTAGTGGTTTTTGTGTTCGTCGTAAAACATCAACCACGATATTAAGTATTGAAAATAACGTGATAATTTTTCCATTCGTTCATTTTATTTATTATAAGCTGTCGAAAAATCTACTGTTAAACATAGGACTTGCCCATCCATCCATTACATTCTATAAACGCCCTCTGTTTAACATAGGCCTCTCCCACAGATGGCCAATTAGTGGGGATTTTTTTTAGTTGTCACAGCGCAGTGTTTTATTATTGCGAGTTGGTATCAGGAAGATGCTGCAGCCCGTCTCCTGTTTCAATTTCTTCACAGACCACTTCACAGACTCCCCCATAGATTACCCTGCAAGTATTCCCCATTTGACATAGTTGTCGCGCTTGGTCACGGGTAAGTAGGTAACTACAGTTTTTTTTTAAAATTATTTTGAACCCATCTCCAGTCTCAGCTTACCCCTGTCGCTTCTTACGATACCCACAGGTAGCAAAATGGTTAACGGATTCCCTTACGACATCACGTCACGGCATGTAGTGTCAGTGATTGTAGATAAGAGCCCGTAGACTTTCCGGAGATCTCCTTAACTTTTAAACATTGTTGTCAATAGATACTCATATAAATAAAAATAAAGTGTATGTCTGTAATATCGAAATAACTGCCTTTTACTAAACTGAGGGCGTTAAAGTTAAAGTTACAGCCTATATACATTTCCCACAGCTGGGCACAGGCCTCCTCTCATTTCTGAGAGGGTTTTAGGGCAAGGAAAGGTCCGCCGTGCTGCCCCAATGCGTGTTGGCGAACTTCACATGTCTTCGAAATATATATTTTTTTTTTCTTATTTGTCAGACATGCAGTTTCCTCACGATGTTTTCCTTCACCGCCGAGCACGTGGTAGATCAGCACTTAAAATTGCAATCAACAATTTCATTGGTGGCGGCGGGGATCGAACCCGGGCTAACCATCTGAGGTACCACTGAGGGCGTTATTGCCATGATATTAAGACATAACAAAATTTTTTTTTTATAATTTACGCTGTCTGTTTTTCTTTCTGGGTTAACCTTCGGAAAAGGTTAGCCGATTGTAATGAAACTTTACGAACAAATAGACAGCAATGCCAGAAGTGAGCTAGGATTTATTTTCTCCGAAAAAACTTGGAATTCTTGTTCTTTTTTCAAAATATTGATAAAGTTAATGATCTTTGATGATTATCCTAGATCTTTATAACGTGATATTAATTAGAAACTTAGTCGCTAATATATTAATATAGCATTAGTGGCAACTGCTGCAGCCAATAATGCGATGTGTTCATCCGTGAAAGGCTTTAATGGAAATGCGTCTTACTCAGTAGAGGTATTAGATTTAATATATGTAGTGTAAAAAATAATAGTCATTTTATATTTCTTTATTTTGTAATAGCTTAATAGATATTCTGTTGATTATTTTTGTATGCCAAATTGATAAGTAGAATCTATACTAATATAATAAATCGTAATCACCATCATCAGTCCGTAATAATCAACTCAACATGACCCTCCCCCTTTGTAGTGAGGATTTTCCTGTCTTTGACGAACCTAGTACCAGTAGCCTCAACATCTTTAAACGCTGCTGCAAGTTTGAGTATTCATCCGGCGTAAAGGATATTCTTTAATGCCATCTGTCGGAAGCTATAAGAACTTTTTTTGCATTTCTCATTAACGCCGGTTACTACAACCCATGGGATACATTAGGGCTATGAATTCTCTTAGACTGACATCACACGCACATGGCGACGTAAAGGAATATTTTTTTCTTTTTTGTTTTTTTTTGTTTTGTTAAACACGCTAATCTCTGGAACTACCAGTTCGATTTGAAATATTATTTTTGTATATTATAGCCAGATACATGAGGAATAGTAAAGGCTATCAATCATCTCAGCTAGTCTTTCAATATTGATTGTTAAGTAATTCAGAAATAAAAGCGCTCCCGAAATGATTTATCCGCGTGCGCTGGTGTAATGGTTAGTGTTTAGTAAACTACTACTGAAATATTCTACGAGGAATACCCAGTGTATTCACTGTACAGTGTATACACTATTGTGTAGCGCCACCGCGGGATGAAACATCTGACGTCATGTCATGTCTGACGAATTAATGCTGTTTATTTAATATATATAATATATAAATATATAAATTACATTACATTATGCTGACGAATTAAGTTATTTACTATTACTGCTACACAGTAATAGTAAATAATTGTCCTTGAATGAAGTAAAATATATTCGAAACGTGTAATGGCTTAGTTGTTGGGTCATCATTCAGAGAGACATCATCTGTCCACTAATTGAAACTGAATACTATTGAACCACTAGAAAAAAACCCCCGCCAGTAAAAGCAATTTCTATCCACTAAAAGCCCCTCCCCCCTTTCGAAAGCACCAGTTTTAACACTCGTCGCGCAGCTCAGACGCGTGATATATGCGGGTGAAACCGCGGGGCACAGCTAGTAAAAAATATAAGGAAATCTCATCCATCACCACGCTCTCACAGAATACCAGCGCTAATTAAAATCTTAACACTGCTGTGTTTCGTATGTTGAGTGTAGAGAACTGGAGACCCTTTTTACTAGAAAAGAGGCATTTAATCTTGGTCCTCACGGGTGACAACGCATCGGCATTTTGATTCGCAGACGAGGATAGATGTAGATGTCCATGAGCCACAGCAAACCACTTACCATCAGATGGATTGTGTGCTCGTTTGTTACCCTATCCTAAAAAAAATCCGGAATCAGTTCACTGCTGGATACGAACATTTTCCACAGTAGAAAAGAGTTGCTGTAATCAACACGCTTGGCAGGACAAAGGTAGACAAAGGCGCAGTACCAAATCATTTGCACTTTTTGTCGCCCGTTCACGGTCTAGGGATTTTGAATTTGGAGAAAATACGGGATATTTACTGCTATGCAATGGAAGCCACAATAATTTCTGAATCTTTTTTATAGAATAAGGGTGACGAACAAGCACACAGTCACTCCGATGGTAAGTGGGTACTGTGGCCCAAAGGCATCTAAATTTATTCTCTATTAAATATCTAAATGCAGATGCATTGTCAACCCTGAGGACTAAGATGGAATGCCTCGTATCTAGTAAAAAGGGTCTCTGGTTCCCTACACTAAACACGAAACACAGTAACATTAAGCTGCTATTTTACGCAGGTATTCTGTGAGAGCGTGGTCCTTTCCCGACCCAATAGTGCAGCATCTATAATTCATTTAGAGCGTGGCTCCACCACGTCTTTATCTACACACAGAACTAGATCAGATAACGTCTATTGATGATGATGTGTCTTTTATGTCCCTACTACAAGGCAATGACTGTGACAGAAATTGTACGTTCATAATAATTTATGAACGTGAAATTCCTCTCTATCAAGCAATGTCATTAGATTTTAATTTACCTGCCGGTAATGCAATTTATATTAATCAAATTTAGGTACATGAACGTATAATATACTTATTTCATATTTACTGCTTTCGTCCCATAAAGTTGTGTACGTTCAAAATTTGATTGTGCAACCACATTACCGTATGAAATTGTGATAACGTTTATCACAGAAACGAAAATTATATTCGTGGAAATATGAAACTTTGTTGCCCGCGCTATACTTTTGGTTTACCAACTTTGTAATAATTTATTCAATACTAGCAATCCGCCTAGACTTCGCCTGGATAGAATCTAATAACGTAGCTTTATTTAGATTTAAGACAGTCAAAGACCATTTATATTATTAAAAGGGGGGATAGGTCTGTATCTCCTAAATACAGGTTGCTAAGTAACCTAGCTAGGAGACTCAGGATTTTACCCATTTCAAATTAGTCCTCTTGGTGTATTGCATATATTTGTAAAAAGTATGTAAACTATAAAAATTTCAATAAAGATTTATTATTATTATCAATTTTATATTTTGTTTCAAAAAAGAAATCTTTAAGTTTCTTTAGATAAAATAAAGCTTAGAATCCTTCTGGTATTGCTCTCTAATTTTTCATAAAATTTCATCACAGTCGCTTCAGCCTTTCTGAAGATTAGCACAGACAGACAGATAAAATTTTATAAATGGTTATTTACGCCTTTATATCATGCAAATAATCTGAGCTCCAATTTTATTAAAATATTATGATAATTTTTATATTATTGTTGACCCAATTGTTTCATACGTGGTAGAGCCATGCTGCAGCTATATTAGTAGTGTAGCTGTAACACGAATAGGTTGGCTCGACCGAAAAAGGACCACGCTCTCACGGAATACCAGCGTAAAATAGTAGCTTAACAATACTGTAATTCGTATGGTGAGTGAAGAGAAGACCTTTTCCACTGTAAAAGAGGCATTCCATCTTAGTCCTCACGGGTGCCAACGCATCTGCATTTTGATTTTTTATTGAGGATAGATATGGATGTCTATGGGTCGCAGCAACCACTTACCATCAGAGGGATTGTGTGCTCGTTTGTCACCCTATCCTATAAAAAACCCATGTTGGTACCTAAGATAATTTTTAAAGGGTTTATACGATGGAAGTAAATACAAAAGTACAAGACATTGTTGGGTTAATTGTCTTCAGTAATATGAACTAATTGCCTCAAAATTATTTTTGGACTGCTTGTGGACTGACATACTGATAACGAGATTTATTGGATTTTTGTAACATGTTAAATTAAACAAAAAATGGCACGTTATTTGAAAGACGAGTCAATACAATGAAAATAAAATATGGCGTATCAAATATTAATTTGGAGGCGCACTTAATTACATTTACACTTTTAACGCTTATCAACGGAAATGAAAAGCCTTTATTATGTAAGTAATAATTTGTTTGAGTATTGAAAATGAAAAATAAATTGAAATGTAATGTGAAACTCAAAGTGAACGTAGCGCAGTGTTTTAATTGAACATGATATCGTGGTGCAAACAATTGGGAAAATGTATATTTTAATATCAGAATAAACTCTGTCGAACTGAACGTGAGTTTGATAGACCGACGTGATTTTTACTAGGTTCATTTTCACTATGATTCTCGGGATTATTCTCGCAATTTTTTGTATTCGCGTTTTAATACGAAATTATATAAGGATTCCTTCACGTTATTAAAATTTATTTTATAAATGTAATAAAAAGGAAAGTTTTCAAAATGTCACCAGTATTAATTCTATAAAGTTCAATTGTGTGTTTTGATAAGTAAAATATTAAATAAACAAATAATTTTTTGGAATATGCTTTTTATTTTTAAAGTGTTTTTGTAAAATTCCATCTAAGAAATAATTTATTAATTTAAAAGTGCATGGGTAATATAAAATAGAGCAAATTATAAATAAATAATTTTTCTTGCTTGTAAATAAAAATACATTTTCCTGGAAATACTTCATTCAGTATACTGTGTATTCAGAATTAATTAAATTCTGAGATAGATAAAAAAGTATCCATAAACTCAAATAAGCTCTTCAAATGAAAATTTTAATTAATATGAATAAAAAGAGTATTATTATGACTGAAGAAAGACATCATATTATAAAATATTTTATAATAATTTACTTTGATAGTGTTAGTTTTTGAATTATAAACATGTAAACAAGATAGCTATTAATAATGATTGTAGTTGGAACGAAAATATTACTGAAACGAAACACCATTTAACACGTAACATTGTTAAATTTGTGACACAAGACAAAAGCAAGTAATGTTTCAAGAAGTTTGCAGAGAGCTAATAATTGAATTCCACTGCGGAATCCAGGACTAGCCATCACATAATAGTCTGTAGCTGAGTTGATTCCCGGGGACCGCGAGGAGAGAAGTGCTCTTGCACTAACTTGCACAAATGTTTGCTTTAGAATGTGGGCAGCATAAATATGGGTCTGAAACCGGATATGTCCCGAAATATCAAATACTCCTATTATCACACAAACACACATTGATATATATATGTAATGTTAGCTAATAAGATGATTAAAATGCTATTATAAATCAGTCAGAGAAAAATGTTAGAAAAAATGTATTCTAAAGCATTAGGCGATATGATGAAACGGTTTGAATGTGATGTTGTGTTTTCAACGTGGTAGATCCATGCTGCAGCTATTTTACTAGAATAACAATAGCACGAATGGGTCGGGTCGACCGGGTAAGGACCACGCTCTCACAGATTACCAGTGTAAAATAACAGCCTATTACTGCTGTGTTTCGTATGGTGAGTGTAGAGAACCGGAGACCCATTTTACTGGAAAAAAAAACATTCCATCTTAGTCCTTACGGGTGACAACGCATCTGCATTTTGATTCGTAATCGACGATAGATGTAGATGTCTAAGGATCACAGCAACCACTTACTATCAGGTGGACTGTGTGCTCGTTTGTCACCCTATCCTATAAAAAAAACGTAAGTAATTTGTTACAATACGATATTAGGTGACTCCACAATAGATGTCAAGTTACTACTGCAGCCCATGAATACATTGTAACCAACTTCAAACGAAGTACGCTGGATATTTTTTTTATACGGAACACAACATTAGAAACACAGAAATAAGTGACAAGGTGGTAACTATATAGAAAAAATGGGAATTCTAACATCTAACATTAAATGAAACTAATTTTTTAAGGATTTTAACGCGTTTAATTTAACTTTTTTTAATTCCCGACGTTTCGGGTGCTTTACAGTACCCATGGCCACGAGGGGATTCAAAATTACTTTTATTCAATGTGTAGTCTTCGCGTAAATATAAGAAATCATGAACATCTAACCTGATCACCAAGTGCATACAAATAGTAAGTTACTTTATAGATATCACTATTGAATTCATTACTTGAAAATTCAACTTTATGGCTTCATTTATCTTGACAAAATGTATGGTGTCCCTAAAGCGTCAAATGTTTAGAAAGTTCAGTGGAGCGGGCGGTGGTCTTACGGTAATCAAACTGAGAGACTGTACGCTACACGTAGTTTACTGTCTCTATATCCGCACATGTATATCCGACCTATATTTACATTATATATTTTATATATTATTTGTATATACTTATATATTTCTCTGTATAAAATGTACACACAGTTATCATAGATTTTCTTTTGTTTTTCTGAAAGTAAGGGTGACAAACTGACAAACGAGCATACAGTCTAAGTAGAGTACAGAGTAAGTGAAAATTATGGATACTGATTACATTTTATTCTAATACCAATATGAAATGCATAATAAAATAAAATGATGGGTTATTTATCATTTGTGTACACTAACCCCGTCACGACTAATCCCAGCTGCACTACACTAGGAAACACACACCACCGTCGATAATACGTCACATTTTTCACCTCTACACGAAGCATACTCAGGTGAAGTAAGCGAACTGAAAACGTATTTCTCTGCATTTTATATGTCATAATGACATCAATTAAAATAATAATTGACATTAAATAGCCATTCATCACGGCAGAATATTGACGGCGAAGGTGTATTTTAGTATTTTCCAATCGGCAGCACAAACTAAATTCACCCGTTTTGCATACAGAGAATATCGTAAATCACCAGGCAGCGACGTTTATTGAACGGGACCGAACCGACAGCCGATGAATCGAGAGTAAATTAATAATCGTATTACTTTTTCAGTGGAATGCAAATATTTGATGATTGCATTGCGGCGAGTGGCGAGCGGCGATAGCGAACGCGAGCGCAAACAACGCCGCCGCCTGCAAAGGGTGTCTTATGCATTTTCAAATAATTGGCGATATATAACGAATTATAATGACCATGACCGATTATATTATTGTTCACACTTCACACATACTCGTACTTTATACACATACCTTCACTTAGCATCCATTTATAATCCATGGGACGAGTATAACCACTCAATACAAGCAATTTTACATGTTTTCTGGCTGGTTCTGGTTCTGACCACGGCGTAATAATAACTATTTCAAATAATTAATCAATGTTAAGGAAATAAACTATTTTTAATTAAAACTATTTCCCATTTATGAATTAATTAATTTAATTAAAATTTAATCAATATTGACTGACCGATTATCATCAATTGTGACCGTTTATGATTTATGACTTCTATGCAATAATGCGTAAAAGAGTGTACTCTCTGTTGAGCAGAATGCGTGGCATTCGCGATAGTATTCTGAACATGTTCACCGAACGATGTGACTGACATATCCTTCACTGGAACGGTGTATTAAAAAGTGTTTACATTTTTAAGGAGTTAACATTAGTACCAATCGACGGATTCAACTCGGCTGGGCAGCGTTCGGGAAGCTACGACACATCTTCTCGTCAGACATACCTCAAAACCTTAAAACGAAATTGTACAACCAGTGCGTGTTGCCAGTGATGACTTACGGAACTGAGACGTGGTCCTTCACAGCTGGCCGTATGAAGAAGCTCAAGGTCGCTCAGCGAGCTATGGAGAGGGCTATGCTCGGAGTTTCTCTGCGTGATAAACTTAGGAATGAGGATATCCGCAGTAGAACTAGAGTAACCGACATAGCCCAACGGATTAGTAAGCTGAAGTGGCAGTGGGCCGGCCATATAGCTCGAAGAACCGACAACCGATGGGGAAGAAAGGTTCTCGAGTGGCAGCCTCGTACCGGTAGGCGAAGTGTAGGGCGACCCCTCACGAGATGAAGTGACGACCTGGTAAGACATGCAGGAAGTTGATGGATGCAGGTGGCTCAGGACCGTGCTATGTGGAATTCCTTGGGGGAGGCCTATGTTTAGCAGTGGACTTATGAAAGGCTGTAATGAACATTAGTACCAAGTCTAAAATAAAAGATCCATACAATATAAAATAATATATGTATTATGTATTGACCATGTAGTAACGTTGATAAAATGTCCACTAAACCGTGACATCCCGTGTGTGTCAAAAGAGGCAGCAGTGAGAAATAAAACCGAGGATGGGCAAGCAGCATCTCATTACTAACAATACAAAATAATGAAAGAAACTGCTATTGTCAACCCTGAGAGGCAACTACGGAAAATATCCTCTTATTTTTTTTATAGGAGACGTGGCAAACGAGCATTCGGCTCACTTTACGGTAAGTGACCACCGCCGCCCATGAACAACTGTAACACCAGGAGAATATCAGATGCGTTGCCGGCCATTTAGAAAAGAGTAAGCTCTTTTCTTGAAGGTCCCTAAGTCGTATCGGTCCGGTAAAATCGCCGGCGGTAAACTATTCCACAGAGAGGTCGTAATAGGAAAAAATCCTAGCAAAACGTACAGTGGTGGACCGGCAAGTATCTAGATGGTGTGGATGGTATCGGGATTTTTGCAATTAATGAGGCAATCTTTGAAAAAGACCTACGTTCAGCAGTGAATATTTAATAGGCTATGATGATAATGGTGTATATAATACATCGCTTCACTTCACTTCACTTCAGGTTTCACTTACGTTATGCATTAATATGATATAATTATATTTTCTACTTTTTTATACATCTTACTACAAAGCTGTTTACCCAAAAAAATGCTACCTTAAAACATAGCAAATTCATGTATGTAGATAAATATGTTGTGTAAATATAATTTTTAATTCTATTTTTCAATTCAAATTCATTTATTTCAGACATTAAAGATCCATGGGTTAGTATTACAATAACGCTTTAAAAACTGTTAGTGTTAGTATAATTTTCGTTTTTTTTTATTTCTCTAATATTACTGCACCTATATCAAATTGTCACCACTCCATCGGTTGACTTGTAGAAAATGCCTAATGGCATTAAAACCGCCCGAAAAATTGTATTGTATTGTATTAGGGAATGCAATAATATATAAATAAGAAAAGAAACAATTTACTATATAAAAATTGTCATTTAGGGCGGTCGAATCTGTTTCCTCAAAAGTTTCAATACTTATAGATTTTTGCGATTTGTATGCGATATATTAGCTCGAAAGAACAGAAAATTACGCAAATGGTGAAATCTACGGTTTAGTTGTTAAAAGAAATAAATATTCAGTGGGTTCGTTTACAGTCATCTTGACGTGGTAGAGCCGTGCTGCAGCTATATTAGTAGTATAGTTGTAACACGAATGGGTCGGCTCGACCGGGGAAGGACCACGCTCTCACAGAATACCAGCGTAAAATAGCAGCTTAACACTGCTGTGTTTCGTATGGTAAGTGTAGAGATCCTTAGACCCTTTTTATTGGAAAAGAGACATTCCATCTTAGTCCTCACGGGTGACAACCCATCTGCATTTTGATTCGCAAACGAGGTTTAATGTAGATGTCTATGGCCCACAGCAACCACTTATCACCAGGTGGACTGTGTGCTCGTTTGTCACAATATCCTATAAAAAATCAAAAGTCTACTACTGAACGTAGCACCCTTTCCATAGATTGCCTCATATTTGCCATTATTGCCCCAGCAAGGGCAATTGGCAATGGGTTAGCAACCGAAGTTTTTTATTATGTTGCGTCATCATCAGTAAGATTCTGCTATCCATCCACTATTTTATTTACATACCTCTGTCGCCTCTTAAGATACTTACGGAACCACTACACGGAAAATATAATCGGTCACGGTCGTTATAATTCGTCGCTATACGATTTATTAATTAAATTTATATTAATTTCATGATTAAACATATATTACAATTAGGTTATTTAGTATACAAATCGGTTAGATTAATTAATTTTATTGACAAGTATACAGAAATTAAAACAATAGCAACGTTATAAGCTGCACATATTTATTTTTCGAACACTACTGATCCAGGTGTAACCGGGATTATTTTTGCTAAACAAAAAAGCCGAGCAACGCCTCGCTACTACAACGAGGTGTCGGCCTGTGTGGATCTCACTAAATTATTCCCGCGGGCTACTGTGGACGGTTTAATGAATTTTTAATCGAATTACAACGTCGGGGCCCGTGAGAAATTTTACAGATAAATCTTAACGATATTATCTTGAAATAATGAGAGAATCATTGTGTCTGACGTGGGTGCTGGGGTGCACTAAACAAATTTTCTTTTTATGATCTTCTCAGACTATATAATTCAAACTGCGTTGTGGATAGATGCCCGACTAAATGTACATTATTGTACTTTTTTGTCAGATTTCTAACAAGAAACTGAAATTAGTAGAAGTAATATAAAATATAAGTAAGGCTAGCGATTTGTACCGCCTTAGTCTGAGTCGGTACAATTAATACTACATTATTTAGATTTACGGTAGTCAAATATTTCTTTCCAAATAAAAACATAAAGTTTTTTGGAACGCAGTTCTTTATCGGACGGTACGGGTTTGGCGGATGGGAGCTAGGTGACAAAAAGTGTAAGATTTTTACATCACTACCCCTTGTGTCATAGTGTAGACGGCCTTGGCGGCGAAATAAGGAAGTGAGATGGAATAATATCCGTCTCCCTCGCACTTTTCTTATCTTGCCATGAAAGAAATATTATTTTATTTCAAATGACGCTTCATTTTAATAGACGTTAGTAATACATTTATTTGTATTTGTTAATCAATACATAATATCATACCTACGTTTATCCATAATAATATACTACGCAAGGAACTTCGTTCCAAGCGAGTTTTCCCACGACACGCACGCATTTTTTAAAGATAAAATATAGCCTAGATCACTCCTAGTATTATTCATTATCTGTTTGTGTTTCATTACATTTGGTTCAGCCAATCAGCAGATTAGTGTGTACAGACAGATTGACTTGTTTTAATAGCATGCAAACTACACCTTCAGTTCAATAAAAGTCAGTTATTTCGATATAACAGACAAACACTTCGATTTTTCCAGACAAATTACAAGAATATGCATGAGTTAGGAATATTTAACTAAACATAAGTATTTTAACGTTATTAGTATGTTTTTAATTATTTTTAAAAATGTTAAAAATTTAAGCTAAGTTCCGCGTAATTCTTACCTAGTTTGAAGACCACCTCCCGCCCTCCCTCAATTACGTGCACTATCCCTGTCACCACTAATCTCAGCACTACTACTCTCAACACGATACACTAGAAAAGATACACTACCGTCGATAATACGACACGTGGCTTGCCTGTACACGAAGCATCCTCAGGTGAAGAAGACTGTATTGAGATGCAATTGAAGGGCGGGAGATGCTCTTCAATGCAGGTAAGACAACATTTTATTTTATTACGCGGATCTCACCTAATGAATTTTAACATCTTTAATATAATGGGCTTCCGCAAAGAACGCCTGAATATTTTAATCATATTATCTTTATGTACGCTAAACTTGGTCCTAGTAGTTGCTCTTTGAACTCTGCCTACCTTTCGGGGATTACGAGCGTGACGTTATGTATTATGGTTGTACAATAGTATCACTTTGTGGGTCTGAAATTCCACTAGACAGGCTAATCCAAAAGAGCGTCTTCTTCCTCTCTTCTCATTATAAATTTGTAAAATTTTGGTTTGGCATTTTTTAATAGATTTTTTTGTCACCAGCCGGTATCTAGACCTTCGCCTATTAGTCGTCTGGGTGCAGTAGTGTGTGCGCAAGCAAAGTTGCATTATATATCCCCTTACTTTCATAGTCTGATAGGGCGGCAATCTGACACGACCAGAGAGCGATCGCCGTAGGATCAACGGCTTTAGGTGATTTTCGAGGCAAGAGGCTAAAACACCACCACATTGGTGTTCACCGGGCTGTTGCTGAGAGTGTCTTGACCAAAAAACCAATAACCGATTTTGGACAAAACCTGCATTCGAACTACATGATTGGCAGTCGCACTTAAGACTAATGAGGCAGTAATTTTTTAAGGTATTCAGAGGCTTTAAAGCTGAATAATGAAAGATGGTGTTACTGATCTAGTTGAATCGACTTGGGAAAAAGGAGCCTAAATTAATAAAGAAATTCTTCATCACCATTTATTCACATATGGAATTGTAGAAGTACTGGTTTGTAATAAGAAAAAAGAATAAAACGAAATATATGTCACGGAGAAGAAAATTTATAAAACTGATGATCTACATTATAAGGTGACTGTAACTAAAAGGAATTGTCGAGATAAAATACGACACAACGGCTGAGAGCGTAAGTCTTAGATTGCACTTTAGAGAATATACTGCTGCAAAAAATCATATAAACAGGCACAGATTAATAGTGCACATTTTCAATGCAAACATGAAACGGCAGACGTGAGCCCGGACTGTAAGTGGCCGAGGCATGCGAAGACAAGCGCACATTATTTATAATCTAATATGTATGAGAGAACCGCTGGATGCGGCCTTTCACGAAAATATAAAGCAAATAAAAGCGGCGAAGTAAAACCATGAACTATCAAATTACGTGGACATGAAATAGGAACGCACAGTAGGAACGATTATTATTCTAAATTCAAAAGCGATTGAACATTTGAAGCAGAAAGAAGGGCAAGAATGGAATGATCTTTGAAATAAGTATTTTAAAACAGTTATGTTTTTTTTTAAATTTATTTACCAAAATCCACAGCTCTTTAAGTTCTCATAACTATTTTTCATATACATCTATATTTTTTTTATAGAATAGGTAGACAAACGACCACACAGTCCACCTGATGGTAACTGGTTGCTGCGGCCCATAGACATCTACATCTATCCTCAATAAAGAATCAAAATGCAGATGCGTTGTCACCCGTGAGGACTAAGATGGAATGCCTCCTTTCCAGTAAAAAGGGTACTCCAGTTCTCTACGTGAGAGCGTGGTCCTTCCCCGGTCGAGCCGACCCATTCGTGCTACAACTATACTACTAATATAGCTGCAGCATGGCTCTACCACGTAGTATATCTTACAGCCAATAAAACATTTAATTTTTTTATAGAAAACATTTCATATTAACCGAACCGACACATTATTGCATTTTAGCGCATAACAATTTAGATGTTATCGTATGTGTTCGCACTTGTGTGTGTGTGTGTGTGTGTGTGTGTGTGTGTGTGTGTGTGTGTGTGTGTGTGTGTGTGTGTGTGTGTGTGTGTGCGTGTGTGTGTGTGTGTGCGTGTGCGTCTGCGTGTGTGTGCGTGTACTAGCAGTCTTAAATGTTATATAATATTACTTTTATTGTCAGCGTTAATCGCTGTCTAGAGGGCTCTAATCTAAGTACACATAGAACTAAAGCAAACGTTGTCAGATTGAAATGTTTTAACAACCACTTGACGTGTAATGAAGGACGGTTTACATTAGGAATTTGTTATTGCATATTACGATCGTTATTTCTGATATATCAGATACCAATTTAATTCTTCTTTCTTTATAATCAAACTTTTGAACCCATTGCTAGATAAAGTTTGAATATATTTTTATCTATTCTTTTTGCAATCCCTTTAAGAGGAAAGGGCGGACTTAATGCTTTTAGGCATTTTCTAAAAGTCATACCCTGGACTGGTGAAAGTATGACGTAGGTGTAGCAATACAAAAATATAAAGGTTTTCTTGTACTAGACCTTGTACTAAAACTACTAAATTCCCGTCAATAGTAATTATATTGCATGATTTAAACAATAAATGTATGTTGCATGATTTAAACTTCATCTGATTTTAAGTTTACTTATCAGGGGTTACAGATATTCTTTTAAATGTTAAGACAAAAGTGAACAACTAGTGCGTTTTGTCAGTGATGACTTACGGAACTGAAACTTGGTCCTTCACTGCTGGACGTATGAGGAAGTTTAAAATCACTCAGCGTCCATTGGAATAGGCTATACCCGGAATTTCTCTGCGGAATAATATTCGTAATAAGGATATCTGCAGAAAAATAAGTAACTGACATATTATCATCAGAAAAATGAAGTGGCATTGGGCCATGTAGCTCGAAGAACTGACAATCGACGGGTAAAGGGTCCCAAGTGGTAGCCTCGTACTAGGCGTAGTGTTGGGCTATCCCCCACACTAGATTAAAAATGATGACCTGATGAAACACGCAGGCATTTTATGAATGCATGTGGCTCACAACCGTACATTGTGGCAAACTTTTAAAGTATGTTAAAAACAAGTTTATTAATATACTCGTATTAAAAATAAGTATTTTGTTATAAAATAAACAGCCTACATATACTTAACCGCTGAGAACATGCCTACTCTTAATTGTGATATGAATTTTTAGGTAAGTATAAGTTTGCCACGTCGCGCGTTAGCCGCAATACATGTTATCGGCCTTCACACGTCCTCAAAATATTTTAAATTATCAATCATGCATGTTACCTTTCGGTCTCTTCTTTCATATGTTTTCAATAAGCACATCAAATTGCTAATAACAATTACTTGGTTTGCTGGCATGCTATGAAATTTAAGGAAATGCCTTACGCATGTTTCTCAGCTGTTTTGTGAACTACAGTGTGACATTGAAGTATCCATCAATTAAACATTTAATACTATATATATATGTTGAGGATTATTTTAAAGTAAAATAAATTAGTAACGACGCAGAAAAAAGTAACAACAAAAATAATAAAATAAATAAACAATGTGTTTCTCTTAGAAACTTACGTCGTTGTTTAATTCGTTCCGAATACAAGTGACCTTTAAATTTGTCTTTAGCCTGACTATTGTCTCTGACAGATAAACCATATTTGCATCACTTTAAGAGTTCGCGATTTGTTGGTGCTTATTATTTATTTAATTTTCAAGTACTTTTGCAATAATATTCACTTGAAAACTAATATCATTTTTAATGATTTCCTTACTTGCAATGTTGAAGCTTTGCATTATTTTAGTTCTAAGATACGAGTATCGTTTTATTTCATAGGATTTCAATAACTTTTATTGCACGCTGTATATTCTTCATTCAATACTTTTCTATAAATCTGAGTAAAGGCAGTATTGAAAACAGCAATCAGTACAAATGTTTAGTAATTTTGAATAAACATGCATGAATATAAAAATATTTCACAATATTTAGTTTAGCGTTTGAAAATATTCAATTACCATTATTAATGGCATCGATATTGTTGACTCAGTCTGTTCTGATGTGACTATCGAATATTTTGCCGCATTTCATATAACATTGACTATGGTCTCCTCCGACTAAAATTCAATGAAACCGCAGTTTAAAATTTGTATTTACGGGTTGTACTTTATGAGTAATTAAATAAACACCACATATTTATTGTAACTATTATTATCAAAAATAACTCAACATAAAAAAAATAATTTAATTTATTGCCAAGAATTTGTAACGTGTTTATTTTTTTTAATAATTGTAATATATATTTTACATCTAATGGTACTTTTTAGTCACATGAACGCTACACAGAATAAAACTAGTTTTACGGATTTCATCTCATTGCAGCACCCATGATTACATGGTGTTTGACGTTCTCAGAGTGAATCCGAGGTATCTTCAGCTTTTAATTTGGATGTCATCTACATATAATGAGCTTACCGTATACCGTGTCGCAGTAGCATTTTTGGGTTAACTTTTAATTTTATTTAATTACAGAGCCTTAATCAGGTAATAGAAAAACTGTAATTATCAACGGACCTGTCAAGCTAATGCTGCTGTTCATCTCCTGTTTCTTTCCCCTCTGTCTCTTACGATACCTAAGGGCCTCTTACCCTATATGAGGGGTACTAGACACACTTTTGCGACCACTAGACGAAAAATAAAAATAGGAAATATAAAATTATATTTAAGGTACTCAAAGAAGTTTTGAAAACGTCCTAATGAGGGCTAATAATTTTCCACTCACCAGATGTCGCTAGTTATGACTGAGGTAAAGTTTTTGTTACACAGTGTCAGTTAATTGAGAAATTAGTTTTAAATATTAGTTTATCATTATTTAGAGTATTATATTAATACACAACACAATGCGTCAGTGTTTTGATTTTTAATTTTTTGCTCATTATAACTCTTTTTTTTAAAAAGTCGGCTTTTAGTTATATTTATAGTTTGGTTTATTCATATCTAATGTAATTAATATAAAATATAACTAATAATACAGAAAGAAACCTGAAAGATTACACTTTCCTAAGAAATTATCGTTCCCGCTATGAAATCTGTCAAATATTTTACCTCACTCTAAAGTGGCGCCGCCCTGGTGGCAGAAAAAGTCGTGGATGCCCTCATTATTGAGAATTTTACTACCCAGGGCAAAATATTAAAAAATTGCCAGATCACATTTTTATAGTGCAATAAGCGAAGCTATTACGAGGGTCACTTTACTATGGGGACAAAAGTGAAACTCGTCAGTTTGCGCCGTAACACTAAAATAGAAATATCCATAAAGGCTAATGTACTTATAGAATCGTGTCAAATGAACGGTGGCTGTATAGAAAAACTGAGATGTCAAGGTAATTTTATTATTATAGCACAAATACTTGTGTCACTTGTGTGTATTTTCAATTGAATTTTAACTACTATATATTAAGTAAGCACTTGGTTAGGTTAGTTTAAATCTGAAAAAAGTGACAACAATATTTTTTTTTATAGGATAAGGGTGAAAAACGAGCACACAGTCCACTCGATGGTAAGTGGTTGCTGAGGCCCGTAGACATCTACATCTACCCTCTGTTACAGATCAAAATGCAGATGCGTTTTCACCCGTGAGGACTAGGATGGAATGCCTCATTTCCAGTAAAAAGGGCCTCCGGCCACCTGCACTCACCAAGCGCAACGCAGAGGTAAACCTCCACTTCACGCTGGTATTCTGTGAGGTCGTGGTACCACACCGGTTCGAGCCGGCCCATCCATGCGACAGCAAAAGCTGCCGCGTGGCTTTACCACTGTTAAATATAATATGGCTTTTAAATAGATTATTTTGGGGTTAACGCTAAATTATTAAAAAAGAATCAGGAAATAAATTGATGTGCGTAGTCTTTACCAAGTATAAATTTGTACCTACTTTGTAATTAGCGTTTTAACAATTTTATATTACGTGTTACTTCGGTTAGATACAATTCAAATCTGAAGAACTGGCGACTATTTTACATTTGAAAACGAATTTTCACCTTAACAAAGCGTATCAGGAAAAAAACTAAGTGTTAATTTTAGATCATTAATGTAGCATTAAAGATAAATCTCTGCATTTTAAAGCTTATTAATTATGTAACAGTAGATTAGCCAATACAATTAGTGAATTTGTTTTGATATTTTATGATAATTCGTTTTGATGATAATTAAAACGTTAGACGATTTAAGTATATAACATGCGTGAGTGTCGTGGAACACTCGGTTAGAACGTACTCCCTTGCGTAGTATATTATTATTGATAAACGTAGGTATTATATTATTGATTAACAAATACAAATAAATGAATTACTAGCGTCTATTAAAATTAAGCGTCATTTGAAATAAAATAATATTTCTTTCATGGCAAGATAAGAAAAAGTGCGAGGGAGATGGATAATTTTCCATGTCACTTCCTTATTTCGCCGCCAAGGCCGTCTACACTATGACTCAAGGGGTAGTGACGAAAAAATCTTACACTTTTTGCCGCCTAGCTCCCATCCGCCAAACTCATACCGTCCTATAAAGAATTTCGTTCGAATTTTTAAAATATAGGTTCAAATTAAAATAAACTAATTTTACAGCCTCTATAACAGCAGAACCTCAATACTAGGGCACGGGCCTTCACACTTTTTTATAGTACATTACGGAACAATTAGTCCGCCATGCTACGTGCCATGCAAAGTACGTGATGGCCAATGTTCAGCATGTGCCTAAAAAAGGTAGCTGTACCGACCCTGCCAACTATCGGCCAATTTTAATTATCTCCATACTCTGCAATATTATGGAGCGTATATTAAACGCCCACCTTATGGCACACCTAGAGCAGAGTGATCTCCTCAGTGACCACCAGTACGGGTTTCGTCGAAAGCCATCAACCGGGGACCTTCTACAGTATGCCACTCCCATATGGGGTGAAGCCCTCGAGAACAGTGGAAAAGCACTTGCCGTTTCCCTCGACGTATCGAAGGCTTTGGACAGGGTTTGGAACGCTAGTCTAATGGGAAAGCTTTTAGCGTACGGCTTATCCCCTGGCCTGATTGATTGGGTGAAGGACTTTCTGAGTGAACGGTCTCTGCGGATCATCGTCGATGGCTGCTCATCCGATCCTGTGGCGACTAACGCCGGTGTTCTTCAGGGGTCCGTTCTCTCTGCAACTTTTTACCTGCTGCATATAAATCATCTGCCCATTTCCGGTACTTATGGCTATGCAGACGACATCACAGTTGTGGAGAGATACCAACCAAGTGCCCGTGCCAGTCGGGATTAAATGCAGTCCGAAAAAGAGGCTATGGTTGAGCGTGTGAATCTCACATTAGAGGCAGTTTCCGAATGGAGCGATGCCAATCTCGTGACATTAACAATACCTCCAAAACACAAGCGTGTTTTTTCACTGCTAAAAGGATGGTTGGCTACTTTCCGGAATGTATCCTTAGAGTACACTGACCGCCTTCAGTTGTTAGGGGTTGAATTTTCTCCGAACCTAAACTACGGGCGGTTCATTGAGTCCAGAGTCAAAGCAGCCGCAAGTAAACTTTGTGTCCTTGCAAGGGTGCGGCGGTACTTCACGCCGGGGCAGCTTCTTACCTTATATAAAGCGCAAGACCAGTCGTGCATGGAGTAATACTATCACATATGGGTTGGTGCTGCAAAATTCCACCTGGCAGCGTTGGACTCAGTGGAAAGACGTGCTAAGAGGATCATTGGTGAACTTGATTTGATTGAAACCAATATTGTCAGCCTAGAGGACAGACGCAGAGTAGTCAGTCTCTCGGTATTCTATAGGATGCATTTCGGCTTTTGTAATAACTAATCAAAAATAAAACATTGTGATATAACATGTTTCAGTAATGTGGAGACTAAATGTTATAAAACGTGTTATATAACTAACTAACTATACATAGAGAGTATTTTTCTCTAGTCAATAAACTTGGATGAACCCAGTATCTATGTTTTATTCTTTTGTTATTTAAAAGTAGAAGAGTTGCTGCAGCAGCTAGCAAAACGTCCTATTGTGTCGCCATTGTGAATAGCACTGCAGAACGACAATCGACAATGTCATATAACATTGTTGTAATGAATTATTATTTTAATGTGTACATTATTATTATATATTGCAATGTTGAAAAACAATGTAACATTATGTGGACATGTTATAAAACAAATTTACACAACATGTTACTTAATCTGTACGCACCCTAAGAAAGTCCACGACACACATGCAAAAATTACCATTTTTGAATTCTTTTCTCTTTGCTGGTGCTAATTTCAAACGAATTAACTAAAGTTATATTAAAATGTAATAAATATTAAAAGAGTCTCACCATTTGATAAGTTAAATGTAGAATCATTATTCGAGGATTTTGTAAAGAATCAAAGCATTAATTTTTTTTTTATAGGATAAGAGTGACAAACGAGCATACAGTCCACCTGATGGTAAGTGGTTGCTGCGACCCATAGACATCTACATCTATCCTCTATTACAAATCAAAATGTAGATGCGTTGTCACCCGTGAGGACTAAGATGGAATGCCTCATTTCCAGCAAAAAGGGCCTCCGGCCACCTGCACTCACCAAGCGAAACGCAGAAGTAAATCTCTACTTCAAGCTGGTTTTCTGTGAGGTCGTGGTACCACCCCGGTTCGAGCCGGCCCATCCGTGCGACAGCAAAAGCTGCCGCCTGGCTCTACCACTGTTAATATGGTAAAATAGCGCTTACAACGGTATTGTTTATGGTATGATGAGTAATATAAGCCGTAGATCTAATTAATATTTTTCAGGTATATAATCTTACTATGTAGAGATAGTAAACGATCCTGATTTGATCTTGAAAGCTTGCCCGTCTATCAGGGCTTTAAGTCGTTGCGTAGCAATAGAATATTTCTGAAATTACCATTCTTGTAGTGAAAGTGCACTTTGGTTGTATACATTCATTAAAACTGCTGTCACTGTAATTGTCCATGCTATTGTAGTATTCTTTTGTCTAAGTGCTTTGAATTATATGTTTTTTTAATTATAAAAACTAATAATATGTTTTTTTAATTATAAAAAGTCCAACTTCGACCGAGAGGTCAGTCGACGGATTCAACTAGGTTGGGCAGCGTTCAGGAAATTACGGCACATCTTCTTGTCACGTATACCTCAAAACTTGAAAACAAGACTATACAAACAGTGCGTGTTGCCAGTGATGAACTATGGGTACTGAGACGTGGTCCTACACTGCTGGCCGGATGAAGAAGCTCAAGGTCGCTCAGCGAGCTATGGAGAGGACTATGCTTGGAGTTTGTTAGAACTTAAACTTAGAAATGAGGATATACGCAGTAGAACCAGAGTGACCGACATAGCCCAACGGATCAGTAAACTGAAGTGGCAATGGGCCGGCCATATAGCTCGAAGAACCGACAGCCGATGGGGAAAAAAGGTTCTCGAGTGGCGGCCTCGTATCGGTGGACGAAGTGTAGGCCGTCCCCCAACTAGATGGATTGACGACGTGGTAAGATATGCAGGAAGTCGATGGATGCAGGTGGTTCAGGACCGTGCTTTGTGGCATTCCTTGGGGGAGGCCTATGTTCAGCAGTGGACTTGTGAAGGGCTGTAATGATGATAATGACGACTTAATTATATATAATGTGTAAAAATTGAAATCCCTGTCATTTCAGTAGTAAAGATCTTATCTTGTAACATTCCCTCAGGTTATCAATTTTTCATTAATATTTATTTTTATAAATATTATTTTCATAATTTATTTTTTCTTTTTTATTAATATTTATTAGAAAAATATTTCTCTTTGGCAACTGACAGAAAGAAGCATACTCACAAAGATCCGTAAAGATTTCATCACTTTTTGTACGCTTTTTTCAGTTCGTTGAAGCATCAGTAAACATCTTTACCCGAAAAAAAGGTGGCATAAAATCGTGTGAGCGATAAAATACCATTCAGTCGCAACAAACCCGGCGGCGATACGCAGCGGCGCGTGCCGTCGCATGAAACATCCGGATTTGCAGCCTTCCCCGTCTGAAATGCTACAATCCAAGTGCAAACGTTTGCTTAAGTTCAAAAGAATATTGATATTTGTACGAACATTGCTGAAACGAATTGATAGCCTACGGGTCAGTATAACGTCAGCGTCATATGACTCATCGATTATTTCATCTATATAAATAAAATCATAGAGGTTTGCAGTTGTGCGCGCATCACGGACAAACTACTGGATTGATTTTAATTAGGTTTCCTAAGTTTTATTTCTTAGACACTTGGCCCTTATTTGAAAAATAAATTATTGCGATATCTTCATTTATTAAAAAGTTATTAAAGTTTTAAAGACAACGATTTTTATAAGCACGACGTGTTCAATGATGTGTGTTTTCTTGATATTTAAAGCAACGCGGACAAAGTCGTGAGTATCAGCTAGTTTTGAAATAAATTTGAATTACATTGTTTTTCCTTTGGAAACGGTGAAAAATAGATCATGTTGACCACAATCTGAAAAAATTTCGACGACAATAGTCGTAAAGCTAAGTTTTGTCGTGCAGTGACACAAACCTATTACCAGAGATCCCACGGCTCCAGAAAATTGACAGAGGGCTTTACCATCTCGTTCGCCTGACGTTGAATACTCAGGATCCGGCGATGGAGAGCAGCGTCAAAGGTACGTGATGTCTGTTGCTGCGATTGTCAATCTAGTTATACAACAAGTGACACTTAATTCCAACAGCAACAACTATGTTCATTGTGTGGCTTTTAGATGAGAATATATCAATTTATTCCGTGGGTGTAAGACTGAACTCGTTAAAGATGTTGCAAAACATAGGTAATTTAAGTTTACAAAAATATATATTGGTTTTGATAGATAACGGAATTACCATCACGTAAATGACTAATGCTTAATGTCAAAAAATGGCGGCGAAAAGTCAGTCGCGCTAAGCTTGACTATTTAAGAAATTCTCTCTACTTTAGGCGTTGTCCACTTTTAAACCTAATCGTTTCTAAGGATGATGATACTAACTAATCAATAATAACTAAGCATTACTAAATATTTAATGAGTGATAATGGTATCGGGTAATAACGCTCACCATCGAAACATCGTATAAAGTTGCTATTCTTAACCCCAACGCAAACAGACGGCTGTTATAAGTTTGACCGCTATGTCTGTCTGTCTGAGGTACCGTAGCTCTTAAACGGATTTGAATGCGGTTTTCTTTTTATTTCAAAGCTGGTTTTCTAGCGGTAATTTTTATGGTTCAGCCGTTTAAAGAACATCAGCTTTTTTTGTTTGGGTTTTTTTTTATTTCAATTTAAGTTATAAGCTAGTATTATGACTACGACCAATTCGTACTACAAACGTAGTATTGCTGCAGCGTGGCTCTACATTGTACATACTTTCCGAGTCACTCAACACGCACAGAACTAGATCGGATAAGGTTCTTTTTATGGCGTTACCATAAGGCGATGACTGAGAGAGAAATTGTACGTTCATAATATATAAACGTAAAATACCTCTTGATTAAGTAAATGTCATTAGGTTTTAATTTGCCTGCCTAAAATGCAATTTATATTAAGTAAATAAAAAGTAAAGTTGCAGCCTATTTACATCCCATTGTAGGGCACAGGCCTCTCATTTCTGAGTGGGTTTTTAGAGCAAGGAATTCTCCGCCGCGCTGCCCTAATGCGTGTTGGCGAACTTCACATGTCTTCAAAATATTTTTTTCTTATTTCTCAGACATGCAGGTTTCCTCACGATATTTTGCTTCACCGCCGAGCACGTGGTAAATCAGCACTTAAAATTGCAATTAACAGTTTCATTGGTGCCGGCGGAGATCGAACCCGGTTCGCTCGAGTACTGTGAAACTTACAGCGAGCGCTAACTATCTGAGCTACCACGGCTCCAATTTATATTAAATAAATTTAAATTAATGTATAGTATGGCGACAACCGATGGGGAAGAAAGGTTCTCGAGTGACAGCCTCATACCGGTAGGCGAAGTGTAGGGTGACCCCCCACTAGGTGGAGTGACGACCTGGTAAGACATGCAGGAAGTCGATGGATGTAGGTGGCGCAGGACCGTGCTTTGTGGCATTCCTTGGGGGAGGCCTATATTCAGCAGTGGACTTGTGAAGGGCTGTAATGATGATGATGATGATGTAATGTAATGATGCGCTCGTTGTAAATTTTACAGTACGCGAGCAACCCGGATTCGATCCCTGTCAGTACCGATGAATTTGTTAATTGCAATTTTAATTGTTGATTTACCACGTGCTTGGCGGTTAAGGAAAACATCGTGAGGAAACCTGCACATATGGGAAATTAAAGAAAATATTTTGAAGATACGTGAAGTCAACCAACACGCATCTCAGAAATGAGAGGAGGCTTGTGCCCCGCAGTAGGACGTATAAAGGCTGTAACTCTTCATATATACCTACTTCATATTTGCTTTGCTTTTCGTCCCTTAAAATTGTGTACGCATAGTTTGATTTTTTGGATATGAATTTGATTTCTCCAAATCTCATTTTATGAGACACCAACGGCGAAAACGGAGTGCTGGAATATTTTACGCAGTCACCATATAGCGAACTTATTACTACCATTTAATAATAATATATTATGTATTGATATCCTTATAAATCTTATTTGGTTGAATATATAAAAATATTAAAAGACGGAAAAACAGGAAGTGTTGAACGTGACAGTTTTTCCGAACCAGAAATTTGTCGGAAAAACATCTTAGAGAAAATTCAAAGTAACGTCAAAGAAAGCGATGTTTACGTGCAAGTTGTAATTTGTGTTTTATAATTTTTTTATTTTTAAATTCCTTTTTATTTTTTGACAGTTTCTAGACTAGTAGATGAATTGATTTTTAATAAGTTGTTACTCCCTTTTGGTAGTATTGTTATTTAGTATAATTTACTGGTTGAGGAAAAAAGGAGGTAGTGCCGCGAACTACTTTAAAAACCCTCTAAGAAACATGTAACTACATGTTTCTTAGAGGGTTCTTGAAGTAGTACGCGGCACTACCTCAATACAATTGGTAAATATCACATATCATCAACATATATTTTGGTGACGTCTAATATGTCAATTCTATCTGATAGCGTGAAACGTAACTTAGATGAAAGTTTTAAATAGAAATAAGAATGCATTTGTGTGGCGGCATAAGAGGCGATTACAAGATATATCACACGTGTGAGAGGTCTATTACTGCAATCGCCAATCCACCTGTCAAAGGTGTCAGTTTAGACAACCTCCCTGCAAAGGGAGAGGTCCGTGTCCAATTATGGAGTTTAACAGTTTGATGACAATGATGAGGATGAGATTCTTCATCTCATTTTTTCATCAAAAGTCTATTAAAAAGTAACATTTTTTATTTGAAGTCATAATGATAAAAATAATTTAAAAAAATTACTCTCCTCATACTTACCGGCGCAAGCACGACTGTTGATCTCGATTTCAAATTATGGGTCGGGATAGAAATCAGTTATTGAGTTTATTTGTCAAGAAATTTTTAGTAACACTGCTGAGTCAAGTATATGGCGGTGTTTCACTCCCATGCCTCAATAGTATATATTTCCCAATTTCGCTCACGTCTCAAGTGGTTACCTATCCGACTTCGCAGGTACATGCATATTCTTTCTATTCTGTAACGTGTATTATTTCATCCTTCTACTCCTACCTATCTAAAGGAGAAGAGTAATGTTGTATGGATTCCTGGGGTATTTCTACGCTCTTCAAGAAAATTCATAAACTCACAATAATTTCTCTGGAATATCCTACCTTAGTAATACGTGAAGAACACACTATTGTAATATTTAAACGACTACTTAAAGAGCATTACTTGTCTCAATTGTTCGGACACCGTTAGGATAAATTATGTGATTATGTATTTATTGTATTTATCAGCTTTATATTATTGTTTATGGAGTTTTGTAAATTATATATTTACTTAAAAGAGAGTATGAGAAAACACAATTAGAATTAGCAGGTAAAAACAATAAAAAAATATGGGTAGCCAATAAAAGTATAACACACACGTCTAAACAGAAATCGTCGTCTCAAGAATTATTGGGAACTGGGTGTATTAAAGACTTTTTAACCCCTAAGGTACCGTTGACATGAATTCATGTCGACGTTTTGTGACCGTTGAGTACCGCGGACATGAATTCATGTCCGCATTACGTGCTGCTATTTTCGTGTTAATTGATATAAAAATACAGTATATTTTCAATTAAACACTATTTCATTCGATTCTGAACGAACTAAAGAGTATTCTCAAGTATTAAACTCACTTGGTTCCATAGACGAAATAAAAAATAATAGGCATTCACTTTCACGTTGTTCGTGCTGTTAGTTGCGTAATTGTTTTCTTTTTGTGTTTGTGATTTTTGTTGGATTTTCTTTTAAAAACTGGTAAGAAATGTTAATGATCTTTACTAGATAATGTTTTGGAATGACTTAAGTTACAACAGCAGTAAATTTTTGTAAACCACCTTTACGCGAACAATTTATAACGGGTAAGATTTCAAATAAGATCTACCTTCTCAGGTATTTAGCCTTTTTATAGATAGTTTATTGCACGTATGTAAATTCATAAAGACATATTATTCCTTAATATTATATCTATATGATTGTATAAGAAAAATTAAGGAAGACGCTATAATATTTTCACAAAAAGGTTTTGAAAATGAGGTTACAAAGCGCGCGCAAACTGTCTATTGTCGAATTTTTAGCAAATGTTTGCGAGTGAAAAAGTAGAATTATTATAATGGTGACATGCATAATTTCGGTTTATATAAGGAAAACTATTTTGTATTGATTGTGAGGACATAAAAATAAAATAAAAAACTTACGCTTTTTCATTGATAAAACCAAATTTATTGGCAGTAAATACACTTTTTCAAGATCCCTTAGAAACAAAAAGCTGTACAAAACTAATTGAACATCCAAATGTTATTGTTATTGTTTCTACTTATCGACAATCTTATCAGATTTAAAGAACTGTATTTCAAGCTTCTTATAACATAAACGAACAGTCGTGAAAAACATAAATGTTGAAACAAGTGCCGCGCGCCGAGATGACGTCGGAAGCCCCCGGTACAAAGCAGTTTTTGTTATAGTGGGCGCGGTACTGGAAGATTAAATAGTGTTAATAATATCTTTGTAAATGTAGGGAAAAAAATCTCAGAAAAAATTGATATCAGCATAATACAAAAACAAGAATTATTACAAATTAACCTTGACACAAGAAGAGACTCGTTTGTAATATTATCTACTGATGTTGAAGAAGTAGAACGTATTATAATAAATTTAAAAACAAAATGTACAGTTGGTTGGGATAAAATCTCTAATAACTTTCTTAAAAAATTTCGGCATATCCTAATCCCACCATTGAGTTATATCTTTAGTCTATGTCTCAAGAACGGAATTTTCCCTAGCTATTTAAAAAAATCTATAATTCATCCGATATATAAATCTGGAGATAGAGACCGTGTGAATAATTATAGGCTTATTTCTATACTTCCGTCTATCTCAAAATATTAGAAAGCCTAATTAATATCCGACTTGTAAAATACCTAGAGCATTTTAATATTCTATCAAACTGTCAATTTGGCTTTAGATCCGGAAAGTCTATCAACGATGCAGTACATGAATAAACCGATTATATTATCAAAAATCTAGACAAAGGCAATAAAACTGTTGGAGTTTTTCAGGACCTTGCGAAAGCATTTGACACGGTCTCTATCCCCATACTGCTAATAAAACTTGAAAAAATCGCGAAGGGGCACACAACTAAAATTATTTGAAAGCTATCTAACTGGAAGACTTCAATGTGTTACAATAAATAACCAATTTAGTTCTGATGTGCCTGTCAGTTATGGAGTACCTCAGGGGAGTATCCTAGGACCGATTCTATTCCTCGTCTACATAAATGACCTTCTGAGACTCAAATCCTTCCATGGCAAAATCATATCATATGCTGATGATACAGCACTCCTATTTGCAGCAAGTACATGGAAGGAAGCCTTTGATAATGCTCAAACTGGGATTGACACTGTTTCAGTTTGGTTGCGTAATAACCACCTATCTCTTAATATTAACAAAACTAAATTCATCGCCTTCTCCATGACCAATGACCCTCAGTCAATAATTAACTATAAGTTAACTGCTCACACCTGTTTAAATTTAACGAAATCTTTAGGATTACCGTGCACCTGCTTACCTTTATCTAGAACTCACTGTGTCAAGTATTTGGGTATTCTTATTGATTACCAATTGAGATTTAAAGAACATTTAGATGTATTAACGTCCCGAGTCCGATAACTAATATACGTCTTTAAAAATCTGAGACATGTAGCTATACCCGAACTAGTGAAACAAAGCAGTGTATAACTGCTTTGTGTCAATCCATTATAACTTACGGTATAACAATATGGGGCGGAGCTTCAAAAACTACAATAATTCCCCTAGAAAGAGCTCAGAGCAGTTCTAAATTAGTTCAGGCACAGATGCAAATGTACGCTTTTGAAAAAAAAAATCCTGAATAAAGAAATTATATATATATATATATATATATTTTGTGTAGATATGTAACTTTGTTTATATATTTATACATATGTATGTATATGTGTATATTATATGTTTTACTTTATCTTTTATTATGTGTTAGTAAAGTAAAGTAAAGTTGCAGCCTAGTTACGTCCCACTGTTGGGCACAGGCCTCCTCTCATTTCTAAGAGGGTTTTAGGGCTAGGAAATGTCCGCCGCTTTGCCCCAATGCGTGTTGGCGAACTTCACATGTCTTCGAAATATTTATTATTTCTTATTTCTCAGACATGCAGGTTTCCTCATGATGTTTTCCTTCACCGCCGAGCACGTGGTAAATCAGCATTTAAAATTGCAATTAACAATTTCATTGGTGCCGGCGGGGATCGTACCCGGGTTGCTCGAGTACTGTGAAGCTTACAGCGAGCGCTAACCATCTGAGCCACCACGGCTTTATATGTGTTAGTAATTTATATTATTTCATGTATTAGTTATTTATATGGTATTTTATTGCATGTATTGTCTATATATCGCATATCATATTTTGTATATTTATATTGCAGAACCTACCTAGTATTCATTATTTTATTCTTTTACACCTTTGGTTGCCTGGAAGAGGTCGCTATATAGCGAAAAAGCCGTCAAACTGTACATATAATCTGCTTTTTGTTATGTTATTGTATATTTGTTTGTGGTGTACATTCATTTAGTGTTATATATTAATTCATTCATTCATTCATAATGCCGTTGGTTCTGCGCTTAACCTTTCTTCAGTAGTATCGAATTGCCGACCCATAGGGCTATGAAAGTGAGGGAATAGAGAGTGCCCATGTTCTTGTGCACATACTTGTGCAATATACTAGATGATTATAGTGCCATTCATCGGATGCTGCAATATTTTCTGGACATTTCCTAAATCGCATACTACATATTTAGGTAAACTACTTTCGAATAACACAATTCTTAAGTTTATTTCATATTTTTAGATGAAATAAACTCTAGAATTGTGTTATTCTGTGTGAGATTCAATGTTAAATTCAACTGAATTTATCTCATATAACGTTACATTTATTTGAAAAATCTGCGGTGAAGCAGGCTCAACTGAACTGAATGGAGAATATTACGTGTGATACACCGCTTTGATGTATCAAAGTAAATTATATTTCCGATATAGCAGCGTATTTTACGGCGTGGCGGCGCTTCGCTATAATTACGTACTTTATATGTTTCGAGTTTATGTATGTTTTGTTTTGGGGGCTGGGTTACTCTATTTTTAATAAACTGTAGAGACAAACCTACTTATAGTCTACCTTTTGATAATTTGCTACTGAGGTCCACGGATACCTGCAACTTCAAACAAAAAAATTGAGGCAGATAAAGAATCCCGACAGAAGTGAAAACTAAATGATAATCATAACTGTGTGTGGTAACGTATGATGTGTGTGTGTGTGTGTGTGTGTGTGTGTGTGTGTGTGTGTGTGTGTATGTGTGTGTGTTTTTTTTCATTTTCACTGAATTAAATAAAACCTACAACATTCGTAAAGTAAAAAACAAATATAAGTAAAATAAAATTACAGCCTATATACGTCCAAGTGCTGGCCACTGTTCTCTTCTCATATTCTAAGACGGTCTTGAAGTGATAGTGCCGCCGCGCTGTTCCAATACGTGTTGACAGAGAATATTTTATTTCTCAGACATGGACTATTCCGCGCGATGTTTTCCTTCACCACCTAGCATGTGGTGGTGGGATTTCTGAAGATTTCTCTATAATTATTACAAAGTAATGCCATTTGTGACATTAGGGTTTAGTTGTCAAGGTATAGTGTTAAAATAATATGTCCTCCAGACCGACTTTCGGTCATGGCGGTGCATCTCAATGGAGACTAGACATCATTGCAGGACAGGATTATAGTGACCAAGTGTAGGCGCAAACACAGGTGCACTCTCTATTCCCTCACTCTCATAATCCGATGGGACGGTTATTCGACACGAGCACAAAGAGATCAGGCGCAGGACCAACTGATTTACGTGTTTACCAAGGTACGCTGATGAAACAATGCCATCTCTCTGACTCCGGGCTGCTACTGAAAATTTCTTGACAGTAAAATCCAATAACAGATTTTTTCCCGACTCGGGATTTGAACTCGGGACTTCATAATCAGCAACCGCTTTTATGACCAATACACCAACGAATATCTAGGTATACTTAGGAATTAAAATGATAAAAAAAACTGTCTGATCATCTTGCCAGTTCGATTAAAATAGTTGAAGAGATAAAATGTAAAATTTAAAAAATACATTTTATAAACGGATACAGAGATAGAGATACATTTTATTTCCGATCCTGATAATACGGCAACAAAAGCTTATCTTTAAGAAATAAAGAGTGAGAAGACTACATTCGTAATACTCTGACATTTTCGGATCACACAAAGGGTTAATTCGAGTCCAACTAACAGTCTATAAACGCCTCACTGCACCTTCCGTGCAAGCTCACTACGGACATATTGCATTAAAGTCACCAACAGTGCAAAGTACGTTCCCATACGCGTTGGCTTTACGCACACATGTCTAGTCCGCGTCAATTGCGATCCTCTCGCCCGTAGAGTGTAGTAATACAACTGCTCTCGCCTGCAGCCGATATTAAATGTTTGCGTTCGAACGTTTCGCAGGTAAACGTAAACAATGCCATGTTCGTACAGCCGTGTATTTAAGCCCAATATTTTCTTATCTCCGTGTACATATAGCGATTTATATGTCATGTCGACGGTGGAAAACAAATTTACTTACATTGTTGTATTTGTTAGGCTTAAGGCGATATAGGTAAGGTATACATTTTCACAAACAATAAACAAGCTTTATCGATGAAATTGTCAATAATGATATTATTAACACGAAACCTTCCGTCACAAAAAACACCAACAAAATTCAATGACGATATAGTAAATTATTTAATAAACTAAGGTGATGTTATTTAATTTATTGTAATCTATACAAATAAATAAAATTGAAGTGTCTGTTTGTAATGTTAAAATAACACTTTTTTACTAAATGCATATGAATGTATATACGGTACTTATAACTAAATCACAAATTTTTAAAATTTTTGTCTGTCCGTCTGTCTGTCTGTTTGTTCGGCTAATCTCCGAAACTGCTGGACCGATGTCGACGGGACTTTCACTGGCAGATAGCTGATGTTATAAGAAATAACTTAGGCTATATTTGAGAAAAAGAATTAGGGTTCGGTGCAATATAATTAAAGCCCTAAATTACACACGTGCGAAGTCGCGGGGAACAGCTAGTCTAATATATAAAAAATAGTCTTTGTTTGTTCGTATTTTATACGTCGCCATGCCGTTCACCAGATAGCGGTAAAACTTTGTCAACTAACAGTGGTAGAGCCACGCGGCAGCTTTTGCTGTCGCACGGATGGGCTGGCTCGAACCGGGGTGGTACCACGACCTCACAGAAAACCAGCGTGAAGTAGAGGTTTACCTCTGCGTTTCGCTTGGTGAGTGCAGGTGGCCGAGGCCCTTTTTACTGGAAATGAGGCATTCCATCTTAGTCCTCACGGGTGACAACGCATCTACATTTTGATTTGTAATAGAAGATAGATGTAGATGTCTATGGGCCGCAGCAACCACTTACCATCAGGTGGACTGTGTGCTCGTTTGTCACCCTTATCCCATAAAAAAAACTTATTTCTTGCACTTGCGCGAGGGTATAGGCTTAGTACACAGCGACTGCAACGTGTCGGATACCAGCTAGTCTGTACAAATAAATAAAATTGATGTATCTATCCCGTGTCCCGTCAAAATAACAGCTTCTTTACTAAATGCATATAAACAAAACTATTTTTTAAATTTTTGTCTGTCTGTCTGTTTGTTCCGGCATATCTCCGAAACGGCTGGACCAATTTTGACGGGACTTCCACTGGCAGATAGCAGATGTTATAAGGAGTAACTTAGTTACTTTTATTTTAGAACAAATATAGGGTTCCGCGCTAAAATATTAAAACCCCTGAAATCTAATCGTAATAAATTCCACGCCGGCTAAGTCGTAGGGGACAGCTATTTTATTATTAAAAAAATCGTATGCAGTGGTGGGGTAAAATAATTCACTACCTCATATTATCATCGCGTAGGTGCCTCAAGAGAACAAAAGGAAATAAAACAGGACTTTCCTGACAACAACTCAATAAAAATAAAAAAACTGCGGTTGCCAAACCGTTTGCCAAGCGTACCAACTATGACCAATATCGCCACTAAGCGAAATTTTATGGGGAGGCGTATGTCCAGGGTACTTTTGATAAGTATTAGAATTGAAAAAAAAAACAATCATTGGTGGCGTCTGTTAGTGATCGTGTAAGTACTAAACGACTTGACTAATTTAACTCATCTTCGCATAGTGTATTTTTTATTGCGGCGATGGTTCATAGCTGTGCTAGAAACCGATATGTAGTGTTGTAGTCAAGTTATTAACAAATTATTTATTTATGGACCATAATAAACTCATATTCACAAAGTCGGTTTAGTGCCAAAAAAGAAAATTATAAAATCTAGGCCTTAGGTAGGCGGCGTTGTAGTCGCAAAATATTAAAAATTTTATACTGTAAAAAGGTTTCAATTATATTTACCCTGTAAAAAATACAGAGTGAACTCAAATTAAAACTGTTAATGCTGAGTGAATGCGGAATAAATTCTGAGCGTTTAGGATGACTTATGAAATGAATGTATTTATCATCATAATGAAAGTGGAAGCATGTCACGTTTATTCAACGTGACTACTTTGCACTTTCCATAAAAAAAATTACTTCACAATATTATAAATCTGTTATTTTTCAAAAAAAGTTATCCAATTAATATTTTCTAAATTTTAAATAAAACACCAAATATATTAATAAATCGCGCGTACCAGCTACAAGTGCATAACACCCTCTGCTGGGCTAGCTACTTCATTTGTACATATTTAAAAAAAATTCTCATTAGTTTGTAAATAGCCCACTGGATAAGTAATGTATATTTCTTATCCAGTAGGATTTGCCGTAATAACATAATGATAATAATAAGCTTTATTGATAATTATACAGTGAATATGTGAAGTCACTGATTGCTGAAGTAGGAATTATACCTGTATCTCAGCAATCAGCGCCCTCTCCCAATTTTATGACCCAATAAATTAACAATAAAGGTTTAAAATAACAATAATGTTTCAAACAGTATAAAAAAATATTTACTACTTAATTTATGTACTAAGTGTGTGTTGAGTGTGTTAATAGCGCGCGCGCGCGCGCGCGCGTGTGTGTGTGTATATGTATGCGTGTGTGTGTTTGTTTGTGTGTGTGTGTGTGTGTGTGTGTGTGTGTGTGTGTATGTGTATGCGTGTGTGTGTTTGTTTGTGTGTGTGTGTGTGTGCGCGCGCGTGTGTGCATGTGTGCGTCTGTGAGTTTGTATGTGCGTCTGCGTCTGTGTGTCAGCAAGCATATGTCTACGTTATTTTTTTTATTTTTTATTTATTTAATATTTAATGCACAAAGTTGTACATATCGCGGACTTAATGCCATAGGGCATTCTCTCCCAGTTCAACCAGGCTTACAGAAGTTAGGCTATACAGAGATATTTATTATATGTGTATGAAAATAAGAGCTGTGTTAGTTCAAACTTGCAACAATTTTTTCACATGCTTACGGATTTGATTTTTAAAAATAAACTTGTTGGAAGCTTTTTTAATGTCAAGAGGGATATCATAACAAGTATAGCTATACTATAGTATAACTATAGTCATAGCAAGCAGGTTTTTCAATGGTTCTACTACAATTTGGTTAATGTGAGAAAGGGCCTGAAGTCGAGGACCGGCCACAGGTTGCCGCTACGGAGCGGAACTTGTACGCCCCGTCTGAATGCTGTTGGATTGCACAGATAAGGAAGCGCCATTCGCCTTTGCCTCCGAAACTTTTACAAACCTATCAAAAAGATCAATAAACTTCCGCGCCAAAGAAACATCGCTGACGTGGCTAACAAAGGAACAACCCTTCAGCCAGTTCAGAATCATCTCCGTCAATACATCAGACTTGTTATACCACAAATCCTCACAAAAACATTGATTCTTACAGTTTTTGAAATAAAAAATGTTATTGCAATAGAGGAAATGGCTAGGCGCTAGCAACTGCTTGGGATCCCATAATTAAAGTCTAACTCCAATTTATCACTATAATTTCAAAATACGATAATTTAGTTTTCCGAAGATCCATTTTAAGCTACTCAATACTCAAAACTTCAGGAAAATTAACTTGAATTAAACGCGGTCTGTAAAATCTAGTATCATTCTTTAATTTTATTTAGATTTTTAGGAGCACGATTATTTTTCTAGCAACTATTAAAATAACACATAAGTAAATAATGGTGGATTAGACTAAAGCTTATAATCTTTATATCTATTTCATCAACCAAATCAAAGATTTTGCAACAAAATTGAGGGTATTTATCCATTTACAGCTATTTAATCAGTATTATCTCCTATAATAACAGTTTTGCTGACAGATCAAACAAGCGAAATCCCGTGCGAGAGTCAAAATGTTCATCATTTTGGTGTAGAACGGGGTGACGCAACTCACATGAAACACCTCAGGCTTCTAATGCGAATATAAGATGTTTACATTCAACTCAAATATCTTTATCCCTGCCTTAAACTATCAAACCGCTCAACTAACACAAATCAAAGTAAGTAATATTTGTTTTAGCATCGGTTAAATTTTGTATAGACAGCAACTTCATTCTCTGTCTAAGAGAGCCTATCAATATTTAATCTCGTTTTAATTTTATTTTTTAAGCAACAGTCTATAAACGTCCCCCTGCAAAGCAAATGCCTATAAATGCTTCTGAGATACCACAAAACATTGTAATAGTCAGTCATTCTGCTTCTAGTCCATGTTGGCAATTTATTTACTGTGGATTAGGATTAACGATTTCAATTGATGTATGGTAATGAAAAAAGAGAATCTGTCACCCCATTTCACCTTGTGAGTGACGTAAGAGTTTAATATGAGGGGATATGTATAACAATAATATAATAATAATAATATTGGTAGCATTTCATTCAGATCTAGTATTACTATTTAAAAAATAGTCTAGTATAGTATTTGGTTCTTGTTTATTGTCTTCAGATCTATTTGCCAGTCGGCAAAGGCCGGCTCCAACTTTTTCCATTCATCTCTTTCTTGAGCTACTCTGTCCCACATCACTCTTGCCACTTGTCTGATGTCGTCATCCCATTTTTTTATGATCCAACTTTTTTCCTTTTTCATTCTCTATAGTACCATTTTACTAATGTCAGAATTTTACTCTTTTACAGTATATATGACGGAAAGATAATAAAAGTTTACGTCAGGAGTGAAATAACCAGACCGACGACGCGGAGCAATACCAAAGGTGCAACATATCCAGCCTTGCAATCTTCAATTCAAGTGTGACGTTTAGCCCTTTCGCTGTCAATTTACTACATATAGGTCATTGCTATTGTCTTACTACTGTGTCTAAAATTCGGACAGTAAAAATGTTAAATTTGAATCCTCTATTTAGTGAGAGAGGCCCATTTCTAGCTATTGGTTCTTACGGACTGATGAACGTGAAGAAGAACTTCAATGATGCAAGCGTACTGTAATATTTAATATTTAGAAACCGTAGATTCAATACATTTTGTGTAGATTTAAGGACGAGAGTGCGTAAAGAAAATACAATCATAAATAATATTTGGGTTAAAATATATTACCGTTACCGTCACAGCTTATTAAAGTCCACTGCTGAACATAGGCCTCCCCATAGATTGCGTAATAGAGGATATTTTGTCATAGTTGTAATGTTACTGTTGATTTAATAATTTCACCTCTCAGTGGGTCATGTGCTCCTGGTGGTTTATCTTCTATACATCCATCCATTACAGCCTATTAAAATCCACTGCTGCACATGGGCTTCCCTTATGGATTCCCTCGTAGAGGATATTTTGTTATAGTTTTAATGTTACTGTTGATTTAATAATTTCACCTCCCAGTAGGTCATGTGCCCCTGGTAGATTATCTTCTATACATCCATCCATTACAGCCTATTAAAGTCCACTGCCGAACATAGGCCTCCCCCATAGACTGCCTCATAGGGGTGATTTTGCCATAGTTTCCACGCTTGGCAAGCGTGTTGGCAACCGCAGGTTTTTAATTTTAAGTCGTTATTAGGAATACGCTTCTGCCCATCTCCTGATTTTTTTCCCTCTGTCACCTTTTACGACACCCACGTGATGATATGGGGTAGGGTTTATTCTTACACCGCCACTACATGACCCCACGGCAAAATATATACTTAGTGATTAAATAAAAATAAAAATAGTTGTATTAAAATTAAAGCAAATTGATGTAAGCAAGTAACCCAACACTATCTTCTATCTCTACATCATAATATTAACATAGCAATTTTAAGGATCAATAAACACAGATAATTGACAGAATCCTCTATTAATATTGACTCACCGCGAGTACGGGACGCCTTGCCTTACAAAATGTCCGCCAGCATAAATGTTGGCGCGAAAGTTTGCATAATTTTCCAGCCTGTTCAATTAACCCGGGGCTCGGATGTATAACGCAACCACTGCGTACATGTGTAAAGTAACTTTTCTAAAGTTAAATTGTGTGTGAAACAAACCACTTGCATATGTTTGAGGCTCTCAAAACAGAATAAATGTATGTTTTGAATGCGGTTGCCTAGATATAAGTTAAATAAAAAAGTCCAAAAGCATGATGGAACACGAGTAAATTAGTTACGGTGCGTGAATTAGCTACTGCAAATATTATCATAAGTTTAAATGCTACAATCAAGAATTGTTATTACCCAGATTTTTTCAGATACTTTTGTTACATAAGTAGATGTAAGTTATTTATCATAGGCTAATTTTTTTATTTCGAATACTAAAGTTAATTATCCGTTCCCTGTCAACATATAGGTACGCAAAGTATATAAAAATATACGATTGTAATATATTATTATCTTACAACTTAGACATATAAGAATCGATTGAATTTATATTTTAACTCTTATTTAAATACTAGCTGTTCCTCGCGACTTCGCCCGCGCGTAATTTATTACAATTGGATTTCATGGGTTTTAATTTTTTTTGCGCGGAACCTTAACTCTTTTTCTAAAATAAAAGAAGCTAAGTTAATTTTTATAATATCAGCTATCTGCCAGTGAAATTCCGGTCAAAATCGGCCCAGCCGTTTCAGAGATTAGCCGGAACAAACAGACAGACAGACCGACAAAAATTAAAAAAGAATGTTTTTGTTATAAGTACCGCAAATACTTTCATATGAATTTTGTAAAAAGCTGTTATTTTGATATAACAAACAGACGCTTCAATTTTATTTATTTGTATGGGTGTTTCAAAACTTTAAACTTTGTGATTCTTGCTTACTATATTGATTCCTTTGATATGAATAGAAAGCAATTATATGGAATATTTATGTGACAGTTGAAACTTTAGTAATGTAAAAAGGCAAGTGGAAATTATTACAAAATACACTATTATGTTGGTATATATTTGAAGTATTATACGTGGTAGAGCCACGGTGCACCTATATTATGGTTGTAGCACGAATGGGTCAGCTGGAGCGGGGTGGGACCACGCTCTCACATATTACCAGCGTAAAATAGCAGCTTAATGCTGCTGTGTTTCGTATGGTGCGTGTAGAGAACCGGAGACCTTTTTTACTGGAAACGAGGCCATCCATCTTACTCCGCAGGGGTGACAGCGTATCTGTATTTTGATTCCCAACTGTTTAATATAAATGTAGATGTCTATGGGCCACAGCATTCACTTACTATCTGGTGGAATGTGTGCTCGTTTGTCAACCTTATTCTATAAAAAAAAGATAGAAACTGATATATATACATACATATGTGTATACTTACGCAAGTATGTACTCGTACGTATGTTTAGTGTTTATACGCTTCCACTTTTATACCAGTTGGCAAATTTTGACATAATGTCATTTTGCGTGTAAATTCTTAGGTAAAATAGTCTATATGACGTAAGCACAAAATAAATATGGGGGACACGTACTGTCAAAAACTTGCGACACAAAAATAATAATGAACTTTACCGTGTAAATAAACGTATGACGTAAAAGTTAACATAAATACATTTCAAATAAACATAATTTGTACTCACACACACACACACACACACACACACACATATATATATATGTGTGTGTGTATGTGTACAAATATAATAAATATAAATATATATATATATATATATATACACATATACATATAATAAATACATATATAAAATAAATAAATAAATATATATATATATATATATATATATATATACACATATATACATATATATTTACGTGGTAGAGCCATGCTGCAGCTAAAAAGCGGCAAAGGTTGCAGCGCAAAAAGATTATTAGGAGACAATTGCAAGGTATTCGGCAATAAAAATTTCCTTTAACTAAAGAGCATCTGTATACGCTACAAAAATAAAAGAGAAATCACGCTGTTAGGTGAATAATGACCGTGTAGTGGCTATGTAAGTCTACTACCCTGCTTACTGCAAAAGAGGCATTCCATCTTAGTCCTCAAGGGTGACAACCCATCTGCATTTTGATTCGCAAACGAGGATAGATGTAGATGTCTATGGGCCACAGCAACCACTTACCATCAGGTGGACTGTGTGCTCGTTTGTCGCCCTATCCTATAAAAAAAACATATTATATATTATTAACTGTCCCGGCAGACGTTGTCAAACCCTTCCTGGTAGATGGCGCGATGATTTTCTACCCAAATTCACTCCGGAATTTTTATTGTAAAATTATAAAATATATTTATAACTCGATCTCAGCGCCATCTATTGGATCCGAGTTTTTTATTTTTTGTCGCTAAGTTTAGTATGACTTATTTAGGACCACCTTTCCAACTATGAACCATCATCTTGATAAAAGTAATATAATGTATGAATATGACCTCAATTGGTCAAGACGATCAGAAGTTACATGATTACTGAAAGACGTACCAATTATTAATCAATATTTAAGAATTAGTTAAATCACTGCAATGGGTTTTTTCTATAATAATTAACTTATTTTATACAGTCATTTAAACTTAACCTCTCAGCAACTAAAATTACTTTTAACCTTTATTTCGTCCTTTATTGAACCAATCCAAGCAATTCAGTTGTCCTCTCGTACACAAATTGAGATTAAATGGCAGTCAATATTGTTGTACTCTAATAGATACAAAAAGGTTATTTGGTCCCGATGTAATCGTTTATCCAAATGATACTTTTTTTAGGATAATGGATATGGAGCGGGCGATTAAGTCCCAAACACGTAAATTTTTATGTCTCTACCAACGACTTGAGTTCATAACAAAGTGAAAGTGTTTGAAACTGACGTTGAACAATAATATCATTTATATAAAATGCTGTCAGACGCTCTAGGGCAACAAAACTAGGTATTTTTTATTCTTTTTGTCAGATAAAATTGATAAAAGAGCTAAAAGTCCACCTAAGTGGCTTCTGCAACCCATAATCATCAGAAAGCCACTTCAAAAAAGAAAGCTACAGACCCATTTAACCTAGGACTACGAACAATTACTTCAGCTTACATTCATTTAAGACTGGAACACAGCAGTGGGAACCTACACAGACAAACCAATAAGAATGGAAAGGAGTGGTAGTAGTTGTGCTAGTAGTAGTGCAAGTTTATGGCAATAGTGTAGCGTTACAAGATATGCGTGCGGTCGATGAAAGCAAGTTTGACAGTGGTAGAGCCAAGCGGTAGTTTTTGCTGTCGCACGGATGGGCCAGCTCGAACCGGGGTGGTACCACGACCTCACAGAATACCAGCGTGAAGTAGAGGTTTACCTCTGCGTTGCGCTTGGTGAGTGCAGGTGGGCGGAGGCCCAATTCCTCCCCCCCTCCATCAACATGGTAGTGGAATTAAATAAAAGACTACCCCAGGAGAGTACCAGTACCCCTGGAGAATCCCTCGCTGAGTATCCACGACCAAACTACTTCACTCCTGAGCGTGGGTGCTCAGGCTGCCCCGCGTATTCTGGGGAGGGGGGGGGGGGGTGCAAAATTCCCCTCGCTATTAATGCTGCTCGGGGCAAGCGGAGCAATACAACCAAGGCGACCCCTGTCATGCTATCCGTAAAGTTTTGCAACATCAGGGGACTTCATTCCAACTTTAACGCTGTCCACTACCATTTAGAGACGGCGAAGCCGGCCTTGGTCTTTTGAACCAAGACTCAGGTGTCCTCTCCGGCTGATACTTCATATATCTTCATTATATGCACCTTGAGGATCACCAGCTGATTAGTGACCGCCAGTACGGTTTTCGTCGGGGTCCATCAGCTGGTGATCTTCTAGTCTATCTGACTCATAGATGGGCGGAGGTAGTAGAGTCCAAGTGGGAGGCTTTGGCTGTTAGTTTGGACATAGCAAAGGCCTTCGATTGGGTCTGGCACAAAGCGCTTCTTTCGAAGCTTCCTTCCTATGGGCTTCCCGAGAAATTGTGCAAATGGATCACCAGTTTCCTTCGGAGCATCATGGTCGTAGTAGACGGTGCATGCTCTGATTTCAAGCCTATCAAGCTGGTATTCCAAAAGGCTGCGTGCTATCACCAACGCTGTTTGTCCTGCATATCAATGATATTTTACTAACTGGTAACCCTTATGGATGTCTTATATACCGGCTATGCCAATATTTCTCGGGAAAACGTTGCCGAGGACCGGCACAAACTTGTGTCTGAAGTCGAGTCTTTGCTGAATAAAGTCTCAGATTGGGGGCGACTAAATCTAGTCCAGTTCAATCCCCAGAAGACACAAGTTTGCACGTTTACCGCTAAAAAGAACCCTTTTGTCGTATCTCCTCAGTTTCAAGGCCCTCCCCTTGCTGCCTCAGCTAGTATCGGAATCCTTGGCGTCGACATATCGAATAGTGTGCAGTTTTGTAGTCACTTGGAAGAGAAGGCCAAATTGGCCTCTAAAAAGCTTGGCGTGCTCAGCAGAGCGAGACCGTATTTCATGCCGGCACATCGCTTGCAACTTTACAAAGAGCAAGTTCGGCCCCACATGGAATACTGTTCTCATCTCGGGGCTGGGGCACCCCAGTGCCAGCTCCATCCACTTGATCGTATCCAGCGCAGAGCTGTTCGAATCGTCGACGACCAAGATCTTTCTGGTCGGCTCGATACACTGGCACTGCGTAGAGATTTTGCATCTCTTTGCGTATTTTATCGCATCTATCACGGGCTTTGCGTATTTACCGCCACATCGCGACAAAACTCACGTTACCATCCATACCATTTGGATGATTGGCGGTCCACCACTGCGCGATTTAGAAGAAGTTTTCTCCCTTGCACAACTTCCTTGTGGAATCAATTACCACCAGCGAATTTACGGACCGGACCAATACGTCTTAAGAACCTTCAAGATAAAAGCTTACACCTGCATCTGCATTCCCCTGGTCTTGCGGTTGTTCATGGGCGGCAGTAGTCACTTACCATCAGGTGAGCCACATGCTCGTTTGCCCCCTCTTCTATAAAAAAAACAGACAAACAAACATTACCATGCTGCGTTGAATTCAACTCAGCAATGTTGACCTGAATGTCTAAACAGTGAATAAAATTGAAGTGTCTGTTTGTAATTTCAAAATAACAGATTTTTACTGAAAATGTAACTAATCTCCGAAATGGCTTGATCAATCTTAATGGGACTTTCACTGGCAGATAGCTGAAGTTATAAGGAGTTCTATGCAAAAAAGTAATTAAAAACTATGAAATTCAATTGTAAGAAAATCCACGCGGACGAAGTTGCGGGGAACAGCCAGTTGTAAATAAAATCATTAAATGTGAGATAATACTACATACGCAATAGTTTTCTCCTATTTTAATAAGTTTTTGTATTATGGTCGCGACAATACTTTTTAAAGTTTACAAGAAAGTTTTTGCTACAATACTATTATTATAGTCTGCGAGAACAAATTTTGTTTTGAAATAATATAATGAAACACTAGTAAATTGTAATGAAACGTAACTCTATGATCTCTCAACTGAATTCAAACTTGAAAATTATAACTAAATCTACAGTTACAAAGCGACGATCGGGGAGACTGGCGTCCATTCGTGTTGCTGGAGTCATCGGCCCCATTGCCCGCTTGCTACGTTCTAAGTGGCATCAAGTCACTCGACTACTACGGAAATCTAGCTTAATGTGATGTGACGACTGAAAAGAAATGAGATCATGCTAACTTTAAGTGAGATTAAAATAAGTTAATATTTTTTTTATAGGATAAGGGTGACAAACGAGCACACAGTCCACCTGATGGTAAGTGGTTGCTGCGGCCCATAGACATCTACATCTATCCTCTATTACAAATCAAAATGCAGATGCGTTGTCACCCATGAGGACTAAGATGGAATGCCTCATTTCCAGTAAAAAGGGCCTCCGGCCACCTGCACTCACCAAGCGAAACGCAGAGATAAACCTCTACTTTATGCTGGTATTCTGTGAGGACGTGGTATCACCCCGGTTCGAGCCGGCCCATCCGTGCGACAGCAAAAACTGCCGCGTGGCTCTACCACTGTTAAACGTCATATAAGAAAAACTAGTTTTTAATGAGGCATGCTAGCTTAGGACATAAATGCTCACCGTATATTTAAAAGTTCTACAATAACTAAAACTTGGATTCCTCGCGTATCTACCCAAGTACCGTAATCCAAGTTCGATTCATGTTGGCGTCTTTGAGCTTTACGGCCGACCCATTTACACTCCAGCTTACTGATTTGTTGAGTGCATTACAGCGCGTATGGTCAGTTCTTTCCATCTCCCCTGTATACGCCCGAAACGTCGGTAATAAAAAAAAGTTAAAATTTAAAGCTATAAAATAGTTGAAATTGTTTTTATTTAATACTGTTCCACCTGGTGGTAAGTGTATATGTGCGGTATGTAGCTAATAATATAAAATTAAAATTTTAAAAACCCAAATTGAAAATTTCAGGCGACCGAAAATATTTTCTTGAATCGTAGCTAAAACATTATCGATGGAGTTTCCTTTCAAACAAAAAAAAACTGCACACAAATTAGGTTACCCCTATAAGATCTACGGTACCATAGACAACAAACAGACAGACAGACAGCCACACATAGCGGTCAAACTTATAACACCCCTTTTTTGCGTCGCGGTTTAAGAGTAATGTGTTTCGTATGGTGAGTATAGGGAACCGGAGATCCTTTTTACTGGAAAAGAGGCATTCCATCTTACTCCTCACGGGTGACAACGCATCTGCATTTTGAGTCTTTATGGAGAATAGATGTAGATGTCTAAAAGTCACAGCAACCACTTACCATCAGGTGGACTGTGTGCTCGTTTGTCACACTATACTATAAAATAAGTCAAGCGCGCTGACGTAGTTCAACAAAAGACTGACTCACCTGACTTGTTTTTCTAGTGGACGTTGTTTTGTACTGACCAATAAAACATTTTTTTCCACTTGCTCTTGCTTAGCAAAGACGATGAAGTGTATAATGCTTATGTACAATCACGACAAAATTACAAGAGTATTATATGCAGAAAATATGTTAGCTCCCATAGATATCCGAACCTTGCCCAAAGCGACTTAGCATAGAATCACATACTCTACCACTAAACTGACAGTTAAGGACGGGCATGAAACTAGTTAATCATTTGTATTGCGTGAGTCAATAACATCTTATAGCTTAGCATGTCCTAGTTCCTTTCATAGAATTGCTAGTCGTATAAGAGGTATACAACAACATTAAACCATGCAGTTAAATTTTTACTCCTTCCGAATAAGTAAAAAAGAACCATAGAATTAATTTATATCTAAAAAGGTTTTAAAACCTCACTCAAAAGACAGAACCCACACCATAGACTTTCCTAACTCCTCCAGTCGATTATGAGCGAGTAAAAAGACTAGTTCTTTGTTTTGTGAACCGTGTCAGTTGTTTTCGACAATCTAATGCGTATCGATTACGCGCTCCCGGCGCGCGCGCCTTGAATATCCGCGTCAGATTTATTCTGCGGCGTCGGCCAGTGCGTTCCGTTGAACGCATTCCAAATGTTCGAAGTGTATCAACCTAAGCGCACCTGGCGCGCGCGGCAGCCATTCCAGTGTTTGACCGTTCACCATGAATGTCGGTCGTATACGAGCAGCTGCCGCTTCCATAGTTCCATGCATCTTCTCTGAGCGCATTATTATAAAAAAAACGACTTTCGCTATTCCACAGCAGTTCTTTTGGACTAAATAATTGTATCAATTTACGGCAACTTTGGTAATCCATAGTTCGGAACGTTACGAACACATGAGGGATGAAAACAACCGTCCCAACCGGCGCGTGCGCCAAAGCTTCACTGCTTTTATACGCGGTAAAAAACCGATAACAGATGTTTAAGCGTTCCAATGAACAACTTGGCGCGCATTCCATGGATCTCCTTGGAATGCGCGCCATTTGTCCGTTGGATCCATTTCACGCGGCTGGAACGCGCGACAATGTTCGACCTCTTGGAACGCATAATCGATACGCGGCTTAACACTCATTTTGTTTAATGTGAAAAGAATTTAAAAAGAAAAAAGTTTGTTTCAGATAAGTATGTTATTTTATTTCATTATTGTCAAAAAACATTAACTGTCGTAAATGAAAATAGAAATGCATGGCTTACTCACCCTGTCGGTCACCAGGCCGCGCTGGCGCCTGTTCGATTCACAGCTGTGACACAGTTTTTGTTCTGAATTGCCAGTCTATTAATATACATAGAAGTCTTTGGTAGTTACTTAGGAAATTTTCGCTCTTTAACATACTACTTTTACGTGGTAGAGCCATGCTGCAGCTATATTGTGGTTGCAGCACGAATGGGTCGGCTCGACTGAGGTAAGACCATGCTCTCACAGATAACCAGCGTAAATATCACCTTAATACTGCTGTGTTTCGTATGGTGAGTGTAGAGAACCGGACACCCTTTTTAATGGAAACGAAGCATTCCATCTCAGTTCTCAGGGGTGATAATGCATCTGCATTTTGATTCTTACTTGAGGATATATGGAGATGTCTATGGGCCACAGCTTCCACTTACCATCCTGTGGACTGTGTGCTCGTTTGTCACCTTATTCTATACAAAAACAAACAGAAAAAAAACTCTTTTACCCTGAAATACTTGTCTTTCGTAAAGCAGTAAACAGAGATAATTTCAAAGTTTATAGACCTTTCCTTTTAATTAGCTGTATAGCAATTCGTAAAGAAATGACGACTAGGAGCATTGGAAGCATGAACAGCTTGACCTTTCAGTTTTTAATTCACAATAGAAAGAACAAATTAAATGTGACAATAAAATATACGACGGTGTCAACTTCAATTAGAGCTATAAAAAACATCGTAAAACTAATACCAGCATCGTGTTCGAGCACTAACAGCATACGTACACGAATTGCGTGCAAGTTGTTGATTAACAGATCACAAACAAGTAGTTAATAACTTATCGTCAATTTAAATTGAATTATGTTGAGGATAATGGGAAAAAACTTTTTTGAGGGTACTTGGATTTTTTAATTTTTATGGATACTTTTTAGGGAAATTTTGTGGATACATATGTTCCCTTCCCCGACTAGTCTACCGAGATAGCTAAAACCTAAATATTTTGTATTTTGTGAACAAATATTTTATAACATTCTACCCGATATCATTCCGTGGGTATGGTAAGAGGCGACAGAGGAAAACAAATCAGAAGATGGGTAGCACTGTCTTCCTAATAGAGATAAACGACTAAAAATAAAAATAAAAACCGCGCTAGCCAGCCCGTTTCGTAGCAACTATGGCAAATATCCTGCCCTATGAGGCAATCTGTGGGGGAGGCCTATGTTCAGCAGTGGACTTTAATTGGCTACAACGTCGTATCGTTAACGGGTCTTATTTACTTTTGTAGTTATATTTTGGTAGGAATTATTTTTGTAGTATTGCGTTACACATTGCATTCAGTTATTTTAAAGAAAGTTACTAAAACATGCAATAGGACTAAAATCCCCAGCGTTATTGGATTATGCTGGCGCCACACCCCGGATCGGCTTTCCGCGTCAGCTTTCAACGTACAGTACGTTTGTCGCGCCAACGCCTGCGGCAGTGCCGGTCGCACGGAATGCGTAGCCTATTTCCAATTTACGTCTATCAATCAACGGCAATCTCACTGAGTGGATTACTCGCAAATGAAATTTGCATAGGCTCCCGCGTCCGACATTTGTTGCTGAAATTTATGTGCTCTGTCTTGTTTTTGTGAAGGTGCGCGCGTGTGGATGCCGCTTTGCTTAATTATTTTAATTCGTTAAAAAATCATAGGGTTGTGATATGACTAGTGCTGAGTCGCTGAGATTTTGTATTGACATGTAATGTACTCCTATTAAAGATAATTATGTAACCTTTGTAATTTTTTTAATTTATAATATTAAAATGAAAATAAACTACTTTTATTTGTGAGGGGCCAAACGAGCATGCGGCTCACCTGACGGTAAGAGACTTCCGCCGCCCATGAACTGTAGATGCGTTGCTGGGCTTTTTTTACAGTACGTGGTCGTAAGTGGCTTCTGTAGCCCATGTACATTTACAGCTAACTCCAACTTAAGAAAGGCAATAAATGCGTTGTCACCTCAGAGTAATTAGGTGGAACATCTCAAGGACGGTAATTATACCGACTCTATACTTTTAAGACCAGAATACAGAAGTGCACATACTGCTGTCTGGTGGCATAGTAAGAGAGAGAGAGAGAGAAAGTAAAATTGTGCTACTTATCCACACAGATATTAAGGCAAGATAAATAAATACTGCCATGTACAAATATTTAGGACTATTTATATTACACATATACGCAAAAAATACCAAGCAGATGGTATACCAGCTATAGTTCTAAAGAATTTTGCACCTGAGTTGTCTCCTGTGCTGACATGCTTCTTTCGCTTCTCATTTAGGAATGGAGTAGTGCCAAAATACTGGAAGCTGGCCACGTATAATATGTTTCAAAAAAGGCACCGACCCTGCCAATTATCGGCCAAAAATCTCTATTACAGAGGTGATCTCGCACGGTATGGAGATATCCTGCAAGATTATGGATCGTATATTGAAAGACCGCTTAATGGCATACCTAGAACAGAATGACCTCCTCAGTGACCGTCAGTACGGGTTTCGCCAAAATCGGTCAGTTGGGGATTTTCTAGCGTATGCTACGTATGTATGGTGCGAGGCATTCGAGAACAGTAGGGAAGCACTTGCTGTTTCCCTTGATGTCTCAAAGGCATTTGACAGAGTTTGGTGCGCTAGCCTTTTGGGTAAGCTTCCAGCGTACGGTTTATCCCCTGACCTAATTGACTGGATAAAGGACTTTCTCCGGGTCGTCGTCGATGGCTGCTCATTCAATCCTCTGGCGACTAACGCCAGTGTTCCTCAGGGGTCTGTTCTCTCCACAACTCTCTTCCTGTTGTATATTAATGATCTGCTTATGCCTGGTATCTATGGGTATGCAGACAACAGCACAGTTGTAGAGAGGTACCAACCAATTGCTCGGGCCAGTCGGGATCAAATCCAGTCCGAAAAAGAAGCTATGGTTGAACTTGTGAATCTCACACTACAGGCAGTCTCCGAATGGGACGATGCCAATCTTGTGAAATTCAATGTTTCCAAAACACAGGCGTGTCTCTTTAGGGTTGAGATATCCTCAAACCTGAACTTCGGGCGGTTCATTTAGTCTAAGCCCAAAGCAGCTGCAAGGAAACTAGAAGTCTTTGCAAATATGCAGCGGTACTACACGCCAGGACAGCTGCTTACTCTATACAAAGCGCAAGGCGTCGTGCATGGAGTATTTCCACCATATATGGGCTGGTGCTGCAAAATGCCACCTCGCAGCTTTGAACTCAATAGAAAGGCATGCTAATACGCTTGTTGGTGACCCGAATTTGATTAAAACCAATCTTACCAGCATCGAACAGGGGCGCAAAGTAGCCCGTTAACCCGTTAACGATGGGTCTTATTTACTTTTGTAGTTATATTTTGGTAGGAATTATTTTTGTAGTATTGCGTTACACATTGCATTCAGTTATTTTAAAGAAAGTTACTAAAACATGCAATAGGACTAAAATCCCCAGCGTTATTGGATTATGCTGGCGCCACACCCCGGATCGGCTTTCCGCGTCAGCTTTCAACGTACAGTACGTTTGTCGCGCCAACGCCTGCGGCAGTGCCGGTCGCACGGAATGCGTAGCCTATTTCCAATTTACGTCTATCAATCAACGGCAATCTCACTGAGTGGATTACTCGCAAATGAAATTTGCATAGGCTCCCGCGTCCGACATTTGTTGCTGAAATTTATGTGCTCTGTCTTGTTTTTGTGAAGGTGCGCGCGTGTGGATGCCGCTTTGCTTAATTATTTTAATTCGTTAAAAAATCATAGGGTTGTGATATGACTAGTGCTGAGTCGCTGAGATTTTGTATTGACATGTAATATACTCCTATTAAAGATAATTATGTAACCTTTGTAATTTTTTTAATTTATAATATTAAAATGAAAATAAACTACTTTTATTTGTGAGGGGCCAAACGAGCATGCGGCTCACCTGACGGTAAGAGACTTCCGCCGCCCATGAACTGTAGATGCGTTGCTGGGCTTTTTTTACAGTACGTGGTCGTAAGTGGCTTCTGTAGCCCATGTACATTTACAGCTAACTCCAACTTAAGAAAGGCAATAAATGCGTTGTCACCTCAGAGTAATTAGGTGGAACATCTCAAGGACGGTAATTATACCGACTCTATACTTTTAAGACCAGAATACAGAAGTGCACATACTGCTGTCTGGTGGCATAGTAAGAGAGAGAGAGAGAGAAAGTAAAATTGTGCTACTTATCCACACAGATATTAAGGCAAGATAAATAAATACTGCCATGTACAAATATTTAGGACTATTTATATTACACATATACGCAAAAAATACCAAGCAGATGGTATACCAGCTATAGTTCTAAAGAATTTTGCACCTGAGTTGTCTCCTGTGCTGACATGCTTCTTTCGCTTCTCATTTAGGAATGGAGTAGTGCCAAAATACTGGAAGCTGGCCACGTATAATATGTTTCAAAAAAGGCACCGACCCTGCCAATTATCGGCCAAAAATCTCTATTACAGAGGTGATCTCGCACGGTATGGAGATATCCTGCAAGATTATGGATCGTATATTGAAAGACCGCTTAATGGCATACCTAGAACAGAATGACCTCCTCAGTGACCGTCAGTACGGGTTTCGCCAAAATCGGTCAGTTGGGGATTTTCTAGCGTATGCTACGTATGTATGGTGCGAGGCATTCGAGAACAGTAGGGAAGCACTTGCTGTTTCCCTTGATGTCTCAAAGGCATTTGACAGAGTTTGGTGCGCTAGCCTTTTGGGTAAGCTTCCAGTGTACGGTTTATCCCCTGACCTAATTGACTGGATAAAGGACTTTCTCCGGGTCGTCGTCGATGGCTGCTCATTCAATCCTCTGGCGACTAACGCCAGTGTTGCTCAGGGGTCTGTTCTCTCCACAACTCTCTTCCTGTTGTATATTAATGATCTGCTTATGCCCGGTATCTATGGGTATGCAGACAACAGCACAGTTGTAGAGAGGTACCAACCAATTGCTCGGGCCAGTCGGGATCAAATCCAGTCCGAAAAAGAAGCTATGGTTGAACTTGTGAATCTCACACTACAGGCAGTCTCCGAATGGGACGATGCCAATCTTGTGAAATTCAATGTTTCCAAAACACAGGCGTGTCTCTTTAGGGTTGAGATATCCTCAAACCTGAACTTCGGGCGGTTCATTTAGTCCAAGCCCAAAGCAGCTGCAAGGAAACTAGAAGTCTTTGCAAATATGCAGCGGTACTACACGCCAGGACAGCTGCTTACTCTATACAAAGCGCAAGGCGTCGTGCATGGAGTATTTCCACCATATATGGGCTGGTGCTGCAAAATGCCACCTCGCAGCTTTGAACTCAATAGAAAGGCATGCTAATACGCTTGTTGGTGACCCGAATTTGATTAAAACCAATCTTACCAGCATCGAACAGGGGCGCAAAGTAGCCAGCCTTTCGGTTTTCTACAGGTTGCATTTCGGAGAGTGTGCGCAGGAATGACATAATTTAATTTCTCTCTCTCTTCCTTCCACCATCAAACAACCAGACGTTTGGCCTGTCTGCACCCTTTCGTTGTAGATTTATCAAACATTCGAACCAAACGGTTTGCTACGTTGTTCGTCATGCGTGCATAAATAAGTGGAATAAGTTGCCAGCAATTGTCTTTCCACCCGAATATAATGTAAGTGTCTTCAAGGCGAAAGTGAATAGACGTTTGTTAAGTCAGTGCGCTTCACCATCTTAGGCTACATCACCACTTACCAGATCAGGTGGAATTGTAGTTAAGCGCTGGTTTAGAATAGTAAATTACATAAAAAAAAGCTGATACCTATAACTATTTGAGCTCGTATTAGATAGAGCTTATTCCTAGTGTTATAGTTTACTTCTAATATAACTTTCTATTAATTTAAGTTAAATAATGTTGGGATCTCTTCGGAAACAAGTTTGATAGACGGTATCGGACTTTCGCGATTGATTTAGTTACATATAATATAGCGTAAGTACTACACATTTTAGTGATTAATTGTCGATTAATCGTCACAATGACGATGTTCTCATGGAAGAATATCGACCAAATCCACTTAGCCTTTGAGTGAGAAAAGAAATAGGCTCTTATCAAAAATATCAGAGTAAGTCACAGTCCGTAATAGGATAAAGTAGGTAGTCTTAGTAGCGTCCCACACAAAGTTGCTACATCTCTCCCATAGTTTACCCCCATTCATATCATCGATTATCGTTCAATCATTTTTATAATATCTAGGGAATATTAGAGACAAAACCGATCCGGAGAACCGTAATTTCGAGTAAGTTTGTAAATGTAAATTTTTCGACATCGCCTCTACAAAAACACCAAAGCAGTTGACACATAGCTATTCCTATCTTATTTATAAAAAAGTCCACTGCTGAACATAGGCCTCTCCCATAGATTATATTTCCCATTGATATTTACTACAGTTGCCATGCTTGGCAAACGAGGTGACAGCCGCGGTTTTTTATTTTAATCGCTATTAGGAAGACTCTGCTGCCCATCTCCTGATTTGTTTCCCTCTGTTGCCTTTTACGACACCCACGGAATGATATGGGGTAGTGGATATTCTTACACCGTCACTACACCATTAAACATATCTGCGAATAACCTACGTGATACAAGAGAACTTCCAGCAGCCCGAGTACACTTAAAAAAGAAGAAGAATAAACATGTAATGTATTACGCTTAGCTATGCATTCCCGTGGAGTGGCAGTTTAACACTTTCACTGTCCGATTTTCAAATACAATAATAAGACAATAACAATTGAATTATATGCAGTATACGGGACAGCGAATGTTTTGATATTTTGAGTCTTGATAGGCTTCACATGTTTCATATGGTAAGTACGGAACTGTTCAATATATACCAAAGTAGTTAGGAACCTTCGATAGCGTGATTTAAACTAAATAAATATTTTTCATTTAACTACAAAATATTTTAGTGTAAAATTGGAATGTTGTATGAAAATAATCACATCCTGCTATGCGTGCTAAAAGAGCAATTTAATTTTGCAGACAACGTTTGATGATATTAAATGCAAACTTATTAAAATAAATTTAGAGCCTCTATTTGGCTTGACTATTACAAGCCCTCGTAAAACCTTTAGCAATGTTTAGTGCTAAATGTAGTAAGTGGATAGTTTTAATTAATCGAAATTGAGTCTCAGTTACAGCGACACAGCGACCAATTTCGTTTCCTTTCGTCGCGTCGGTAGACTCCGAAATACTCAATTATGATTTTAATTGACCCATGCCGTGGATTTGACACGAATATCCACCGAGTTTGCTGTATTCGTTAATCGTGTTTTTAGTGACTTGCAAAATGAAAGCACGTACACTATTTTTTTATGTAATAACCAAGAAAAAATCCCATCAATTGATTGAATATACACCTTAATATTCATTTCTATATAAGATTTTATATTAGTACTCCGATAAGTTTGTATATAATAGAGTATGTATTTATTATAAACACGATAACACTACTATAACATAATTTAAAATTAAAAATTTTGTACAGCCGACTTCAATATAAGCGACTTCAATATAGGTTATTTAAGAATAACTCAAAACCCCTGGGTCTGACCTTGATCAAATTCATATGGGACCACACGAGAACTATCAGCTTTCATATAAAAAAAGAATCATCGAAATCGGTTCGCCCGGTACAAAGTTATGAGGTAACACACATAAAAAAAACATACACTCGAATTGAGTACCGTCTCCTTTTTGGAAGTCGGCAGAAAATAAACTAAAGAAATAAAACTAATTTGGGCTTATGGGACTTTACTCGAGCTGACTTCCTTAAGAATCGTTTCATATATAGCACGCGGTATGAAAAATAGATGGGTATTAAAATCAAGCGTTAACAAAAAGTGAAGCCGTTATGGTTTTCCTCTGCGCAACATGCGCGTAATTAATGTATGTGATATATTTTTATATGACATATTTTATCATCATCATCATCATCATTACAGCCCTTCACAAGTCCACTGCTGAACATAGGTCTCAATGAATGCCACAGCGCACGGTCCTAAGCCACCTGCATCCATCGACTTCATGCATGTCTTACCAGGTCGACAATCCATCTAATGGAGAGCCGTCCTACATTTCTCCTACCGGTACAAAGCTACCACTCGAAAACCTTTCTTCCCCATCGGGTGTTTTATATCAAATGAATATAACACACAATTGTGTGATGACACGCACATTTTTTACGGATTATGTCGTGTTTTATATTTGGAACTAATAAAAAAAACAATGTGAAGTGTTCGCTGAAATTGAAGAAATCATTAGAATGAGACAAAGGTATAAATAGTATATAAATTGATAGTAACAAACAGTTTTAAATGCAGTAAAATATTAGTCTTCTTGTCATGGATTTATATGGAAAATTGTATCCTAGTTCTTCGGTGTAGCAACGCTTTGCGGCATTTTTCAACCGACGTCAAAAAAGGAGTTTGTTTTATTCGACTGTATTTTTTATGTGAGTTACCTCAGAACTTTTTTCTAGGTGAACCGCTTTTAATTATTCTTTATTTTTATTTGAAAGCTAGTGCTTCTCTTATGGTCCCATATAAATTTGATCAAGATCATTTAAGCACCCATTATTAAGGAATTGTGCGTACTTAACTGACTTTGACTACATTGATGATGTTCTCATTTTGTTTATATTGAAGTACAAGATGTTTAATTTTACCACTTGTTTGTTTAAAATTTCTTACAAGTGGCTATGTGCTTAAGTAACCCATAAACATCCTTGCAATTAGGTGAACTGTTGGTTTAATTGATGCTTTCATGTTACAAAACAATATTGAAGCCTGATTGGAAAGTTTTAGATTGGTTCGTAGGTGCTAATGACTATATTAAAGGTAGTAAAAATTATTCTGCAAAAGCATAGAGCCGTGTTAACTCAGAGGCTGGGTACTTCTGAAAATTGTACAGTAGTAGTATTACACTGTAGATGAGTAACCAATTCGCCAGCACCAATGAAACTGTTAATTGCAATACTGATTTACCATGTGCTCGACGTTGATGAAAACACCTGCATGTCTGAATAATTATAAAATGTTTCGAGTAAACCCGCCAACATGCCCTTTAATCACCTTTCCCCAAAATCCTCTCAGAACTGAGAATAAGCTTGTGCCCAGGAATGGAACACATATAGGCTGTAATTTTCAAAAGCATTCTCTGTCCAAAGAAGAAAATAAATGCAATATGTCAATGTAGTACGTAGGAAATTATGAATCCTTTTTTTGAACGTTATCTCCATAGTATGATTTTCTCTTGTACCGTTTAGGCAATTTACATACATAAATTTTACAAAGACAAACATCCATATCCATAAAAATTATTTTATAAGCCAGGAAATTACTCGTTCTGTGCGAAATTCGAACTTGAAGCCCTCAGCGCATCAACAGCGCAAAACTAAGCTTCCGCGATAGGAAGCCGTCTAAATTCGGAAAAGTCAAATTCAAAAAAGCAAACATAGAAAAACATTTTTATTATTTATATTTAGAAAGAAGAAATGGTAGGGAAGTTCCAAAGTGTTTATACATTATAATGTTAAAGAAAATTGTAAGTTCGCATTTACTCTAATAATAACAGAAGAAAACGAAATAGCACTCGTATCTTTATTAAAGTTACACGTGTTAATTCCCTCACAACGAATCGACAGACGCTCTGAGACTCATACTTAATTTTTCACCTCAGTACACATCAAAACTTATAACCATCAAGTAATTAAGACTATAATTGCGTGAGGTACGAATATTTGTAATTTTCTCCTTCAAGCCCAATTCATGTTTATAGGAATTCCGTCTTGTTTATGTTTAAAATTAATGAAAACATTGGACTTGTCTGATTTGTCATACCTGATTGAATTTCAGAAATTAACCTCATTAGTGTGTTAAAGCTTTGAAAATTAAAGTTGGAGTTGCTATTGTGTTGTGAAATTGTTTGTCATTTCTGAGTTATATCAACTTTATTAAAATGTTTTAATTGTATATTTGTTTCCAATGTTTTGATTTTATTTAGCGGTATATTGAATACTATTGAGCAAGAAAGGAATGGCACGCCAGCGCAATTGTAAGAAAGGGGCTAGCCAAATTTAAAGCCATTAACAAATTTTAAATTTACTAAATTAACCATAGAGTGGATATTGACAACATATCAGAATTAATCCATCAGAATCCCTCTTCCACGCACTCATGCATTTAACACATTTTAATATTTTCCTTTTAATCTCTAAAAATATTTTGTTATGATTACGTTTCATAACAAAATATGTTTAGTGTGTAGTTATTTATTTGAGCTGTGCTTATGTTAGTATATTAACATGTAATAAGAAAGAGCACTGTGATCAGAAATATATGTTTATCTAGTTCAGACACAGATGTTCCATAATTCATTTTGAACTAAGTGTAGATCATATGGTAGTAATTTATAAATGTAATAGTTATGCAAGTAGTGGAAATAAACTATTATTGTTATTAATTAATAAAAATTATTTAATCATTATCATTACAGACAATCACAGATTAACTGTTGATCATAGGCCTGAATATAGACGTTAGGCAAAATTATTTTTTTATTTTTTAAAATTTTTATTTAAAAAAATGTTACCCCCCTCTACTTATAATTGTTTCCTCTATTGTGGAGATGTTCTATACTTATAAATTACATTTAGACAAACATCCAGACCGGAAAAAATTTCAGACCATACAAAGACTTGTTCCGATTGAGAATCAAAACAAAGGCGTACATCGTCGAGATGAACTAAACAAAAGAGTCTTAAGCCTCATTTACATCCAGTCCTTTCCCGTGACAGTGTGCAGGTAATTAAGCATGAAAGAGGGCAGTGCGAGTATGAAAACGGTAGGATTCTCCTCTCCTCGCTGTTGTTGCTTGCGCTACTGAGCGTTCCTCAAGTTGGTGGTTTTTCATGCGGAAGTCAAAGAAAGGGCGGTGCGAGCGCGAGTGTGTACATACTGTTTTGTGATTCCGTTGCCCCTAAGCTCGCTAAGTGTACTTACATAATGTTATAATTCTGTAAGGCATCATGCCAAGCAAGCGGATTGGTGTAACAACAAAGTAATAAAGTTTTTAGAACATTTCGAGAGTGAGAGAGTAATTTAGAAAAAGAGAGCACCAAAGCTTTACATAAGGATTTTGTACGTTTATTCGAACGTTACACATTGAAATAAACTATTTTTTAGGGATTTTACGCGATTTTTTAATGGATTTTAATCGCCCGCGTAAAAGAACCCATAACTGATATGAAGAATCGATGCTCCGGGAAGTTTGCAGCCTATGAACACTTACAGGATCACCCTCGTTACTACATTAGACTTGATAGATCATAAATCCTCGCTAAAGAACACCGATTTCTTCCAAGGGTGATTCGCGAGGCTATTTGAAAATTTCCATCCTAATTTCACTAGAGAAGGTCACTGGGTGCTACCATCTGCTTGGAATCCTATAAGTTCATACTGCGTAGATCGGAGCAAAAATTCATAATTTTAATCTGAAGGTAGCCATAGTTAACAATGACATTGGAACGTTGAACATAATATATATTCATACCAATTGTATAAAATAATATACTGTAAATTGATTTTCTTTAAATTATTCCCGCTGGTTGGTTCTTCCCAGGATAAACCTATTTTCCGAACCAGTGGTAAAAGCAAAATATGACTTTTAATAGGTATTCTTGTAAACTATATTCAATAAAAATGTTTCCATTTTATTCTATAATATTTATTAATCCTTATTCCAAATACTCTCTAATATATTAATGTTTTCTTAACTAGTAATTCTTCGTGAAGTCATTAGGTGTATTTTCAGTTTATTGAATATTGAAATATATTTATTTTCGTGTATTGATATTTCGTAAATTTCATAATACTTAAGATTAAATCTTACTTAAAACCTTCCCTCATATTTTGCGTCATTTGGAATGTACGTAGAATTTGTTTATCTTTTTTTGTTAGCCTTAGTTTACTTACGTGTAGCATGACAAATTTAATAATTTTGTATAGTCTTGTGCATTAAATGCTTACCTGAAACAATCAAACAAGTTATTAATTATGGAAAAGTAGGAATACAAAAGATATATTAATACCAGCTAAAATATATCTAGGCAAACTCATACGTTGATTAAAACTACGTTTACGGATTTTCTCGCGTTTAATTTAGCTCATTTACACTCTGCGTTCCGGGAAGTCTGCAGTATGTGATCATATTTTAAATGGAACCCGCTATTACAACATAATATTTGATTGAATCTCCTTTTTAAACGGCAGTAGATTAAAAAAAACATGGCGTTTGACAATCGAAACTTAGGATTTCTTACGTCGAGAAAAAGTTATTTTTTTTTCATTTCACCTTTTCATTCGTATTCCAAATAAATTATATATCTACCCATTTTATTTTAAAGTTAAAGTTACAGCCTATTGACGTCCCACTGCTGGGTGCAGGCCTCCTTTCACTTCTGAGAGGGTTGTACTAAACAAGGAAATTTCCGCCCCGCTGCCCCAATAAGTATTGGCCAACTTCAAATGTCTCGAAATATATATAGTTTTCCTATTTCTCAGGCATGCAGGTTTCCTCACGATGTTTTACTTCACCGCCGACCACGTATTAAATTAACACTTAAAATTTCAACTAACAATTTCATTGGTGCTGGTGAGCAACCCTAGTTCAATGACCGATCTAGGGTTACTCAATTATTGTGATAATTACAAAAAAAATTCTAAAAATAAATAAACGTAGAAAGCAAATAAAAGCTCGATAGAAGCCAAACATTCTCTTAGTACATACGATAAGCAAGTCAAGATTATGTAAAACGTAATGCGCGTAGAATCTACGGGTCAGTATACTTAGGTTCGGCGCTCGCGGACGGTTTCGTGCCGCCTCTTAAAAGGAATTTATCCAGGAACATAAGCTCGAAGGAAATTCAAATACTTGAATGATAAAAGCATTTCTGATCTCCATTTTGTTAGAACCAATGAAATACTATATTTTTTGATTCCAGGCACCCCTTGGTAAGCGCGAGTAGATTATTGATTTATCTATTTTAATGTTTCATTGCCTTCTGCAGATTGAAAGAAGGAATACTCTCGGTTATCCTTAAGGATATTTGTAAGTACTTTGAGGTCTCGCGGGAATCGCTTTTTCAACGAAATTACATTTTGGTCTACAATACCCAAGATCTTTAGGGCATTATTTAATTTATTTTTAGGTTTAAATAAATAAATATTAAAATAAATACGGCGATCGAAAATTAATTGCTACATTTTGTAAACGTTTTTCACGTTTCTTATTAATGTGAGCTTTATAGAATTTGCAAGCAAGAAAATGATAAATTTGCATAACATTAGATTATTTATATTTTTTCTCAATCTGGTGGTGGAGTAAGACCATACCACATACCATCCCGCAGATGTCGTAAGGGGTGACAAAGGGAATGAAATGAAGGATTGGCGGCAGCATCTTCCCGATAAAAACTCAAAATAATTTATAAACTGTGATTATGGCAAATATCCCATCTATATTTAAGGTGTTCAAACCGGGGAGCTGCTGATTCGTCATTTGTTGTGTTATTTACAGCTATTGCGCTGAGCTGATATGTAGAGCAATATTCCGGAACTTTGATAGCGTGGTTTCGTTACGTTTTTGCTTGTAGCACAACGACAGCGCCTCTAAAACGTCATTGAATAAATTTTCAAAGAAAGGTGTAAAAAAAAAATAAGGTGCGATTTCAATGTTCTGTAGAATTACCGCCTAATTACTGATGCAATTATAAGATTTTTTATCAAAAGTTAAAAAGTCCACTGCTAGACTTGTGCGTTACATGTTGTAGGAAGTATTTGCTTTAATCGTCACGCTTGGTACGCTAATTGACGTTCGCGGTATCAGACGTCTCGCATCTTTGACGCTGGTGCCTTCTATTATAAGGGTCCCTCTATGGTGGTCCTTGTTCTGTAGCTGACTTGAGACAGGCTTTAATGAATGAAATATTTATCTTTATATATAACAATTACCTGTCACATTTTTGTCCACGATGTACACTGAAACCACTCAACCGATTTCAATGAAATTTTGTAAATGTGTGTTGCTTGCTCCAACTTGAGAGATAGTATTGTTTTTATCCCGCTAAGTGACCCTTAAAATTTTTTTATTGCGAATTTACGATTTTTTTTTAGGTCGTCAGAAAGGGCAGAACAACGTTTGCCTGGCCAGCTAGTATTTTTATATAATAATTGTGTTTACCATTTAGTCCTGCAGGTGCCGTAAGAAGCGACTGTGGAAAATGCCAGAAATATCTTATGTCTTGGCTTATCTTATGGATGGCTGATCCTGACAAGTGTGGCAGTGAAGCTAAATCTTTGCTAACAGAAGAGGCCCGCATCCAGTAGTGAACTTTTTTGAGCTGATAATGATACAAGATACTACGCGATTGGTGGATACTACTTTCCGCCTGGAAAACTGCCTTGGATAGCATCCTTCTTTTATCTGTTTCTGCGGTACATACACCATCTGTGTTGGATTTCAGTTTTAAGGCTAGGAGAGAAAGAGAGAAATAGAGAGAGAGAGAGAGAGAGAGAGAGAGAGAGAGGTGAAATGGGTTGCAAGTGTCCTGCAGTAACTACTTACTATCAGAAGTACTATTAGCTTCTTTTCTACCGACTTCAAAAAGGAGACGATACTTAATTAGACTGTTTGTTTTTTTCTTTCTTTGTGTGTGTGTTACCTCATATCTTTCTTCTGGTTGAAACTATTTCGATGATTCTTTTTTTATTTGAAAGCTGGTGATTCTTATATAAATTCTTTGATTGATCAAGGTATAGTCAATAGTTTTTGAGTTATTTTTAATAATTTATAATGAAGTTGGTTGTGAAAATAAATTTCTATAAATTTCCATTATGTAAATGAAATCTTGAAACCACTTATTTCTTTTTCTTTTCCCTTTAAATTTACTTTTTAATTCAAGTTTTAAAAGAATTCAAAGATAAGTACTGTTATTAGACTACATGTGCCTTTTCTTTTACTCCGTCACAAACATTTAGCAGAGTCGCAGACGGCAATATCGTTGAGATAACATCCGCCGAGTTTCGAAGTTTCTTTATTTGCGAAAGTAAATGGACAATAGTCAAGCTGCACTTGAGTGCATATAACAATTCCTTTTCGTGCCCTCGTGTCGTGGGTGATATTATGGGAACACGAAAACTAATAAAAACATATATTTTCTTGCTTCTTATTCGCATTATATTGTAACTGTCTAATATATAAAAATTAAAGTTAGTTTGTTCGTATTTTATGCGCTGCCATACTGTTCATACAAATACACAAACATTCACGCCTGTCACACCTCTCTCGAATCCTTTACATCCATATATCTACGCATACATGCTCGTATTATAGTACAGTGAAGGCTTAATATTGTATTTAAAAGTTCATTAACCTTACTTAAAACTTGCTTGAAATCATTGAAATATTTATATGGTATTAAACATTAAAAATAACTTTTAAGTCTCATATTATAATTGCAAAATGGGTCGAATATGTGGAACATGCTCTTTGTAATGCATGAATCTAATTTCGTTAAATCTCTGAATCTATGACCCAAATTTAAAATAATCATTTTTGAACAACGAATTGACTTACAGAAGCTTCTTACAAAGTTTTCAAAGCCCAAATTGGTCGATTTTTCTATTCATTATTCGAGAACTGCAGGAGAAGCACATCTGCAGTCAGACATATTAAGTAGGTAAGATCGTTTGCGACAGCCTACCAAACTACTGTTAAACAATGTAAAGGTCCCATGCTATGGACATAACGAAATAAGGTCGATGAAACAAAATCAACAATATAATTCTAAGATGCAAAAACGTTATTATAACAGAGTTGGAGTTTTAAGTTTCTTAAATAAAAGACATATGAAAGGAAGATCAATGAAATAATGCAAATAAAACAAGGTATGAGATACGTAAAAGCATTATATTGATAGAAAAGAAACTGGAGTAATATTTTTCAAGTTCCTTTTCAATAGAGTCAAGAGAGTGACCTGTTCAATAGAGTTGTGAGTTAGTTGTGTGAGTACTGTTGTGAGAATCCAAGTACGAGTTCAATAGAGTCAAGTTTATTTACAATAGAGTCGCTGTAACTTACTTACCAGAATGGAGACCGTGGTAAACGTGGACTTGATGGTGATAAGCGGTGATGTTGTATCAACACGACTTGCCTGTGAACATCATCTCTAACGATTGTGGAGAGCGTCTTAGTACGTTGCATTAATATAAGTCGGCTATTTTTCGTATTAAGGAAAGTAAGTACGAAGCCATGCTGATCTTGTTATCAGTGGAAGTGCAGAACTTACACTTACTTCACGTCTGTAGGTGTCTGGTAGGTGGTAGTGCTCACGGAGGGCTTTCTATGGCCAGTGTGCCCATTATTTAATATATTATGCTCATACCATGTGACGTACATTAAATGTTACTGGATTTCGTCGTATTCTATATCGCGTTTACATACAATTAACATTAGCGATTTCGGTCGATGTTTATGCTTCGATCGACTGCGGTCGGTGTATACGCACTACCGAGGGGCCAAGCCCTCTGTTACTGGTTCGCCAGTTATTTTACTGTGGACTTTGTTCCCGTCTCCAACTTCTCATCCCTCTTCGTGGGCGCACATTATTTGTGTAAACGCCCCTCTCCCATTTTTTTAAATGACGGAAAGCGAAGCCCTTGTATCAGGTACTTGTATTTAAGTGTTGTGAGCATTTTCCAAATGAAAAGGGATTAATTAATAAGGAATTGACGAATGTGAACCAGATACAAATGTAAAAGGGACGAATTAATGTTCCTTTACCTTTTATCCTTGGTCCTTTCCTCGTGAATGGGGATTTTTAATTTAAAATCGTTATAAAATACTACGAATGGATTTCGATTGCTTTGTTTCGAATGCTGGTGAATATTCAATAATCCTATAATTCAAAAGACGCCTAAAAGGATTTAGTAACTAAACAAAACTTAAAAAGATCTGAATAAACTGAGACGCTCACGTCATAAAATAATTGAAATAAGCGGCCTTTATCTAAACTTTACAAAAATCGCAAACAATTGGGCAAAATCAATGTTTAATATAACACTTATGATATTATTTACTATAATACTATATAAAGACAGAAGCTGGCAAATTATTTTATCTCTCTCGAAAACACATGTTCCTTCTTTTTTTCCTTTTAAAAAATTTAAACTATTTTAAACTAAATCTAAAATATTACTTAGTAAAAAAACATACTTTTAGAAAAAATAAAAGTCTGGCGTGTATTTACTCGAAGTAATGAACATCAAACGTGAAGCGGTACCTTTTTTGTGCTAAACCTATTTGCCGTTCAACCTTTGCAATTGGAAGCAAAGTGCTGTACTGAAGGCACGACCTAGACAGACGACATTGCATTACAGATAATTGCATTTAAAATGTGGCCTACACGAGAGCGCGGGCCGCCTGCATTCGTAACTCACTTAGCACTATTTAAAAGTATAAATATGTACAAGCGTGTGAACAGAAGCTTCCGTAGTTTCACTGAATGTTTTAACTTTTTACTTTAATGGCTGATTTTACCTTTTGTTTCCCATTTAAAATATCTAGACATTTTAACGTTTATTGGTATTGATATTATTTACGAGTACGTTACTTTATATATATCCCTGACCTACTCAATTATAAACTCCAGAGAGCATAAACCTCGCTTCCTTCTCCACACATCCATCAATCAAGAGTTTACGGATTTCCTCTATCTATATCATGCATTTCAAGCATATCTATTTATATGCTGAAACCCACAAAATGTTTTTATTTATTGCCAAACATGTGACAAATCAAATTATTGGGTTGCGTAAGTGGCAAATACGGACAATGCTGAACAAATACGCCTCTAATAGATGTTGGTAACGCATTATAATGGAAGCCAGATTTAAAATATACATCTGCTAAGCGGGTCAATGAGGACAGATCTTCTTTACGATGAGAGCGTTATATTTTGCTGCGGACTATTATACTGATGTATAAATAAATACGGGGGTGTCTGTAAATCTAGAAATCATATCTGTTTTGCTTGTGTAGTATACGTCCAGCTCGTGTTAGATCAGGAGCTGGGATTTGATTTGACATATTAAAGCTATGGCAGATCATGCCTATAAAATTGTTGAATACCAAACCGAAAATTTACTTTATTTTCTATATTGCTTGATCAACTACGTCAAATTCTCACCATTATATGTGTTGGAGCTAACCAATAGAGAATACCTAATAGCCTAAAGGAATTGGGTCCGCCCATCACATTTTTTTATATAAATGCAATAAAATTTAAATAAATAAATAAATACCGATAGTTATTTTTCTCTGTACATAATAAACATATTGTATGTGTTTATGTTATATGTTTTTTATCATTTACAGTATAAGCTACAATTATAGCAGGCACAAGAGCCACGAGTTTTATAAGTTATCAGCCACCAATGTTAGGCGGTGATTTTAAGTTATATTTTATTAATTGCACATACTGATTGTACCTAATTATTTCGAACACTACATCGTAGTTAACTACATTATACATATAAATTCGTTAAAACCGACTTGTCTTTTACTCGTCAACCCGTAAGTAAATTCAAATCTCCCCAACCCTTCGTCTTTGTCTGCTCTCAAACTTAGCAGGCTTCCACAAAAGAATTGCTTCATTCTTTCTAAATTTGTGTTTCTGCCCCGCCGCTGCGAACGCCTAACGGGTGGGAGTTATTTATCTTTGCCGGTGTATAATAGAATTTAATTAAGTTACGTGCGACATGCTTTACGCGCCTGGAATTTTGCGAACTCGCGCCAACTCGATACACGGTTTCGCTTACAAACTTATCTGTACTCCAAGCTAATATTACGCTGTATATATTTTTGCCCTTTATTACTTTGTAGTGTGCCTACAACTTTCACCGTTATTGCAGTCATATTTTAGGAGAAAAACAGGTTTAAATGAATGGTTTCTATATAGTAGCAGCAGTAATTTTTTTCAGACTTTTTTTTAATCGTTTTGTTCTAGTATTTTACATTTGAATAATATATTTTAGCAGTCGCAATTTACCCAAACGATAACCGAGATAGACAACTGTAGTGGACTGATTATACACCCATTAAAAATAAACAAAATTAACATCCCGTGTTCATCAGCATCCTCTACCAAACTCGACCGACATTAATTTGTTAATACTTTACGAATAATAGAAGGATTGCGGCTATGATTATAATATATATATATTATTTTTCATATGGTCGTTAAGTTAGATTGATTAATGTCTAATAGCGATATTACTGAACAAAATTTAGTGATTTTAGAAAGACCGAAACATAGCAACGAGGAAATAGCCGATATAAATAGTATCGTAAAAATCTTCGCTCTGGTGTTAAATTAAGAAAACAGAAGAATACATTTTTGTATCGATCAAACTAGGTTTGGATATTCTCTTCAACTGATTTAGAAAGTCTTCATTTAATTGATATTTTACGCGATATTCAATTAATAAGATTATTTCCATTAGACTGTAGATATTAATGCATATTGCATCAAATATAAATACTTATATCGATCAACGAGTAAATCAAATTCAATAGCGAGTAAAACGGAAGCTCCGTGCTTAATAATGTGCATCGTTCAACTGAATAATGTTAGTGGGGCTGTGTGAAGCAGACAGGCGCTACAGGGCGCTACGTTCAGAGGCACTGTCAGCTACACGTGTGCTCCAACCTACTATAACGACAAGCGTTTGACAAGCCGAATAAAAATATTCTCTCGCTCCAGATCCATGCCGATGTAGGCATTATGTTTTACTATTATATCTTCGAAAGTTGTTAAGCAATAGATGTAATCTATTTCTTTATCGGTGTAAACGTAGTTCTATGTATTTTGGGAGATATTTTGATTTATTTTTTATTATATATTTTACACATTTGAATATATTAACAATTTAAATATTTAAATAAGATGTACAAAGTCGATCTTAACTCTAAAAAGAGTTTGCTTTGTATTTAATCCCTCTTTTACGAGAAATAATACGTTTCATATTTTTTAAACATTAGTATTTGATTGACAAGCGAGCTTTAATTAACGTGACACGGTTAATACAGTCCATGTAAATATTTGCAATGAATTTCCAATTTAACTGGAGAATACCCTTTTTTACTGAAGAATAGGCATTCATTCTTAGACCGCACGGCTGACAACGCATCTGCATTTTGATTCGCAAACGAGGATAGATGTAGAATTATATCTATGGGCCACAACAACCACTTACCATCAGGTGGACTGTGTGTTCACTTGTCACCATTATCCCATAAAAAAACTTCAAATCTATGCGTTGTCACTAGAGGTGTAAGAGTAACGATAAAGAGCGTACCCGTATGTATTCGTTACTATAAAAATTAGTACTCGTTACGATCGTATTTTTACGTTACTCGTTACTTCTGAAACCTTATGCTATGTTATGTTAGATCATCTAATCAAGTCGTATTGCGTACGCGTACAGTATGACGTCGCAGCGTCGCAACATTCATATTTTGTAGAAAACATATTTATATATTAATAAAACTTTGTCTACACACTCAATACCTTTAATAAACAGTAGAATAATTGTACGATGAATTACCAAATAATACTTTACTTAATAAACAAACATCGCTCTTTGTAACGTACGTTTTTAAATTCACCGAATAAGCGTGCGCATGCGTAAAACATACGATCAGGAAATGTTTCAATACACGCATCAACGGTACTTGCGTGATCTGAAACGGTGTAGTTACCCATACTACGAAATATGCGAGTAACGAAATATATTCGTGTGTAACGTTTCGTAACTCGGTACTAGATGGCGCACCCATTACTCAGTACCGAATACATACGGTTTGAAGACTAAGATATAGTAAAATGTCTCATATTCAGAAAATGGAATACAGCATTAGCTGCACTGCTTTTTGAAACAACCAACCGTTATATTATGGATTTTAAGGTATTAGGAACTGAGGGCGTTGTAAAGAGAAACAGTTTAAAGAACGCTAGTTGTCGTCAGGAATGCTCCTGTTGCTGTAATGATACTAATGTCCTTCAAACCGAATTTTTACCACAGCGGCCAATCTCATGGCCACTAATTATCTACGAAGGTCAGGACAATAGTGCACGAGAGTGTGCAAAAGCATCGAATCGACGGCAATCCGATTCTACGGGAGAGAAATCAGGTGCAGGACTTAATGTCTTTACGTGCTTCCAGAGACAAGAGGATGAATCCACACTAACTTCTTGCTACTGAGAATTTCTTAACAGAAAAATCTGATAACTGATTTAGACTAACGCAGGATTCGAACCCGGGAACTCATGATCAGCAGTCCCGCATACAAATACTAGACCATCGAGACAGTCTGTATGCGGATATAATAGTAGTTAGTGGTGCATTTGCTGTATTTTTTAAGTTACTCGCAATGTCGATGTGTATGTGACAAAGTAGTAAGCATACTAGTCCAAATATTTATGTAAAAGGCCAACATATGAAATATTAAAAGTAATATATATATTAAAAAGGCAATAACGGAGACAGAAGCAAATATAAACTAAGCCTACGTAATACTTACCATGTACGTATTCATACTTAATATGTGTTTAAATTTAGATGTTTGAAATCGTAACTGGCACAATTTAAGGGGGTAAAAATCAAATAATATATTTCGTTTATTCAATTAAGATGCGAAGTGCCTTCCGCTTAGCACAGACTGGATAATCTATAAGATTACGAATCAAAACTAGCCACGATAAAAATAATATTTGGTAACAAGAGATGAGAAAATTAGTTAAAACCCAAACATCTTTACATTCGAAACAAATATTGAATTTGTGTCCAAAAAGTGACTGTAAACAGTCGCTTTCAAACAAAGATCTGAAAATGTCAATTCTTACCCTAGCGCTCCATAGCAAACCGCATCACGTCCCGGCATAACGTCGGCGCGATAAATGATTATTGCTATGGAGAAAACGCTCCACTTTCCAAACCACTGAAACCTTAGAAAGCTATCCAAGTGTACGCTGAAGGTAAAATAGTTAAGGATGTAGTATTTTTTTCAATCTGGATACGACATTGATGATAGATACAACAAGAAAAACATGTTAAAAAGTTGCATCGATTTTTTAGCGTCGCTTTGATTTGTTTTGAGACTTATAATCTATTATAATTTTAATCTTATTCGTGGTACTAAAGCCACGCTGCAGCTATATTAGTTATAGCACGAAAGAATACCGGCGTAAAATAGCAGTTTAAGGCGGCTGTGTTTTGTATAGTGAGTGTAGAGTAACGGAGGGCCTTTTTACTGGAAACGAGGCATTCCATCTTAGTCTCCAGGGGTGACAAAACATCGGCATATTGATTCTTAATTGAGGATAAACGTAGATATCTATGGGCTACAGCATCCACTTACCATCAGGTGGATTGTGTGCTCGCTTGTCACCCTTATTCTATAAAAAATAATGTACTGGCTATACCCCACATGCGTTGCAATGCTTTCTTTGCCATAAGATTCACAGGCGTGCGCACAAAAACTCATCAGTTTCATCGTAGACGGATGAATGGTATATGACCGCATTTATTTTTTCATAGGGCAATCTAGTATGCGGGTCTCTTGATGGTAAATAAATACCGCCGCCCGTAAACAACTTTTTTTTATAGGATAAGGGTGACAAACGAGCACACAGTCCACCTGATGGTAAGTGGTTGCTGCGGCCCATAGACATCTACATCTATCCTCTATTACAAATCAAAATGTAGGTGCGTTGTCACCCGTGAGGACTAGGATAGAATGCCTCATTTCCAGTAAAAAGGGCCTCCGGCCACCTGCACTCAGCAAGCGAAACGCAGAGGTGAATCTCTACTTCACGCTGGTTTTCTGTGAGGTCGTGGTACCACCCCGGTTCGAGCCGGCCCATCCGTGCGACAGCAAAAGCTGCCGCGTGGCTCTACCACTGTTAAACTGCAACTACTGCAACAATAGGGGAATTACAGGTGTGTTGCTGGCATTTTAGAAATGAGTAAGATATTTTCTACGCACACAGGACATATACTAACATTTAATCGCTCATTTCGCTGGGCATGAATGTAAGTTTTGCAATAATTTTTTCCAATAATTGTTTAAAAAATCTTATTTCCTTTTCTACGATAAATTGTAACTATATGTCAAATATGATACAATTCATTTTAGCCATTTAAGCGTTGTTGAGTGTGAAACAAATAAACAGACGAACTATCGCTTTGCTAGGCCTATAATACACGAATCGATGTGGTTATAATACTAAGTCCATTTCTTAGATTAAATATCCACTCTATGCCAAATTTTATAAAATTATTTAAGCTGTTTTTGCGTAATTAATAAAAACAAAAAGATAGCTGTGTGGTGACCGACAAACTGTTTTTTTTATCCAAATATTCAGTATTTGTATGAGCTGAAATACTAGTTAAATACAACCGGTTATTTATAATTTAATCAACAGTTTAAAGTAATAAGTATCAAAACATATTTTATTTTTAAACTGTTATAAATGAACTTCCAGTTACTTTGTCTACTTGCTAATAGAAACTCGCAACTTCTTCGTACAATATCACAGAGTAAAACAACCGTCACGTCTCAGTGAAGGTGTGAAGTTCCCTTTATTTAAATGATCCTCCACACCGGCACAGCCAATTGCGAATTTTATATCTGACTGCCGATATTGCACATTTCTGGGACACTTATTACGGATAGCGTATGTAATAAACAATTTTATTTTTTTATTTTCTCTTCCATCCGGCTACACATTGTAGGTACCCGGAAAAGCTTATTTTTAGAATTTCCTTTTACGAATTTGTTAAGGACGTCGTATTTTACAGGCGACTTATTTTCTTACAATATGTCATCAAAATGAATAAACTTTGTAAGGAGAATATCCATACAGTGAATTAGATTTTCGTTTTACGATTGATATTAGTTAAATGTTCGCTTTTATTAATAATTGATGTATATTTGACTAATAATAATTTATATATTTATTTTATTCATTATAAACCAGTGTTGGACCACAATCCCACCAGGTGGTAAGTGCTGATGAAGCTCCAGATAAGAAATCGTACTATTTTAGCGAAATAAAATCCTATTCATTCTTGCCTTGAAGACGCCCAGATTGTATTCGGGCGGAGAAACATACACCAAATTATTCCACTCTTTACTGTACACATTACGAAAGACAAGGCAAACCATGTGGTTCTAATGCGTAGAATATCGACAACAAAGAGGTGAAGAGTCGCTAACGGCCTGGTTATTCGATGGTGGAAAGGAGAGGGAGGAATTAAATCATATAATTCCTACGCACACTCTGTTATAAAATAATACTAGCTGACCAGGCAGACGTTGTTCTGCACTTTCCGAACGACCATTTGCTTTCTCAAAAAAACTCCTGAAATTAGCAATAAAAAAAGAGGGTCACTTATCGGAATAAAAACTATCCTATCTCTCCAAACTGCACACAGTCTGCAAAATTTCATTGAAATCGGTTTCATATGTTGAATACTTACAGCAACACGTGATGGTTATACTACTAAATTGTAGCTTATATTAAACGTTTGTATTTTTAATATAGCGCCATCTATTGAATATTTACTCAATCCAGTCAACAGATATCGTCATCTGACAGAATCGTTTGAAGCTAACATATAATTGTGACTGTCAAATAATAGACAAATAATTTGCAATAAAATAATATTGTATTGCGATTATAAATTGAGATGTAAGCTATCCTATCTTCTAAGTTGGACCAAACTGCACATTGACCAAAAATTTCATTGAAATCAGTTCAGTAGTTTAGGAGTCCATCGCGGACAAACAACGTGACACGTACTTTTTATATATAAAGATTATACATGATTGTATAAAAAATGCATGAAACGTATGCATTAATTACCACAGTTGTTTTTTATTGTTGTTTATTTTTTTTAAATACTAGCAATGTTATAATTAACATGAATAATATTCCATGTAACCACTTCTGACAAGCTTAAAATGCTTGTGTATGTAGGAGTAATGTGGGAGTGGTTCACGGCAGTAGGCGAATGGTGGATTCGGACCCAGGACCATTTAAGTTTGCGGTAAGCAACATACCATTAAACTACTGTCGAATTTGATTATTGATTTGATATTTTACGTATTTTTAATAGGACAAATAGTGTATACCATCTTTATAATGTTGTTACAAGGAAACAAAATTAGTGAGTATGAAATTGGTCTATGCGAGTAAATCTAGTATGTCGTTGTCAAGTTTTGCCAGTTTTGCTTCGGTGTTAGTCTTCAAACTTTAAATGCTATAAGACATGGGTGCAAGCTGTAAATTGAAACTTGGTCCTTTCATTCAGAATAGGATAAAGATGTTTACCTTATGGTGGCGTAAGAATATTTAACATTACATTTCGTCCCACGGGTTTCGTAAGAGTCAATTATGGGAATTATAAGAAATATAAATATAATGTCGCTTACATTAGGTCACGGTAAATATCTCTTTACGCTAAGATGTCAGAGGCAACGCATCTGCAGTTCCCCTGATTCCCCTGGTGTTGTTGTTGTTCATGGGCGGTGGTAGTCACTTAACATCAGGTAAGCCGCATGCTCGTTTGCCCCCTCCTATAAAAACAAGGCACAAGACGTATGGTACTGCGATCGTCAATGTGACTTCCCAGCGTGACAAATAAAGCAAATTCCTCCATACTACCGGCCTTTACGGTGCATGTTGACTGTTGGATTTTTACGAGCTAGTAAAAAAAAAAGAAAAAAAATTACTTATAAATTTACCGTTACCGTTATAACCTATTAAAGTCCAATGCTGCTAGATTGCCTAATAGGGGGGATATTTGCCACAGTTGCTACGCTTGACAAGCGGGTTCGAAACCGCAATTTTTTATTTTAAGTCGCCTCTTACGACTTCCACTGGATGATATTTGGTAGTGGATATTATTACACCGCCACTAAACGGTAATTAAATTATAAATTTACTATATATTAATGCGAAATCAGAATACAATGTAATAATTATAATTGTATTGTAAACGTTCTTGAAATTAAAAATATTACTATCTTTCCTAGCAATTCAAACTATCTTATAAAACTATCGGCGGGCGGTACTCAGAAGAGCACCGGTCAAATTTAACCTGACACTTATATCTTTTATTTAATCTCGTTTTAGGGAAGCGTTTGACGCCATCTAGCTTCTAGCTCCTTTGACTCGTTTCACGAAACTATTTACTAAGTACCTCCTGAGAATTGTTCGGCTTCTGTCGCCTGTTACCGTTTGAGAGAAAATTTTGAGAAGCCACTTATATTACTTGCTTTATAAGTAAAATAGATAGAGCATGAGACAAACCCTAAAATATTGCTTTGTATATTTTTAGTAAATTTATCGTATCAAGTTTTACGTGGTAGAGCCATGCTGCAATTACATTATGGTAAAAGCAAGGATGGATCCGCGTGACCGGGAAATGCCATCCCTCTCGCATAACATCACCGTAAAATACCAGCTTAACGCTGTTGTGTTTTGTATAATGAGTGTAGATAAGCGGAGACCTTTTACTGGAAATAAGGTATTCTATCAGGGGTGACAAGACACATGCTTTTGATTCTTAATTGTCATCCCTATTCTACATATACATACATATAATCACGCCTCTTTCCCGTAGGGGTAGGCAGAGTCCACTTCTTTCCACTTTCTACGATCCTTACATACTTGTTTCGCTTCATCCACTTTCATTATTTACTCTTCGGTTTAGGGTACTCTTGACCTGACCCTTTTTCAAGACGTCCCTGATTTGGTCTAGAAACGTCCACCTAGGTCTACCCCTTCCAACACTTTCAATCACACTCGCCTTATACACTTTTTTCATCAATCGTTCTTCATTCATTCTCTCGACATGGCCAAACCATCTCAGCATACCTTTCTCATTTTTTGTCACTACATCTTCTTTCAGACCACAACGTTTCCTTATCTCACTATTTTTTATTCTGTCACTCAGTTGAACTCCTATCATACTTCTTAACGCTCTCATCTCAACTGTATTTATTCTGCTTTCATGTTTTTTCTGCCATACCCAACTTTCACTTCCGTACATAAGTGTCGGAACCAACACCCCCTCATGCACAGTCAAACGAGCCTTGTTAGACACCTTCCGACTGCTCTTAAAGCAGTGCAAAGCTCCATTCACCATGTTTCCTGCATTCACTCTTCTTTCGATATCACTCTCACACTTTCCATCTCTTGAAAACTTTGAACCCAGATACACAAACTCTTTCACCTGTTCAATTCGTTCATCTCCAATCACGATATTGCAGTCTGTCACTGCCTCATCTCTTTCAAACATCATCACTTTCGTCTTCCTTACATTCATCTTCATTCCCTTTCTATCTAAAGCTCCACACACAGCAGTTACCATCTCCTGCAACTCCTCGGGCGAAGACGCAAGTAATATTTGGTCATCAGCATAGAGAAAACATTTGACGAGTAACTCATTCATTCTCAACCAACTTTCATTCTCTTTTAAATCTGTCAAGTAATTGTCCATGAACAGATTAAACAGCCACGGTGACGCTACACATCACTGTGTAACACCTTTTTCGATATTAAACCATTCAGTGTATGCCCCGTTTATCCTTACACAAGCACTAAAATTCCTATAAAGAGATTGCAATCCTCGTATGAGGATACTGCTCACACCGTACACGAACAGTGCTGACCACAATTTATTCCTCACCACTCTATCATAGGCCTTTTCTAGATTTTATAGCCTTATTCTATTAAAAAAAATTGTGACGACGCGTTATTATTGTTAATTCAAATAATTAAATTCTGTATAAGGGCGTCTAATACCAAAGAATAATTTTTTAATTACAGATCAGCTCGAAAAATTGACAACCGATTTAAGTTGATAAGTTTTTTTAAACGTTACTTCCACACCAGGTTTTTCTCCTATATCGTGGGAACATTTTACATACATAAATTTCACAAGGACAAACATCCGGTCCCGGAACAATTATTTGTAGGCCATACAAATACTTGCTCCGTGCGGGATTCGAACCCGCGGCCCTTGGCACTGCAGCTTATTGCTAAGCCACTGCGCGACGGCGCCGTATAGTTGTTGCACTTTTCTACCGACTTCAAACAGGAGGAGGTACTCAATTCGACCGGAAGTTTTAATTGATGTGTGTTACCTCATAACTTTTTTCTAGGTGATCCCATTTAAATTTGATCAAGGTGTATTTTTGAGTTACTCTTAATAATTTATATAGAAGTCGGTTGTACAAAATGTTTAATTTTAAATTATTAGTAAAAGCATACTCAACTCATATAGAGTGATAGAGTGACTTGAAAGTGTACTTTGGTGACTGCAACTGGAACTCCTCGACGAGATGAACTAGATGTGCCGAGTTGGGGTCGCTTTGTTAGTTATGATGAGACCATACCTCTAGATTTGATAGCATAACCTGAAAGTGAACTTTGATGACTGCTGCTGGAAGTTCTCGACGAGGAGAACTAGATGTGCCAAGTTTGGCCTCGTTTTGTTAGTTATGATGATACCTTACCTCCGGACTTGATAGAGTGCCTTGAAATTGTACTGTGATGACTGCTACTGGAACTCCTCAATATTTGGTTACTGGCGTTTTAGTAGCGTGCTACAGTGGAGTTGCCAAAGTTGATAGAGAATAAATTAGTGTTGTGAGGGTGAGCCATTCGTATACTAGGTATATTGATGCTTATTGCTACTCGCGGTATTGCGTCTAGAGATGAATCTTTGAAATGACTTTGAATAAACGGCTCCGTGGCGCAGTGGCTTAGCAATGAGTTGTTGTGCTGGGGGCTGCTGGTTCGATTCCCGCACGGAAAGAGTATTTGTATGGTCGACAAATAATTGTTCCAGGTCTGGATGTCTGTCCTCGTGGAAAGCATGTTTGTAAACTGCCTCCACGATACAGGGGAAAATCCTAGTGTGGGAGTAACGCTTTTTTTAAAAGAAGAAAAAAATCTTTGGATGAACTGAGCATGATTTGAAGCATCTTGTGATTCTGCTCGATGCAGGTGGAAATGTCTGCTGGGATCATAAAGTACCATGGGATGGCGTATGCCCGATGATAATCGTATTGATGCCGGTTATATTTTACGTTATTTGGGCGGGTAGTTACATCAACGGAGCTCTCTGCATCTTGGTTGAGCTCACCACTGTATCGTTTTGCCCAAGGTTCGTTTCCCTTGGTGACGGTAAATTTTATATTTATAATTTAAATGCAGCAGCAGACGGCACATTAAGAGAAGTTATCTATTTTATTGAATAAAGGTGACAAACGAGTACACAGTCCACCTGATGGTAAGTGAATGCTGTGGCCCAATGACATTTACATTTATCCTTAATTAAGAATCAAAATGCAGATGCGTTGTCACCCCTGAAGACTAAGATGGAATGCCTTGTTTCCAGTAAAAAGGATCTCCGGTTCTCTACACTCACTATACGAAACACAGCAGCGTTAAGCTGTTATTTTACGCTGGTATTTTATGAGAGCGTGGTCCTACCCCGGTCGAGCCGATCCATTCGTGCTGCAACCATAGTATAGCTGCAGCATGGCTCTACCACGTAAACGTTACAAAGTATATCACTTTGTGACAGTCACTCCTCTCATTGTAAGTTACGGTCAGACAGACTGACTATTATAGTAATAGTATCTTTAAAAATCTTTTCGCAACTTAAAATACATGCCTACTTATAATAATGCTTTTCAATTCTTGTGGCCTTTGATTTATGTGATAATGTTAGATTACATTTAATTTTTTTTTCTGTTATAGCTTAAAAAAGGGGAAGTTATGGTAATATTTAACCTTTTAAGGTATAAAGAGGTGCGAAATAAATAAAATGAATATTATCTAAAGAGAGCGTGAATACTACGTTTTCCAAAATGGACTTTGAAACTTCACGTTTCCAGTTTGTTTTTATTTCACCATTTGTGGGAGCACGTACGGTCGATAAATTTCGCAGTACTTAGGTGGACGTCATTTCCACTACCTCGCCGCTGTCAAGTGCCTCTTCACCAAATTGGACTGGCACGCCTACAAGGTCTACTTACCTCGAAAACATCTCGAATTTGTGACCGCATGCTGCATGTAGTGACAGCATTCATATATATAATATGTAATTTTTTGTTGTGCGTTTTATATTTTCATTCTTTTAATTTGTACTGTTTTGAAGTTACTATCGAATTATTGACGCTACACTATAGAGCGTAATACATTACATAACAAATTTTCATTCGACGTGTCTAATGGTAATGATTCCAAAAGAAAAATATATGCATTTTAATCTTTTATAATTATTTTTTATTATCATCACCATTATTACTCTACTTCACAAGTTACCTGCTTTACATGGGCCTCCCGCAAGGAATACAACAAAACACGGTCCTGAGCCACCTGCATCTATCGGATCCACCAAGACTTATCAGGTCGTCTTTCAGACCTATTGGGGAGGCTGTCTTATACTTCGATTACAGGTACGAGGCTGCCACTCGAGAACCTTTGTCCGCTATCGACTTTCAGTTCTTTGATATCGCCGGTCCACCACCACTTCAGCTTCCCAATCCGTTGAGATATCGATAGTCGGAATGCTATGTTGGTTACTCTGGTTCTAATCGGATATCATCGTCACGAAGTCTATCACACAGGGAAACTCCAAGCAGAGCCCTCAATACAATGTTATTAAAGTACGATTTATACGTGGTAGAGCCTTGTTGCAGCTATATTAATAGTATAGTTGTAGGGCGAATTGGTCGGCTCGACCGGGGAAGGACCACGCTCTCACAGAATACCAGCGTGAAAAACACAGCTTAATGCTGCTGTTTCGAATGGTGAGTGTAGAGAGACCCTTTCTCTTTACCGGGAGACCCTTTATACTGGAAAAAAGGCATTTTATCTTCCTCACGGCTGACAACGAATCTGCATTTTAATTCGCAAACGAAGATAGATGTAGATGTCTATGAGCTACAGCAACCACTTACCATCAGGTGGACTGTGTGCTCGTTTGTCACGCTTATTCTATAAAAAAAATTATCAAAAACATTGTTGACTCTTCTTCTGTATTTTGGATATCTCTAGGGTAAATATTATTGTAATCTTGAGGAGAAAGAGAGTGTTTATTGTCAAAATATCTACGTGAATGGGGGATACACCTGACAAAAGAGAACTTACATAAAAAAGATACAACAGTGAAGCTCCAAAGCAAACTCAAAATAATTATATGAGGCCACTTGGATATAAGTAACAAAAAAGAAGCAATAACCAAGTGCAAGTTACAGAGCGTGCAAAAGAAGCTGTTAAATATGTATGTCCAGCAAAAATAATATAAGACACAATGCACATATCGTCTATATGTTTACAGGGACCACACTAACTTGGTATGCAATAAAGATTACTACGATAAAGAGATTGATGCGAAATAAAACTTAACTAGATTGGTTTTTTAACTAATCTTTGGGGTTAACTGTCGAGTTAAAAATGAAATATCCAAGATTCATCGACTTGTTTAGTCTACCGTTATGAGACGCCCATTTTATACATCTTTAGCTATTATACCGTGAATATTGCTTTCAGTTATGAAAGTTTTCATATCATTGTTTATTGCATCAAGTCAGGAAATACGTTTTATTTATATTGTATCCAATATAAATTCTGTTACGATCGCACAAACCAAAAGCAGAGCGTCCAGGTCATTAATAGTTTAGTACGTTTATAGTACGTTTTGTAGGTTTTAGGAGTCACGTTGTCAGCGCGAATGGATCGCTTCGACTGCGTAAAGGCTACGTTTGTACAGAATAACAGCGTATAATAGCAGCATAATGCCGCTTTTTTTCTTATGTTGAAAGAGGAAATGGATAGAGTACTGGTATCTAGTACTCTATATATACTACGTACTACTACGGTAACGAAGCACTCCATTATAGTCTTGAAGGGGTAACAAGGCATAGACATATTGGATCTTGCATGCGGAATGTCTGCTTTTTTATCATCCTTCTTCCCTTCTTGCTATATAAAATTATAATCATACAAATATAGGTTGACAATAAAAATATACTTTAAATTATTTCGAATAAAACTACTTCTAATATGTAAGAATAACAAGTGAGGTAATTTATTTAATGAATAGTGATTATCGGAATAGAATAGAATGATTTTTTATTCAATATTGATTATTACATAATAATAATACTTATTCGGAGTACACGAATCACTATCTTTCATCATTACAGCTCATTAAGGGTTTACTGTTGAACATATGCCTCCCTCTTAAATTGCCTTATAGGGAAATATTTGCCATAATTGCCACGCTTGACAAGCGGGTTAGCAACCACCGTTTTTTTCTCTTGTCTCATTTTCCTCTGTCGCCTCATATGCGAAGACATATGAGATGATATTCAAGATGACATGGAGTAGTGGATATTCAGGTTCCGCCACTACACTTCCAGTCTATGAATAACTGAATAAATATTTAAAAATCTCAATCGTTTTTAAGTTTTTTTTAGAAGATTCAAAACTAAAAAAACTTAAAACTACTAGTACTATGTCATAGTTTTTAAGTGGTTGGAAATTGAATATGAAAATTTCATTCATATATATACGTAATTACAAGTCAAGCTGGTACAAAGTGTGTTGACAAGGAAGGCAATGAGTGTGTTAGTTGATAATAAATAGAGTTTTGTAAATAACGTCGATGTCAAAGCGCACTTTTCCCTCCTTAAATAGTCATTTCTTTATCTTTCCTACACATCGTTCAATTAAAAATTGTTACTTATTTTTTCTTACGTTAAGACTTTGTATAATATGTATTTCTATATTTTAGTAATTTAATGTATTGATTTCTTATATTTAGTATGTATTTATTGAGTATATAATTATATTTATGTCGTGTGTATTTTCTAACAACTTGCGTACACCAACAGCCTTTGTCACAGGTCATTATATCTGCCTGTTGCCTGGTAGAGATTCCTTCTAAGCGTTAAGACCACCTTTAAATAATTTGTTGTTTTTTTCTCTTACATTCTTTTTGTGTACAATAAAGTATATTTTATTAATTTATTCAACATCATACAAGAATACGATTACGACAACACTAAACTACAATTCTTCTTTACCGTAAAGGCGTTTTACTTAAATACATTGCGCATGTACAAACATCCTAAACATCCGGAAAAATTATTTGTAGTTCATACAAATTCTGGCTCCACATGGTTCTGCTTACTGCCTAATAATATATTCATGTTCTTCGGAACATAGACAGAGAACTGGACAGAGAGATATATGAAAGTTATACAAACTAGGTTTTATAAAAAGATCCTATATTGACGCGAACACACTTTGAATAAAACTAACTTTACGGATTTTATACAAAAACACAAAAAAAATATTGATCAAAAACTAAAGATGGCGTTGATGAACTATAACATCAGGGCATCAACACCTCAGTCGCCTCTCGCAACCATGGGAGCATTCGCATCCGAAACGTCGGTAATTAGAAAATAAATTAAATAAAAATTTAAAGTGGACCCGCACTAGATGAAGTGACGACCTGGTAAGATATGCAGGAAGTCGATGGATGCAGGTGGCTCTCGACTGTGCTTTGTAGCGTTCCTTGGGGGAGGCCTAACCCAGTTATATCAGACCTATATTTTTTATGTAGGTTCACCGATCTCTTGGAAACCACTGAACCGATTTCAATGATTCTTCTATATTAAATAGAGTATAGTTCAGGAGAAGTCTTGTATAAATAGGAAGATAAATTTCCGCCAATGTTTGGGACGAAGTTTTAAATGTTAATGGGGAATAAATGTTCAATGGGAAATATAACAATATTCCTAATTCCATTCAAAAGAAACTTTTCATAAGAAGTTAAGACTTCAAAACACAAAAAATAAGGAATAAAATTATTTTCACGTAATAGCTTCTGAAGTCGAGGTCTTTGTTTCCTCGATACTCTTAATCTTAGCACAATTTTACTTTTTATTAAAAGTAAAGTTTTTCGAAAAAAAAAATGTTATTATTAAATGAACGTTGTCCCGCGATAGGTCAGAACCAGAGCGTTCGCCTTCAAAATCCATAGTATGAGCCGGCACCAATGGAATTGTTAATTGCAATTTTAAGTGCTCATCAACGTGTTCGGTGTTACAGGTAAACCTCGTGAGGGTATGTCTGCGAAACTAAAAATATTTGTAAATGTGAAGTCTTACAAGAAGCATTGGGGTACGATGAACTCTGTACGTCGCGGTAATTAGAGAAAGCCTGTACCCAGCAGAGGGACGAATGTATTTAGGATGTTAATTCACATTATATTTTTAATAACATATTTATGTTAAGAACACTATTTTAGAAACGATCGTTATGAAAGAATAAAACATTTTACTTGGTAGAGCCATGCTGCAACTATATTAATTGTAGTAGTAGCACGAATGGTTCAACTCGACCGGGGGAGGACCACGCTCTCACAGATTACCAGCGTAAAATAGCGTCTCAATGTTGCTGTGTTTCGTATGATGACTGTAGAGAACCGGAGACCCTTTTTACTGGAAAAGGGGCATTCCATCTTAGTCCTTATGGCTGACAACGCATCTGCATTTTGATTCGCATACGAGGATAGATGTAGATGTCTATGGGACACAGCAACCACTTACCATCAGGTGGACTGTGTGCTCGCTTGTCACCATTATCCTATTAAAATAACGTCTAATTAATAACAAATTTAATACATCTGAGCAACCAAGCTTTGGCTGGGCAACACCTATCTAGGTTAACTTGTAAATAAAACATTAGCTAAATACATTTAATTAAAACCTTTAAAGCCTTTTCTGAGTAACTGATTACATACTAATCGAGCAATTCGTGTATATATGTACAAAATATGAAAATTTTTATTAATTATGATCAGGTTCAGAGAAATTTTGAGTTGTGATCAGTAAATACGCCTAACTGTATCAAAATCATCTCTCTGTAAAATCATAACACTTGAAACTGAATCTGTGGGACTACGTCCCTCGCCGCGCACTTTTATCGTCTAGTAATTGAATTTCCGCACTCGGCAACAAACAGGAAGTTCCACCGGTTTACGTCCGACGTTGAATATTACGCCCATCTGATAGAGTTATTATTTCCAATATGGCGATTAATTTAATATTCGTAGGATTTGCGTTATAAAATAAAGTTGTTTGGTAACAAAGTATATTTTAGTATATCATAGTATAAAAGTGATGAATTTCGAAATGTTTCTAAGATATTTCTCTTAACAAAGTATCAACGATGATTTTCGCCGCTTCTGTTACTATACGGTAAAGACGTTGAATAATTTGAGATGATAATGGTGATGTTGTTGTTATTGTGTTTTTCATATCGACCAACGTATATAGTATCTACATTAATAAAACAATTACTCACAAAGTTTGTATGTACTACAGAATAATTATTGTAGTTCTGGTTGATTGTCCGTATACAATTAGTGAATGTGAAAGCCGCCTTGCTACCAGTGAAATCTAGGATATATAAGCAAACAAAGCAAACTTTGAAGTTTTAAACAGCAATGGATCTTCCCATCTCCCTGATGGGTGCATCACGCGAGACAAATAGTAATCAGTAGACTGACAACGAAACCGCAAGAACATTGGATTATAATTGTCTAAAAAACCTAATGGTGCTTAAAGAAATTATGTCCTTGTTTCCATAGTCTATAAAATGTACTCCAACTAAACGTGGTAGAGCCAAGCTATAGCTATATTGTGGTTACAGCACGAATGGGGTCGCCTCGACCTGGTAGGATCACGCTCTCACAGAATACCAGCGTAAAATAGCAGCTCAATACTGCTATGTTTCGTATGGTGAGCGTAGAGAACCGGAGACCCTTTTTACTGGAAACGAGGCATTCCATCTCAGTCATCAGGGTTGGCGGCGCATCTGCATTTTGATTCTTAATTGAGGATAAATGTAGATGTCTATGGGCTACAGCATCCACTTACCATCAGGTGGACTGTGTGCTCGGTTGTCACCCTATCCTATAAAAAAAACCAATGGCTAGATTAGTCGTATTAATATGTTTGGTTCTATAAAACTTTCCGTCTTTGTATTTCGCGGCACAAATGACACCTTCGTATATTGCACCAGTTTGTAACGAACAACTTGAGTTTTTGAGGGGTTATGGAGCAATCCAGAGCAAGTGGTAAATCAGCACTTAAAATGACATTACATTCGTTCATTGGTTCATTCATTGTTCTGATTTATTGTACATATGCAATTGGTGAATGTGAACAGCCGCCTTGCTACCAGTGAAATCTAGGATATTTATGAGACGTGTGATGTAAAGTTTCAGTTTGTATACGTTACAGGCATTTTATAATTTTTGAGGTGGTTTTCGAGCAGTACAGAGCAAGTGGTAATTCATCATTTAAAATGACATTCCATTGGTGTCGGCGGGGATCGAACCCAGGTTGCTCGCGTAATGTCGCATGCACTCACCCCTTGAGTACTCGTGAAGTAGTTTCCTAGTGCATAGTAATATTAAAAAAAATAACACTTAAACACAATACATCACAACAATGCCTCTATTATAACTTAACTCCAAACAATGTGACAGTATCAAGAATTTATTCTTTTGTAAGAGGAGCTTTTCTTCCGCCGTTGCCGCCTAAGACTTGGTCCCGCTGCAATTGCCCACAAAGCTTCTTTAAATAGTTTTTTGAAAGCTTTCACCAAGCCATCTGCTCTAGACCGTACTAATGTAGTAGGGTTACCAACTTAAACAAAATCCGGATGGTGGAAGTAAAAACATTATGTACATTTAAATATTATTTGTTTGATGTTTACTGAATCCAAGATTATAAATATGTGATGTGATGATACAATCTTCTATATAAATATAATTATTTTAAAGTGCCATCAGCTTCTGTAGTTATTAGGACCGAAGACAATAAATATCCGGAAGATTTTACAGTGTTCTTAGGTAGGTACATCCGTAATACCGAATTACCATCTAAGGCTGCATCACCACTTACCACCAGATTGGATTGTGGTCAAGCACTAACTTATAATAAGTTAAAAAAAAATTATAGAAAGAATTTTTAAAACTTCAGGTTAGTTGGTAAACCACGCAATTATGTGTTACGTCTATAATATGGGCAGATGTAAAATTAATTCAGGTTAATTATAAAATATTATTTAAATAGGATCCTTTATAGATCCTTTCATAAATTTACGGAGTTTTCTTACCTAATTTTCACATACAAAGTGAATAAATATTCGTTACGTTAGTTTTTCATTGCCATAAATGCACATTATATGCCGTTGTTTATTGTGATTTACAGAAACTACGTAGCGAGCTTAAATATTATTGGAATTAAGTTGAAATATTTAAAAGTAAAGAAGAGTCCTAGCTTATTTCTAATTTCCAATCTGTGTTGTTCTAAGTTCGAATTAAAAATATAATCTAATCTAATATGTAAATAATAAGTTTTCTTTATTCGTATTTTATGCGTTGCAATACTGCTTATATCAGATTGCGGTAAAAACTTAGTGAATTGCTTGCACTTGCGCGAAGATTATAGGCATAATACAAATAACTTATAGTAGGTGGCGCGTGTATCGTACCAACACATTTATTTGCATATTATATATCATTCAATTTCAATGAATGTTTTTTTAAAGGATAAGGGTGACAAGCGAGCACACAGTCCACCTGATGGTAAGTGGTTGCTGTTGACCATAGACATCTACATCTATCCTTGTTTGCGAATCAAAATGCAGATGCGCTGTCACCCGTGACGACTAAGATGCAATGTCTCTTGTCCAGGTCTCCGTTGCTATATACTCACCATACGAAACACAGCAGCAATAAGCTACTATTTTACGCTGGTATTTTGTGGTCCTTCCCCGATCGAGCCTACACATTCGTGTTACAACTATACAATTAATATAGCTGCAGCATGGCTCTACCACGTATCATCATTCCTAATAAATCTCTAACAATTCTTAATATAATGTATTATTATTCATAATTAAACAATATAACTCTTGTAAAAAAGCGATATTTCCATAATTATTTCTTCTTCGGATGCAACGCACTGGGTTTATAATAAAAGATATGAAAAAGTAAAGAATTATACCTTTTATGTCACTGACACAACGCAGTAACAAATAAAGCCTTCGCTAAAAGTGTGCCTACAACCTTATTTACCCAAGAAGGATCTACAAAGATCCAACTTCCCCCGGTACTTTCAATAGCAAACGCCTTACCTACATTTGTTCGTTGCGTTTTCACTCCTCAAGGGAGCACTGACTATTTGTGAAAAACAGCAAATAACGGGCCTTTGCAACTGATAGCCGAACTCGAGTGTTCTGCTTCTACTTCGGTTCAACAACACAGCGCGATTCATTTCCTCTTAAATTCACTTTGAGAGCGAACTTGCTATTAACGAGCGCGAGGTCCATTGTTATTTTGTAAAATTACTTTTGCTTGAATTTATAACGTCAGCAGCTGAAAGCTTTCGATTAATAATTTAGACTTCGATTAATACATATATCTTTTTTCATTACTATAAGCCAGTAATGTGGCTATTAACCCACATTATGGCAAGTGATGGTGCATTCGAAGATGGTAAGCGCAATCACGTAGATTAATATAGTCTATTTACACTCTGAACTTTAAGATACCCACATTATAATCGAATGGAAAGACAAGGTTGATCTATCGATAAATATTTGTATTGAGAATTATAGATTAAGTATAGCTTAGCAAACAGAATTAGGAGAAGAGAAAGTAAATGAAGAAGAAGGGAACCAACAAAAGGGTAAGAGGCCATTGCAACCTATTGACATCTGCATCAAACTTTAAAAGGAATACAACAGGCGCATTGTTACTTTTGAGTTTCTTTACAGTTTCCCTGTCCGCGAAGTAGAAACAAAAGTTAAACAATAGTATTTTTTTATAATCACGGGATAATGATATTGTTAAGATGCCTATTATCACCTCAATTTTATTTTTTAGCATACACATATGCTCTTTGGTTGAAGGAAAGTTTTACTGCCGAATATCTTACAATTATTTATTAATAATTTTTTTGCGCTGGCACCGGCAATCAAACTTTAGTTACTCCAGTCCTAATATATCATAACACTTCTGCTTTGTTCCTATCATAATAATTACAGCCCTTCACAAGTCCACTGCTGAACGGTCCTAAACCACTTGCATCCATCGACTTTCTGCATGTCTTACCAGGTCGTTACTCCATCTAATAGGGGGTCGCCTTACATTTTACCTACCGGTACGAGGCTGCCACTCGTGAAACCTTTTTTTCCCATCGGTTGTCGGTTCTTCGAGCTATATGGCCGACCCATTACCACTTCAGCTTACTAATCTGTTGGGCTATGTAGGTTACTCTGATTATGACGCGGATATCCTCATTTCTAAATTTATCACGCAGAGAAACCCCGAGCATAGCCCTCTCCATAGCTCGCTAAGCGACCTAAAGTCTAACAATATTTGAAATCAATTAGATATCTGACTGTTTCGAATTAAAATTTTACATATAGTTTTAGAAAACTTATATTTTTAATGTCAATGATTATTCAAGAGAAACATAAGGCATAAAAAGATGTAACAGTCGTTCAGAATATCAAAGGAATCCCTTTGACTACTCACACGTATGGCGAGTGAAAGGCACAACAATCTGTCTCACTGCATTTACGTACGTACCAAAAAGTTCCACAGTCCTCTTATTATTCGGACTTTGACCAATGTCGCGTGTAGAGGTCTATGGGCCTCCGCCCCGGTCGCTTAGGTTGCCGGAATTAATCAATTTCACTTATAACCATCCACCGGTACATATTAACTTTGTCGAACAAAGAATTAATCCAATAACTTTGGATTGAGTGGGCTTTGGACACAAAGGACGTAATCAGGCTTCGGTTTTCATATTATGATTTATAGATATATTTTTGACCCAATACGATTTTCGACACGGACTGAGTTTCTTTGTTAGCGCATTAAAACTGTGAATTTGTTTTTACTTATAATAAAATAACCTACATATAAAAAATAACTCTTATATGCGATTGTTAACGGCTAGAAAAGTTTTGCGTCAACAAATGGTATCAAATTTCATTTCTATCGTACTTCCTTCGATGTTTTAACGAATTTTTTGTTTTCTACATTACAAAATAAATGTCACCAATTAACTTCTAAGTCTCGACTTCATTACTCTTTCAACTACTGTTTATACTCCTAACGATCCCGTGTGCAGTTCAAAGTAGATACAGATGTTTTCTGCAGCAGACGCGTTAGTTAATAATTCCCTTTATAGTGTGTTAAGGTAGTTTACAAGCAAGTCACCTCTGAAATACTTTGCACCACGCACATTACCGTAAGCTCTTTAAATATTTGCTACACCGCTGAGACTAGATTGAAATACATTTGTGGTTACTATCTCCTACTTTGGATTCAATTAAATTATTTAATTAATTAATTGGATATATAGTTTTATCGTAGAGTACTTTCAGTGATATTTTCAAATAAACATATTATATTTTAGAAATTACATTTAAGATCTTAAAGACAATAGGTTCTAAGTGTGTTGTGATTTAAGTTTACATACATAAGAAATTATTATTATAATTTAACGGACACGATATTCTTTTCTTAAATTTTTCTATTATCCTTAACCTTTCTAAATATTTTTTTTAAATTTTAATGTATTTCTGGCCTTCAGCCAAAAAGAATACATAAAAATGATGTCATAAATTATCCAACGTTATACGGATATGTTAAGAAATTACTTCACAAAATGTTAATGCATCACGTTGCGTTAGTAGAGTTGTTAACGGCAGCCTATCACACAATACGTGTAATACGTGGTAGAGACATGCTGCAGCTATATTATGGTTGTAGCACGAATGGGTCGGTTCGACCGGGGAAGGACCACGCTCTCACAGAATACCAGCGTAAAATAGCAGCGTAACACTGCTGTGTTTCGTATGGTGAGTGTAGAGAACCGGAGACCCTTTTTACTGGAAACGAGGCATTCCATCTTAGTCCTCACGGGTGACAACGCATCTGCATTTTGATTCGTAATCGAGAATAGATGTAGATGTCTATGGGCCGCAGCAACCACTTACCATCAGGTGGACTGTGTGTTCGTTTGTCACCCTCCTCCTATAAAAATAAAACAAACGATGGTAACGCTTAAAAGGATAAAGTAACGTGTGGTCTTAACACCATCAGAATATATGTTTCATCGTTTCCTCTAATAGTTTATATACGCAGATTCTGATAACACTCTATTTTGCTTATAATTAAATAATAAAATATAATTTTATGCTCTATTTTGACTTAACAAAATCCTTTTTAAACTAGCTTAAAATAAGAAAAATAAAAACCAGAGAAATGCGATGTGATGAATGAATATGACTCGCCCCGATCATTCCATATAAACATTTTAAATATGACCCAATGTAATTAATATTCATATCACGAATATAAAAAAGTGCTTCTTGAATGGCTTCGAATGTTAACATATTATGAGAAAACAGAAATGATACTGTTAAAAAACCTAACACCAGTATATTAAATTATTCTCTGTCGTTCTTTCACCACTAATTCATGAAAAAGTCTTATGGAGAAATGTGATATTTTTATTTGACGATTTTTTTTAAGTATGTAGATTGTTCATCCGTCCTGGGAATAATAGGTAAGGTAAGCACTGAATATTGCTAAGGTAAGAAAGAAAAGGTAAGTCGGATCAAAGGCCAACTTAACTTTGCAGTGGAAAAAATGTTGCCCATAAATCTAGCAATACTCATAACTAACACTAATTTTAGTCGCGTGTCTTTCTTTTTTCGCAAAGTAACTTTATTTAGGTAACAGCAATTTATAATTATTTCGGACTAAACCTTCAAATAACAACAAGCTGCTTGCCTTAGGGTTTTTCAACATGCCATTTTTTTGTTGTTGTTTGCGTTATATTTTTTAAAAAGCTTGTGGTCAAAAAAAATTTATTTCCATGTGCGAATAAATTGTAATAGCCATGTCAATTTTAAATTTTGTATTAAATGAAGTATATTAATCTTTTCGGTGATTAAAAGAAAATAATATAAACAACAAATTATCTACTTCATGATTGATACTCCTAATGTAAATATTTGTTTGTAATTGGAAGAAAAATTGTAATTAGATATAACTATAAATAAACAATATTAGAATTTTTTCCTTTTTTGTGCTGTGGATATCTTGCTTCTTACCAAATTTCTAAAATTTCAAAAATGTTAGATGTATATGTTTGCAAGTATCAAAATATGTGACATAAAGATGGCCGTACGTTTTAAATTCGATGGTCTAGGCTATATATCTCTAAGACAGATTAGACCTTACTATTTAACATTAATTCCAACTTGATAAATCAATCGACTTATTCGAAAAAGTGTAGAAAAGGGGTTACAGACGGACGGACGGACGCACAAACTACAAAGTGATCCTATAAGGTTCCCATTCTTTATTTGAGATACGGAAATCCATAAAAAGATAAACTAACATCGCTTAATGACATTCGTCTGGTTTAAGCGAAAAAGGAGAATGTTTCGGCATCTATCATTTGTTACTCAAGCATTTCACACTAATTCCGCAAAGCGGGCGCACGAAAGAATAAAGACAGCTGTAAAAACTTCCCCACTTTACACAAAGCGGCACAAATGAAAACACGAGCGAGGAGTAATCCACAATTACGGAGCGACATCGGTAAGAGATTCCGAATAAAATACATAATCCGGCTGGAAGGGCCGCGCGTTACATTCGTCGGAATCGGTTTGTTCTTCAGTCACCCGGAAAAATTCAGACGAAATATTTTCCAATTCAAGTAAAAATTAATTTCTAGCTCATCCCGGTAACTGAACATTGCGTGTCGTTCTAACGTATCTACAATTATATAGAAATCTAAATTTGGATCTTTTGATGTTTATCTAATTACAGTTATTAATGTTCAGTGGGTTACACATTAAAATGACGTAAACACAATTTGTTTCAAAGTAAACACGTAAATAAAACATATCAGGGAAAAATTGCTTTATTGCTTAATTTTTTCTCACTATAGATAATATTTGTGTATTCTCTTAAACGACTACGCTTTAACAGCACGTTCGCTACAGTGATCAAGAAGTGATCGCATTCTGTAACAAATGGTAAAATGAAGAATTTTCTACAATCGACTTTAATATAAATAGAACAAGAACATCATTAATGTAGTCGAAGTACTACGCATTATTTAGGATAACTCAAACTACTGGTCAGATTTTGATCATATTTCCACAGCCAGACCACAGCACGAGCTTTCATGTAAAAAAAAAACAAGTTCACCTAGAAAAAATTCTGATGTAACACATCAAAAAATGCCGCCAAATTGAATACATTCTCCTTTTTCGAAGTCGGTTGAAAACACAATTGATGATCACATTATTGTTGTGAGTTTACCATGAGCTTGTCTCAGAAATAAAAAAGAAAAGAAGCGAAATACGATGTCACGCGATAATTGCCAGCACAAATTAGGAAAGTGAGGCGGACACTTCCTTATTCCAAGACGCTCATATTAGTAAGAGAAGACCCGGCAGTGGGTGTTAAGTGTGTAGCTTTATTTTGTCAGTACTAAAGTTTTCATATCTATTGTATGCTAAAGACAACGTTAGTTGAGTTCCATATATGCGATATAACAGTATCGTCGATATTCTCTCCAGAATGACAAGCGGTATAATTAAAACTTCTGTACAACCGACTTCGATATAAACAAAATGATAACATCATCAATGTAGTCGAAGTCAATAAAATACGAATTATTAAAGATAACTCAAAAACTACTGATCAGATCTTGATCAAATTCAGGTGGGATTACATGAAAAGCATTAGATTTCAAATAAATAATCATCAAAATCGGTTCACCTATAAAAAGACTCTGAGGTAACTTACATAAAAACAGTCGAATTGAGAACGTCCTCCTTTTTTGAAGTCGGTTGAAAATAGCGAGGATGCTACTTTAGTTTCTTACTTAGAAACGATTTTTAATAATTGTTTTTAGAGCATGAATAGTAGATAATAATAAGGTTCGGTGATTTCAAATTGTATTCTTCAAGGTTGACAATGCCAATTGCAATAAAATAAATAAATTAAAAAAAAATTAGCATTAGTAGTAGCCTCTTCTAATTCACAAAGTTCATTTTGAATATGAATAATATTGTTATGATTTAGAGAGACATGTGTATTTAATTCACTAAAATACATGTGTCTATCCAAATCACAATTATTTATCCAATGCGATTGTTGGCATGTATAACTAATATAACAATAACGTTACAGTTTTATCGCGTTAACTTATTTTTAATATCAGACGTGTACATACAACTTTTATGTCGCGTAAGTAAGAAAAACCTTGATAGGTTCGCTAGTTGCTCAAATACTCGTGGGGTTTTGGCCAAGTTTGAATTTTCTTCGTTCAACTTGCGGGGTCGTTTCGACTGTACATTCTACAAAGAAATTCCTAAATTTATGACGATTAAAATGATTTCTAAGCGACTTCAAAAAAAGGAGTTTCTAAATTCAACTGTGTTTTATTGTGTGAATGTTACGCTATATGTATATTATAATGTAAATTATTATCCGATTTTAATGATTATATTTTGATTAAATCAAAATATAATCACTAATTTTGATACTTTATCACTATTACTAGATAAAGTATCAAAATTGCTGTAATAACTAGATATTTTTAGTCCACTCAAAAAATTAAGTTTTAATAAATAATAAAAGCCGATTTAAAAATAACTAAAAAGAATAAAATAATTTTCACGTAACAGCTTCTGATGTCTTCTGTGCGTTGATTCTTTTATACGCTATTTTTAACACAGACTTCAGAAGCTATTAATTATGTCAATTTTATAATTATTTTAAGTCGGCTTTTATTTACTATGTATTAAAAATCTAATATTTAAATACTGAATGAAACAAAATTCAATTAATAGGCTAATAAAGTAATATTATTACATATTGTATGGTTTCAATACCCTGCAAGAAGATCTAACTTTATATAAGATGAAAATTCTAAGAAAATGATTTGTGATTGAGAATGATGATTTATTTCGTAAACATAATCAACAGCGACTTTTGTTTTTGTTTTTAAAATATACAATCTAAAAGCAAAAAGAACTCAGTAGACTAAGCTAGACTTCATGGCTTCTTAGTTAAACTTTAAGGTTAAATGCTTAAAGAAAAAGTCCAGACACTAAAATACGAGAAAAACACGGTTAGCACTACTGCAGGCGACGGTACGCGACATTGTTACAGGAGACTCGAAGAAACTAAAGATCCACTTCTATTTTCCGATAGGGCGGGCATGGTATCATTCAACTTTTTTATTATCTCGGAACTGGTCAATGGAGCGGCCCCGAGCCCTGTCCTATCGATCTAGTCAAATAACAGAGGGTGTACAATGGGGAATGCTGTAATTTTATGTCCGAACACTTTTGTTTTGAGGAAGGTTAAGTGTGTTCTTTATTTTATGTTACGGCGCTAAGTATGTCGATTTCTTTGTTTTAATAAAATAAAAGGATTTTATGTTATAAAGATAAGTACATTTGTTGAATATAAAAGTATTTTTTGATGTAGTTACTGATAATAATATAAGCAAATGTTGTATGGTTAAATAATTAGACTCATTTAACGTAAAATCAAATATCCTCAGTCAGCAGTGAAGGACATCTCTGATTTATGTGTCATCACTCTTAATATCAATCTAATCTTTGTCAAAATGCCTCTTTAAACCGTTTTGTGAAAGAGTACAGAAACATCGACAACCAACAGGCTTAGATCTATTCGCGGGTGGTATTCGCATCTTTAAAAAGTCATTGACTGTTATAGTGTTGTTGAATTTTTGTATAACTTAATTTTTTGAAACTTTTTAACCTGCTGCTTCTTATTTTTATGTTGTCTTCACCTATAACTATAATAGCATTAGGCTTCACAAAGCCGATATGTAGTTCTATTTGTAGCGATGTAATCTTTATTGTGTTGGTGTTCAACATGCAATGGTTGTTTTAAGTTTTGAGAAATATGTGACGAGAATATGGGTCGCATTTCCATCGCTCAACAAACTGAAGTGATGAGATTCGTAATGCAAAAGATCAGTAGTCCAAAGTGGCTATCGGCCGACCATATTGCTCGAAGAACCGTCTATCAATAAGGAAGAAAGGATCTTGAGTAATAACCTCGTACCAGTAAACGAAGTGTAGAGTTACCCTCCACTAGATGGACTGACGAACTATTTTATTACATTTCGAGCTACAGTCCTTCACACCACACAGGAATGGTTGAAGAAAGACAAAAAAGGAAAAAAAAATAAAAATAAAAATATGGTTGATAATGCTTAAATGACATACAGTTTTACAGTTAACTTTACAGTACTCAAAATGTACTCAAAATGAAAAAAAAAAACTTAATAATCAGTCGAATGATCGCGCCAAATGACACTTCTTGTACGCTCTCAGAAGTACTCAGAATCAAAAACTAAAATGCCGTAACGGCCAATGTGCTGGCTTTATGTGACAAACATCTTGTTTCAGTATTACAAGTTTAGAAAACTGACAAAATAAGGTTTTTAGATTTGCAGAATCACATTAGAAAGGAACTTAAATAGGCACTATTTTTATTTCTGTATAGAATCATAATATGATATTCCTATAATGTTTAATTTAAATAGATCATTATGGAACATCCTCTTTCCTCTCTTATTCTTTGGTCATTGATCTTAACTGATGATAGGGAGCGTCAAAGATGCGATATATTTGGTACTGCAATCGCCAACCCAATCGCCAAGCGTGACGATTATAGCAAATCAACGGAATCGATGTGCAGCAGTGGATTTTTGCAGGCTGGTGATGAAAAAGAATTAGACGGCCACTGTTTTCTTACCTATACATCGTAATACAAGAAGGTCTTAAGAACCATTAATCCACCGCAGTTCTCTGGTGTGTACTAGCGGATTTTAGATGTCTTCGAAATATTTTTATTACTCAGAAATTCAGATTTTGTTACGACTTTTTCACTCACCACAATAAAGCAAGTATAAGCAGCAATTAACAATTTCATTGGTACCGGGGATGATCAAACTCTGGTTGTTCTAGTACTGTGAAATTTACAGCTTGGACTTAGTTCCCGAGCTATACGACTCTTACTAATTTTTAACTATTTCCATCGTTTCGAGCGCTTTGCTGCTTCCATGACAATGATTCCCTCGTGATTATTGTTATGCGAGGGATACTATTACTTGATACCACTTGACCGATTAGAACATACAAATTTATATGTTTGCAGTTCGAAACCTTAGACATTACGCTACTGTAGCTTACCTTTCGATTTAAAACAGATACTAAATAATTAATACCAATTATATTATAACACTAGCTGTACCCCGCGACTTCGCCCGCGTGTAATTTTGGGTTTAAATGATATTGCTCAGAACCCTAATTCTTTTTCTCAAATATAAGTAGCCTTAGTTACTCCTTAGAACATCAGCTATCTGCCAGTGCAAGTCCCGTCGAAATCGGTCCAGCCGTTTCGGAGATTAGCCGGAACAAACAGACAGACAGACAAACCGACAGACAGAGAGACAGACAAAAATTTCAAAAATTATGTTTTTGTTATAAGTACCGTATATAAATTCCTATGAATTAAGTAAAAAGCTCTTATTTTAACATTACTAACAGACATTTCAATTTTATTAATTTGTATAGATAGTGAACCGATTTCGATGATTGTTTTTTTAATTTGAAAGCTGGTGTTTTTCATTTGGTCCCATATAAATTTGATCAAGGTATGATTAATAGTTTTTTTAATTAATTTAAAAAAAAAAGTTAACCCCACACTAGGATTTTCTCCTGTATCGTGGAGGCAGTTTACAAACATATATTGCACAAGGACAAACATCCAGACCCGGAACAATTATTTGTAGGCCGTACAAATACTTGTTCCGTGCGGGATTCGAACCCGCGGCCCCAAGCGTTGCAACTCATTGCTAAGCCACTACGCCACGGAGTCGTCAAATTTTGTTATTCCTTTGAAATTTTGAGTTATTCCTAATAATTTATATTGAAGTCGGTTGTGAAAGAAAAAAAATAATTTTAAATGTTATCCGGCAAACTTAGAAGTGTTTCTTTCCTATGAGAAATCGAAAACTTGATACAATAAATTAATGGTCTTAGATGATTATCTTAAATGTTAATAACGCAACAGGTACACGCCGAAGTGAAGCCGGGCCGGGTCACTAGTATTAAATCAATATAATCATCATAATCTTCAGTTTTATTTTGAATAGATTCATACTGTTTATTATAATAAACACACAAAAAAAAATATAAAATTCTTGACATAAATAAGTAAAAATTTAATTATTTGTTACCCAGAATCAAATAGAAGGCCGCCATTACACCAAAGGATAAACCAATTATCCGGATCGAGACTTTGATAGGCTCTGTTCAGATTCAATTTTTCAACACTACCTCGTTTAATTTGGATAATGGACCCAAATAATTCCAATCCAATCCTACCACAATACGACGTGCCAGAAAACACTTTGGGGAAATTCCATTTGAATTTCAAACCCAATTGCTATTGAAGTAGTTTTTTTAAATTTTTTTTTTCACCAAGCTCCCTTTGCGTTTTTGCAGTCTCAATTAGAGAAATATACATACATACATAAACACTCACGCCTGTCACCCAGAGGGGTAGGCAGAGACTATGGACTTCCATTTGGCACGATCCTGACAGACCTCTCTCGCTTCCTCCACATCCATATACCTACGCATACACATTTAGAGAAATATGTAGTGTGCTTGAAGTAGAAATTATTATGCTTGAATTCTTAAGTTGTTTTATATTAGTATTTGTAACTAGCAACCCACCCCAGCTCCGCAGGGATATGATCTTTAATGTGGCGTTTTCAAAGATATTTTTAAGAAATTATCAAACACCATTGATTTATCAATTTAATTTTTTTTTGATCTCAAAATTTTATATGTAATATAGCCTTGGTCCCTCCTGGTATTGCACTCTATGTGTAAAGCTTAGTCACAATTCGTTCATCCACTTTGAAGATTAGCCCGGTCAAACAGACAGACAAAATGTTTGTAAATGGTTGTTTATGTTTTAATAGCATGCAAATGACACCCTGAGATTAATTAAGACATTTTAATTTTATTTAAGAAAAGTGTATATATAGGTATAGATTAAATTATCTGTATGTAAATATATTAACAAATAGGAAATATTATATGTGCTCTAGAACTTTAAAAAAAACTTAAATTTCCATGTCAATTATTAATAAATGATAGGTGAGTTAATATTTATTATTATCAATATAATCTTTATCACTTTTCACATATTTTTTATCGGAAAATAATATTTCACTGTGCACCCAACAGCCTGTATATTCTCGTTTTAATAGAAAGAAAGTCCAATGTTCCATAATTAAAAATTTGCATTCCTCATTCAGCCATAATGTATCTCAAAAGAGTGAATCTTCTGCAGCACTACGCTTCGGTATCTGAGGGCATCAAACTTAATCAAATAAAAAAATCCATTCGGGAACGGCTTGCGGCTACAAAAGGGAGACCTGATGTTTTCTAATTAGAAGGAAGGGTAGACTGGACACATGTACCTATATAAGCAGTTAGACAAATCGAGGGTGTTTCAATCTTTTTTATTTAATTATTTTTATGTTTCAATTAAGTTTTGTCGTAAAAAAACATTCGTAGATTCATTCTATTATGTCACTATTAGATAATTTTATTACTACGGCAGTCCGTAAATAGTTCTCTTTATTTCTATTTACCTTATAGCTGTTAGATACAGGACTATCTAATTGGAGCATGGAGATGTTTATTTTTTTTATTTCTACTTTGTTGTATTACACTTTCATAAATAGGATTACAAATTGGCGCAGTGGCTTAGCAATGAGTTGCTGCGCTGGGGGTCGCGGGTTCGAATCCCGCACGGAACAAGTATTTGTATGTCCTACAAATAATGGTTCCGGGTCTGGATGTTTGTCCTTGTGCAATTTGTGTTTATAAACTGCCTCTACGATACAGGAGAAACTCCTAGTGTGGTGGTAACATTTTTTAAAAAAATAAAAATAATAAAAAAGGCGGACTTAATGCCGCAGCATTAGGAGATAGTTTTAATAAAAAAAAAAGTTTAAACACAAGTTTTTTCTCTTTCAGTCATTATTTTATTACAGTCAATCAAAAGTCAAACGCTGAACATAGGCTTCCCCAATAGATTGCCTCATAGGAGGGATATTTGCCAACATGTTGGCAACCGCAGTTTTTATTCTTTTGAGTTGTTAAAAGGAAGACGTTGCTGATCATCTCCTGTTTCGTTTCCCTCTGTTGTCTCCAACGACACTCGTAATATGACACAATATGAAATTGTGAATTCTCATACGCCAACGTTACACGGCATATTAAAGTAAAATTTATGATTTAAAATTTATCAGAAATTCAACAAACTCCACATGAAATTTCTTTAAGGACCATTGTTTAACATATAGTACATTGTTATTCACTTACAACTTACATCGTGGCTTAGCCTCGGGCCTCAGTAGACCCACAAGAGTTGTGCAAAGGATTACCAAAGTAAACAAAATCTATGTGGAGTTAATCCTTTGGTTGCCGGGCAATATTATTAAACAAAACTGCAAGATAATATTAATGTTGACCGTAATCTGTATAAAGATGGGTTGGATTAAATCGTCCAATATTTAACTGAATGAATAACTACAAAATTTATAATTAAACAACGCTTGTAGTTACAGACAATATGTAAACAGGTAATATAATAAAATGTTTCGTGATGCGCTGTATTTATAAATTTAATCTTTAAAGCCTATCCAAAATCAAACTCGGAAAAAATTATATTTCGATCTGATGTTTTAATTATCAGATATATGTATATACATTATTAATAAAAAAGTTTAAAAGCACAACAAAAACAAATAAAAAACTAACAGTTGTGTAAATAAATTAGTTCAACTGTTTCAATTTTATGTTCTGTCAGGTTATAATTTAGTTGATGGATAACTTTTATTGACGCTTGAAAAGTCTACTCTTAATAAAATAAAGGTGATAAATTGTTCCAATCCAACATCAACAACACGCGGCACGAATGAGGCGCTGGCGAATGTCTGAAGTCTTTTTTTTAATATTGGAATTCGTTAACCAACTTTATGTCAATCTGGTGGCAAGCGGTTCCTGCAACTCATGTACTCTTGAAAACAACTACAAATAAAAATGGCTACAGGTGTATTGTCACTTCCGGGAAACCAAGATGGATTATATCACAGTCTCAAATTATACTAACTCTCTATACGCTTTATACCGAACACACGTTAACGGTAGAAATAGCTAAATGAATTTAGGTTACTGAACTCCCAGACAGACTTCTGAAAAAGAGTATCATCCAGAAGAAATCCGTCCGTGGAAAATCCATCAAAAAACAATGCTGAACCCATAGCCACAGACTGAGGGGAATTATATGTCGATATGTCGACACCAAATCCTCGGTGTCGACATATCGAGTGATGTGCAGTTTCGTGGTCATTTAGGAGAGAAGACCAAATTGGCCTCTAAGAAGACTGGCGTGCTCATCAGAGCGGGACAATATTTCATGCCGGCACACCGTTTGCAACTTTACAAGGCGCAGGGTTGGCCCCACATGGAATACTGTTCCCATCTCTGGGCAGGGGTTCCCCAGTGCCAGCTCCTTCCACTTGACCACATCCAGTGCAGAGCGGTTCGAATCGTCGACGACCAAGTTCTTTCCGATCGGTTTCACTGACTGGCACTACGTAGAGATGTTGCATCTCTTTGCGTATTTTATCGCATTTACCATGGGGAGTGCTCTGAGGAATAATTCGGACTAATTTCAGCCGCTCAACCTCACTATCGCACATCGCGACAAAACTTGCGATACCATCCATACCATCTGGATGATTGGCGGTCCCCTACTGTGCGATTTAAAAGATGTGTTCTTCCTCGCACAATTTTCTTGTGGTATAGATTACCACTAGCGATTTTTCCGTACCGATACAACTTAGGGACCTTCAAGAAAAGAGCCTACTCCTTTTTAAAAGGCTGGCAACGTATCTGCAATTCCACTGGTGTTGCAGTTGTTCAGCGGCGGTAGTCACTCAGCATCAGGCGAGCCGCATACTCGTTTGTCCCCTCTCCTATAAAAAAATTTATAAGCAAATTTTTATGGTATTAACTCTCGACCGGGTAATCGAACCCTGAAGTTTCGTTTGACAATTAAATTGCATCTGTTTACTTTTAATGTAGATTACCTTATTGTTCTGAATGCCTTATATAATTTAATAGCAATAATTTAAATACGAACTTATTTATATTTTATGAAATGGAAAATGACAAACTTTTTTTAAGCGTGTCGCCAACAAAAGGGATGAAGATTCGCTGACGGTCTGGTTGTCCGATGGTGGAAAGAAGAGGGAGATATTGAAGCATGTGATTCCTGAGCGCACTTTGCGAAATGCATTCTATAGAATACCGAAAGCTTTTTTAACAATTTTTTTACATATTTAAAAAAAGTAAACTCTATAATCCCTTTTCGGGTTTGTTTGCAACTCTGAGTTCCTTACTAATGCGTGCTTAAGACATATGACATCACGTCGAATTATATTGTAACATGTTTTTAAATATACGATTTAGGTTATACGTATGAGCCATTAAAAGTTAAATACTTTTAATTTGAGCTACAAAATTTTAGCACTAATCGAATAATCAAACGCGTAAATATTATAATAAGCACTCAGACATTTTCAACCAAAGTATTTAGCTGGACTTCATATTTTGTACGTCTCAAAACAACATAGTTACGGGCGAATAAAAACCTTTTTATTATGACGTTCAGCATAATTGAGCACTCCGGAAGACCTTTAGTGATTTCTGGTAAAGCCCACCTCAATAAACTTTACTGGAAAATATAAATAAGTGACGTACCTACTGACCCTCTTTACGTAGATATTTTATGCCGATCGAACCACTGAACCGCGATTGTTTTCATAACATTTCTGAGCTAATGTTTTCCTCTTAATAATCACGTCTATGGAATCAGACAGCGGAATATTAAATTGTGCATTAAATTTTTGTTCTGTCGACTTTTTTGGTTTGTTATGCAGTGCAGTAATTTATATATTTGAAATTATTTTATCTAATGTAGCGTTTGTGTATGATATGTTTATTATAGAATAGGGTGACAAGGGAGCACACAGTCCACCTGTTGGTAAGTGGCTGCTGTGGCCCATAGACATATACATCTATCTTCGTTCGCGAATTAAAATGGAGATGCGTAGTCAGCCGTGACGACTAAGATAGAACGCCTCTTTTCCAGTAAAAGGCTCTCCGGTTCTCTACACTCACCATGCGAAACACAGCAGCATTAAGCTGCAATTTTACGCTGATATTCTGTGAGAGTGTGGTTCTTCCCCGGTTGAGCCGACCCATTCGTTCTACAGCTGCACAATTAATATAGCTACAGCATGGCTATACCACGTTTAAAATTACTTATTCCTTGCATTGTTGCATTTAATACTTCAAAAAGTTTTCGTATTTATATGTTTATAGTTTCCTGGTTTATTTTTGTGGAAATATGATACGTTAATCTGACTTTATATATAAACACAGTAAAAGGACTCACACAAGAGATCTACTATGAATGTTCATACATAAAAAAAAATCAAAAATATATTTGTAATTGTTAGTATTAAAATTATATTTTACGAGAAATAATATTTAAGTACCAAAGAAGGTAAAAATGTTAAAAATCCAATAAAGACCGAACAGATTTATTTCTATCTAGATAGCCCTGAACAAATAATTGAAGCTGTAAAACACAAAACGTAAATCTTAGTTACGGAAGGACGCAATGAAAACCGTTTTAATTCACTTAAAGAGAATTCGAGTTCTTTCCACGTTTAATTAGACTATTGGTGGCACCTGAGGCGAGCTTTAGTTGTCGTCCGGTCGTCTTCTCCGAATTGTGTCTCTTTCGGTTTATGGTAGACGATTTCACAACGTTCACTGACAGTGTTACTTTTATTATTAGTTTTTCTGGAATGTTTGCTAAGTTATATTATTTTGCATTTCATGTCGCTATGTACAGAAGAATAATAGCTTATATTATATAGATTAATAATCAAAATGAAGACGTGTTGTCAGCTATGACAACTAATATAGGATGCCTCGTTACTAAAAACTAAAAAAAATGTGATTCTTACATCAAGAGAGAATTCAGAGTATTTTTTTAATAAAGAAAAGGTGAACAACGAGTTCACAATTCGCCTGATGGTATGTGAATGCTACGCCCACAGACATTTACATTTAAACTCGATTAGGAATCAACATGCAGATGCGCCGTCACCCCTAAGGACTCAAATGGAATGCCTTCATATTAGTTAAAAGGGTATCCGTTTCTTGAAAATTTCAAGTTATATGGTTCTATGCTAGTTTTCAAGCAGGAAACTGTTAATATAAGAAATTAACTAAAGTTTCTTGTTACCTTATTATAGCAAAGGTGCTAATTCTCAAAACTGAAGCTGATAAATATACAATGATCTGGCAAAAAAATTAAACACGACTGTAGGTGCACTGCTGCTTGGTGGCAGAAATATTTAAGATGGTGGTACCAACCTAGACAAACTTCGAAATAGCAAAGGCTCTATGTGCCTTAACAACATAAACTTGTTATATTAAAAAAAATACCTAAACGATTAATTTAAAATCTAATTTAAAATATTGAAGGCCATTTTAAATTGTTTCAATATCCTAAAAATTCCTTTTCAGAATTTTTACTATCATCGTAAATCATACCCTAACCTCAGGGAACGTAACAAGAAGGTGTCGTTATACCAATATTACGTATGAATTTTCAGCACCCTCGTCGGGACACAATAAATACATATTTCATGAAGTGGTATTGAATAACAATTGTGTACCCGGTGCCGGCCGCGCGGGTGCGCCGTTTAGTGACATATATTAAAATGGACTCGGGGTCCTTTTAGTGTATTGGATTTTTACGCACGCTGTACATACGCCTTTTTGTATTGTTTGGATCTTTCATTTAGGATAGACTGTATATTAGTGTGGAAAATGTGATATGAGAAAACACAATATTATGTATGATATAGATGTTAATTGCTGTGAATAGAATTAAAAATATTTTTCATTTATTGCCGATTTTAATAGGGCGATAACGACCGATATTAATGTTAATGTTAATTATATTAATGGTAGCATTATATAGAAAAATAGGCTCATAATATTTATAAACTAAAAAAATATTATAGTGCTGTTTGATATCGGTAAGAAATAAAATGTTGGTGATGGCGATCTCGATGATAATACTCAAAAACAGAAGTTTTTCAAAAACACTAATTACATAAAATATGTTTATTCATATAATAATATAAAATATGAATAAACTAAAATTTGTTAAATAATGACAAGAATAAAATAAAACGATAAAAATCTATGACCTGAGTACAAATATTTATCTGTGAAATAAGTATCTGCATCGACCGCGTTTATTACCGCGTTTATTTTTTACCACACAAATTTAATGCTTCATATATAATTTTTTTTATAGGATAAGGGTGACAAACGAGCACACAGTCCACCTGATGGTAAGTGGTTGCTGCGGCCCATAGACATTTACATTTATCCTCGTTTGCGAATCAAAATGCAGATGCGTTGTCACCCCTGAGGACTAAGATGGAATGCCTCATTACCAGTAAAAAGGGCCTCCGGCCACCTGCACTCACCAAGCGAAACGCAGAGATGAACCTCTACTTCACGCTGGTTTTCTGTGAGGTCGTGGTACCACCCCGGTTCGAGCCGGCTTATCCGTGCGACAGCAAAAGCTGCCGCGTGGCTCTACCACTGTTTAAGTTTTTTAAGTTTAATAAAATATAATATTTCTTTGGAGAAGAAATCAGGGGGATACAGATTTCATCAATTTTTCATATATATACGAGTATGTATTATATATACATATTCATAATATGTATACCAATTGCAATTGTACCACTCTACATATACGAGGGGGTTATCGCGCCTTATTACTAGTCTAGATACAAATACAAATATTTCTTCGCGCTCTACAGCTGGTCACGTCATTTCTATTCAATGTATATAATTCATCAGACAGTAACAGAATATTAAAAGAAAATATTCTCTATGCGCAAAGCTGATGAATAAATTTTAACACTTAATAATAATATGAAGCATTACGTAAATATATGAAATCGTGTAACCTAAAAAAAGTTATAAAAATAACATTGAATCCACTATAATAAATATTCAACGGAAAATTTCGTAATTGTTTGAAAGCTATGAAAATAAGCGTAAAGTCTTTTTAGCTTCATTATAAAAGCACTCTGGAAACAAAAAAAAAATGTGAAACATTTTAGAAGGAATAAACGCGAAAAATTAAAGATGTAACGGAAAATAAAACAACGCAACTTTATAAATAACGAAAAGGTCTAATTTTTTCATTATGCTTTAATTATCTACAGCCATTTTCTCCCCTCAAGATGGCATTAAAACAAGGATAATTTAAATAAAACTCTACTAGGTAATAGGTTTCGCTGTATAATGGCGCTGTAAGTGAAACTACTACTTCAAATCATCCCGTTCGTGTCGTAAAATGTGACAGAGGTCAATGAATCCGGAGATTGACAGCCGCATCTAACCAATAAAAACTCACATATAAAAAACTGCGCCAGTGTTTAATTATAGGCTCATTCTATATTATTCCTGAGGTAACAACGCATCTACAGGCTTTTCTGTTTGGAGTTGGTTCATCAGATGGAGTGCAAGTTCATTTGTCACTACAGATTTATTTTAAAACTGACCATGAATCGTAAAGATAAGAAAGTACTAATATGCGTGAGACTTGAACGTGGTAAGGCTTTAGGATCGAATTATAACTGCAGTAGGAATTGGTAGGCTCAATCGGGGAAGGACCACATCATCATTATAGTCGTTTACAAGTCCAATGCTGAACTTAGGCCTCCTCCACGGAATGCCACAAAGCATGGTACTCAGCCACCTGCATCCATCGACTTCCTGCATCTCTTATCAGGTCATCACTCCGTTTAGTGGGGGGACGCCCTACTTTATTCCACATCGGTTGTCGGCTCTTCTTGCTAGATGGTCGGCCCATTGTCATTTCAGCTTACTAATCCGTGGAAGGACCGGTATAATTCTGTTGGTTTATTTTTGATGGGTGACAATTATACGTAGTAGAGCCATGCTGCAGCTATATTAGTAGTATAGTTGTAGCACGAATGTGTCGGCTCGATCGTGGTAGGACCACGGTCTCACAGAATACCAGCTAGTAAAATAGCAGCTTAACACTGCTGTGTTTCGTATGTTAAGTGTACAGAACCGGAGACCCTTTTTACTGGAAAAGAGGCATTCCATCTTAGTACTCACGGGTGACAACGCATCTGCATTTTGATTCGCAAACGAGGATAGGTGTAGATGTCTATGGTCCACAGCAATCACTTAACATCAGGTGGACTGTGTGCTCGTTTGTCACCCTATCATATAAAAAAAACAAGAACTATGACTTCCTTTAATTGTAACAAGAATCTGTGTTAAACATGCATTTGTATTATAATTTTTTATCGAGGATATAATAATGTATAGGTGTCTATGAGCCAATGTCTATGAACGTGTGCTTGTTTTGTCACCCTCATTCTATAAATAAAATACCCTAGGTAAGTGAAGGTTTGAAATTAATTTTTTTGCATATTATATATTTATTAAATGTTTTAAAAACTTTAAAAAATATTTCGTTTATAATTACTGAATAAAACTAGTTTTACGGATTTAATCGCGTTTAATTTACTTACTTAAACTCCCGATGTTTTGGGTGCTTTACAGCAACCCATAGTCACGGAGGGGACTGAGATGTTTGACGTCCCGCTGTCACAGTTAGTCTGGCTACCTTCAGTGTTTGAATATAATGTTATTTTTTAATAATTATAATTTACAGCGATCGCTTAACCTCTGAGCTACGACGGCTTATTTGACTGTAATTTGCTCAAAAACGACAGAAACTATGTAAGGGAAATCAAAATCATTAATTTCTTTTTGTTCTTAAATTTTCTCCAAATAACCTTGAAAACAAGATATTTTTTATAGGATAAGGGTGACAAACGAGCACACAGTCCACCTGATGGTAAGCGGTTGCTGTGGCCCATAGACATCTACATTTATCCTCGATTACGAATCAAAATGCAGATGCGTTGCACCCGTGAGGACTAAGATGGACTGCCTCGTTTCCAGTAAAAAGGGTCTCCGGTTCTCTACACTCACCATACGAAACACAGCATTAAGCTGCTATTTTATGCTGGTATTCTGTGAGAGCGTGGTCCTTCCCCGGTCGAGCCGACCCATTCGTGTTACAACTATACCAGAAATATAGCTGCAGCATGGCTCTACCACGTTATTATGTATTAATAAAAAGGAAGAATAAATGTTCACATAATGTTAAACAAACTATATTGCATAAATACAGAACTGTATTAAGACGGCTGTCGTGCAAACTCATCTAATCCGGTAAAGAGAGCCAACCTCACGACCTGCTAGGATCTGCGCAAACTGTATTAGAAGTAAGAACAATCCCGTTCTGATCGGTACCGTTGCTTATTACGAGTCCGAGTGTTTAAATAAAAGAAATAACAAATATTACGATGCCGTATGTTAGAGGCTTAAGATAATCTTTCTATTTCGGTAATGTTCTAAGAGTCGAACGAGAGCGAGACTATAACTCGATGCGTAGAGTTTTTTAATTAATAGAACCACGCTCTGCGCTAGCTATTTTATGGTTGCGATACGAATGGGTGGGCTTGACCTGGGAAGGACCACGCTCTCATAGAATACCAGCGTAAAACAGCAGCGTAACACTGTTGTGTTTCGTATGGTGAGTGTAGAGAAATGGAGACCCTTTTTACTGGAAACGAGGCATTCTATCTAAGTCCTCAGGTGTCACGACGCGACTGCATTTTGATCAATCGAAAACACACAATGTCTATGGACCACAGCATCCACTTACTATCGGGTGGAATGTATGCTCGTTTGTCACCCTTATTCTATAAAAAGGAAACGGCGGCGCAACACTTGAGCGGTAGGGCTGTGGCAACCCCTACTAATATTGTAATTGGGAAAGTGTGTTTGTTTTTCTCTCATTTTATACAAATAGTTTATGTGCCGGAGAATAATATAGACTTCTTTTTGTCCTGAAAAAAGCACGGGTTATGTAAAACAGATTTGGATAAATAAATAAAATAAAGTAAATATTGAAATAACACATTAAATACCGTGATTTTCTTAAAAATCATATCTTATCCAAACCCCACACGGGAAAAGCCGAGGGTAACAGCTAGTTTTTATGAAATCCTTGATATATTATGGGCACGTTACTAAATTTTGCGCGGCTAAAAAACTAATTTAGTGGTTTTGTACGTACGGAGCATTTAACCGTGGTGCATTGCGCGCTTCGTTATTTTCTTGAATGTTATTTTTTTTTAACAAAATGTTCATTGTGCAACTTAAGATTCTCAAAATTAAATAACTTACTATGAACTTACTATAAAGATTCCGGCAAGGTAGAATAAGGTTGAAGGTGTCCAAGGTATTGAGGTTAAATTAATTTTATTTTTAATTTTAAAATTCTGCAATTGCAAAGTAATTCTTATTTTATTAATAAAAACTTTAAGTGTTATATAAAATTTTTGAGCTTTGTTATGCTGCATTTTAAAACAAATGAAATGCTATCATATTTTAATTAAAGACGTTTAATCTGTTTGTGATAAAGACTGCAATGAAAACGAAGTGTTTTGTAACAATGTTTATAAACGTCGCCCCTATTTTTAATTTCAAGATTTGTTTATTTTCGTTTATCCTTTTCTTTATTCTGAAATTACAGTACATACAATTCAAATTTCGAACAAAAAGTTTAATATTATATCAACATTAAATTGCTAATTGGAGCTTATTCTTGTCTCAATTAATTAACGTTATCCTTAGAAAATTATAAATAAAGAGATTAATTTATCTGCCGTAAAAAGTCACCTATCTACATTTTCGGGACGCCTGAGATTTGGAGTTTCTGTGCAAATCGTTGGAACGCGGAACACAAGTGTGAGTAGCACCGCAACCCAAGAAGAAGTTTCAACCACCACTATCATGGTGATATCCTGGACGTCCTATAAACTATAAACGAAAAATAAGTCACCCCGGGTGAGAATGAAGTTATAACGGAACTTCTGAAAGCGGGTGTTAAATCGGTACTTACATTTCTTTAGAATCTGTGTCATTCCATCTTTATATCTTGGTGGTCTTTTTCTTCAAGGAAAGCGGCAATTACCTACTGAAGAACTACATACCTCTTTTGATTCGCGACTACTTGCTGATTTCGAGAGTTATTACGATCTTTACTCATATGTTACGAATCGTCTCGCAAATTTTTCAAGATTGCATCTTGAAAAATTTCAACCTCATAAATGTTACTCCACTTTATTTTATTTTTAAAAGTTTGAAAGATTTTTGCTTAAATTTTATTTCAATTTTTAATGTCATTATGCACTTTATTTACATGTAGAAAATAAAACGCATAATTTTTTCAACATTTATCGTAGGGCTTATCCGTGGTCCGATTAGATACTAGCGTTTAACATTGTCTCCTGTCAAGAAAATTGTGCAAACGTTCGAAAACAATCGCTTTATAAAGCCTCGCTAAAGTTGGAAAGTTACGGTTCAGGTGATTTAAATTCATACCGCCGTCACGTTGTCCGGGGTTGAATGTTGAAATTAATTAAGCCGGAAGTTGCGGAAGCGCATAGTTGACTGCAATAGTTGCTTGCTGCTCAACTTTAACTAACCTTCTTTATTTATTTAGACGTCGGATGCAGTCGGCGTAAAAGTTGCAGACATAACTTGTTCTATCATGTTACCGTTAAATAGTTTGGAATATTTTTTTTACGTATTATAAGCCAGTGCTTGACCACAATCCCACCTGGTGGTAAGTGGTGATGCAGCCTTAGATGGTAAATCGCACTGTCTTATCGTAACAAAAGCCTATTCACTCTTGCCTTGAAGACGCCTAGATTGTATTCGGACGGAAAGATAGACGCTGGCAAATTATTCCACTCCTTTGCTGTACGCATTACAAAAGACGAAGCAAACCGTTTGGTTCTAATGCGTGGGATATCGACAACAAAGGGATGAAGACCCGCCGACCGTCTGGTTGTCCGATGGTGGAAAGGAGAGGGAGGAATTAAAGCGTGTATTTCCTGCGCACATTCACCGAAATGCATCCTATAGAATACCGAGAGACTGGTTACTCTGCGCCTGTGCTCAAGGCTGACAAGATTGGTTTCAACCAAATCAAGGTCACCAATGAGCCTCTTAGCACGTCTCTCCACTGAGACCAATGCTGCCAGGTGGCATTTTGCAGCACCAGCCCATATGTGACAGCAGTACTCCATGCACGACCGGACTTGCGCTTTATATAAGGTGAGAAGCTGCCCCGGCGTGAAGTACCGCCGCACCCTTGCAAGGACACCAAGTTTCCTCGCGGCTGCTTTGGCTCTGGACTCAATGAACCGCCCATAGTTTAGGTTCGGAGAAAATTCAATCCCTAACAACTGAAGGCGGTCAGTGTACTCCAAGGATACATTCCGGAAAGTAGGAGCCAAGGTGAGCGGGTGAAGGGTAAAAAGACACGCTTGATAATATTGAGTGGACTAAGAGTTGTAGTACCTTAAAAACTAAGTGTGTTCTTCTCTCTGTTGTGAAATCAGGGCAAACATCACTTATATTGATTTTGTTAATAATAGAAAAAAATGATGACGTGTAAGATATAAGATAAGCGGGATCAGTGTTTTTATCTTTTGTATCATATTTGAGTGACGAACGAGTACACAGTCTTTTTGGTATTATATGGATGCTGTGGCTCATAGACTACTATCAATTAAAATCAATAATGCAGATGCTTGTCATCTCTGAGGATTAATATGGAATGCCAGTCACCATAGAAAACATAACGGAACTAACCGGTTATTTTACGCCGGTATTAAGCAAAATCGTCCGTATCATCATCGCCCTTCCCGTTAGAACAGACCAGTTCATACTACAACCATAATATAGCTGCGGCATGGGTCTATCATATCCATCTTAAGTGGTTACCATAGCTCAAGGAAACCTGTAATAGTATCTTCAAAAAAGCATTATTTATTAACAACCAGACAGGTATTGCAGTAAATAAATCAAATGCAAGATGGCGGATCGATGTTAATTCTCAACACCAAAGCTAATCAAGGCGCAGATCGCGTGATTTGTTTTCACGTCAAAGTTAGAATTAATTCAAAACAACTCTATCGACATTTAAGCCACGTAAATTCTTGTTTGTCAACTTTAAGTAAAGTATGAAAATTTTTTTACATGACAGAGTCGGTTTAACCGTGGTAGGACCACACTCTCACTGAATACAAGCGTGAAATAGCTGCTGTGTTACCTTTGGTAAGTAGACCTTTTTTACTGGCAGCGAGGTATTCTATCTCAGTCGTCAAGGGTGAAACGCATCTCTATTTTGATTGTTACTTGAGGATAGATGTAGATGTCTATGAGTCACAGCATCCACCTACTATTAGATGGACTGTATGCTCGCTTGTCACTCTTATTCGATTATAAATACATATTTATATTTGTGTTTTGTTTTCTTTGCGGTAGCGTTGTTTAATCAATGACTTTATTTTGTCCCGTGGGTTTCGTATACACAAATGAAAATACTAGAAACATCTCATGGTTTCCATCAGATGGCGGTATACCCTTCTCGCTTACACCGAAACATTCCCAGAGCGATGACAGTATCAACATCAAAGGTGCAAATCATCTTTCAAGTATGGTGATTAAGGAAAATCCTGCCCATAATGGGAGAAGCCCGCTAATAGAATGACGGCTCCGTGGCGCAGTGGCTTAGCAATCAGTTATTACACTGGGGGCCGCGGGTTCGAATCCTGCACGGAACAAGTATTTGTATGGCCTACAAATAATTGTTCCGGGTCTGGATGTTTGTCCTTGTGCAATTTATGTTTTTAAACTGCCTCCACGATACAAGAGAAAATCCTAGTGTGGGGGGTAACGTTTAAAAAAAAAGAATAAAATAAAAATAAATAGACTCTCACGGGCTGATCATTATAAAGAAGTTATATTTAATTCACTGGCCGCCTACTTTCGTAGGAACGTGTTGTGGTTGAGAGCAAGATTATACTTGTGTGTGAAGTCGAATCTTTGACACAATTCTTTAATAGAGACTAATATACTTCTAGAGGCTCAAAGAGAGACTTTAAGAAAATCGCTTTAAATTAATTTCAAAAAACTCAAATTTACGCGTTTACTCTTTCAGATCATGGAACAATATATATAAAATATAGTTAAATAGTGTATTAAATTTTAATAAAATCAATACTAAAACCCAAATGAAACGAGCGCAGTCGTTGAATAAGATTTGTAAAGAATCACTTAATTAAAGAAAGTTTATCTGTATAAGATAACCAATTACTTCTGTATTAAAAGATAAAATTGTTTTGTAAAAATGTTTATAAACTCCTTAACAGTCTTTAGCTTAATTACGCTAATGAGTCATTTGTTTTCTTTATCCCTCCCTCATATCATTAAGGATAAAATGTATACATAGTAACAAATAAATAAATACCAAATTTTGAAAGTAGGTATTTTTTAAATTGTTGAATTTTACTGTATGTTTTTGAATGGTATATTAATACATCATATACCTCACGCCATATCTTCATCTTATTTTTTGTAAAAAAAATAAGGTCAGCTAAAAATCCCTATTTTTCTGTTCAACGGTTTTCTGCGAATTACCACACAATTATATATATATGACGGGACCAGCACCATTGCACGTGCGGCGCGGTAGTCGTCGGTGCAGTTAGACAGAATTCTTGTAAATAACACGTGTTCCGCACACCTGCACCATTGCACCTGCAGTGGCGCTCGTTTTGCTTGTATAAAACGGACGACGCGGCCGCCGTTAGGACAGTCTTGGCTCTGACGTGGAACGGTACGCTGGTCGTATTCCGTTACTAGTTTATCCTCGACTCGTTGGATAATTAATTCGTATAAACGAATTAATTATTATTCCTAACTACAAAATTAGTCTCTGTACTATACTCAATTACCCTTTCTACATCAGAAGTGGGATAAAGTCCCCATTTTTGCCCACATTTAATCTTCGAATAGTATGAGGATTATTACATTTGTGGAAGACTGTAATGCATTTCGCATTGATGAATCTGATTTTATGTTAAATACCGTAATGAAATTTGCTATGCTACTTACGATATTTTCGTATCATTAAAGTGTAGTGAAAAGATAAAGTGAAATTATTTAAGCCAATTTTTTTTAATTTGTTCGATTTGTATTAAAAATACCCCGCAAGTATTTTCATTATTTCTTGATGTACCTAAATATGTTAACAAATGTCGAAAGAAGTTGGAGGCTTTCTAATTAACTTATTAAAGTTATGTTGTAATTTGATAATCGAGTGGCAGCCTCGTACCGGTAGGCGAAGTGTAGGGCGTCCCCCCACAAGATGGAGTGACGACCTGGTAAGACATGCAGGAAGTCGATGGATGCAGGTGGCTCAGGACCGTGCTTTGTGGCATTCTTTGGGGGAGGCCTATGTTCAGCAGTGGACTTGTGAAGGGCTGTAATGATGAAATGATGATGTAATTTGATAGTTCACGCGAAACATAATTATTATTTGCTATATTTTGAAGTTTAAAACGTTTAAGAGATGTACCAAAATAAAGGATTAACTTTAACACGCTATGAATTGAAAATAATAAGTGACATTTTTGTGTTCTAATGTGTTGATCAGTGTTGCAGTTTGCTCCGAATATTGTGTCGTCGACAATATTGGGGTTTGATGTCGAGGGATTCGTAGAAGTCTCTACAACAATGATCAATGAAGAAGATGTTGTGACGGCTAATCGAACATGGTCAGGTACGGCCGAGCACTGGTAAGATTGAGCTACACCGCTTCAGACGGTAACTTATCGGCTGATCTTACGGCAGGGCAATTTAAGCGGCCGCCGAACAAATGGTGCTTTGGCGCTGTAAATGGACGTCTGAGGTCGACTTTTGTAGATTTTGCGCAGTTGCCTCCTTCCCTTTGAAATATGTTGTGGTATTTGCCTCTACACATAGTTTCTGTTTTTTTTTTCTTCAATATTTTCAAATGTCATACAGTTGCCGTTTCTTAAGAGAATATGTGATGAATTTTGGAAGCTCAGAATTCCATGGTTCGCAATACGTTTATCTCGATTTCTTTCAATTTTGCAAAGCAGTGCGACGATTTGCTAGCGCTAGTACGGCGCGACGGCTCGCTGGCACGAATGTGGAGCGAACGCAGCAGAACGAAAAGCTGGAGTGCGTTTTTCTGGAAGTAGCCATATTGGCGCGTCCATGACTTAAATGAAGTCTGGGATGATCGACCATTGTAATATTTAACAAGAATTAATATCTGTTAGCAGGTGGTAATAACTGATAGACCGTATGCTGTTCACTGTCAACTGCACGAGGACGTGCGGCAATCAGAGGTAGCCGTGTCTGTGCATCTAGATAATACTAGAGACGTTGCAACACTCTAGCGAAATAATTATTCTTGTGCAGAAAAGGAACATGGAGTTGCAGGAAGGCTGGTCTGTGCTGAACTGGGATGTGTCGTGTTGCTGTTGGTTTATATACTTAGGTGTTATCATATCACTACGTCCCTCACGATACACTTTTGTGTGATTGTGACAGGTACATGTTTGCGGTATGGTTGGTCTGTACCTGTTATATATTGAATTGAAAAAAAGAGTAAGAAAAAAAAGTGGTTCTTACTATCATTGCAAGGCGTTTGCCGGTCCAATGATATAGCTACAGGGAATAGTGATTCCGGACTAGCAAATAGTACTTGAAAAAAAAAGAGAGTAAGAAAAAAAAATAGTTCTTACTATCATTGCAGGGCTTTGTGCCGGTCCAATGATATGGCTATAGGGAATAGTGATTCCGGACTAGCGAAAACAGTACTTGAAAAAAAAGAGAAAACAGAAAAGCTACAGACTAATCATTCCGATCTCGCATAAAGTTGATTAAAGTTTTGTGGGGCTTACTGCCGGAACAAAACTGATTGTCACTCAAGTCTGAAGGGTCAATATAGACCTGACCAGACGCTGTTATGTCAGGATAGTCGAACGATGTTTTTTTGTCTACAGATAACTAAAATTGTGATGGAGCGCGTGCGAAGACGCACGCATGTCAGTATGGCCGTGACGGGACCAGCACCATTGCACGTGCGGCGCGGTAGTCGTCGGTGCAGTTAGACAGAATTCTTGTAAATAACACGTGTTCCGCACACCTGCACCATTGCACCTGCAGTGGCGCTCGTTTTGCTTGTATAAAACGGACGACGCGGCCGCCGTTAGGACAGTCTTGGCTCTGACGTGGAACGGTACGCTTGTCGTATTCCGTTACTAGTTTATCCTCGACTCGTTGGATAATTAATTCGTATAAACGAATTAATTATTATTCCTAACTACAAAATTGGTCTCTGTACTATACTCAATTACCCTTTCTACATATATATAAGTAAAATTGCAGCCCATTTATGTCCCACTGCTGGGCACAGGCCTCCTCTCATTTCTGAGAGGGTTTTAGGGCAAGGAAATGTCCACTGCGCTGCCCCAATGCGTGTTGGCGAACTTCACATGTCTTCGAAATATTTTTTCTTATTTCTCAGATATGCAGGTTTCCTCACGATGTTTCCCTTCAGCACCGAGCACGTGGTAAATCAGCACTTAAAATTGCAATTAACAATTTTATTGGTGCGGACGGGGATCGAACCCGGGTTGCTCGAGTACTGTGAAGCTTACAGCGAGCGCTAACCATCTGAGCTACCACGGCTCTCATCAATAATATATATATATATATATATATATATATATATATATATATATATATATAATCAATAATACATATAATATTCACAATAATAATATTCACATTTGATGATGCTGTGATACAGAGGGAAAAGAAAACGAATTGCATTCTGAAAAGTATCATAATTATAAGAGTACTAAACATTTATTCAATTTTTGACTCTAACTTTTCTGCGTCTGTTGTCAAACTACAAACATCCAAGTCTGTTGCGAATAAAAACACACTTTTTAATAAAAAATAAGGAGACAGAAATCCCTCTTCGTCTGTTCAACCGTTTTTAACAAATTACCTCACAATATATTTCTCGAGGCAACAAATCATCCGGCGAAGCTTTAAAAAATATGAAAGCCGAGCAATTGTTCGGGCCATAAATAAAAATTGTTACCAAAACACCTCAGCAGTTTTAATATTTTAATCCGTGGCGCGGGAAAGCATAAATTTTGTTTGACTGTTTGATCATGGCGTCGATCCCGAAATCGAATGGAAATTTCGTACAAATTTTTCGTGGGTCGATGCATTCAATTCTGTTATGGAGGACATGGCCTAAGGCTGAAACGTGTTAAGTCGTTCTCAAGAAAATATTGGAGCATAAAATAAAATTTAAATATTCGAATATACTACAAAATAGGAATATAATATAGTACTTTCTGTATATAATTGAGGTGTCTGTCTGTCATATATTATTTGAATGATACTAACACATAAACAACTATTCTTAAAAATTTTCTCTGCCTGTCTGTCTGTCTGTCCGGTTAATCTTCTATAATCTGATATAATAGCTGAATTTCATTATAATCAGTGTAATGAAATTTCAAGTACAGACAGTAATGGAAGGAAGGATTTATTTTAACAGAAAAACTTGAACTTTTTTTTGTAAAAACCGAAAAGTGATAAATTATACGGTCTTTGATTTTTCTTAAACTTAAGCCACATTAATAGATTCTATACAGGCGAAGACGGAGCGGATTTCTAGAAGGGAATATTTTTGATAGTCTTACGTGGGCTTTTACAGTTTCATGATAATTAACAATGTAAGTTTACTGTGTGTGAACCTTTCATCAATCACTGGACTCACTAATGTAATAATAATTTACTATATTTTTTTTATAGAATAAGTGTGACAAACGAGCACTAAGTCCACCAGTTGTGGTAAGTCGATGTAACGTCCCATAGACATCTATAACAATCTTCAATTTAGAATCAAAATTTAGATGTGTTGTCACCCCTGATAATTAAGATGGAATACCTCGTTTTCAGTAAAAAGGGTCTCCGGTTTTGTACACTCACCATACGAAACACAGCACTATTAAGCTGTAAGTTTTTACTGCAGCTATATTAATAGTTTAGTTGTAGCGCGAATGGGTCGGCTCGACCGGGGAAGGACCACGCTCTCACAGAATACCAGCGTAAAATAGCAGCTTAATGCTGCTATGTTTCGTATGGTGAGTGTAGAGAACCGGAGACCCTTTTTACTGAAAAAGAGACATTTTATCTTAGTCCTCACGGCTGACAACGCATCTGCATTTTGATTCGTAATCGAGGATAAATGTAGATGTCTATGGGCCACAGCAACCACTTATCATCAAATGGACTGTTTGCTCGTTTGTCACCCTTATTCTATAAAAAGGAGCTGCTATTTTTCGCTGATATTCTGTGAGAACACGGTCTTTCCCAGGCTTAGCCGACCCATTAGTGCAACAACCATAATATTGCTGCAGCGTGGCTCTACCACGTGTCATGGAAAGTTATTGCTTATGTACACTTAGAAAGCATTTCTATATTTATATTCCCGACGCCTCTCGTAACTATAGGTGCTGGAAAGTAGTCAAAACGTCGAAAATATGAATATAAGGTATGGGCCAAATTGCAGTGCTTGCGGTGTTGTGTTCCGGTCTGAATATAATAATAATAATAATGTGGAGACATTCCATCTTAGTCCTTATAGGTAACAGCGCATCTGCAGCCTTCTTTCTTCAAAGTTAGCTGCAGGTGACTGCAATAGCAATTTACTATCAGATGGACTGTTCTTTCGTTGGACATTTTAGTTTATAAAACTAAAATGACCAACGAACTTACAATTCATCTGAAAAAAAAAGTAAATTAAACACCATGTGCCGTGTGCCTATGCTAAAAAAATCTTGACACTTTTAGAGTAAAGAGCCCTTTGCTCTGCACTGCAACATTTCAGGCTAATAATAAAAAAAAATATAATAATAGATGGCGGTATCTCTTTTATGTCTTAATATATAGACCGGCGACGAGCAGCGGTTCTAAAAGTTCCTCTCTTGTATAGTGGGGGCAGTTTACAAACATAAATTGCACAAGGACAAACATCCAGACCCGAAACAATTATTTGTAGGCCATGCAAATACTTGTTCCTTACGGGATTCGAACCCACGACTTTAATCGCTGCAACTTAATTACTAAGTCACTGCGCCACGGAGCGATCATTTATTATATGTTTAGTATATTTGTACTACCTAAAATGTGTAAGAAGTGCGGTTGCAAAACGAGTGCTCAGTCCACTTAATAGTAAGAGAAAATTGAGACGAATAATCACCTACATTATAGCTCAAACAGATACCAATGTGCAGATGCGTTGTCACACCTTATGACTGAAATGGAATACCTAGTTACCAGTAAGAGCAGTCCTTGGTTATCGTTACACATTATACTAAACACAGAAATATTGACAGGCCTGTTGGTCTAGTGGTTAGTGACCCTGACTGCTATGCCGGAGGTCGTGGGTTCGATTCCCACCCAGGACAAATGTTTGTGTGATGACCACGATCATTTGTTCTGTGTCTGGGTGTAATTTATCTATAATATTTATGTATTTAGAAATATATAAGTATGTTTATCAGTTGTCTAGTACCCATAACACAAGCTCGGCTTAGCTTGGGACTAGATGGCGTTGTGTGATAGTTGTGGAATATTATTATTATTATTATTATTATATTGTCTTACTATTTTACGCTGGTGTTATGTGCAAGCGTGTTTCTTTCCCGGTCGAAGAGACTCATTCGTGCTACACCCATTATGTGCTGCAGTGTGGCTTTAATTCGTAAGCTGTAACTCTTTATATTATCATGTTAATTAATTCAAAGTGAAAGTAAAGAAGACAGGCGCCTTTCAGGGTTTAAGGAAAATAAAATGTCCATCGCGTTGCCCAATGCGTTTTGCGAACTCAAAATGTCAACGAAAATATTTTTTTTGTTAATTTATTTGTCTTAAAATAGAATTCATCATTTTCAATGAAAGATCACTACGAAATAACATCATACGTTAATGTGATCCCGGAATATCTTCTTGTATAGTCAAAGCAAAGTCTTGCACATTTGTTTGAATAGCGGCGCACAGGAGCAAATATTTAAAGTAACAGAAAACGGCTTGTTTGCTTCCGAGGAAGCTCCATCACAGACATCGCAATATAAGTGAAACTAATTTGATTAAGAATGCTTAGTTTAATGTGTATTTTAGGTTAAAATGCGCATAGTCCAGAATAGGAATATACATTTTATTCATATCGGAATATAAAAAGGAGAATTTAAATTAAAAACAAAATTGTCTGTGTTAAATATAACATTTGCTCGTCAAACACATCAGTCCACAAGACTATGTGTGCTGTGAAGCGTCGATAACGTTAGGAATTAAAAAAGGTTGAAGTTAAATATGATAAATTCCAAGCAAAAAGTTGTATTATAAATTAATAAATAAGAATACTAAACCTAAATTGTCAATATATAGAAGATGGCCAAATTAAAAGTACTCCTAACCGACGAGAAAAAATAACAATTTCCTTCAATCCATACAAAACTGTCCTCATTTTGATACCTATTATATATATATATATATATATATATATATATATATATATTCGTGAAATTATTTTTTAGATTTTTTAATAATTAAGTCAATAGTTCGAATTACAAGGCACACGCCTGCTAGATAGCTAAATATTACAAATATTCAAAGAAAAAAGTCTCTTTGCAAAAAGTCTAAAAAAGACAGATGCGATGTGATTCCACAAGTCTTATTTTGCTAATTTTAGCACGGAGTACTTAATACAAATAAACCTAAAAACAATTGTTATAGTACATTTCCTTTAATAATTGATATTATGTGTTTTGATTTATCGTCCATAATCCGGTAGCGTTACTAGCTGTCAGGGACTTGAGCCTTTGTTGATTACGTGGTAATTATGATTAATACGCTAAATTTGTTGTTGCTTTCACGCCAAATATGAAATAATAGTGTTATTGAACACATGCTTATCGTATAAAATCTTCTATAGAAATTCTTAAAAGATTAACTGTTCTTAGGAGTCATCATGGGGAGTGTAGAACCAGTGTCCAACCAGTGTGTGTTGCTTGTGAAGACTTATGACTCTAAGACGTAGTCCTTCACCGCTGGCCGAACGGGCAAGCTCAAGGTCGCTCAGCTAGCTGCCGATAGGGTTATGCTCGGAGTTTACCTGCGCGATAGACTTTATAATGGGGATATCCGTAGAACCAGAGTAACCAACAAACCACTTCGGATCAATAAGCTGGCATCAATAGGCTGGAGGTGGCAATGGGTCATCCAAAAAGAATCTTTGTTCCCTTTTATTGAAGAACATAACACCAAACTTCTATGCCACAACTCGATAGTATAGTAAGTACTCTGGAGATGTGGCCGTGAATAATGGATTTTTCTAAAATACTTTGAATACCAATTCTCTATCCGCTTTCAGAAGCTCCGCTGAAATTCCATTGTCACCCGTACCGTTTCAAGTAGCTACAGGGCCATTCTAATTCTGTTTAGACTTATTTGTCCGGGATACAACCGAAATAGTATCAGATAAGACTTGCTCTTGACTCGTTACTCAGATTTGACAGTGGCTCCAACAATGATATATACACCTGTCTGTGAGACTTTCCAATCTCACTCAAATTTCAGTTTGCACGGAAATGAAACTGTCGGTTGAACTTACATTGCAAGCGTATAAAAAGGATACGCGCAGCCACTTAACTAACATGTGTGTTGTTGACTTAATCAATTAATATGTATAAAGAAATATATTATGATCATCACTAAGCATTTTTTTTATTGGATAAGGGTGACATACGAGCACACAGTCCACCTGATGGTAATTGACTGCTGCGGCCCATAAACATCTACATCTGTACTCGATTACAAATCAAAATGCAGATGCGTTTTGAATTTGAACCCGTGAGGACTAACATGGAATGTCTCATTTCCAGTAAAGAATTAATAATAAAATTGTAGCTTAATGCTGCTGCGTTTCGTATGGTGAGTGAAGAGAACCGAAGGCCCTTCTTTCTGGATAAGAAGCATCCTATGTTAGTCCTCAGGGGTGACAACACATCTGCATTTTTATTCTTAATCGAGAATAAATTTAGATGTCTATGGGCTACAGGATCCACTTACAATCAGGTTAGCTATGGGTTAGCTTGTTATCTTTAGAAATTTCAGGAACCTTCCGTGGCGAAACAGACACTTTGTTTTATATATTATTTATATAATATATATTATACACAGCTTATTTGAAGAAATGTAAACAGCTAACCTAATTAAAATACCAAAATAAATATTTGACCGACATTGTACAAACACTAGTTGTCAACGAAGAAGAATACATCGGAGTCATGATGAGGTTCTCTTGCTGGTTCCTATCACATTGGATACATCTACAGGGAGGAATTTAAAATTCGAAAAGTAAGGAACCTTTCGTGGCGAAAGAGATACTTTCTTTAATATTTTCAATTAATATTTATTATACACTATTTACATTATTAAGAAATGTAAAGAGAGATCCTAATTAAAACACCTAAATAAATATATAACCATCATTATAAAAACAGTACTCATTAACAAATCAGAATACATCACAGTTTATTATACACATCTTATATTATTAAGAGATGATGTAAAAAACGGACCTAATGCATTTTGGCATACTCTACTAGACAACCCTGGATAAGTTGAGAAATTATAGCACGTGCAAAAGGATGTCTAGATAAAATATGTTATAGGATAAAACAAAATGTAGATAAGTAGAATAAGTATAATATAAATATATAATACAATATAATGAGGTATAAGTAAATATGTAAACGGGTAACTTAATACAAAACGTTTAAATAAAATAGAAACACTGTTGGGCTGGGGCTGGGAATAAAATAACAAGGGATACATATTTTTATAATACTTATACAAATATCACTTATCGAATAAAAGCGAACCGGAGAGATATAAGATCGGATAAATCAAATGGAATTATTCTTAGGATAGTACTCCCGAAATAGTCTCTTAGAATAATTCTTATACTGGAATAAGAATATAGTAGAATCAAGGAATTCCTATTTCTTTATCTAGACTGAAAATCAATATTAGTGATTTTTATTGTACAAACAAGCTTAAAATAACAGCTTAATGTTACTGTCTGTAAGAATTTCCAATCTTGCTTAAATTTCAGTTTGCACGGAAATGAAGCTATCGGTCGGTTGAACTTACAGTGGAAGTGTATAAAAAGGATACGCGCAGCCACTTTACTAACACATGTGTTGATGGCTTAATCAATTAAATGCATAAACAAATATATTAAGATCATCATTAAGCAAATCCCAATAAAATATTAATAATAAAATTGTAGCTTAATGCTGCTGTGTTTCGTTTGGTGAGTGTAGAGAACCGGAGAACAAACCTCCATGCCTTTTGCATTTGGTCGCCATAGCCTATGACGATAGTTTTTGGCAGCATTACGTCTGAAGTTATTGACGAGTATGTGTACCTGGGACAAAACGTCCGACTAAGTAAGTCCAATTTTGACTGAGAGTTTTATCGACGGATCCAACTCTGCTGAGCTGCATTTGGGAGATTACGAGACGTCGCCTTATCGTCACGTACCTCAAAACTAGATATGCTATGCTATGCTCGGAGTATTTTTCCATGATAGATTTTGTAATGAGGATATCCGAATAATAACCAGAATTACCGACATAGACCAACGGATCAGCTGAAGTGGCAATTGCCCGCTATATGGCTCTGTGAACCGACAAGCGATGGGGATGAAATGTTCTCGAGCGGCCATCTCGTACCGGCAAGCGAAGTTTATAATGGTCCTGCTGAGAAAGAGCTGCAGAAAGTTAATGGATGCTGTTGGCTTTGTGATGATGATTTCCCTGTATTTACGAAAGAAACTCTTTATGTAGTCATAAGACTAGCCAATAAAAATATCCAACCATAAATCCATTCATTACAGCTTATAAACGTCCAATGCTTCAAATACGGGGGGTATTTGAAGCACCCCCTCCCAAAGATTGCCTCATAGGGGAAATTTTGTCATAGTTGCCACACTTGGTAGGTGTTTTAGCGACTGCAGATTTTTATAATTCTGCTTTGTTATCAGGATGATGCTGCTGCACATCTACTGTTTCAGTTTATCTCTGACCTATTGCCCCACTCACAGGATAATACGTGGTAGTGGATATCTTTACACAGCCACTCCACAATTTAATAAAAAAATATATCTCAATAAAAAAATTACCTCAAAATTGTCTGTGTTCAGATGTAAAACATGCAAAAATTTTCATTAAAATTCGGAAAATAGTGTTTTGTGCCCAACCCGTCACTCACCGTAACGTATCAGGCCCGAGGCGCAAATGTCAAAAAATATCCAAAAAGCTTTGATCCTCACAACATCACAAACATTAAAGCTTTTAATTTTATTTTTTTACAAAACTCATAGTGCGAAGGCTCAAACTATGCTGGTGGATCTGAATGAAATACATTCAGAGACTGACATGAGCCGGTGGAACATTGTTCATGACCTGCATTTTATACAGAAAGTGTCTGCTCGTAACTGTACTGACCAGTTGGAATTTTAAAATGCGTAACACAGCTTTAGCATAGTGTCCGAGACAAAGATTTTATTGTTACCGAGAAACAATACTTTATTCGTTTTGAGCAATAAAAACAAAAGAAAGAACTTTAATAGCTGAATAAAACTTTTAAAATTAAGATCGGGTTTCGTTTTTCCCTTATTTTTATTTTAGTTAAGTCTATTACCACATTACCTTATTTCAACAAAAAACAGTTTGACAATAAATAACATATTATAAATAATGACAAAGAAAGAATACTTCTTTTTCATTACGTCATATTTCTAATTATTTTAATTAATTTATCTAGAATGATATTGAATGTTTGTACTACGATATTTTATAATTTGTTTAAAACTAGATATTAAAAAAATAGTTATCTCTTTATTACAGGGCGTAATATGTATATCTATCAATAATGTATCATCTTAAATTTGTAATGTGACTTGCAATGAGTTTGTAAAAGGGCTCTTCTATACCAGGATTGCTCTACTTGTTCGCTATTTTTTTTATATAGGAAAGAGGCAAATGAGCTTACGGTTCACCTGACGGTAAGTGACTACCGCCGCCCATGAACAACCGCAATACCAGGATAATTGTAGGTGCTTTGCACCAGGAGAATTGTGGGCCTTTTAGAAAAGAGTAAGCTTGAAAGTCCCTAAGTCGTATCGGTCCGGAAAAATCGCCTATGGTAAGCTATTCCACAGAGTAGTCATACGTGGAAAAAACTCCTAATGTAACATACAGTGGTGGACCAGCAAGCATCCAGATGGTGTGGATGGTATCGGGAATTTTATGTGCGTTCTTGACGTTTGGCGGCTGGTATTAATCCAAACAATTCCACAGAGCACTCCCCTTGGTAGATGCGAAAAAATAATGCAAAGGGATGCAACGTGTTTTCGATCGCAGGAACAAGCACCTCGAAGTTTTATACGAGATGGCTTTGTATTAAAAGCGTTGTTATTTTCCTAATACGACTTTACACGACCGAAAAAATAAAAGAGATTCTTTTAAGTTTCCGCCACGTGAAGCTTCTTCTTGTTAAAGTCCATTGCCGGAATCAGGTCTCTCCTGTTGTGTGTTTTGTCACGCTTAGCAGATGGATTGATGGTCGCGTACAATTAGATCGGAATGACGACCAGCGGGGGTAGAGTATTGATAAAATTATACTGGACTTAAATCTAAATAACACTAAATTAATAAATCCTAAAAAAGCCGCGGCGGGTCGCTATTTTATTATAAAACATTTTTGAAGTGAAAACTTCTTTAGCGGCGTTGTGCACTTTTTTTTAATGGGTAAAAAATGTTAAACTCGCGTCAGGACACGTGACCTGGTCGAAAATTCGTAAGACGAACGGAGAGTGGACAGCCGGCGCGGCGTAGGAGAGGAAGTATCCCCCTCTCTTTCTACGGCGCGGCGAAAATGTATGCCTGCGCCTGCTGTTTCCTTTAGGCGGCGCAGTACGCTTGCGCGAACGTTCGTGTGTGTGATTTTTCTGAGAGATAAACTTTTTAATGTATTATAAATTGTCATGTTTGTGTACGATAGCGCAATAAATAAATATTGTATTCTACCACATAAATGATAGTACTTTTATACTGATAATTAAAGCAATTCCTGCAAAATTATTCCCTAACCATTCCAAAATATCAAAAATGCACAACGTTAATATTCAAGTTTTCACTTCTGCCGGCACTCCCGAAGTGCAACCTGTCGTTTTTTTCTTATAGTTTAGTACGTGAGGGTAATATGGTCGTCCGGTTAATATGGTCACTTTCTTTTAACTCAAAACTACAACCTTGTTTGCATATATTGTTCTGTGATACGGTAGCTCTTCATCAGTCAATCAAATAATATAGGGTCAAAAGGCCCCTGCTTTATCGACGTCATTATGACAGTTGGCATTATGGTTCATATTTTAGTCGATTTTAGTATTGTGTGGTTTACTTAGTTTTTTTAAGATGAATTTTCGAAGTGTTCCTAATTATTGCCAAAGTTTGTTTGCTATTTTTTCTTAATATATTATTTACAGTATACAACTTTGTGTTTTTGCCTCTGTCGTCCTCCTAGGTTTGGTTTTATAGGGCGGAAAAACTTAAGGTGACCATATTAATCTCACGTACCTTAGTTTATATTTCTTTTAACATTTTATGAGCAATGTGTTAAGCGCTTGGTGTTTTATATTTTTATGTTAATGGGGATAAACGTTTTATCTGATATTTAATGTTTTAGGTCGCACTATAGAGGTGAACCGATCACTAAAGTTGGTGTAAGGAAAAGCTTTAATATTTGTCACAGGAAATACCCTCTATTTACCCTATTGCTGTCCGGTCAAAGGCAACTCATTGATTCCGTACGAGGGTTGGTACCCTTTGATATTTGTATACCCCGAATCCCGTTGTAAATAACGCTTATTTAATATTTGACTTGCTGGATACACCACTAGTCAAACTATATTGGAGGACTAATATAGGATTTGATTATATTTTATTTGATATGGCCGAATGTAAATTAGAATTTCCTACTATATTGTATTTTAGAAGTTTGTTTACTTTTAGCTTCCTAATACTAGTCCACGTGTAACTGTGAAAGAGATGAAATGTATATCTGACGAAGCTGGAGTTATTTATCAATTGGCCGCGAGTTCGAATCCAGTACGGAACAAGTATTGATGACCAACAAATAATTGTTCCGGGTGTGCATGTTTGTTCTTGTGAAATTTATGTGTGCGAACTGCCTCCACGATACAGGAGAAAATCTTAGTGTGGGGGTAACGTTATTAATATAGATAAAACGTAGGTTTAAACGACAAAAAAATGGATCTGCTTTTCTCTTTCCAGTTGAAGATTTACGCATCTATGATGCTGCTCCGCGTCGACGATCTGAGTATTGTACGTCCGGTGTAAGTGGGATGGTTATACTGTCATCTATTAGTAACCATGAGACCTTAATGGCACTACCCATAGTTATCATATACGATGGACATGGGAGGATCACCACACAGCACATATGATTTCATTGTACTTTATTGGAACGAAGTTCCTTATCGAAAACGATACGAATTTAGGCGAGAAAAAGTGTAAGATTTTTCCGTTACGACCTCTTCTGACATAGCGTAAACGGCCTTGGCGGCTGTAAGGAAGTGAGATAGAATAATATCCATCTCAATCGCACTTTTTCCTATCATGCCATGAAAGAAATATTATTTTATTCTAATAGACGCTAGTAATTCATTTATTTGTATTTGTCAATAAATAATATAATACGTTTATCAATAATAATATACTACGAGAGGAACTTCGTTCCAACCGAGTGTGCCACGACAATCACGTATGTTTTTTAGTTTATAAAACTGAAGTAACAAACAAATTACAGTACACCAAATTTTAAGTGGCTACCGCACCTGACCTGCAGCCAATTTCAAACAAAGGATGTATTATCACAAAATAAATTACTTCTACTCGTATTCTGTAATTAGTTTGGTCTATGATAAAGAAATTAAGATAACAAACACAATTGTGTAATATTGATAAGGTAGGCATATATTTTACACATACTTTACTTTTTCTTAATAGTGTAGGGTGACAAACGAACACACAGTCCACCTGATGGTAAGTGGTTGCTGTGGCCCATAGACATCTACATCTATCCTCAGTAAAGAATCAAAATGTAGATGCGTTGTCACCCGTGAGGACTAAGATAGAATGCCTCTTTTCTAGTATAAAAGGATCTCCAGTAATCTACACTCACCATTCGAAACACAGCAGTGTTAAGCTGGTACTCTGTGAGAGCGTGGTCCTTTCCCGGTCGAGCCGACCCATTCGTGCTATAATTATACTACTACTATAGCTGCAGCATGGCTCTACTATGTATAACTTTTAATAGTAAGTAAATTAGTTTATCACATTTATGTAAATAAATGTGATAAACTTTTTTAATTATCACATTTATTTACATAAACTTAAAATACACTATATTTATTACTATAATAAAAATAAACTTAATCTAAAAACATAAATTATCATACAGTCCTACTCCCCGCGGAATGGGACGACGCTGAATGGCTATTTGGGCTAGAAAAGGTCCAGGCGGCTTATCACCAGCGGCGACGACAAATTGTGGATTCAGTTCCTTCAGGAACTTTACCACATATTGTTGCTGTACAGTTTCTATATCAAAAATTTTTAGTGATCTCTCAGTAGAGACTCACACTTGCACCATTTACTAAGCTCAGCCACCCCGGCTCTAAGCGAGGTACACCTGGGACGACATACTATACTAATTTAATTTTCGTAATAATAAAATTTCTTGCGTGATTTACTCCCGGAATAAAGAATGTAAATATTTTTAATGCGTTCGCCATTTTAAAGGATGTCGGGTCATTTCTATCATCCCGCCGGAATTCATTACAGTGGAAATTTGTTTGGGATATGAAATTCCTAAGACGCTCGAGCGTTTTCAAACAATTTAGGTTATGCCGAAGTGACCAGTTTTTGTTCGATTTTGAGCAGTTTATAAATTTCATGAATATTTTAGTGAAATTATTCGATACTAGAATTTTGAGAAAGGGGTGAATGAAAATAATTTATATATTAACATCCAATTTGATAGCAATAATAATAGTATCTTAATACTTAAAAAAAAAGAGCATTCGTAATAAGAAGCCTAAGCTAATAGTTAAATAATTTAAATAACGTTTTTATTCTCAAGTTTTTTTTTTTATATCATGCGTAATCTTGTGCTGACATAACATATACTACAATAATATTCGTGACTTCTGACATAGAATATTATTGTTGTATCTATTCAGTGTTAACTCAAAATCAGTCAATGTATTATTTTAGCTATATAGCTAAAAATAATTATATATTTATATATTAAAAAGCATCTTTAGCTTTTATATATTTCATATGACAGCAAAAGACCTTACTTTAATATTTTCTTGGAATATTTTATATTTGCACACTAGAAATGTTTTATATTAGTATAAGTTTATATATATTACTAGCTGACCAGGCCGACGTTGTTCTGCTCTTTCCGACGACCCTTCGTATAAAAAATCCTTAAAATTGTAATAAAAAATATTGAGTGTCACTTAGGATAAAAACTATCCTACCTCTCAAGTTGGACGAAACTGCACAGAGTGTGCAAAATTTCATTGAAATCAGTTCAGTAGTTTAGGAGTTCATCGCGGACAAACAACGTGACACGTAATTTTTATACATAAAGAAGATATATAGCTATTGTATGTACTGTTTTTATTTATAGTATTATTTTATTTATAGTATCTTCTTTTTTTTATTTTGTATATTATTTCCAGTAGTATTAGTATTGTACGCACTAAGTTTGCCTTTTTAATATATTTTTTTAGTAGACCCACTACAGGAAGATATTTCAGCAAATTATGGAATAAGTAGAACCTTTGTACAAAATCACTATAAGACTGTTTCTATACTCGTTGTGTATACATTAGTCTTTATTATTATTCTACATTGGTCCTAATTAGGCTGTAATGTTTTCTTTTTACAAACTAAATTAATTATACTTAATGTAACGTCAATTCAGGTCGCGTCATCACAAACCTTAGTGGTTTTCTGTATGCGACTTTTTAGGATAGTTTTTTTTTTGTAATGCTTTGTAATATGGTAAATAAATTTAAAAAAACATAAATAAATTAAAAAATGCTACTAACAATAGTATTTTGGATAACTACCCCAAGTAAACTCAAATGCTTGTGTTAGGAGCGGTTCACGACAGTAGTCGAATGATATATTCGATCCCACGACTTTCCGAGTTTTAACAATCAAGGTTTCTCTCACTATCTGTAATCTCATACTAAACAGTGAAAAAATATGATACATAATATTACGCGTTTAATGAAGAATTCTTGCCTCCCATAAGTTAATTCGTTAAAACCTTTTCAAATTTATAAGGTAGGTAGTACCTGACTTTAATTTGAAATAAATTAAGACATATTACACCAGGAATATTACTTTTTAAGCCTACCAATATGCTGCACCCAAATCAAACCAAGCACATCGCTTACAAGGCAAGGCGGTGGGCAATTTTAATTAAAGAGAACGCGGTATCTGCGCCATTCGTAACTTTATATATCGTTTTACGTTTCTGGCCCCATTTGTTGGGAGCGAAATTTAAATATTTTACACTTGAAAGGAGCCTTTTCGATCGTTACCTTAGGCGTTTTAATGTCCTAACGCCACCTCTCGCCCATTACTTGAACTTCAATTAGATGATATCTGACGTTTATAGTTCTTTATGCATTCATGGAGCCAGATTATGCTTTTTCAGTGCTAGATAATGCCGTTTAATGGCGCTCCGATCATTATGCCAGTTTCGTTGTGTAATGAAAATTTCGCCCAGGTTTTACGATGGCACTACACAAGGCACCTTCAGTTTATTGAGTGATTTATCTGTTCAAGTGTTTATTACTCAAGGGTCGTTCTAACGACGTCACAGTTGCCATAAGGTCACTAATTCCATTAAATTTATTTCTTTCCATTCTACACTTAACGGGCTTTTTTATTTTCCTTGTGAGTTCCATAAAAACTGTAAATATTTTTTCCTACAAAAATAACATTAAAATTGGACTGTTTGTTGTTTGATACTGTTATCAAATTAATAAAAAATATCTATAATGTAATTGTAAATCATCAGGATGAAGGGAAATAAATTTCTCTTTTCTTCCCCGCATCTAAGAGAGAATCAATCACTGTGCCTCCGTTTTCTCAGTCATTTCCTTACTCTGATTTTATGCAGCCCCCGTCTCACGTTGAATTTTACGAGCAAATACTGTGAAAGTTTCCGAGTACACGTTCTCTGGGTTATCTATAAATAAATAAAGGGACGGGGTCATTGTTAAGTGAATGTGGTATTTCAAATTGAAGTACAGAATGATGGAATACAGGAATATCGGACGACGAAGGCATGATATGATGCATTATGTCTAGAATATCATGCAAATTGGATATTAAAAAAGTATTTTTACTCTATCAAAAAATAATTTTAATGTCAAAATTTGATACATGTATTCATTCATATAATATCATACCTCAATCGTTGGGAGTGAGTTTACTAGAATTATTAATTACTGACATTTTAAGGCTTTATTTATACTGGATTAACGATTAAGAATGTTCCGCTACACGGAATTCATCTTACCAGCTGTATGTTTTTGGCATCCAAAAATAGAAACATAGTTTCAAGGAATAATGAATTTTTAAAAGTCCTAATATCAATGCAAATTTGGCTAGACGCTAACTATTAATTTGGATTATGTAATCAATAAAGTTAAGTCCAGTCATATTACTGCAAGACATGAAAATATTGTTGACTTGAGCTCATTCTTTTAGATCGGGCTTAAATTGACAAATAAAGGCTTAGTGTAGCCCAGGTTCACTATGATATCAGGACATTAATACGAACCCCAGCCGCCTCATGAAAGTGCTGCAAATTGCTCTTCTTAAGAGATTTGAAATGGAATGCGAGAAAAAAGGAAAAGATAATTTTATGCAATGCCTGTATTAAAATAAAAGTTTCATGATATGCAGTGAAAAAACAAACCAGAAATGAAATATATTGATTCGTGAAGCTATAAATAACTACCTCGTAGTAAACCAACACGTCATAAAACTCCCATCACTGCCTATAGAAAGCGTGTTAGAGATTTATGATTTGGCAGACTGTTCGCATGTAGCATATAAATAAGTTTCATTATGTCCAAATTTGTATGAGCATTTCGCGTGAAAATGGCACTGTCTCATCGGTTGTCACGGAAAAGGAGCCGGAAGATGATTATATTAAACATCACATATTTGTGTATAGTATTATTATCAGCCAAACATGATTTCTCTGACCATAAAAGAAATAATGAACAAACAAAGAAAGAAACTTTTGTCATTCAACAACATTAACAATTCAGATCAACTATCAGATTACAGTGGTAAATTTTATAAAAATCTAGTTGGTACCCGGCGCGAAGCCGCAGAAGAAATAATTATAGAAATATCGTTTTAATTTTGAAAGAGTTACAATGTTTCATCGGAAATGATAGTTCCTTCATTGAAATTGAATGATATAGAACTTTCAAATAAATTTGTCGGTACGATAGGCGCACCATCTTTTTTTTTTTTTTTTTGCGGATGGAAAATCATCTAATGAGCCTTTCGCTGTGGGTGGAGCGGAAGGGAGTGTCAGACTTTTATTGACTAAAAACCATCCGTGTTCCTTCAGTGCCCTTACGTTCCGGAGCCGCGGTATCTCTTTCGAACAGCCCGCAGCCCCGGCAGGCGTCGGCCCTTGCGGGCCCCTTCACGCTGCTGACAGCTCTTTGAGGCGCGCGTGGAACAAAACGCGCCGTCGACACGGCCTGTCGTCGTTAGACGGACGGACGGCGAGCTACCCATTGCTCGACGTCCACAGGCCCGCGCCTACGGTGGCCGGGGGCCACGACGTAGCCCCCGACGCCCGGGGCGTCTCCCGCGGCGGCCGGGAAGGAAAGCTGTTGCTCTTTCCTTCTCCCGCTCCGCCACCTCCTTCGCTAGCATCACTGCTTCGCAGAAGGTGGTGACGGCATCCCATTCCGTCTCGCTCCGGACCATGGCTTCGACCAGGGCCGGACGCGAGAGGTCGCCGCCGCCTCGTACGACCCCCCTTGTGCCAGTACCAGCGTGTCGTCAGCGTAGCAAACTACGCTGACGCCGGTAGAGGCGCGCCATCTACTGAAAGTTAATTGTACTATTCCTATAACCTTCTTGCAAGTGCGTGCAATAAGTTGTAATATGATGAACGGTATGGCACCGCATAAAATACAAACAAATATTTTTAACAGTGGTAGAGCCACGCGGCAGCTTTTGCTGTCGCACGGATGGGCCGGCTCGAACCGGGGTGGTACCACGACCTCACAGAATACCAGCGTGAAGTAGAGGTTTACCTCTTCGTTTCGCTTGGTGAGTGCAGGTGGCCGGAGGCCCTGTTTACTGGAAATGAGGCATTCCATCTTAGTCCTCACGGGTGACAACGCATCTACATTTTGAATTGTAATAGAGGATAGATGTAGATGTTTATGGGCCGCAGCAACCACTTACCATCAGGTGGACTGTGTGCTCGTTTGTCACCCTTATCCTATAAAAAAAAATATAAATTTGTTATATAATAGAAGATTAAATTAATGGTAAAGTAACTATAGCAAGTAGAGCATAAATTTAGATTTGTAACGTTACCCTTACAGCCTATTAAAAGTCACGTAGACCTCCCCCATAGACTACTTTCATAGGGTGGATATTTGCCATAGTTGCCACGCGTGGCTTGCAGATTTTATTTTATGATGATATTAAGAAGACGCTGCTTTCCATCTCCTGGTTTGTTTCCCTCTGTTGCCTCTTACGAATAACCACGGAACAAGGAATTTCTTAACCACCACTACACGGTTGACTGTACCCACACTATAAAATAAACAGTTGTAATCATATTGCAAATCTATAAATAACATACAATATTAACATATAAACTCATGAAGTAAATAAAAAAAAACTTGTGAAACAAAACAAAGCAGTTAATATTTTTTCGTATAAAACTAAGGGTATTTACACGCCAATGTTATTCAGAGGATCCGAAATCAATTTTACGTATGTTACGCCCACGTTAGCTAAAATTCACGATTCGATAGTTTCGAAGCAATTTCGCGGACAAAAGAGCTTCGGCACTCGATTTAGGTGCCAATACATGGAATTATTGACAAACTCCAATTAATGTGTTCATCATATCAGTATGAATATAGACATATTTCATATGTGCTTTGTTTTTCAAACATAACTGTTACAGCGTTTGATGAATTAGTAACATAATCCAATGTGTCAAGTGTATAAAATGTATTAATGCGCTGAAATGTCTATTTAATTATTTATTCTTTATTGTAGACCATAATACAGAAAACGAGTAGAGTACAATATAAAGTATATACAACAGGCGGTCTTATCACTCTAAACATGATCTCTTCCAGACAACCTTTGCGTAGAGGACTGATGCAAACAATGGTTAAAATAGGTGTACAAAAAAATGTAAATACGTATAAATGTAGATATGTCTAAATCTATACATATAATAAATCTGTAGAAAAATTGTGTGTTCACGGTTCACACATAAACTACCGAATGAATTTTCATGAAATTGTGTATGTAGCCAGTAAATGACCGTGTATATTAAAAGATGTATTTATATTATAACGTCTTCATTATAACCACAACCCATTACGAGTTACTATGGGCCTATCCTGCCTTCTTCTTCAACATGTTTTGATTGCACTTTTGGATGTAGACATTCCTAAGAACCCAAAATCTAGTACATAACCTCTATGCTATCTCTACACAGGTAGACTGGGGAACGCAACCATGGCATAATAATGCCAGCTTTTCGTTCATTCATTCATTAAAAATTATGTTTACTGTTACCAGTTGGTGATTTTTTTTTTGAATAAATAGGTCACATATTATCATTCGTCACAGCCTCTTTAGTAAGTCAGCGGGGTGAAGAACGTGAAAGTGAAATCGGTCTTTGGAGAAGAAGTTAGTAAATACCCTTTGCAAGACAGTTTTACTTTTCCTTATACTGCCGTATAGAAGCGGCCTAAGAGATTCATCACTTCATTCTAACTTTCTATATCTCTTTGTTAAGTTTTCCCATCAAACATAAAAGGTGAAGGCAAACGACTATCTGTTCTACCATTTGTGGTGAAATTTTTCACACTTAACACATCCTACATATATGACTATTGTAGCTTTTGAGCAATTCGAAGAGAGGCATACGTATTCAATGTGAAACGTACGCAATAAGATCGCAGATCAGTTCCATGCAGTGTGTGAGACAATGCATAACATTAGCATAGTTGCATAAATATTGACTTGGACTAGCAATGCGAATTAGAAGCATGTCTCATCATGACTGTGGGTAGGCATGATAGTCAGCAACCATAATAAAAGCAGTGTATCATTGGGTGGTTATTGTTTTTTTTATTATTATATGTTCGTAATTTTTTTTTGTATTACGTTAAGGAGCTTAGGATTTTAAAGCGTTTCGACAATAAAACGCTGGCGACTACTGGGACAATTTTGAGAGCGTTTAGTGTTTTATATGCCAAAGGGATTTATGTTATTACCGTCCATATTTCTACGGACTGAAGCCGCTGAGAGGTCACGAAATCTCACTGAAATCTGTCTCATTCTCTTGTAAAGTTTCGTCTCTTTCTCACTTATCCCGCTGCTTTGAAGCGATGAATATTATGCCGGGAGTTATTCCGGGCACGTACGCGAGAGCGGGACGCGGACGCTCATGAACTGTGATCCCTAACTAGAGGGCGTAACATATTTTTGTATCGACGAACAAACAAATATTCGTTCGCCAAAATAAAGTGTCATGAACTTATTTACTTTTGAAGATTCATTGTTACTTTTATGCGTTTGACAATTTGAAAACGTGATTAGATTTCTATATACTTGTAATTGCTATTGATACGACAAACATATAATTATTTGTAAAAGTAAAGTTACTTTGACGGCTCCGTGGCGCAGTGGCTTAGCAAAAGTTGCAGCACCAAGGGCCGCGGGTTGGAATCCCGCACGGAAAAATATTTGTATGGCCTACAAATAATTGTTCCAGGTCTAGATGTTTGTCCTTGTGAAATTTATGTATATAAACTGCCCCCACGATACAGGAGAATATCCTAGTGTGGAGGTAGCGTATTTTATAAATAAAAAAATAATAAGTTAAAAAGGTTTACTTGTATACTGCATTTTAATTTAAGTTATGTTATTTTTTAAAATAAGGGTGACAAACGAGCACACAATCAACCTTATAAGATTATAAGTAGATGCTGTGACGTATAGACTGTAGCTGTGATCTGCCTCGTTTTCAGTAAAAAGTGTCACCGGTTCAACTCATCATACGAAACATGCAGCATATAAAGCAGTTAATAAAGCCAGCGCTATAATATGACTTAGTTGCAAATGTCTTAATAAAATAGTTCGAAGTGAAAATTTTACAACTCCTAATGAACAGATATTCGCACGTTCGGAGACGTCTGTAATATTGCAGAATTCAAAAAGTAACAAAAAATGTCCGCGAGATAAGGTGGAAGAGTTGCGATGACAACTTCACGAAAACTTCCTAATCAGTTGTAACAAATTTATGCCTCGTGCGTGCGTGCGCGTACCGCAAAAGTTTTTTGCCCCCACGTAATGCGGAGCGAAGCGAAGAATTTGGGTCTCTCGTGCAAAGTGTGATGGTTAATTTGAAGTTGTTTTGACACTTGTGACGGTAATTTGACTGCTGGCATTTCCTATTTAAGGCTAGGTAATTTTATGCCTTTCTTTAATTCGATTAATATGGTTTTAACACAGACAATTTCTATATTTCGTTGGATTAATTTTGACCTATTAGAAGTTTTTAATTATTTTGCAAATTGTGTACGTATAACACATGACAACATATACTTTATGTGTTATATATTATGCAATATAGTTCGATATTGTGTTAAAATATGAAGAAAATTATAAAACAAACAGAAAAACAGTTGTTCACAACAAATTTTGCAAGAGAATTTACTTCAGCTAGAGTTCAAAGTCTACTAAAACAAAGCAACCACCGTGTTTTTTTAAATATGTTTATTTTATAATGTCAAACTATATTAAGACGACTTGTAAAAATAACCCTCGATTTGCTCTTGAATCTGAAATATAATTATTTTGGAAGCTACGATTATAAGGTGAAAATATTAATGATGATGTACCCTTAGGTACTTTATTTGAAGGATATGGCCTTTATTTTTTTAAAAGCAACTAACAGCGCCGTGTAATGACATTGCAAGAGAATCCACTACCTCAGAAAAATTTAAACAGGAGATGAGCAGTAGAACCTTCACGATAATAACTCAAAACAGTAAAAAAGTTGTGCTCGCCAGCCACGTGTAAATCATGATCTACAAATATCTACTGATGAGGCAATTTACGGGGGAGACTTATGTTCAGCAGTGGAATTTAAATAGGCTGTAATTATTAATGAATCAATCAACCGTGTTGCGGCGAAGTAATAGAATCCATTACATGAGGTACTATCATTTCGAGGGTATCGTAAGAGGCTACAGATAGGACGAACTACGAATCTTCCTGATCAAAACACAAATTTATAAATAAAAAAGTTTAGGAAATGTGAGTAGATGACCGGATATAGTTCCGTTTTAGGGACACCTCCATATAGGACCAATTTTTTTACATGTTTACCGACATAAATGATGAAAAAACCGCAAAAGGATTTTTGGCGCAAATGCCCCTGAAATTTTTTACGAGGGTTTGAAGTTTTAGATTTTTAAGGCGGTTTTTCATGATAAAGCGCCAAAAATCCCTTTGGGGTTTTCCATTATTTATGTTGGTAAATATGTATTTTAACAGAGGTAGAGCCATGCGGCAGCTTTTGCTGTCGCACGGATGGGCCGGCTCGAACCGGGGTGGTACCACGACCTCACAGAATACCAGCGTGAAGTAGAGGGTTACTTCTGCGTTTCGCTTGGTGAGTGCAGGTGGCCGGAGGCCTTTTTTACTGGAAATGAGGCAATCCATCTTAGTCGTCACGGGTGACAACGCATCTGCATTTTGATTCGCAAACGAGGATAGATGTAGATGTCTATGGGCCGCAGCAACCACTCACCATCAGGTGGACTGTGTGCTCGTTTGTCACCCTCATCCTATAAAAAAAATATGTAAAAAAAAATGGTCCAAATCGGAGGTGTCCCTAGAACGGATTTCTACCCAAATGACCTAATAAAATATTGAAATACTACTAGTATCATCTCCCAATTGGATATTATTATTGTAATTGGTAAAATTTTTGTATAGTCTATGGTTGACTGGTGGAGAAGGCTATGAGGCATTAAGTGACGTTTGTAGCCTCTAGTTAAAAATATTTGCAAAAAAAAAATATTAATAAAAGGAATGCGAATTTTTCACTTATAACACATTTTAATGGTCGCTTCGATACAGAACTGCAATGCTATTATTTTGTTAGTATTAAGCCAACGAGACCTAGTAGTATTTGATTAAAATATTATAAAACGTTGATTATCATTAATCGTGGTAGAAGTTGTTGCAGCTGCAGCACGTATTTGTAGACTTAACTGGGGAAAGATCATGCTATCGCAGGATTCTAGCGTAAAGTAGCAGTTTAATGATGACGAAAATGAAGTAACTAACAGCTTTAAATATAGAAATCTGCAGATGCAATTTCACTTTTGAGAACTTAGACTCAATGCCTCACAGTCTGTATTTATATTGACATTTTTCATACTCAAACACTTATTTTAATGATATGAATTTAATGATATTTTAATGTCCGTTAAAGCAGTCAAAAGGTACTCCTATCATCTAGTAATTATAAAACACTTTATTCTCTGAAGTAAGAAGTAAAAAACCCCTTTGTAGGTCCATTGTAGGTTTCCATATGTCGTACGTCAACATGTTTTTTAATCTATTATCGTCTTTTCGTTACCGAAGAAGAAACGGTGAAAGAAACTCTGCAGGTGTCCTCTTTGTATATATTTTTAAAGGCCAATAATACAACATTCTATATCAAAAATAACACGCAATAGATCCATAAGCAGTTGAAGCATAGATAATAAAAGTACGCAACAAAATTAACAAATAAAACTAAAGCATGCTATATTATATATGTGTGGTAAATATGATGTGTTTTATAGCTTTGCAGGATCGTAGAAACTCTTTTTGTTGCAGACGATAGACCTTCGTGGTGAAAACCGCATCGGCATGTGCATTTTTGTTACTTTGCATGCCGTAAGCGCTAAGCGCATCGGTATGTTCTACTAGGGCCTAAAAATTAAGATTCCAACGTTTTGTCGCATGAAATCGTATCTAGCAATCATATTGTACATATAAGTGATATGAAAAGTACATTGTTAGAAAGATAAATGACTGTTGAACTTATTAATATTTTTTTAAATCGATTAATTGCTATTTTAAATAAAAAGGGGTTTTAGTGGCTTATGGTGTGAATTTATCAAGGCCGCAAGGGTTGTAAAAACGATAACTTTTGAAAATTTCAATAGTTCAACTCAATATATTTTTAAAACTCTCCATCTATTTACTTCTTTTAAAAACTACTGACTAAGTAGACATTAGATATTCAATAATAAATCAGAATTTAATACGAAAGGATTAGTGTGAATTATAGGATACCAAGCAGATGTTAGCAACCAGCCATCTTCTCTATTGAAATTAGAATATTATTTGATTACAATAGCCTCACAAATCATCCTTGTAAAATCTAACCTATATGAAACATAATATTGCGTTGTAAAAAAAAGAAAAAGAGAATACATTATGTTCTTAATAGAAGTAGCATACATTGTTTTAATATTTTTTTCTAATTTACAAAGCAAGTAAGGGTATTATTTAATTCTATTTATCCCGACACAGGGGTTAAATTTAAAAATTTATAAACTCATGGAACTCATGCAAAACAAAGTTTTGAAGCAAAAGTCTTTAGAATGCCCTTCTGCTTACTTTTCACATTTCTTAATACAAGCTAATGCGTGTGACCATTTCACAAGCGATTGCGTTTCAATTGAACGGGGAGTTTTCTTTATGAACATTTTGACGAAAATATTACTCACAGCTAATAGTAAATCATAATAATACTTCTTTTACAGGATAGGGTGACAAACGAGCACACAGTACACCTGATGGTAAGTGGTTGCTGTGGCCCATAGACAACTACTTCTATCCTCAATTACGAATCAAAATGCTGATGCGTTGTCACCCGTGAGGACTAAGATGGAATGCCGCTTTGCCAGTAAAAAGGGTATCCGGTTCTCTACACTCACGATACGAAACACAGCAGCGTTAAGCTGCTATTTTACGCTTCCCCGGTCGAGCCGAACCATTCGTGCTACAACTATACTACTAATATAGCTGCAGCATGGATCTACCAATATGTAAGATTGCTGGCTATTATATTTTCGTACCGTGGGTGTTGTAAGAGATGTCAAAGCGAATCAAACAAAGGATTACTTTACGGATGTATATGATGGCTACGTGGCTCAGTAGCTTAGCAATGAGTTGCATCGTTGAGAGCCGCGGGTTCGTTTCCCGCACAGTAAACGACGGTGTTCGTTACCCGTACGGTGTTCGTTCTTGTAAAATTTACTTATATGAACTGCTATCACGACAAAGAAAATCCTAGAGTGGGGGTGCGTTTAATGAAGAAAGTAAAAGAAAATGTCAAGGCAATCTGACATAATAGCGATTGATCTTAGAAAATGGTTTTTAGAACAAGAAAATTTTGTGACCTCATATTCCGTGTTCGTGACAATAAAATACATATACTCGTATATTGTAATCATTAGTTTCAGGTGTCTTACAATAACGAGTAGCAGCGGTTTCCTAATAACAATAAAAATAATAAACTCTGGGTTGGTACCCATGCCAAGCGTTGTAATCGCACATATGCCTCCTATGAGGCAATCTATGGGCGGGGACTATGTTCAGTAGTGAACTTTTGGTAGGCTAAAACCGTAAAACAGTACCATCGCAAATCCTACCTTTACCATATTATGAAATGAAGAATGTGCCGACTGTTTTACTTGCCATGTTGTATAAGGCGACTAATATGATATTCAGTTTGTGATTGTGTAGGCGATTGGCCATCTATCACTTGTCTCACAATTTTCCATCTTAACGCATATTTTGTGTCTAAACGTGGTCCGAGCTGGTCACAGGCGTGATTTTATGTATATACAACATGTAACAAAAACCCTGTGGTACCCCTTAAGTGCATTATCATTCAAACATATAGAAATAACTTTTTTTTTAAAATTCGACCCATTTTTTTATTTTATATATATATTTTTTAATTTTATGTGGTTTTATTACCTCTTACCGATACTAGCCGATGCTAAAGCAAAGTAAAGCGGGGTGTTTTGCATACAATTATTTTTTAAATTAAAATTTAAAAAAATATTGGTCGTGTTTTTTAAAAAAAGTTACTTCTATAGGTTTGAAAAATGATCCTGATAACGTACTTAACGGGAGTCACAGGGTTTTTGTTACATATTGTATACAGGGTTATTTTTCAACAAATACGCGTACACGCGCTCTTCTATGTGCGATTCAATTCACAACGTTTTTGCCGACCGATGGACACTTACGAATATGTGTGTGCGTAGTAAAATAGGAAGCGTTAGATATTTATGAATGGCAATCAGTTAAAATAATGCATTACCACGCATTTTGAATTTAAAAGATAAAAAGGACAGAATGCTTGATAATTATTTATTAATTTAGTTTTCTTCAGCGTTTGCCTACGTTAGTTATTCTGAACTATCTGTCTCTTTTCAAATAATATTTGAGGTTGTGTTGATATTGCCCTCTTGCCTCAGATATTGAGAGAAAATATTTATTTTACTGCATAATGACAACCTTTTATAGCCATAAAAGTTTCAGACCTTAATAATATAAATATAATAGTTAAGCCGTTGCAGAAGATGACGAAAAAGGGACACACAGAATTTGACGTGGCGAACTAATCTAGAAGTTTTAAAGTATAGCCTGTTCTGTCCCTTTTGAGTAGTTTAAATAGTGGTGCATCTTGGTTAATCTGAAGACAATAAATATAAATTTATGATTAATTTTTAATCGGACACGGTCGATTAGAAGATACGAGTTTATGTGGTAAAGTATACATGCACTTGGACCACTAAATTAGTCCTCGCTTCAGTCGATATCTCTCGACAAAATAAAGAAATTATTCATATGGATGAAGTCGGTCAGTAGACCATGGTCATTATGATCTGTTTATTTTTTTTAAACATTATTAAAAGCAATAGAATAAAGTGTACTAAATACATATTTTGAAGATTGAGAGAATATATCCATGTGAAATTTATTATTACTCGTATATTATATTAATTTGATGATTATTTTGGTTTTATTTCTGTAAAACTTAAAAAAAATATTGAGTCTTGATAGCTTCATTGCCAGGCGTTCTCCTTCAATTTTATAGTATCTCATAGTACCCTACCTCATATTATTCCTTGGATGTCAAAAGAGGCGACAGAGGGAAATTATATATGATCGACAACAGAGGTTTCTGGTAACAAAACGATATAACAAATAACTGTGGAAGCCAACCTAGCAAATATACCCCTATTAGGCAGTCTATGGGTGTGGCTTATGTTTAGAAGTGGGATTTGATAGTCTGTAATGATGATAATGTATTATTTGATAACTTGTTATAATATTAAGCCCGGCCATTTTTGGGAAAACTGTTATTACGACATTAGTCTTGCTGATCTTTCGCATAACAAAATTTCAAGCATCTAATTAAACAAAAGAAAAGAAAAATAATTAAAGAATTTCCTTCTATTTTTTCATTTCACTTTCTTAATTTTACACACACTAGTAATTCCATTCGTTACATTTGAGTGTTTCAGAAGAGAAAAATTGTACCTGGATAAACAATAAAAAAAAGGTAAAATATCCGTACCGGAGACCTCTGTATTTGTCAGTTCAATTTGGAGAAATCTTTCTTGCAACTGGGGAGAGGGGGGGGGGAGGCTTATGTCCAGCAATGTACTTTAACGGGCTGATAAATAAAACACACATACTTGATTCCACAGAGCATTATTTAAATACGGAATCTTTAGAATTTCAGACAATCCGAATAAATTATACCAATGTATTATATATTTTTATTTCATAATCCGCTTCATCCTTTTTCTTTAACCGGGGAGAGCCGAGCTGGGATGAAAGAAACTGCACCTTAAGCGAATACGTGGAGTCAATTTGCGAACAAAGTTTTGCTATTGGTTTGGCACTGCGAATCCAACGAGACTTCTTTACTGGCTTAAATAGTGTAGTTAGTGTTTGTTTGTTGAGTCACAAAATACAGTACACTTGTTTATTTGCCTCCCATGCTTTGCTCACTGTGGGAGTTCAAAATGACAATAGTTTAACGTAGTAAATTTACGATTTTGTCAATTTTAATGTCATGAAATGGAAAGGTGTAAGGAAAAGAAAAAAAGATTATTAAATTACTATAAGGTGATATTACACAGTGGTCTAATAACCAAGTAGTATTTTATTTACCTTACTTAATACTAATCATGCAAATAGTTTTTAATATCCTTTTCCAAATCTTTCATTACCTAATCTGGGAATGTATGAAAATAGTGACGCCTACATTCCCAAAACTACATTAATTTCAATATTTTTTTATATTAGTCTATATTAATATACATGTAATACACATAAATTAAATCCTCTTAAATCGTTCTGTATATTAACGAAAACCGCATCAAAATTTGTTGGGTATTTTAAAAGATCTAGCGTGGTGAGAAGCTACTTTATTTTATACTATGTAGAGATATTCTTCAAAAGAGAAATTTTAATTATAAAATACTGTGATGTAGAGTAGTCCACACGACATATATAATAATATCAATCTAAATTGTTGTTATAAGAGTAGTCTAATTAAAAATAGAGACGTCAACACGTCACATCTTCTCATTGACACCTTTCCAACATTACATGGCGACCCTACCAGGTATATTACACATTTTATATGTTTATATTTGTAAAATTTCCTCTGTTTATATTTATCGTACCTTGCGTATGTCTATGTGTTATGTGGGCTACACACGATCACTTTCAACTGTCAGTTTTGACTGACCAGTTTTAACTGAGTGTGTGTATTATGAAAACTGTCAGTTTTTTTATTATCAGTTAAAACTGATGATATATTGTTGATACATACTTTTTAACTGAAATGACGGAACTGATCAGTTAAAACTGTGCGTGTGTAGGCGGTGTTTCTTTAGTCGTGCTGCGATCACGAGATTGAGGTAAATTTCTTCACTCATTCTGAGATAGTTGTGCCAATCCTTCGAAACAATTTTTAGTTCGGTTAATAAATTAACATGGGAATAAATTTTCCTTTTTTTTAACCACTCTTTACACCACTTTTGCGTTTATTTTTTTAAATTTTATATTTTAAAATTAATAATAAACCAAGAACGGCTAAAGCGTCGTCGTCGGCTAATGACATCTTGAGATGATAATGTTGTTTGTGGTCATAGAGAACAGTTAAAAATGAACGTGTGTGGGTGCAAAGGACGTCAGTTTTCACTCTCAGTTAAAACTGGTCAGTCAAAACTGACAGTTAAAAGTGATCGTGTGTAGCCCTTATTATGTGGTCTATGTCAACAAAGTTCATGAAAGTTATGACTCAGAAACTAGTACATTGCTATCCCACAATTTATCTTAGGCGGGATTTACACAAATTATTTTTGACGTCAGACAATTAATCACTTTTTGTTTGCAAGCAGTTTGTTTAATGAGTGTCTACAATTTTATTTTAATATATAAATATAAGAAATTAAATTTATGAAAAGGATCACTTCATATTTATTTTAAAATAAAACATCTTATTTAGGCGAGAACTGGACTCCTTCTTTTCTTGAAAACGAGACATTCCATATTTGTCCTCAGGGGTGCTCTCTACCTTTTGTCGTTTTGATTATTTATGGAGGATAGATAAAGGTTTCGCTAGTCCACATCATACTTAAATATTTGTGTAATAAAATCGTTAATTTAAACGTGCTAGAGCCATGCTGCAGCTATATTAGTAGTATAGTTCTAGCACGAAGGGGACGGCTCAACCGGGGAAAGACCACGCTCTCAGAGAATACCAGCGTAAAATAGCAGCTTAAAAATGCTGTTTCGTATGGTGAGTGTAGAGAATCGGATACTCTTTTTAGTGGAAAAGAGGCGTTCCATCTTAGTCCTCACGGGTGGCAACGCATCTGCATTTTGATTCGCAAACGAGCATTGATGTAGATGTCTATGGGCCACAGCAACCACTTACCATCAGGTGAACTGTGTGCTCGTTTGTCACCCTTATTCAATCTAAAAAAATATACGAAACATAGGAGTATTGCTACTATTTTACGCTGATATTCTGGGAGAGTGTAGTCCTTCCCCGGTCATACCGAACCTTTTTGCTGCATTAATAATAGAAGCAGCGTGGCTCAACCATTTCACAAGCATGTACGTATAAAAACAAATAAAAGTAGGCGGTAGAATCTACATAATTTTTTCTACATTACGCACACAGCTAGCTTGAGTTTAGATAAGGAGTGAAATATATTAGACCCTGTTTGTGTTTTTCGTAGTTTCCCTGAAACACTCGACTTAATATCAGTGATAAGACTACGCGTGTCGGTTTGAAAATCCACTGGCAAATTGTTTTTCTCTCCCTCCATCTTAAGGTAGGCTTTTTAACCCTTGCCCCTGCGAATTGGATAACGAAGATGGATGACTCATCATTACCCTTCCAGCGTGAAACTGTGTTGCGTGGAATATCATGTCGCCCGTGTTTATTGTTATTTATTCTAATACATTTTCACTCTGAATCACTTTTGTCAGAATGCGAATTATATTATTGAAAATTCGCAAACATCACCTTTTTTTCCTGTATTTAGTTTATTGGTTTAACGTAAATTTCTCTTTATATACAAATAGATACGTAGATTTTCCGTACGGTGGTAGAAAGAGAGTCCATTACCTAATTTCTGTCACTGAGTGAAGCATATAGAATACTAAAAATAAAAGGGACAGGATGACCTCATGGTCTCCAATAGATGGCGACCAGCAACGGCAAGCAATTTTAAAAGTGCTAGACATCTGGTAATACGTTCTTCCTAGAATAGAAGAGGCCGATGTCCAATAGTGGACAATAAAAAGGTGATGAGGAATAAGAAGATACAAAGTTGATCGATATATTTTTCTTTTTTTTTAAAGGATTGGGTGACAAACGAGCACACATATATCTATATCTATTCTCGTTTGCGAATCAAAACACAGATGCGTTGTCAACCATGAGGACTAAGATGGAATGCCTCTTTTCCAGTAAAAAGGGTCTCCGGTTCTCTACACTCACCATACGAAACACAGCAGTGTTAAGCTGCTATTTTACGCTGGTATTCTGTGAGAGCGTGGTCCTTCCCCGGTCGAGCCGACTGATTAGTGCTACAACTATACCAGTAATATAGCTGCAGCATGGTTCTACCACGTATAAACTATATAATTATATATTGAAAATTCATTATATTTTTATTTTCTAAGTTTCTGATGATTTCATAATATAACCCTTTTCATTGCTTTTTAGTTTTATAAACACGAGTGCATATATTTTGATGTTAATTTATTAGATCTTTCACATACAAAATATTTTAATTAATGACTTGTATTTTAATTAGAACCGATTGTTAGATTAGTGTAGTTAACGATCTTTCGAGAAAATGGAGCCAAGTATGTGCTGAGGAATTAAACATTTTATTTCATTAGTTATGTCTGTATCACGATTCAACTCATGTGCTTTGTTTATAAAATTTAAGTACGGTGGTTATTTAAAAATTCACTTTTAAGTTTTCCGATCACAGTAACTGAATTTATCGTGTTCCTTATCATTACAGGCCTTTACAAGTCACAAACTTCCGATAAAACATAGGCTTCCCCCGAGAAATGCCACAAATTAGGGTATAAGCTTCCACATATGGCTAGCAGTGAAGGAAAGTAATTACACATTTGAATATAAGATACGGTCTTATATCAGTTGTTTCAACTGCTGGCGTGTTAAGTAATAATAATAATAATTTACTTAAAACATTAAAATGTTGGCATAAGTAATAAACGTTTTCTGTTTAAATTAGTTCAAACATAAAACTTTTTAAAGTGTTGGTATGTCACAGTTCATACGTGCCAGTAAAAGAGTTACAATTAAAATATTATTTTACGTCAACATTTATAGTATATTTAATTAAAAAAATAATTAAGTAATTCAAAAGAACTTAAATAAAACCTCATCAAATAGACAGTCTGTCAGACAATTTCTCCAAGCGATGCCTTCATCAACTTCAAATACGAATAAATTTTGAAAAACAAACTGCAAAATTCAAACAAGAACAATAAATCCGACGGTAAATTACACCGCGATCCCGTTCAAACGGGAGCCTTATTTGTTCGTTTGCAATCTCTTCTAGTTCCGTATATGATTAAAACACTGCACAGGACACCGTTCCTATGGGAAATTATCGGGGCAAATACACTGCATAATTAGCACTTGCAAAAGCGTTGTGGAATACCGGGGGTCTATTATTGCGTCTCTGAGTTCGCACATTATGATGTCCAGTTATCAGAAGTGGGTGTAAAGAGACACAAAGGTATTAGTACTAGATTATTATTAAATCAGTATGTATTTTAAAATTTCTAATGACTGGAATTTTGTTATAAACGTAAATTATAATAATAAAGTCCTTATCATGCCGTATTGAATGAAGTTGCAAAAATATATATATATATAATGTCCTATCCATATTGTCATCATAATCAATATCATCAACATCTGCTGATCATAGTCCCCTAGTAATGCCAAAAGGCTCAGTCTTAAACCACCTGCATACATATTCGTCTATAGGAACTAAAACAGTGGTTTTTAACAGTGGTAGAGCCACACGGCAGCTTATGCTGTCGCACGGATGGGCCGGCTCGAACCGGGGTGGCACCACGACCTCACAGAAAACCAGCGTGAAGTAGAGGTTTACCTCTGCGTTTCGCTTGGTGAGTGCAGGTGGCCTGAGGCCCTTTTTACTAGAAATGAGGCATTCCATCTTAGTCCTCACGGGTGACAACGCATCTACATTTTGATTTGTAATAGAGGATAGATGTAGATGTCTATGGGCCGCAGCAATCACTTACCATCAGGTGGACTGTGTGCTCGTTTGTCATCCATATCCTATAAAAAAAAATATATTTGCCGTAAGTGTATCTTGAAGAAAAAACTTCTCATACTTGCTGAATTACCGGACGAAGAGATTGTCTTGAAATTCGAATCATGGATTTTTGAATCAGATATGTGATGGAGATGTGATGTGATGATCATATTATTATGATTTCCATCCAGATAAAATTATTTTTAGACTTCCGCCCTTAATTTGTATTTTTACACAAATGCAGGATTCAGTTTTCTGAACGAAGATGAGTGAATGAGATGGATGGACGTGTGAGCAAGAGGGAAGATGAAAACGGTAATTGGCGGAAAGACAAATGGGAAGACGTGTGCAAATTGTAAGACTAACTGTGAAAATTAATTAAAGAAGCCAAGTACCTCCTAGATAAATTTATTTATCGTTTCCACACAAATATTGGTGTAGGCGGTAGATAGAAGAAAAAGCATAAGAACTGGTGGTCACGGAAGTTCAACACTGACGCAAGCTGAAAATACGACTCAAATATCTGTTGGGCCACTGTCATCCAATATTTACGATGGAACATTTTAGTACATTTATCATCATCGTCATTACATCCCTTTACAAATCCACTACTAAAGGGCTCCCCCTAGTCGTTATATAATCCTTACTTAATTCAGTTGATTTACGCGACTTCAGCAAAAAATATATTTCTATAGTAAACAATTTTTTTCGTTCCAAGTACAATTTGTTAGTCTATAAAAATCTTTTAGTTTGAGTGAGTTCAATATCCAATCTTGTCAATCATCGTCTAATATTTGATTATTAGAGCCAATATTCTGCATGAACATATTTCTGAGAATTTATATAAAATATTACCAACTTGCTCGATACTGATTAATAATAAAATACGAGTTGTGTTGTTTTTACCGACAAGAAAATTGTAATAACCTTAATAGTCTGCCTTATTATAATATTCTTACTTCACTTACGAAGCGCTTCAATACAAAACACTCGCAGACTAAATAAAACAAGCTAAAGGAAACATTTCATTAAAATAACAGAATCAGTTTCGTGCATCTTGAGAATGGCCACTTCAATCTCGTCCGTCTACTCACCGAAGCGATTGTGCAACATCCGGAGTGGACATTCCGCCCAAATAATTTCACAGCAAAGCGAGATGAAATAAAACTGTTGCAACTTCACATATTTCTCGTATGTGCAGTCTCTTCAATTATATCGGAGTTGCAAATATGGCCGCCACTTTGTAGAATATAAAATTAATTTTGCATTTTTATGAGCAGTTTTCCGTAGGATGGGACGTTAGGCAAAGAGACTGCTAAAAGTGTCTACGGCGGAAGCATACGTAGTTCTGACTTTTTATTTGAATTCGATTTAAGCGTTTGCTGTGTAACTATAGTAAGTAAAGTGTGTATATAATTCCATTTCGTAAAAAATGTTTAATACATACACTTCTTTAAATACACCTCGCTCTATCAAATATAGTCTATCTGAAAAACTTATCTAGCAAACATTCCTTATCATAAAAAGAAATTAAACAATATTAACTATATATCTTGAGAATAATGGAAAGAAGTTCTAAAATTAATTGAATTCGGACAAACCAAAGAACATCATATATTTATATAAGGACATCATATTTCAGGCGTTAAATATCCCACATAGGTTTATTTTCAGACGGCAGTTTAAGAGAATTGCTAACCCCATTTTGTATCACGGATATTTGAAGAAAACTAAAGTTAAGAAAGTTAATGTTACAGCCTATGTACCTCCCACAGCTGGGCACAGGCCTCCTCTTATTTCTGAGAGGGTTTTAGGGCAAGGAAATGTCCGCCACGCTGACCCAATACGTTCCAGTTCGTGAACTTCACATGTCTTCGAAATATTATTTTCATATTTCTCAGAGATGCAGGTTTCCTCTCGATGTTTTCCTTCACCCACAAGCACGTGGTAAATCAGCACTTAAAATTGCAATTAACAATTTCATTGGTGCCGGCGGGGATCAAATTTAGGTTGTTTTTTTTATGGATAAGTTTGACAAACGAGCACACAGTCCCCTTGATGTAAGTGGTTGTTGTCGCCTATAGATATCTACTTCTATCTTCGTTTGCGAATTAAAATGCTGATGCGTTGTCAGCCGTGAGGACTAAGATAGAATAAGATAGAAAGAGGGTCTCCGGTTCTCTACACTCACCATACGAAACACAGCAGTGTTAAGCCGCTATTTTACGCTAGTATTCTGTGCGAGCATGGTTGTAGTCGAGCCGACCTATTGTGCTACAACTATATTATTAATATAGCTGCAGCATGGCTCTACCACGTAAAACGTCTACACATGCTCGCGAAATGCAACATTTACAGCGAGCGCTAACCATCTGAGATACCACGGCTCTTTGAAGAAGGTAACTATAGAAAATGCCAAAAAAAATTATTGGCTTCCGACAGATTGCGGTATAACTATCTCGTGAAAACTCGAGGAAAAACAACTGCTAACTGATGGTCTGTTTATCCGATTGTCCATCCACCTAAGTAATAAAAAGATTGTGTCAAATCTTCTTCCACAACAAGAGGAACTTATGTACAGCAGTGAACTTGTACGGGCTTATGAATAATTAAATCTGTAGAATGAAGTAAGTACCATTAAAATTTTAGGGATATATGTGACCACAGACTTTAATGATATGACGAAACATCTCGAAATAAAATGTTGATTAAAGAAGCTAGGCTATATTAAATTGAAATTTACATAGAACTATAAGTTTAAGAAGTTTCCATATAAATTGTTATTAAGTTTGTAGATAATAGTCCGAAAATACATTACTTTGTTAAACAAAAAACTAATAACGCTATTATGCACTCCGAGTAAGCTTATATTTGTGTTAGGAGTGGATGGAGTATTTATGGATACTTTAATGTGATATTCTGGCGCTATCTCAGTTCAATTACTGAAGTTCTACCTTTGGCCCAAGACCAAATTACAATACAGAGAGAGCAATACAAAGAGTGCAAAATGCTTGTGTTCGTTATTGCTTTAATGTGCCCATAAGAGACTCCATTACTCTGTACCTCAACAAAAAAGGCTTAATTAACATGAGTGCTAGAAGGCAGCTTCAGTACGGTTGCACAGTGCATAGGGTAATATAGAGCAAAAGCCTGAGTAGCTGTTTGAAAAACTTCTATCGATCAAAGATATCCCACTTCGAAGCCATCGTACGAACTTATTAAGCCTGTTGAATATGCCAAAACATAAAACAACGCGTTACACAGAATGTTTTAAGTTTACTGCAGCAAGAATATGGAACGATTTGCCCCCTCCTCTAACAAATGAAATGAGTACGTCAAGCTTCAAAGCTAAATATAAATCAGCATTGCTGAAGCGACAAATTGCTGCAGAAAATTTGAAACATGCCTACTGGAAATACATAAACTTGAGAGACTTTTTTGAACATTTTATTGTGATATTAACCCTTTAAACAACATTCCCATGTATAAACGGAACAATCACACATGGCATCACACACATACACACATACATAATTTTGTACATATGTTTTTTTAATGTGACAATAAAATCATATTTATTTATTTATTATCACGACAATAATCGAATAGTGGCTTCAGTCCTACTATTTTCTGGTTTTAGGTAGGCTGGTGGTATTAGATTACTGTCGATACAAACTTTAGATACTAGACGCTACAAAATAATTCTATTACATAATGTAGGAAAAAATAAAAAAAAATAAAAGAGAAATCGTATCCATGTCGTATCGTGAACACTAAACGTTCGCTTCTGTTCATAGTTCACAACTAACTTTTATGATTGATGACGTTCGCAGCCAATTTTTCCATTCATCATAGTTAATTTTATAGAAGTGTCGTGTGTAGCTGATGCGATAAATTAGCGAAGGCGCGCCATCTATTCACTGCTAATGAAGAATGGGAAGTTAATTTGTTTTGTTGTAATGGACAATTTGATTCATGGTTGCTATTTATTTCCTTTTTCAAATGTTTGTAGTCTACATTACACAACAGTACTATATTATTATACAAAAAAAAAATAACCATCATTAACCCGCGTCCATTGATTTCCTCTATGTATTACCAAGGTGTCACTTCATATCTGCTATTATTTCAATTGGTTACAAGATCGATGGTACAAAATATTGATCCACCAATATGCGAGCTTTTTTAAATATTAAAATATAATAATCGAACGGACTCTTCGTCTTTCTTACCAGTCCGTTAGTCTACTGTTGGATATGTGCTTCTTTCATTCAGAAGTGTGTGAAGTATGAGTTACAGATTATTTTGATTTAAGATAATTAATTGAATAAGGCGTTACTTTGCGGAAACTTATTTTATTAAATATCTTAAAAAATAATTTGATTATATCCGCGTAATAAAATAAAAAAAATGTGACTTCCCTAATCTGAAACGGAGCACCTCAATTGCGTGCACTATCAAGTGCGGATATAAGAAAATAGTTTTTAAGATCTTTAATATTTTGATTTAGTTTTATGATTAACGTTTGGTTTTCTGTATTACTTTTTTTATTATTGTAATTTTTCTCACCTGCTGCAAAGAGAGAAAATGGTTTATTTATTATCACATTTTAGTTTTTTGATCATTTATCAATTTTTTTTTGTCATTTGAATCATCATTACAGCCCTACACAAGTCCACTACTTAACATAAGCCTCCCCAAGGAAAGCTATAAATAACGGCCACCTGGATCCATTTACTTCCTACTTATCTTACCAGGTCGTCGCTTCATATAGTATTGTGAGTGTAAGGTTTGAATACGAAACTATTAAGAAGCTGCTGTAATTTTCTTCTTATGTATGTAAACATTGAATCTTCTTGCTATGTAATTTTGTGACTATTTTTCTATTAAACTCGTAACCACGTGTCCTCTTTATTCTTTTAAATTAATAATAATAACAATAGAATCATTTTTATTTCGTCTACACAGATATAACATTTCACATTACTACTTAAATAATGCAATTGTATTTATCAAGAATTATGTGAATTTTTAACCACAAGGTTCTTTTAAATTATTGAATTTTTCACGAATAAGGTACTTTAAACCACAAGGTGTATAATTAAGAAGTTCCATTAGTGAAGACCCATTATTAGCTTTTATGTTGAATGCAGACTCTCCTGCTATTATTTGTCAATTAAGTGATATGATGTTACATGTTTTATGTTCGTTATGCTTTTAAAATGAATTGTGGTTATTTTTATTTGAGTCAGTATCAGAAATGCACGCAATTTAATATAGTGGTTTACAAAGTAGAGTAACTATAAAAAGTGTGTGTTAGTAGGTTTGAATGCTTTTCATTCATATTATTTCTAGTTCATAATTAGAATTTGAGTTTTTTATATTTATAGAGCTGTGGGGAATTTACGTTAAAGTTATTGCGTCTTAAATAGATAGAATCGCAACTCAACTATCTATTATTTTAAAACTAGTATCAAATCTGGTGTGATTCTTGATTTAATGAAGCATAGTGAAGTAATTTTATTTAAATCTGGTAGTAAACTGGACCCCGCCAATTTTAGACCTATTTCTGTACTGCCAATATGTAGTAAAATTTTTGAAATAAATATTCTTGATCAAATATTTTAATGTAAATAATTTACTTCATAAAAATCAATTCGGTTTCACAAGGGGTCGCTCGAGAACTGATGCTGGTGTTGAGCCGATTCCATATATCTTTAATGCGTGGGAGAATTCATAGGATGGAAGTTGTGTATATTCTGTGACCTATCCAAGGTCTTCGATTGTGTTCACCATGAAACATTAATCAGGAAACTTCAACACTACGGTGTAAGAAGTGGTACTCTTAAATTATTTATTTTATATTTAAGTAACAGAAAGCAAAAGTTGTCATTTATATAATGAGTCCTTCCGGGTCGATAGTACAAATGGGCGTGCCTCAGGCCTCAATTCTCGGTCTCTTTCAATTTAATCTATATATTAGTGACATACCTTACATAGTAGGGAATAACCCTGATATAGTATTATTTGCAGATGACACTTCTTTAATTTTCAAATTATGTCGACAACTACTAAAATATGACGAAGTAAATAATGCTATATCTAAATAAGTAAATTGGTTCAATGTTAATAATTTGCATTTAAATGGCACTAAAACGAAATGTAAGAAATTCATGACTCCAAATGTCAAGCAATTAAATACTAATGTAATTTTAAATGGGGAGAAACTGAGTCTTGTAGATACCACCATTTTTCTTGGAATCACACTAGACGCGAAGCTTCAATGGAGCCCCCATATATCAAAACTAGCAAGCAGACTTAGTTCTGCAGCATATGCTGTAAAAAAGATTAGAAATCTTACCAGTGTTGAAACAGCTAGACTAGTTTACTTCAGCTATTTCCATTGCATAATGTCTTATGTTATTTTGCTATGGAGACACGCATATTCATTCTGCAAATACTAGGAACAGACACAAGCTAGTAGTACCGTAGTAGATGGAGTCGTGTAGTCGTGAGTTCATTTTTGGGGCGATGTATACGTTTTTACAACTAAATTCCAGAAAATATACAAAATTTGACCCGCTCAAAGTTCAAAAACTTTATTAAACTAAGTTTGTATAAAAAGGGTTATTATAATATTAAGGAATTAATGGATGACAATAACCCCTGGGAAAGGTGATCGCTATTAAGCTATTTCTAATTTGTTTTGTATTGTTAATTGTAACATATATGATTATAAGCTGTTTCTTGCTGGTTATTCCCAGGACAGAGGCATTTTCCGAACCAGAGGTAAATAATAAAATGCGACTTTCAATAAGTATTATTTATAATCTATATTGAATAGAAAATTTTCTGTTTCTATTCAATATATTATTCATTTCTTATACAACATGTAACAAAAACCCTGTGGTTCCTATTGAGTGCGTTATCAGAATCAGTATTCAAACGAATAGAAATAACCTCATTTCAGAAAAATCGACTATAAAAACATTTTACTTAAATATTTTTTTTTTACAAATTGTATTTCTTTTTATTAACTAACTGATACGCGCATGAGTGAAGCGGGGTCTTTGACAATACTGTTACTCACCAGCCAATGCGAAAGTAATAAAACTACATACAATTTGCAGATAAAAATTTATTTCAGTAAATTTAATTTTTTCATGGTCGATTCTTCTGAAGTTAATTATTTGAATAGTTTTGAATACTAATTCTAATAACATGCTTAACAGGCACCACAGCGTTTTCGTTACATGTAACACGTAAACACGCTTTTTGATTACGATAATGTTTTTGAAGTAATTTCAACCGCAGTCACAATTTCCCTTTAATAAGGTACAGTAGGCAACATGCGTATTTAGGGTTGCCAGATGATCGGGATTCGTCGATATTTTACTTGGTAGAGCCATGCTGCAGCTATATTATGGTTGTATCACCAATGGGTTGGCTCTACCTGGGAAGGACCACGCTCTCAAAGAATACTACCGTAAAATAGCAGCTAAATACTGCTGTGTTTCGTTTTGTGCGTGTGGACAACCGGGAGGGAATGGAATGCCTCCTTTCCAGTAAAACGGGCCTCCCCGTTTTACTGGAAAGGAGGCATTACATCTTAGTACTCAGGGGTGAGAACGCATCTGCATTTTGATTCTTAATTGAGGATAAATGAGGATAAATGTCTACGTGCTACAGCATCCACTTACTATTAGGTGGACTGTGTGCTCGTTTGTCACCCTTATTCTATAAAAAAATGTCTTCAGACTCCCGACAAAACTCAAAATCTCCAGACATCTCCAGCTTCTTTTCACATCACAGTTGTCTTTGATTTAACAAAAGTTGTGTTAGTGACCAGACTGAATTTTTAAGTTAACTGTTTGAATTTTAAAACTTTTCTGAGGCTCAAAATTAGTGGATCTTGTTAATTCCAATGACAAATACTATGTATGTTATGTGTCAACAATGATAAGTCTTTTTGTAGCCTACTTATTTAAAAAAAAATAAACTTTTAATTTTACATTTTTATTTTTTATATTTATTTCTCCGGACAATAACTACATTTTGTAATCCCAATATTTTAAAATTTTGTCCAGATATTTTGGTCTTACGATCTGGCATACATAGATATATTATTATTTATTGGATACTGGATACACACGAACAATTTATATATATATATATATATATATATATATATATATATATATATATATATATATATATAGATTTGCGTTTGTTTATAGAAACTTAGTTTGACGATAAGAATTAGATCAAAATTTATAATTATAATTAATAGCGATGTGTATTTGTTTTACATTTCCCACGAATCTTGATTTGATAACGAGGGATCAGCGTTAAACACTTTTATTTAACATAAGCAACTAATTAAAGTATTTTAAGATACATTACACTAAAAAATAAAAATTTAAATTTATAGATATTATCAACAATTGTATATTTTTTTTAAATAGAGCAAATCAAAACTCAAACAAAAATCAAAAATCAGCTCCACATTCTGTACATGTGATCTTGTATTATATGCGACGTATTCTGGCTGATGCATTTATGATACAAAGTATAAAAAGCGAAAAAGTAAAGCTCATAAAAACGTGAGCTTTTAAAGAATATGTTTCGGGCTTAAGGTCATTTCGTCTTGTATTAAAATTAAGCGCGGACATCAAGATACTGATCCAGATAATGATCTAAAATTCAATGTAATTATAGTAGATCGTGTTGTTTTCAGCGGATGTATATGGAACACATCGGAAATATATTAAGTCTATTTACGTAACTTAGAAATGTTTTATATGAACCATATCTATTCGATAGTATTCTAAGACATTTCTTTACATGCCTCATATACGGTATAGTACTTCAGATATTCTTTTGACATTATAAGGTATTATATCATTATAAATTGTTATATTCTTAAGGTTTTAATAGAAACAATATAATTTTTAAGAGAGACTGGTATCATTATCAGTCTCTTTAAAAAATATAGAAACAAAAATAACATATTACAACAATATAAATAAAATTGAAGTGTCTGTTTGTAATGTCAAAATAACAGATTTTTACTAATTGCATATGAAAGTTTATACGGTACTTATAACAAAATCATAATTTTTTAAATATTTGTCTGTCTGTCTGTCTGTTGCGGCTGGACCGATTTTTACGGGAATTTCACTGGTAGATAGCTCATCTTATAAGGAGTGACTTAGGCTACTTATATTTTAGAAAAATAATTTAGTTTACGCGCAACAAAATTAAAACCCTAAATTACACGCGGGTGAAGTCGCAGCTAGTATATAATATAAGGTAATCACGAAAGATTACAGGGCCTATAAATTAATAAATTATCAAAAACATTTTCAAATTAATTTCTAAGAGCTTTATAATTTTGTTTAGAGAGATAAAATTTTAACATTAATTTGCTTGTTCACAAATTCCCAGAATTTGATTTGATACATTTTGGCTAATTAATATGAAAAGTTTTGTTCGCCTTCACTCTAATAGATGATTTTATTATGTTTTAAACATTTTCTCGGTGATAATTATCAGTATATATTCAAAAATCAGAACTCTCACGAAGTTTGAATTATTCTTACAAATAAACAAAACGTCCTGATATATCAATTTTGCCTGATTCCGAAAGTAATGCGTACTTGACAAGACATTCACGTCTTTTAGATGGAGAAAACCTTAGACGGAGGCCTTGTAAAGACGTTACGGAGATGGAACGCTGAGCGTTTGAAGAAAGGTCCCGTAATGAAGATGCGAAGGCTGTACTTAATGCCCTTTTGTTTTCAAGTGAGCCTGACTTTTAGAGCTCATTAAATTAAAGGGTGAGATTTACAGTCGTTAAGGTAATGTAAGATTCGTTGGGTATGTTCACAGTTTGTACCGCAGCTTTGTCCTGACTATATAACAAATGATTTGAATAAAACTATTTTAGTATATTATTATAATTTAAGATACTACATCAATTAATTGGTTATTTGCAAATGTGTTATATTTTCTACGTGGTAGAGCCATGCTGCAGCTATATTAGTAGTATAGTTGTAGCACGAATGGGTCGGCTCGACCGGGGAAGGACCACGCTTTCACATAATACCAGCGTATTATGCGAGTGTACAGAACCGGATACCCTTTTTACTGGAATAGAGGCATTCTATCTTAGTCCTCGCGGCTGACAACGCATCTGCATTTTAATTCGCAAACGAAAATAGATGTAGATATCTATACAGCAACCACTTACCATCAAGTGGACTATGTACTCATTTGTCGCCCTTATTCTTTAAAAAAAAACAGTGCTTGAAACGGGTTTACAAACGTTTTGTATTTTATCGGTTTTGTCGACAATTTTGTTTGAATCTGTGGTTTATCGGATTATCACTTAGGCGGGATCATTTTTGACATGACACAACTACTTTTTCTTTTACATATAAGATCATCATTCACCTATCAAATGTCCACTGCTGAACACAGGGTTCCCACATAGACTTTCTCATAAGGGGGGGTTACTTTAAGTTACCATCAGGAAGATTTTGGTGCTCGTCTCCTGTTTCAGTCTTCCTTTGACGTCTATTCCGACACTTACAGGATGATATTCAGTAAAAAAAATTCTTACACTGCCACGACATGATACTTGAGGATATTTGAGGTAATATGATCTTCCCTGTCTTTTTTAAGTCGCCTCTTAGGATGCGGAATGAGAGATAAGGTTCCCCTTCTATTACTGTGATATCATTTTAATTAAATCTACCGTCAGCTTTATTCCTATATTCTGTAATTTAAATGTACACATAATATTTTTCTTTTTTTAGCTCCTAACTGTAAATTGCTGAACAGGGCCTTCTCCCATTCTAGTGACGATTTGCCGTAACCTCTACTTTTTCTTATAGGATAGGGTGACAAACCAGCACACAGTCCACCCGATGGCAAGTGGCCACTGTAAACCATAGACTACATCTACATCTATCCTCAATAAAGACTCAAAATGCAGATGCGTTGTCACCCGTGAGGACTAAGATGGAATGCCTCTTTTTCAGTAAAAAGGGTCTCCGGATCTCTACACTCATCATACGAAACACAGCAGTGTTAAGCTGCTATTTTACACTGGTATTCTGTGAGAGCGTGGTCCTTCCCCAGTCGAGCCGACCCATTCGTGCTACAACTATACTACTAATATAGCTGTAGCATGGCTCTACCACGTATATATCTACTCTTGGCGAACCATCGAAAGCGATTGTATATTTAATTTATTATAATATTATGGTAATAATATTTTTCTACGACACCCGTGGAACTATATAGGACAATAAATTCTTCACAACAAGGCACTCTTATATCATCAACACAAAAGTAACTCTGTCTGTTCATTACCTCATCACGACTAAATCACAGAATCGATCGTGAAATTTGGTAAAGAGGCAACCTGGCGTCGGAAGAAGTACATTTGCTACTTTTTATCATGAATATTTATAGGAATTTTTTGCTGGATTCCTATTTGCAGCATATTGAACCCATCAAAACACTAAATAAAACTAAGTCTTTTAAATAATTCATTAATGCAAATCTATACTTTATCAGCTTTTCATTATATAAATAACTGTTTTAACATGATAGTGTTAGTGAATGTAAAAAAAAAAACACTTAATAAAAAGATAAACTTATACCAATTGTATGCTTTAGTCTATCTATTTATGACATAAATACTTCTCGATAGCACTGTACTTTAATCATGCAAGACAATACGCATTGAATAAAACTAAAGAATTAAAATAATTAAAAAATAAACGCTATTAAATTCGTAAAATTAGGTTTATTCAACACTGACTCTTTTAAAAAGTACCAGTAAGAAACTTAGCGAGCATGTATTTAAAGTAATATTTAAAATGAAATGGATAGTACGACGTAATGCATTGTAAAATCTTGTATATTCAGTTAGTATGTGTTTGCTCGTCTTCTTTGCGTTCCTATACCATTACATACAGCGATCGGATAAAATGATGAATTTTTTGTAAGTTATTGCGCGCATTGCAACATGCCTCGGTATACAAAGAATATCTGTGACGCGGACAAAAGTGGATTTTATTATGACTGATTTTTATATCAATGCAAATACCTAGATGTATAAAAATGACTACTGTACAGTACTTAGATAATCTGTGCTAAGTTGCATCGAAATCGCACACTTACTTTCAGTGGAGACAGAAATAAAAAAAAATTGCATCGAATTCATGGACACTAGGGCTACGCGACGCGCCGCCCAAACATCAAGTTTTGTTACAATCATCTTTTATAAGGAATATCGGAAAGAGTTTTTGTTTCAAATTAAAAAAAACTACTTACAACGAATTCTTACTCGTATTAAATAATTTTTGGAATATAACGGTATGTTCGCAAGTGAACTTTAATTGATACTTAGTACTTAGTATACCCGTAGTTTTGATAGGTACTTTACTCACCCGCTCCTTTAAATAAAAGAGTTATCATATTTTCAATAAACTGCTTACCTGTAACAGAAAAAAAAACATATTTTAATACAATTTTGCCCGTAAAATTGAGTTTAATTTAAGTGCACTACAAAACATCAACATGTAAGTTAAAGTAGTAGAGTTGATGAGTTGGTGAAGTCTTATTAATAAGTACTCTATAATTCTTTTAAGAAATGGTAGTAATATAGACTCAGGGGGAGGGATATAAGCTAAGGTACTCGAGCAATGCAAGATTGATCCCCAATAGCACCAATGAAATTGTTGATTGCATAAAAATTTAAATTGGTCGATGATGAAGTGAACATCTATTATTTAACGTAAAATTTAATAATATCAATACAAATAAGAAATTTCTATTATTTTACCATCGAATAAAATAATTTCACAAATATTTTTTTTCCTAAGAGTGGTTATGACGTTCTTTAAAATTGTTCTGCAATGCTCTTCGCGTTGTTATCAAGAAAGCTAATTAAAAGGAAAAAAAAATACCATACAAGTGATTATATCTCATTGCTCTGACTTTTTCTTTCTCGCTCTTTTTATGCTTTATATTTCATGTTTAGAATATATATCCTGGCATATCTCTACTCATTGTCATCTCCGAATTGACCATAGTCTTAAGTTTAAAAAATATTTTATTTTATCATATATTATTATTCAAATACATAAATATACCTTATTCTGTTGTTTTTATACATCGTATATTTTACAATTTCCTGTTTTGTAAATATTGAATGATATTTCTTACTCATTTAATTTAGTGAATTGTTAGCATTTGCAACAGTTTTGCAAACCATACAGGAGTGACTGGTGTAGAATGCGATAAGGAATTAAAACCACCTTTTGCTCCTACGTAACCCTCAGTGCTAGCAGCGCGAGGTTTACTCCATCTAATTTCGAGGAGGTGTGTGGTAAGAATCGATTAAATTAAATGCGAATTTCATTCAAATGTTCCAAATACGACATATCCTCTCTTACTTAACACATCTTATGTCGTCGGTTAAACGAATGTCCGAAATATATATACGATCGTGGCATTCAACTTCTTTAATGTAATCATGATTTTACTATTTTTAATAAAAAGCGTTTTATTATTTCTCTATATTTCCCTCAATGTGCTTCAATAAAGTCCTTTTAAGCACATTTACTCGAAACTAAATCTTTTAAAAGATTTCGCGCAGATATTACAATGCTGTGCAGTCGTGTGTAATCGTCTTAGAATTTCTAAAGACTTCAGTTAAGTGGATCACAAAAATAACCTCAAAGCCTCGAGATCTGTCGCCTTTCATGTAACTCAGTAAAGCCTGTTTCAATGTAATATATTATTTAGGGAGAGGTTACATCTAATGCTCTTAACGCCGGTAAGTGTTATAATAGTATTATGAACTATTTCCCGTTTGCACGTCCTAATATGTACGATAAATTCTACACAATACCACACCGTAATTAAACACTAAAAAATTATTAGAAATTAAAAAGTGAAAGCCAGCTTCAAAAACAATACAGAATTAAAGGTCCTGAAACTAATTACTACTAAACTTCAGAAGCTCTTGAGTTATATAATTTTTCAAAATTATTTTATTCTTCCAACCAAACAATAACACAAGCTCAAGGTAGTAACTAGACCGTTGTTTATGTAGAAACATTAAAATTTAATCTCTTATTTTTCCACCCTTGAGAGGTTAAAGCAAATTTTCTAGTGAGACCGCCCTCCAGGAGACTTTACCACGAGGGTGTTGGTATATATAATAAAAAAGCAAAATCTGCGAATTTATCACGTAACATACATACAATAAAAACATTCAAATTTAGAATTTTTAGCTTTTTTGAATTCAGTAAATAAACGGGCAGATTGCCTTTACTTAATATTTATTTTATTTCATTTTATTTGCAGCAACAGCAGCTTATATCAACATGTTTTTCAATAATTGTAATAATATATTTTATTATATACTAGCGATATATATATATATATATATATATATATATATATATATATATATATATATATATATATATATATATATATATATCTTAAATCGAAATAATTCCACTTTATTAGATCCTATCCAGGCTAAGTCAGGGCAGAGCGCTATTACATAATAAAATTTGACAGTACTGCAGGCGAGCATACCATGTAATTTTTGTACTCTTTATCGATATAGAAAATGAATTACATAATTAATTTAATAATCTCTAAAATAGTTTGTTGTATTAAATGGACTATCATCCGATTAGAATGTGGGTATCTTCAAGGCAAGAGTAGTTAGCTTTTGGTACGCTAAGTCAGTGTAAACCATATTTGGTTACATTACCACTTATCATCACGTGAGATAGTAGTCAAGCCCTGGCTTATTTCAGTAAAAAATGTTATTCTTAATCATGAAGGCATAAGTTACTAGCTATATATTCTATAGCTACTATATATTCTTAAGAAACAGTCTCAATAATTATCATTTCTAATTTCAAAAATCAATCAATCATAAGGCCACTTCTTAAAAGAGAGACAATAACAAAATACGACCGTAATATATTGTTTTGAATCACCTGCAAGTATTAAACTCCCTTTTGATTCCTAAACGAGAATAGATGTATATACCTGATATAAGGTAGGAGTAGATGCACGTTTGTGACACACGTGCATTAAAAGAATATCGTTGCGTCTAGTAGCGGAATAATTCATATCACGTTCGTACGTATGGCTGCAATGTAACAATTATTTAAACGTAACATTATTTTTAAAAGACTTCACTTGCATACCCTAAAATCTTTTAACATTAAGATAATTCATTTTATCCACAAATAATTATTATATAAATAAAGGCCTCAAGACGACCAGTCTCAACAGTAGCTCAGCCCAGGTAGACTCTCTTTTCCTACATTCTCACAGTCCAATAAAAAGATCAAATTAAAAGATCAATCTGACACGACTTTAGAGATATTAGTTGCAAGACCAACGATTTTGTGCACTTTGACACAGGGGTTAAAATGTCACCAACTTCCGCAATACGAGCTGCCACTGAGAATTTCATGAAAGAAAAACCGAACTACTGATTTTTTTCCGACCCACGATCAGGAACTGCTTTTGCGATAACTAGACCAAAGAAGCAGTTAAAAAATTCAAAATTACATAGGATATGTTACACGCCTAGCATTTAATATTCATTTTCTATATACACTATTGTTACATTGTTTTATTGTTTGCAAGTAGATATGCTGGATTTACAAGACCAGTATCACTGAGACCAGTGTTGGAACGAAGTTCTTTATCGAACAGTACGGGTTTGGCGGATGGGAGCTAGGCGACAAAAAGTGTAAGATTGTTTCGTCACTACCCCTTGTGATGGTGTAGACAACCTTGGCGGCGAAATAACGAAGTGAGATGGAATAATATCCAACTCCTTCGACTCCTCCAACTATTCCTTTTTCTGATCTTGCCATGTAAGAAATATTATTTTATTTCAAATGACGCTTCGTTTTCATAGACGCTAGTAATTCATTTATTTGTATTTTTTAATCATAAATAATAATACCTACGTTTATCAATAATAATATGGTATGTAAGGAACTTCGTTCCAATCGAGTGTTCCACGATACTCACGCATTTTTTAAAAATAGAATAAGGGTAATAAACGAGCATACAGTCCACCTAATGGTAAATGAAAGCTATGACCCATAGACGTATATTCTCGGTTAAGGATCAAAAAAATGCAAATGCTTTTTCTATGATGAGGATTAACACATCTGGTCCGTCTTTGGGACTGTGTGCTCGTCTGTAACCCTTATTCTTGTTCAATGAATTTCAGTTGCTTAACTGTGCGTTTTTTCTTACCTAGGCTAAGTTTATTAATATTAAGTGTTTAGTGGAATAGATTTTTTTTTAATACCTATAAATTACAAGAAAACATATTAAAAGTTGTTTATGCTTTTACCACTGGTTCGGAAAACCTTATATTTTTATAGGAGTTAGTAAGAAATACGCAGCATTTTTTACTTATAATTTAGTTAATCCCGGGATCAATACTAGGTTTGTAAATTAGGAATCCGCATTCAGCGAGAATATGCATAAGCGATTCGACGTAACCTAGATAATAGTGTCACTTATTCTTACCTAGCCTAACAATTATCTTAACGTTTATTGTAAGAAACTTTAAACTCAGGGATTTAATGGACTATCTTAAATGCATTTTCCACCGATTGATCAAAAAGCATATAAATAAAAGTTGGCTGGTGTTAAAAAATATTGTATTACAGGATGTTACCACACCAACCGATCGATCGATAGTGAAATGAATTAGTCGACGTCGATCGATAGTTTCTACTACACTGATCGATCGATGGCATAGACCTGTGGTAGAATTGATTAGTCGTTAATTGAGCTGCTTGACCCGCTCCGCTTCACCGAACGCAATTTAAAATGTCGTCTACATGAAATAAGCGATCTCTGGCTTTAAAAAACGGTTGCATACAGAGTATTCTGCGTTTGCGTCTCTGTAATAATAATACAAGCAAGCGTGTACTGGCTAAGAATAACGCGTCCTCTTCTGAATACATTAAAGAAACATTGATGATGAGCCCACAACCACACCGATTATTTGTCGATCGACGTTGATCGATGATTGAACCAGTACTATCCAATCGATCGACATCGACCGACGCCGATCAATGGCATCGATCGACGATCGATCAATTGGTGTAGTAACACTCTTAACCGTAAATTAGCTTGAGTGCCTGCCTACCTTTGTGTCTTTGGTACGGTTCTAAAACTTTGCTTTAATTTTCATATAAATCTAATTAAAAAATAACTAATACACGTGTCCGCAGGGATGACATGATTTCATTACACATTTCTCTCTCCCCTCTACACTATCGAACCAATTGGTTTGCTTTATCTTACGTAATGCGTACAGCAGATCAGTAAAATAATTTGTACCTAGAATTTTTTTTATAATAAGTAATAACCGATTTCAAAGAACTAATCATTTAAAATTAAAATAATTGTTCAACTGACTTCAATATTAATTATTAAGAATAACTCAAAAACTATTAGTTGGATCTAGATCAAGTTTATATGAGACCACATGTGAAGAACTAGCTTTCAAACAAAAAAATAATCATTGAAATCGGTTCATCCAGTAAGAAATTATGAGGTAACACACATAAAAAAACTCATACAGTCGAATTGAGTTCCGGCACCTTTTTGAAGTCGGTAGAAAATATTAAATTAATTTTCACCTAACAGCTTCAGGAGTCGGTGCTATATATTATGTATAGAATAATTTAGGCCCTGATTTCAGAAGCTTTTAGGTTAAAATTGATTTAAGTGGATTATAAGCTTTATTTCTTTGGCGTCGGATTTTACTTTTATTTTAGAAGTTCAAATTTTTTGTCCTTTTATGTGAAGCATATAATATCACTCAAGGTAAAAACAAAAGTGTCATCTAAGTAGTTAGAGGCTTCGTGCCCTACTTTCACACCCTTAGGGGTGCATATTTTCTACAAATTTATATGGGACTATTATCTATTAATTCAAAAAAAATCATTAAAATCGGTTCTCAATATTATCGACGAAAATATTGCGGTACATACCTACATACAAAAAAGAACATACAGTCGAATTGATAACCTCCTCTTTTTTCACAAAATACTCTATTTCATATTCAAATGCCTTTTCTCGGATTCCTCGTCACAGTTAACAATAAAAACAATGTTTTCAAGTGAAGATAGAGGTTTTTCTTTTGAATTTAAAACTAGACTCCGCTGTGGATGTTTGAGCAGACTTGACAAACCTTACTTTATGATAACATTTCTTTGGAATAATTTACTAGAAATTTTGAAGCCCGTTACTTTCAGACTTTAAAAAGTCACCGCATTAGCACGAGAATTGTATAATATGAATATAATTTATTTATTAATAATTAATTTTATTATTAATTAATATATTATTAATTAATAATTGGGAATTGTTCATACAATACTTGACTTTAAAAAAGGCCTTTTGACATTGGGTAAAATAAAACTTTAAACTTTAAAAATTAACTAATTATTTATAATAAACTTAAATTTATAATTTATAAACTTAATTAACTGTTGGTCGATTTTAAGAACTTTGTGCACTTGAAAATGAAATACAGCTTGATATATACACAAAATAAAATAATTAATGAATTACGGTCGAATTTCGACCACTGGGAGACCACCGATTAATTAAAATATTGGTCTGATTTGTGATTTTCTTGTGATTTTTCAGCAGTGATTTAAACCAAATAGTCACGACCCAACAGAAAGGGCGTTTACAATGTAATTATACACTCCTTATATTAAATTAAAATCTTATAATATTATAATCTAAAGTAATCACATATTCATTAGACATAAATTAATTTATTAAAGACCTTATACTGAAGAAAACGAGAACAGAATAAAATAAAATACATGTGCACATCTTCCGAGGACAAACAGCGTTACGAAGGGAACTCGCCGGCCAAAGCTCTGCCACGTCGTTATTCAATTTACATGCAAATGGGGGGAGCTGGGACGGGCTGGGCTGGGATGGGGGGAAGAGTGAGTGAGACCGTGCCAATAGTACACTGATGTATCGCGTCAGAACGTGTTCTGTAGAAACGATCATAAAGTCAGAAGCACGTAGCGAATTATTACGAACTTAGTTTATTGTTCATGTACTCTGTGTTTTTTAAACAAGCCACTTTCTGATATGACTATTGTTTTTAAACTCTTATATAGCATTCTTTAAAAAAGAGTAAAACAAACGACAGTGAGTTGTAATACATTAAGTTAAATTAATACGACATTAAGTGATCGGACTCATTTTCTGGCGGTCCGTCTCGGTAGGTGTCCCGTTCCTACCTACCTCTGCCCACAAATAACAGTGCTTGCTTTGCTGTATTCCGTTATGCGGATGTAGAAAGTCAGTATGTTTACCGGCAGTGAGGCTTTTCACCTTAGTTCTAAGGGGTGACAAAACTTCTTTGTATGAAATTGGATGCAGGTGCAGGTGATCTATAAGATTGTTTGTCACTTGTTTTGTTAAAACTACAACACAAGTGACAAAGTAATGGTTATTTCACAAAGACGGTCAATTTACGAGCATATGATTTAACGAATGTATATATAATTTTGTGAAAATCTAGCGATTAACTCCGGCTTCACCTGAATCTATTAATGATCAATATCTGAATCAAAGACCATTAAAATTATCAATTTTTCTTTTTTTTTCTAAAACTTTAAGTTTTTCGGTTAAAGTAAACCCTAGATCCCTTCTAGCATTGCCCTCTATCTGTTCCTAACGTTTAATCAGAATCGGTTTACCTGTTCCAAAGATTAACCCGGACAGACAAACAGACAGATAAACAGACAGACAGACTAAACTTTAAAAAATGGTAATGTATGTCTCAAAACATTCAAATTTTTTTTTATAGGATATGGTGACAAACGAGTACACAGTTCACCTGATGGTAAGTGGTTGCTGTGGCCCATAGACATCTACATCTATCTTCGTTTGCGAATCAAAATGCAGATGTGATGTCACCCGTGAGGACTAAGATGGAATGCCTCTTTTCCAGTAAAAAGAGTCTCCGGATCTCTACACTCACCAAACGCAACACAGCAGTGTTAAACTGCTATTTTACGATGGTATTCTGTGAGAGCGTGATCATTCCCCGGTCGAGCCGACCCCCTTAGTTTAAAAGAAGCCAGTTATTTCAATATTACAGATGTACACTTCTGTTTTATTTTGATGTTTTAGTATAGATAAAATATATTTGATATTTAATTTAGTTATAATATAAATGATAATATTTTTTATTCATGAATATTCATCTATCCACCCAACCCTATAAAAGTCTACTGCTGAACGTGAGCTTCCCCGATATATTACATTTTGATTTTGCCACATTCGCTTGATAGGCGGGTTGTCAACTGCAGTTTTTTATTGTTTTGAGTGTTTATCAGGAAGATGCTGCTTTCCATCCCCTATTTCAGTTTTTCGCTAATGAATACGATACCTTTAGGTCGAAATAGGGTTATAGAGTAATGGATATTCTTACGTCGCCGCTATACTGTATATAACACGGTATAAGCATTGTAAGTATGATGGTAACGCATTTTCATTACACAAACTGTTAATGTGATACAATATAATTTAAAATTTTGTACAGCCGACTTGAATATAAGCGACTTCAATATACTCGTAAGTTATGTAATAATAACTCAGTAACCATTGGTCTGACCTAAAAAAAGAATCATCGAAATCGGTTCATCCAGTACAAAGTTATGAGGTAACACACATAAAAAAAAATCGAATTGGTACCGTCTCCTTTTTGGAAGTCGGCAGAAAATTATCTTAAATTTTCCAAAACTCTTTATAAAAAAAATCGTTACAACTTATCACATGGGCCACAATGTCAAGCACGAAATATGAGGCAACGGTGGGTGTCTCGGATATTGATAGGTCGCGTTGGATCGCGTCGGATGGTGTCGGATAGGTCAGCATAATCGAAATAGATATATTAATAATGTTTAAAGTTAAAGATTTATTGTTTTTAAGATAGATACTCCGTGGAATACGGACGCTAAGAGTAGAATTATTTTATTCATTTATGTGGTAGAGGCAAGCTGCAGCTATATTACGGTTGTAGAAAGAAGGGGTTGACTAGACTGAAGAAGGACCTCGCTCTTACAGAATAGTAGCGTATGTGTTTTATGCATTAACGTTGAATGATCGAAGGCCTGTTCTACTTGCAACAAGGCAAGGGCAGCGGAAAGGGGGTAATTATGCATCTGTATTTTGATTCTTAACCGAGGATAGATGTAGATGTCCATAGACCACAGCATCCATTTACCATCAGATGGCCTTTCTGCTCCTTTTTCTCCTCTATTCTATAAACAAATAAATTAGTATGAATGAAAAGGTGCTAATTGTTCACTTGTAGGCAATTCTAGAAATAAATAAATTGTAAATGTGCGAGTATTATATTACATTCACCAGTACCTGGTAAATCAATTTCGAATATATTCCATACAATTTTCTATGAAAAAAAATGTGTAAAAAACAGTGCACGTTATGGTTATGGTTTGGAGAAGATTTCATTGTTTGAATACCCACTGTAAAAATTATAAAACATCTTGTCGGTTTAATGACTGAATGAAAAACGTTCACGTTCATTCAGATCTGTAGATTATTTTTTATGCTGTAACTAAAGCCGTTTAAGCTCAGGTTATTTATATTTTACCCCTGTAGCTTGTTGGTAACCGGTATCAATAAAATTATTAATTGCATTTCGAAACGCTGATTTAGCTCATGCTCTGAGTCGTTTAAAAGTATATAAGGAACATTTTCCGCTATTTTATAAAGTGACGACAGGTCGTGAATGGAAGCAGGTGGCTTATAGATGTGCCTTGTGGCATTCCTAGTGGTGGCCTATGTTCAACCCAAGCAGACATTTGAAGTGCTTTAATGATCATGATAATTCGCAAACGCGCATTATAGAAAGAAGAAAGAAACAAAGAAAATAAGTTTATTTAGTAACACATTATAGCAGACGCGGACTCTTTTTTATCCAGTAATCCTTTCAGTAATAAAGCTTGGCAAAAGAAATTATTGCCTAGCAGAAGGATGTATGAAGTTTCCACTTTATACTCCAATAATTTTATATTTAACGCTGTTTAATTTCAAATTTCACAAGCATACTACAGGTAAACTAGGCTAGAATAAAACGGCTGTTTCGATGCTTTCGTGATTAGAAAACACAGACCACTATGATGCTTATGTTATAAAATATATTTATCGAATTTTTAATTATACAGTACGATAACAGCTTAACGATATTTTTAAACTAGTAGCGACATCTGTTGTCGATTTTATGTAACCGTGAACAAACGTGTTGTTTTAATACAAGATAATTTACAATCTATCTTTAAAGCAATCATAAGATACAATTACTCAGACATTAACATCACAACCGCATCATTACGACATCCATTTGATATTACGCGGAATGTTATTAAAGACGAAAAGCAGTTTGCGGCCGACGGTTCGCGGTTTGTGAGCGATTGCTTGCGGCTGCTCTGGGGATGGCAAGAGGTTGACGCACAATCAGCGCCGTTTGCACTTGCGGTTGGCACCTTCGACTACAGGATTACGTTGGCAGATTTGAATTTTCGTAGCCGGATATGACAGCTGCAGCACAACTTAACCCGGATTCAGAGATTAACAAAATAATAATGTTACGTTGTAGGAATAGGAAGATATATTTTTAGAGGTACATAATTACATATATATTTTAATTACTGTTACGTTCTGAGTACGTCGTTAACTTTTACAATATACATTGGTTTCATAAGAAATTAAAATGATTCCATAAATATTCCATGAATGTTTTTATAGACATTAATTTCTAAAAAAAGTTATTCTAAAACGTTTTATATTTAATAATACTGATTAAATATTTTTGCTCCTTAATACAAATTGAAGGTAATCCAATCTAATATATAAAAAATACATTTTTATTTGTTTGTATTTTATGTCAACTTATTGCTTGTTCTTTTGCGAGGGTGCCTATAGCATAGCACAATTAACTTACATAACAAATTTATTTGAAAGTTATACATCATTGAACTTCAAGGAATGTATCATCATTTATAATTAAACAATATACCTAACAATTCCAAATTTAAAAAGATATTTGGACAATTATTTTTTCTGTGGAAGCAACGCGTTGTATACCAACTAGTATCTGATAAGTTAACAAAATAGTGAAGCAGTTAATAAGTTTATATACTGCTGTAATCTTTTTCCAGTAACTTTTACAATTTTAAATCAGATTTCATCTCTTCATCTTTCATCAGTATTTAGAATACATAGTCAAACTCTGGCTTTTAATAGTTAAAAAAAAACGTCCCATACACCTTATTTTAAAGCCATTTAAAATTTTTCTAATTGTAGGTTTATATATAAAAAAATCGTTTTTATAAAAAAAAATCAAAAATAACATTTGTAATTTGCAAATTGTAGCATATTTCGTTGTTTCACGTGACTGGTTTAAATTCAATAAGGTTACAAGCACTATATTAAAAGTTTTAAAGTTTTTTTAAACTGAAAACCATGGAAGCGACACAATCGCGCCCGTTAATAAACGCAGTGAACAAACATTGTGCCCTGTTCTATTTTAATTAGCGCTCACGTACTTCGCTACGTAAAGGTTTGTGGAGCAAACGGACCGTTTGGTTTTACGTCGGTACGGTCCATTTAATGTGGACGAAATGCATCTCTTTTAACGTGCAAAATTTTCATCAGAATCGCGACATTGGACACGGCTTGGAATTTTAAATACCTGATTGTAAGACACGTACAAAAATGATGGACATCATTTAAAAATAATGCTCAATGGCGATTAGAGCCAAATTTGTTTTCATGACGTCAATTGGCTGTAGTATCAGAAGATATGATGAAACGTTGTATATATGACTGATGGGTAATTTAAAAAAACTGTTAATATTTTTTTTATTGTTGTCTTTAACCGCATTTGTAGTGTTATCACTGCAGTTCCTAAGGTTATATATTGAAAATGACCCAGATTAGGAGGCCTTAACCAACGAGCGTGTATGCGTAGATATATGAATCTAAAGGAGGCGAGAGAGGTGTGTCAGGATCGTGCCAAATGGAAGTCCGTAGTCTCTGCCTATCCGTGGGTGACAGGCGTGAGTGTTTATGTTTATGTTTATGTATGCATGTATGCCTAAGGTTGACTGACAATGTCCTTTACATTAAGTCCGCTTTTTGATGATGTAGTTCGTTTGTAAGGTTCTTTTACCATTACTGTGTATATTAAAGTCCACTGCTAAACACAGGCCTCCTCTTTGATTAACTCAAAAGGGGATATTTAAAAGAGTGTTCTCCTTAAATGAACCATGCACATAGTTCAGAATGTTATATTATAAGTGTGATTTACTTTCTTCAAGTAAGCCTACTTGAATGGTTGCTTAATGAGGATATTAACCAAGGGTGTTTTAAACAGAACACCTCCTCAATCCATCACGTTCCAAACGATCCCGTGGGTGACACCGTGAACAATGACGTCGCATAACAAAATTAAGGACGTCTCGGGCCGTAATATAGTTGCTATTCACCGCTCTAAAGAGCCCACCATTCTGACAGTTGGTATATTAATGCTTATAAAACACAATGCTGAACTCGTGAGCGTTTTGTTAACTTTATAGCGTCTTTTCATTGTACATGAGCAGGAAGTTATAGCAGCACACTCACAAAGAACATCTACGTTATGTATTATAATGAAATCTATAGAGAACGATGGGTTTTGAGTAGGCATTTATATTATACCTCTACCTCACTGCCTCGTTGATCTAGTGGTCGCATACGGTTGTTGATCATGAGGCAGCCCGGCATAAGGAAGTTGGCGGTGTTTCACCCTGTACCATGAAAATCACGTAAAGCCGTAGGCGCTGCGCCTGATATCTCTCCAGTCATGTCGGGTTACCGTCCAATCGGTATATGAGAGTGAGGGAATAGAGAGTGCACCTGTGCTTGCGCATACACACGGGGATTATAAACGTGTCCTGCGCCATCAGTTTTGACCGCCGTGACTGAAATTCGGCTGTGTCAAATACAATGTCGAAATACAAACGTTATGCTTGCTTAATTGCTTGCGGCGGCTTCATTGGATGTGGTGGTCCATTTTCTTTAAGAGTCATAAGTTTGAGAAAGGTGATGGATGGCAAGTTTTTCTAAGTTTCTAAGTTTTTGCTAAGATTTGTTATGCACTGATTGACTTTTAATTATATTTTTCTTTAATTATACAAGACACTTTTGTTATGAATCTATTCCATGTAATTATTTTTTGTTTTGAAATTTGTTATGAGTTTTGAACATTAAAAATGACAGAGACTATTTTATCGGATCGAAATTAGGTGGGAAAAATGAATAAAATTTTATATTAAAAATAAAAGGATTTCATTTCGTTCGATTACACTGCGCATAGATTTTACACAAATGGATTCTAAGGAAAATAATTTATTTACGTCGTACGTCGTAGAGTCATGATGCAGCTATATTATGGTGGTAGCAGGAATGGGTCAGCTCGATCGGGAAAAAACCACGCTTTGCAGAATAACAGCGTGAAATAGCAGTTTAAGCTGTGTTTGTGTGGAGAATGGTGAACTGGTGATTATTTTTAATAGTATGAAGGCATTCTACTTTTGACCCGAGACAACACGTCTTCGTCAACATGCAACATGATTATTATTCGAGGATGTCTATCAGCCACAGCAACCACTAATCCTCTGGTGAACCGTGTACTCTTTTATGCTGGTACTCTTTGTAAGCACGGTGCCTCTATGGAGTCAAAATATCGTTCGTGATGTGGCTTAAACACAACGGAAACGTGGATCTACTATTTAATGATAGCAATCTACTATCACTTTTACACCTATCAAACGCAGTTACATTAGCAGATTCATTCAAATAGTTTCCCTCATAAATGATTATTTATTTATTTATTTAAACTTCATTCATACAATATCATGTATAGGCGGACTTAATGCCTGACGCATCCTCTACAAGTCAACCTTTATTTAATTATCATATTCTCTCATATTAAAAATAAATAAAACTGCACTGCACAGACGTTTAGATAACTCACAAAAATATCACAATCGATCGATTATACGCAGACGAACCCAAAAACGTGAAAGTAAACTTGCATAGTTTCCATTCAAAGTCAGGGCAACTACACGGCCCATGTTTCTACCTCATTCTAACTTGTAATTTGTTACTAAATGCAATTATATACGGAGCGCTCGCGGGTAATAGCCTAGCAGCGGAATTTTCCGAGCCGATGAGACGTAGCCTAACTTCAGTAAGACGCTACGCCGAGAACGTCGTTTAGACCTGAGACTAGGCATTTTAATTACGTTCGAAAAATTCAATCCAAACGAGGGCATAATATTTTGTTCTTCTCAAGTTACAACATAAACTCGTCCCGCAGCCAGCCACAGGCCTCCATTAATTCTGAGAGTGTTATGTAGAAATTATTCTATCGCGTTGCTTGAGTGCGTGGTAAGGAACTTCACATGTCTCCTTAATATTAATATGATAAAAGAATATTGTTGAAAAACAAGCACACAGTCCATTTGATGGGAGATTCACATTTGAGAGTAGAGAACCGGAGACACTTTTCACTGAAAACGAGGCGTTACACCTTTGACCTTAGGGTTAAGGCGCGTCCACAATTTGATTCTTAATCGAGGATAAATGTAGATGTAGAGACGCAATGTTCACACTATCAGGCAGAATATGTGCTCATTTGTCACCGTATTCTATATAAAAACTTACTTACACACATTACTTTATTATATCGCAGCGCTTTATATTGTTTCTGCAATAATAATGATTCCAACGCTAATGGTTTTCGTCTACAAAATAAACTTATGCAGAACAAAAGAGATCTATCTAAATCTAGAGAAGATGGATCACCGATGGCACGTAAACGCCGCTGTAATTCGCTGTAGCCCACGATCACTTACCCGTATTTTTAAATTGACTTACCGAAGACTTTAAAGGTATTATTTTTTCTTTTTCATCTAATCCAAGAAAAATTTTGCTGCAAAATATTAATTGTTCAAACGACTTTCAAAATCTTCTTACCAAATTTAATCTTTTATAAGCCTTTCATAATTGGTCGTTAGATATAAGGGTTTGCTATTTTGATAGTTCTCTATTTTTAACAATATATTATATCATATGTAAATACTCTAAATAACTAACCTCGAAGTTGTTGACGAGTATGTTTACCTGGGACAAATAGTGCGACTAGGTAAGTCCAACTTCGACCGGAGGTCAATCGACGGATTCAACTCGACTGGGCAGCGTTTGGAAGATAACGACACATCTTAGACATAACCTCAGAACCTCAAAACTAGATTGTTCAACCAGTTGCCAGTTGCCAGGGATGACTTATGGATCTGAGACGTGGTCCTCCACTGCTGGCCGTATGAGGAAGCTCAAAGTCGCTCAGCGAACTATGGAAAGGGTTATTGCTGGGCGTTTCTCTGCGTGATATACCTATAAAAGAGGTTATCCGCAGTAGAACCAGAGTAACCGACATAGCCCAAAGAATTAGTATGCTGAAGTTGCAATGGACCGGCCATATAGCTCGAAGAACCGACAACCGATGGGGAAGAAAGGTTCTCAAGTGGCGGCCTCGTACCGGCAGGCGAAGTGTAGGGCGTCCCCCACTAGATGGAGTGACGACCTGGTAAGATATGCAGGAAGTCGGTGGATGCAGGAGCCTCAGGACCGTGCTTTGTGGCATTCCTTGGGGAAGGCATATGTTCAGCAGTGGACTTGTGAAGGGCTGTAATGATGATGATGATGATATGTTACCTATTAATTAGCCTGGTAATAAGAATTCTTTGTCATAGAAAAAGGGACCACTTTATGGTAGGACTTATAACAAACAGAACAAATTTAAGTATTGAAAATATTATATTATAACTGTTTGATCGCTTAGGACAGAGGAGGCATATCTCATGTGTGATACTCCTTGTGGAGATATTTTCGCAGTCTTTCATGTCAACATAGATTCTGACTTCTTTAGGTACATGGCAGCTACCAGAGGCAGCTTAAATCAGAAAATGGCTATAAATTAGTCTCTGAGAGTCATATTTTCGGCTGAACTCAATAATAGCGCATATGTAACTATGTGTTTGTGCCCTTTGACGGGACTGTGTCCGCAACAGGTCGTTCATGCTGGTGATAAGAGGGCTAGTAGGAGGGCTTTTCTTGCCCAAATGTTTGTCTCTCTTTTGTCGCCAATTATTTAATGCTATACTTAGCTATGTATTAGCGTAAAGCCAGTGTTAGAGTAAATTTTATGTTTTTTTATTGTTACTACTATTAGTTGTATAATATAATATTATATAAATAAATAAATTGTATACTAATTTCACAAATTGAAAACATACAACTATTGTCCACATAATTTTTAACTGACTTTCTGCTAGCACAATACACAATTTCCTTTCAAAGCAGGAATATTTAAAGACGGTTTACTAGGACGTCTTAAAGTTGTCCGCATTTATTTAAAAATGGGCCCGGTACAATTTAAAGGGAGTCCTAATTAATTGATCTGAAGATTCGCGGAAATTGCGAGATCTCCTCCCTCCTCCTTCTCCAGCGTCCACCCGCACACCCTCGGTGTATCTTTGGCTTTAATTTAGGATTGTTAGCGCAGAGGGAATGCAATTTACGTAAAATAATTGTTTGATTTCGAATATTCCGTCGCTTTACCCTTCCGTGGCGTTGGCTCAATTTGCTTTATGGGAAAAGGGCACGGTGCCTTGTTGAAACAAACATCGTACATTTTTTTAAATTGTAATTGATATATTTATTCATAATAAAATGATTAGCCTTAACATTCACCTAGATACATACTGTTTCACATGACCTATTTTAATGAGAAATAAAATGCGGGAGGCAATGATGTATGGTGGATAAAATAAAGTGCAGCTGAGTGGGACATGTGTGCAGTATGGAACTAGAAAGGCAATAGTATCGGAAAGCGCAGCGGCGAACCAAGGAAAACATAAGCAATGACATTAAGTGTCATCAATTACAATTACTCTAGGATCTAGGTCAAAGTCATATGCCATCAACGGCGGTATTAAGGGTTAAGAGGCAACTCGATCTGTTATAAAATTCAGGCGAGGGACGGTCAAAATTGATATAATTAAATTGTTCCATATCAGTTTTAGATAAAAACTTTTAAGTTAGGACAAATTAAAGATTATGCTAGATAAAAAAATGTGTGTTTATAATCATAAAGATATTATTTAAGCTTTGGTATAATATATTACGTAGTAGAGCCATGCTGCAGCTATATTAATAGTATAGCTGTAGCACGAATGGGGCGGCTCGATCGGGGAAGGACCACGCTCTCACAGAATACCAGCGTAAAATAGCAGCTTAACACTGCTGTGTTTCGTATGGTGAGTGTAAAGAACCGGAGACCCATTTTACTGGAAAAGAGGCATTCTATTTTATTGCTCACGGCTGACAACGCATCTGCATTTTAATTCGCAAACGAAGATAGATGTAGATGTCTATGGGTCACAGCAACCACTTACCATCAGGTGAACTGTGTGCTCGTTTGTCACCCTAATCCCATCCATGGAGGTTACCTTATAGACGAAATATTTGCCATAACTGACCCGTTTGGTAGACGGATTGGCAATTTCAGTTTTTCATAAAAAAGAAGCTATTGCCAAATTCCTGGTTTGTAGTCCTTTGTCGCCTCTTACGGCACGCACGGGACGATGCAGAGTAGGGGATATATTTACACAGCCACTGCAAAAATATATTAAGACGTACGCTTGCTCTAAAAAAGAATAACTTAAAAACAATATGAATATTCCAATCATCCAAACTCATTAATTTGAACTGAAATCGCAAACACTTGCTAAACGCGAAATCACTTCGAATATAACTAAGTTAATGTACGTACACACACATGTGCGACACTAGAAGCGAATATCACAGACGGAGCACCTGAGATGATAATGTATGCAAATTACCGTTAACTTGGCGGCACGAGTGGGAGCGCTGTATCAAACTTGTTATTTGTGTGTTTTAAGTTGTGCTATGATTTACGTGAGCTGGATTATGGCAGGGACACACGGCTCTAGCGAGCGGCCAAATAATATTTGTTTCAATTTCGGCTCCGTAGCGCAGTGGCTTAGAAATGAGTTGCGGCGCTAAGGGCCGCGGGTTCACATCCCACACGGAACAAGTGTTTGTATGGCCTACAAATAATTGTTCCGGGTCTGATCTGTTCAGATCGTCTGATCTGCTCAGAATTTGATCACTGCACAGAAACTGATCAGATCGACCAGAGGATAACCACGCTCTCTTAATATACAACCGTAAAACAGCAGGTTTTTTTAAAAACACTTAAAAACAATACCCCTACACTAGGATTTTCTCCTGTATCATGGAGGCAGTTTACAAAGATATATTGCACGAGGACAAAGATCCAGACCCGGAACAATTATTTGTAGGCCATTCAAATACTTGCCTCTTTTCCAGTAAAATGGGTCTCCAGTTATCTGCACTCACCATACGAAACACAGCAATGCTAAGCTACTATTTTACGCTGGTATTCTGTGAGAGCGTCGTCCTTCCCCGGTCGAGCCGACCAATTCGTGCCACAACTATACTATACTGATGCAACATGGCTCTACCACGTAACGGTTCCCGTTAAGTGCGGTATCAGAATCAGTAATCAAAGGCATAACTTCAGTATAATTTTCACTAACATCAATTATAAAGCTGGACCTTAAACAAATAAAATAAAATATAAATAAAATTTTATTTGAAAAATTGTATGTTGGATTACCTCTATATTGGCCGGGGAGTCAGAGTATTGTCTTGCGCTCCGCTTTGCCGAAGTGCGTGTCAATTAGTTCAGAGGTGAATAACATTTTTTACAAGATTGAATTGAAGTTACCTATTGTGAACGCTGACATCTCTTTTTAATAACAACTAAAAAGTTTCAACATGTGTCTATATATATATATGTACATTTGGGTCAATTCTTCAGACATTGGGACAGTGCGGCAGACATTTCCTTGCCCTAAAACCCTACCAGAAATGAGAAGAGGCCTGTGCCCATCAGTGGGACGTAAACAGGCTGCAACTTTACTTTACTTTTACTACATGTACATATCTATACAGCCCTAAAAGGATTACCCGGTAGTTTGCTATATACTGTATAAAAACACCAGACATTTTAATAAATAAAATAGTTCAACTTTTATACCGAACTATGTGTTCGTGTGTATCGACGTTAGTAAAGCAGTGTTAGTGTAATTGGTTCCAAGTGTAGCAGGTGTCTGCCGATGAGTTACAGCATTTTGTTGGGTGTCTCGCGACTCCACGGTGCTTAATTTAATTATACGTCTTGTTTATCGATTGAGTACAAGCATAAAATAAAAATTAATGTCACCATATGTTAAAAGTAATATTAAATCAACACATCTGTATAAGAAAAGAGGATTGTACTATATATGAATACAGCTAAAATTTATAAAGATTGCGTTGACTTTCATATCATATTGTGAGTATCGAAAGTGGCAACAGATCGAAATTGGGACAGGTGATGGTCAGCATAGTCTTCCTGAAAACAACTTGAAAAAAGTGCGGTTGCCAATCCTATTGCGAAGCGTGGCAGCTATGGCAAGCATTTCCTCTATTAGGCAATCTATGGAGGAGACCTATGCTCAACAGTGTACTTTGAAAGGCTGTAACGATGACGATGAAAATCAGTAACATTTAAGCACTTGTCATTTGTAACGACTTTCCTTTGTTAATAGCTATGTGAAAATAAAAAACATGCGTGAGTGTTGTGGAACAGTCGGTTGAAACGAAGTTATTTTCGCAGTATATTATTATTGAAAAACGTATTATATAATTGACTAGCTGACCAGGCAGACGTTGTTCTGCCCTTTCCGAACGACCTTTTGCTTTCCCAAAAAAACTCCTGAAATTAGCAATAAAAAAATTGACGGTCACTTATCGGGATAAAAACTATCCTATCTCTCAAGTTGGACCAAACTGCACACAGTCTGCAAAATTTTTTTGAAATCGGTTCTATCTGTTGAATACTTACAGCAACACGTGGTGGTTATCGGTACCACTAAATTGTAGCTTATATTAAACGTTTGTATTTTTAACATAGCGCCATCTATTAAATATTTACTCAATCCAGTCAACAGATATCGTCATCTGACAGAATCGTTTGGAGCTAACAGATAATTGTGACTGTCAAATAATAGACAAATAATTTTTAATAAAATAATATTGTATTGCGACTATAAATTGAGATGTAAGCTATCCTATCTTTTAAGTTGGACCAAACTGCACATGGACCAAAAAATTTATTGAAATCAGTTCAGTAGTTTAGGAGTCCATCGCGGACAAACAACGTGACACGTACTTATATATATAAAGATTAACAAATACAAATATATGAAATAATAGCATCTATTAAAATGAAGCGTCATTTAAAATAAAATAATATTATTTTCATGGCAAGATAAGAAAAAGTGCGGGGAGATAGGTATTATTCCATCTCGCTTCCTTGTAGCCGCCAAGGCTGTCTACACTACGTCAGGAGTCGTGACGGAAAAATCTTATTTTTCTCGCCTAGCCCCCATCCGCCAAAATCGTACCGCCCGATAAGGAACTTCGTTCCAAAATAAATTTTAATAAAAAGTAAATGCTACCTTCAATCTGCTAGAAAGAATAAAAAATACCATATTCTGAAGTCCGTGCTAAAACGCTATATTTTATAGAAAAATTTATGTAAAGAATAATTAGAACCCCAGCTTTAAAATGTAAAATTACTTTATTTTGAAATATTCTTCGGTGTCGGATTAAAAAAAAATCTTTACCCTTTTTAGTGAACTATAGAATACTACAGCTCGTCTAAATAGTTACATTAAAAACTTCATCTGTATAAATATTTCACTAATATAATATATCCTCGCACGAGTTCATTTTATATCCAATAAATTAAAACCCCTGAAGTAAAACATATTTAATAAAAACAAGAATCAACAAAATCGGTTCAAAAATGACGAAGATAATCACAACTTTATACGTGATAGAGCCATGCTGCAGCTATATTAGTAGTATATAGGTGTAACACGAATGGGTCGGCTCGACCGGGGAAGGACCACGCTCTCACAGAATACCAGCGTAAAATAGCAGCTTAACACTGCTGTGTTTCGTTTGGTGAGTGTAGAGAACCGAAGACCCTTTTTACTGGAAAAGAGGAGGCCCACGGAGAGAGACACGGATGACAACGCATCTGCATTTTGATTCGCAAACGAGGATAAATGTAGATGTCTATGGGCCACAGCAACCACTTACCATCAGGTGGACTGTGTGCTCGTTTGTCACCCTATCCTATAAAAAAACATAACATATATATGTCGCATTGTTGATCTCCATTTTTTCTGAAGTCGGCTAATGACTTAAGGCAAAACACATCATTACCGTTACCGTTACGGTCTCTTAAAGTCCACTGCTGAAAATAAGCCTATCGTAGGGGGAGATTTGTCATACCTGCCACGCTTGGCAAGTGAGTTGGCAACCGTACTTCTTTTATTTTTAGTCGTTATTAGGAAGAAGCTGCTGCCCATCTCCTGATTTGTTTTCCTCAGTCACCTCTTACGACACCCACGGGATTATATGAGGTAGTAGATATTCTCCTATCGCCACTACTAGGTACAATTCATTTGATCTAATTATATATACAAATAATGTTTCCTCAACCCGTATGCGTTTTTATACCTTTTATACGATAACGTTGAAACTTAGGTGAGTTTTATTGCGCACCTGCGAAGGTTTCTGACATAAAAAAGCTATGTACAATTTTTGCTTGCTTGTCTCAAAGACGAGTATGTACAGACCGTTACATTTTTACTTTTATGAATATTATTAACCCTTTACTGTACGGGTTTTGTCTTTAAAACATTTCTTATGACTACTTTCGTATATTTTACCTTTATATTGTTTGAATAATGACTGTTTTGTTGACAGTATATGAGTAGATGCTTTTTAATTTAATGGAGAGTCGTGACGTGTCCTCGAATTTGAGAAAAATATTTCTTTTATCCCCGAGCTTATCTTTTTAGGAATCGTTACTTAAACGAGAAAAACACATTCTTTATCTTTCAATTACTTCTTTCGTATATTGTGGATAACGTTAAATGAAATAAAATTTACTACAAGTTATATAAGAAAGAAATGTTATTTTTTTTACTAGTAAAATTAAAAGAAAGAATTATGTAAGTATTTACTGGGTAGTTTCTTCATAAGAGTCATTTTGTGTAAGTATTGATATATATGTAGATAACACTTTATTGTATGTCAAAATAAAGAAAATATTGCATGCACACAAATTAACAGTGGTCAACAGCCCCTAAACTAGGATATAATACTTGTATTTTAGGAGATAGTTTCCTTCCCTATTCTTAGTTCTATTAATATAATTTTTATAAGTATAATCTATTAGCTATAAATTACAGATTAAATATTTGTTTTGTTTATCAGACATAATATATGTATCCCCACGAGGTTTTCTTTCACCGTTGAGCACCAACGAGGCAGTCATGAATAATTTACTAACATTTCATTTCAATAATCTAAAACTACTAGGAGTCATTAAACATTTCTGTTTCTTGTTTTATCAAAACTCAGTGTAAATAACCCTTTATGTTAATAAAGTTCTTGAAACAACATATAATATATATTACTTCTCTAACTTATGTTTGTGTTCACAAAGGAAAACAAGAGATAATGAAAATGTTGCTCATCCTGAACGTTAATCTGCAATACATTATAATTTAATATACTTATTTTACGATAGCTAAAAGCTATATGAAAAATATTTAATTCACCTAATATGTTTTATTTACACCATCTCATTGGCCTATAGAATGCTACAGATACGTTGTCATTTCTGAGGACTAAAATGGAATGCCTATAATTACGATGGCTTTCTATACACTGAAGACCGTAACGCAGGAGCGCACGCACTACTTTTTAATGTCCGATATTAAAGTTAGGGGTAACAGAAAAAGTCTTATCGGCTAATTTCTTCTTCAGCTAAGTTCCCACAATAATTTTAACTTTCAAAATTAAAAAAAAAAAACTGGATTGTAACTGCGACTCTACCTGCATGGAAACAGATAAACCTGCATGTTAACATTCCGTTTAAAGAAAATAATCCCATACGATTTTTTTCATAGATAAAAGATAAAAAAACTAGTGCACAGTCCACATAATGAAAAGGAGATGATATAGCTTATAGACATCTACATCTACCCTCATCCTCATTTAAGAATCAAAATGCAGACGCGTTGTCTCCCTTAAAGACTTAGATTGAATGTCTCCTTTTCCAATAAAAAACAGTTTTCCATTTCTTTAAATTCACCATACGAAATATGGTATAAAGCTGTATGTAAGTTTAACGCTGGTATTCTGTGAGAGCGTAGTACGTTCTCGGTTAGCCTACCCAGTCGTGCTACAACCATAACATATCATGACTTAACCACATATGATTCAAGATATGGTACATTTATGAGCTAAATTCTATTTAAAATTGTTAAACAGTATCCATCCATTAAAGCCTATAAAAGTCCACTGCTGTACAAAGGCCTAGTTGCCACGCTTGGCAAGCGGGCTAGCAACCACAGATTTTATTGTTATCAGGAAGATGCTGCTGCCAATATCCCGGTAAATTTTTTATAGGATAGGGTGACAAACGAGCACACAGTCCACCTGATGGTAAGTGGTTGCTGTGACCCATAGTCATCTACATCTATCCTCTATAAAGAATCAAAATACAGTTGCTTTGTCACCCGTGAGGACTAAGACGGAATGCCTCTTTTCCTGTAAAAAGGGTCCCCGGTTCTCTACACTCACCAAACGAAACACAGCAGTGTTAAGCTGTTATTTTACGCTGGCATTCTGTGAGAGTGTGGTCCTTCCCTGGTCGATTCGACGCATTCGTGCTACTATACTAATAAAATATAAAATATAGCTGCAGCATGGCTCTACCTCGTATAAATTTTTTGAATTATACAATAAAATAAACAGTATAGGTGTGAGTGAATAGCCAAGCATCTTTACATACGGCCACACTTTTTATTCGTCAGCCCTTAAAATTCCTGCTGGATATGGTTCTACGCGGTTGTAGAGAGAATTTGTCTTATTCGTCACGTTGGTAGCCAGCATGCCATGGATTCAGCGTATTGGTAGTATTTCATGCCTGTACGTTGTAAAGCAGTTGGTCCTACGTATGGTCCATCTCCGGCCGTATTAGCTTGCAGTCTCATGAAACATTTCAATGGTGTGAGCGTCATGTCCTGGACCTGTGTAATGTTCGTCATACGCGCTGCCGTGCTCTAGATTCGGTTTACATGACATTTTTATTAATATAATTGATGTTTGGCATTTTGACATTTGGTAGCAGGATTGACAACTGCAATACCAAACAACTTATGTCTGAAATAAAGGAGTTCGTGGTGCCGCCATCTATCAAAAGCCATAAGATCCCTTTGGCATTACTCATAGTCGTCACCTTTTATGATAATCACTGTACAAAATGGGGTCACGGAGTCTCTGACATTCTGACAGTTGTAAGAAACTTTATGTCAATGTAGTTATGTAATCAGCGCTGCACCTTCTCAGAAGTAAAAAACTACCCGTATTGTAGTAAGTGCATATTTGTTTTCACGATTTTATTTTCTAATTTAATAAACAGTTCCCAACCATATTAATTAGTTGGCCATAAGAGAATGAATGAAAATACTCGTATTATATAGTACAAAATTAAATTAAACCGAATTTTTGAAAAATTCTTTAAATGAACATACAATTTTCTAATTTGTTGAATAAATTAAGCTTAGCAAGCGAAAATCTAAGAAAAGACTAAACAGAATAAAAACAAAATTTAGTCATACCGTTTTCTTTGAAGATTTTATAATATCGACAATTCTACCTTTTAAAATACGTGAGCGTGTACCGCCCAACAAAAGAAGTTCTCTCACAATTTTTCAACTGCGCTGTACGAAAATTCAGTCAAGGTACGTAACGTTATTACGCCTAGCTGAGAGCATGGTACGGCACTTTGAACTCAGTACAACGCTCCCTCTATAACAGCTTACGTCTTACCGTAGCTTGGTAGCAGTGCAATGCACAACGTATGTCTGGAGTGGAGTCGTTTTTGTCCGGTGTAACTTAATAATGAAACCTCTTCGCTGTGACGTTTCGTTTTACGGTACTGCTTTTGAAATGTTCATGGTTTATTTGTACACCCTTAAAATCGAGCTATTTAACATTTGTTGTATAGTAGTATTTTTAGTTACAACATTAAGTATTTCTATTTATATATAATAGAAGCGTCTAACAACTACACTTGCTACTACTGCAGCCCATTACAAGTCCTCTGCTGAATGTAGGCCCCACCCACAGATTGCCACAAAGAAAGGTCTCGGGCCATCATATAAAGTATCTGCACAGCCTGCGTGTTTAATCAGGTCGTCACTATAGCTAGTAGGGGGTCACTCAATACTGTGCTTGTAAGTACGAGGCTGCCGCTCGATTTTTCTTTCCTAACAGTTTTCGCTCTGTCGCGCTATATCGTCAACTCATTGCTACTTCAGCTTAATGATCATACAGACCTCAAGGGAAGAGTAAGAGAATCCAATACCTATCAGGTTATTCCCATTTTAGGGAGAATTGAGCGTACTTTTCCGGTAGATTGGTAATCACAGTACCAGAAGCGTGCTACTAAGAAGCTGCTCCCCGAGGACGGTCTGAATATGATACAGTGAGACTGCTTTCTATTGCATCTTTCTGAAATTTCTTTAAGCACCTTACGACACCCACGAAATGCTAAGAAATGATTGATTTTCTTATGCCACTACTACGCTGTAAATCTCTTTCTAAATACTTAAATTATTTGTATGTCAACGGCGCAAGACGTCTGGTACTGTAATCACACATCCGTCTACCAAGAGTAGCGATTAAGCAAATTCTCCCTAAAAATAGGGAGGTCTTTATCAAACAGGTAACTATTACGATGTAAAGAAGTAGAAAAGAATGAACAAAGCTATTTGTAATCCACTGACGAGAAGACATTGGTGAAACCCATTTCCGGTAATGAATCGATTATTGTCAATAATGAAAGATAAATATACGAGTAAAATTTCTTTTAATACTGAATAGTTAAAAGCTACTATAAAAACGACTTTTGATTTGAACCAGAAATCGGAGTGAACTTTGAAAACTTAGTACTCTAAACTTCTACTTATTTTTTTGTATACGGATCTCAATCTTTTAAGATTGAACGTTGTTCCCAGTCCCATTTTTTCTCGATCCACTGTAGCTCGAGTTTCCCTCGGAACGGAAAACGCTGTTTCCTTGTTTGTGTAAAAACTGACGTGGACTCGGTATTGAGTATTCCAGTGAGTTTATTTGGTTCAGTTTTCTATTTCGTATCGCTTAAATCGTGTAAATGAGAAAGGGTTGGTTGCAGTGCATTTTTCATGTTTGTACGGATGTTTAACAAGATTTACGAGTATATACAGTCTGGATGAAAAGTATTGTTATAGTAAGCAGTTTATTATTTTAACAATTTACCGCGTGTTCGGTGGTGAAGGAAAACATGAGGTAACCTGCATGTCTGAGGAATAAAAATATTTCGACGACTAAATGATGTAAAGTCCGCTAACAGCAGCAGACGAACTAAGTGCATCATAACCCTCTTAGAAATGAGAGAAGGTTCGTCCCAGTAGTGGGACGTATTTAGGATACAAATTTATTTTCAAATGGTTAATGCTAGAAATGGATGGCTATAATTACAGGGATGTATTAAATTGTTAATTATTAACATAGCTAGAGTATGATGTAAGTCTGTAGTAAGTCATGGTAAACTCACCGGCATGCATTGGTGATGCTAATAGAAGAGCGAGGCCCTAGCAACTATAAAATTATCCAATAAATATGAATCCAAATTTCACATATATGGTAGTTCCACGTTGATGTGAACTGGCTACAGTAAAAATGGGTCGACTAAATTAGGGAAAGAACATACTGTCACAGAATATCTGCGTAAGATATTAGCATAATACTGTTGTGCTTCGAATGGTGAGTGTAAGGTACCGGAGACCCTCTTTCAGGTAAAGAAGTATTCCATCTGTCTACTTGGGCATGACACAGCATCTGCATATTGTTTTCTAAACGAGAATAGATGTAAGTTCACTCAACGTTGAACTATGTGCTCTTTTGTCAGTTACTTCTTTAAAAAATAAAGTGGTAATGGCATAGTAAGTATATCAGCAAACTCTCAAATTCACGTTGCAATAACTGACATGGTCGTCAATATACCTACTTCTTCGATATAACTACTTCAGTGCTTTTATAGGACAAGAGAAGTTATTGGAATATAACTTTAATAAGAAATGCATAATTTGTGGAGACTTCAACATTGATTTGCTGAAAGACACGAAACAATGGTCAGAATTTCTGTCTCTGCTTAAATGTTACAATTTTAGACTACTAACATCTTCAGTGACATACATTAAGGGTAGTGCACAATCTTGTTTGGACAACTTCATAACTAATCTCCCCGATGTTTGTATTAATGACACAAAAGTGGATCACAATGGTATTTCAGATGGGCATGCAGCAATTGTTTGCAATGTTTCTCTTCAATCCTGAAGTCAGAAAAATAAAGATCACACAGTCATATTGAAGGAAATAAGAGTATTTAACGAAACAAACAATACCATTTTTAGAGAACACGTTCTAAAGCATGATTGGAATCGGTATGGTAGAAATAGCTTTTTGAGACATCTTAATGGAATTTTTGCACAAAATTACAGCAAAATTACCAAAAAAGTTAAAACCAGTAGCAAACAGTCTCTGAAGTGGGTTACAATGGGAATTAAGACATCTAGCAAAATGAAACGCTTTCTTAACTCGGCACTTCGTTCTGTTGCCGATACTACCATTGTAAGCTACAAAAATAATTACGTTCGAATTTTAAGAAAGGTAATACGAGCCGCCAAAAACACGCAGTTCAGTCTACAATAGAACTATCGAAGAACTCGGCTTAAGCAATATGGAGTGCAGTAAACAAATATAGAAAGCAAGTCTCTGTTATGAATAAAGATAAAATAACACTAAAGGGAAACGGCATTTATACATTGACAATCCTCAATTAATAGTAGATATTTTTTCAGGAAAATTTAATCATGGCAATTCTCCCTCCACAGGTAGTTTGAGCGCCTCAATGAAATTTCTTGAAGAGAATATTAATACTTGTTCAAAGATTATGATTTGGAAACAAATCACACCCACAGAAATTACTAAAATAGTAAGAAAAATGTAAGATAAAAAATCGTGTGACTGGGACCACATCCCAATATCAATTTTTAAAATAAATATTGACTTATAGGCTAGTGATCTTGTTAGGTTTTACAATGAGTGTTATGAGCAGAGTGTCTTCCCTGACCAATTTAAAATTGCCAATTTTTTCCCTATATATAAAAAGGGACAAGAACAGACTCGAAAAACTATAGATATATTTCCTTACTGCCGATTCCTTAAAAAAATTTCGAATTCGACAAGACTAATTAAACATCTCCATGAAAACAACATACTAAATAAACGGCAATTTGGATATCAGGCTAATATTGGAACAAATAACGCAATAGAAGTATTAATTGACGACGTTGTGATAAATTTAAATAGGAAGAAAAAGGTAGCAGGCCTTTTTCTAGGTTTGAGTTTAGCTTTTGACATGGTGGATCTCCAAATTTTAATTAAAAAGTTACAGCATTATGGTGTACAAGGTAAGGTTTGGGAGTTTTTCAAGTCATACTTGCATAACAGATATCAATACGTTGAGATCAAGTATATAAATAATGAACAAGAGAAAGTATTTAAATCAAAACTAAATAAAATTAAAAGAGGTGTTCCACAAGGTTCAATCTTAGGATCCGTTCTGTTCATAATTTGTACAAATGACTTAAATTCATTTATGTACAACTCTATACATGATATTGAACTTGTAGCATTTGCTGACAATACGAATGCAGTAATAAGTGCACAAAATATTTTTGATCTCAACAACAAAGTTAACTGCATTTTAGAAGCTTTTGCTCAGTAGTTTAATGCAAATAACCTTAAACTAAACCCAGTAAAAACCAAATCCATCCTTTTTAAATCTACCGCAACAGCAAGACATACCTTAGATATTAAATTAAATGATGAATGTATATCCTGTGTAGATTCCGTAAATTTTTGGGTATCCATATAGATTCTCTTCTTAATTGGAAACAAGAAGTAAATTTTATAGAAAAAAAATCTTCTTCATGTTATGCTTTACGAAGCTTAAGAGAGGAGCTAATGATAAAGCAATTAAAAGTGGTATACTATGGTCTAGTAGAATCTCGTCTAAGATACACTATTAAATATTGGGGAAATAGTTATGATTACAATCTTAAGAACGCATTATTTTACAAAAGAAAGCAATAAGAATAATGGTGCGCATATCCCAAAGACAGTCGTGCCGAGAACACATGCGAAACCTAAAAATACTTACTGCGCCATGTCTGTACATTCAAGTTCTTCTTACAGACCTTGTTAAAAATTTACATAGATATGAAACGGCAGAAGAAAGGGTTAAGCGTCATGGCACTAGGCGAAAAGATATTGCGAACCTGATACAGCCTAACCTACAGATAATTAAATATTGTGCAAGATGCGGTCAGACTATTTAATAAATTGGCAAATTATTTAAAATACATAACAACTGTGATCCAATTTAAAAACAGATTGAGGTCGTATCTTCTGGAAAACAGTTTTTATAGTGTAGAAGAATTTGTAAATTCTAATTGACTGATGATAAAATATAGTTAAAAAACTGACATATTCCTTTTTGTAATCTTATTATTTTGACATATTTCTTTATTGTAATTTTATATTTTGACATATGTCTTTATTGTAATTATATTATTTCCTCTTATTGTAATTTTAATTATTTTGATGTGGATAATTGATTGACTATTGCATAAATGATAATGTTATTTTTTAAATCTTATTGAATTAAGTTGTAATTTCCAACACAATGTATTTTGTTATCAATGGAATAAATTACTATGACTATGACTATGGCTATGACTATGACTATGAATACGTGTGAGTATGACGTTTTCGAGATACGCCAACTGCATAACAGTGGTAGAGCCACGCGGCAGCTTTTGCTGTCGCACGGATGGGCCGGCTCGAACCGGGGTGGTACCACGACCTCACAGAATACCAGCGTGAAGTAGAGGTTCACCTCTGCGTTTCGCTTGGTGAGTGCAGGTGGCCGGAGGCCCTTTTTACTGGAAATGAGGCATTCTATCCTAGTCCTCACGGGTGACAACGCATCTACATTTTGATTCGCGAGGATAGATGTAGATGTCTATGAGCCGCAGCAACCACTTAACATCAGGTGGACTGTGTGCTCGTTTGTCACCCTTATCCTATAAAAAAAAAACTTTGTAATCCCCTATAAATATATAGGATTAAAAAGATACATTTGCAGTGAATAAATCAATTTACCTATATTGTATAATATAATGGAATAATAGGTGTAGATAGGTACCTATATATAACCATCTACAAAAAGAAATGAGATGCCATCAAAAACATAACTTGTAAGAAAAGCCAAGTCTCGCAACTCAGTTCTTCTACCGTAAAAAGTTGTGAGATCCATGTAATACCAACTTCTTATCATTCATGATATTCTGAAAAAAAGCTTTAGTTATTGAAAACTTTAACCTTGAATGGAATTACTATTTGGAACGTTAACGGAGCGAATAGAATATATACAACATAATTAATGGATTTTATTTAATTAAAATTATATCGCAGATCAATTTCACTGGAAACGAGGCATCCCAACTTAGTCCTCAGGGGTGACAACGCATCTGTATATTTATTCTTAACCGAGGATAGATGTAGATGTCTATGGGTCACAGCATTCACTAACTATTAGGTCGACTATGTTTTTTTATAGATTTATGGTGACAAACGAGCACACAGTCCACCTGATGGTAAGTGGTTGCTGTGGCCCATAGACATCTACATCTATCTTTGTTTGCGAATTAAAAAGCAGATGCGTTTTTAGCCATGAGGACTAAGATATAATACACCTTTTCCAGTAAAATAGGTCTGCGGTTCTCTACACTCACCATACGAAACACAGCAGCATTAAGTTGCTATTTTAGGCTGGTATTCTGTGAGAGCGTGGTCCTTTCTCGGTCGAGCCGACCCATTCGTGCTACAACTATACTATTAATATAGCTGCAGCATGGCTCTACCACGTCCATACTATTTGCTCGTTTCTTACTCTTATTCTATAAAAAAGCTGCCATGAAATGAAATGCCGCAATGGTCGAATAGATGAGGGATCATTTATTCATTCATTACAGCCCTTCCAAGTCTATTGATCAACATAAGCCTCGCACAAAACACGATACTGAGCCACCTGCAGTAAAGACTGACAGCTTCTAAATGTAATTAAGAAGAGTTTTCAAATACGATCTGTTACGTTAATTAAAGTCTAAAGTGTAATGTTATCCACCTGAAAGGATAGAACAGATAATAATTTATTTATTCGATTATATTGTATTTTATTGCCTTATTAGGGAAAGAGCTCGAGATATTTTTGAAATATAATACGATTAATTGCCGTTACTTCATACTGTATTTTATCTTGTTGTAGTAATTAGGGAGCGAATTGAACATTTTGTTATAAATAAACTTTGATACAAAAGATTTTATGTAAAATAATAAATATCCTTCATTTAAAACCAATGATAAAAATCAACTACCAAGCGACAATAGCCCAATGGCAAATTATGCGGTCTGTAAATATGGAAAGTCATGGATTCGAATCCGCCATTCTACTACTTTCCTGAACCACGCCTAATATAAGTATTTTCAGCTTAATTGGAGTGGTTGATGGAAGTATTAGTAACATTTATTGCGGAAAAAAGGATCTAGAAAGCCCGGCAGGCGAAGTACATGTGGTCTCCCCACTAGATGGAGTGACGACCTAGGAAGACATGCAGTAAGTCGATGGATGCAGGTGGCTCAGGTTCGTGCTTTGTGGCATTCCTTGGGGGAGGCCTGTGTTCAGCAGAAGACTTGTGAAGAGCTGTAATGATGATGATGATGATGATGACGGTTGTGTTACATACTAGTATACAGTTTCTTAAGTAAAAGTAAAGTTTATAGAAAAGTAAACTTTTCTAAACGATCAAACAAGCTTAATTCAAACAAAAATCTACGTTCTTGCTTCGAGCCGCTTGATCGTTTTCGGACCCCTTTTCAATGAAAGTATAGGGCTACGCTTATTAAAGTTTTATAAATGTCATGTGCTATGAGCTCGCGATGTTAACCCCAAAATGGCAATGCGATGAAGTAAATGTTCTCAACTTTTGACATTTTGTTATTATCCTTCTGTTAAAAAATGTTATATTATGCATATTGGGGTAACTAATACCAAAATAAGAAATCAGCAAGGAACGTAAGATTTGGACGAATTCTACAATATTTGTTTAATATTAATAAATTGCTACATAGAAATCAATTCGGTTTTACAAGGGGTTGCTCAACAACTGACGCTGGAGTTGAGCTTATTAAACATATTTTTTGTGCATGGGAGAATTCAGAGGATGCTTTGGGTATATTTTGTGACCTTTCCAAGGCCTTCGACTGCGTTCACCATGAGACATTAATCAGGAAGCTACATTACTATGGTGTCAAGAACACAGCGCTTAAACTTATAATTTCATATTTAAGTAATAGAATGCAGAAAGTTATTATCAATGGTAAAAGTTCTTCCGGCTCACCTGTACTAATGGGTGTCCCTCAGGGCTCAATTCTCGGCCCATTCCTATTTCTAGTGTATATTAATGACTTACCTTCTATTGTAGAGGATAATCATGATATAGTATTATTTGCTGATGATACTTCTTTGATTTTTAAACTTAAACGTCAATCATTTATATGTGACGAAGTGAATAATGCTATATCAAAATTAGTGCATTGGTTTAACGTTAATAATTTACATTTAAACGGGAATAAAACTAAATGTATTAAATTTACAACAACGAATGTTAAAAATCTGAGAACCAATGTGTTTTTAAATGGGGAAGAACTGAGCCCTGTTGAATCCACTGTTTTTCTTGGCATCACTCTCGACGCAAAGCTTCAGTGGGGCCCCCATATATCCAAACTAGCAAGCAGACTAAGCTCTGCAGCCTATGCTGTAAAAAAGATAAGAGGTCTCACTAGTGTCGAGACAGCTAGATTAGTTTATTTCAGTTATTTCCATAGCATAATGTCTTATGGGATTTTGCTATGGGGAAATGCGGCTGATTCAGAAACTATTTTTGTTTTACAGAAGAGGGCCATTAGAGCTATTTACAACCTAAAACTGAGAGAGTCTCTTAGAGATAAATTTAAAGAAATAAATATATTAACTTTGGCCTCTCAGTATATTTACGAAAATTTAATGTATGTTCACAAAAACAAAGGTAGTTTTAGTAAAAAAAGTGATGTGCATTCTGTAAACACTAGGAACAAACACAAGCTAGTGATACCAGTTTCTCGACTCCACAGAGTCAGTAATTCATTCTTGGGGCAATGTATACGCTATTACAACAGGGTCCCGGAAAGTGTACAGGCTCTCTCTATTAGCAAGTTTAAATGTTTTGTTAAGTTGAAACTGTATAAAAAGGGTTATTATAGTATAAATGAATACATGGTTGATAATAACCCCTGGGAATGAGGTGATCGCTTCCAAGCTGTTTCTAAAATAAATTTTGTACTTATATAGTTGTATAACCATTATTGTAAAATTTGCTTTAAAAAAAAAGTCCCGCTGGGTTTCTTGCTGGTTCTTCCCAGGACGGAGGTTTTTTTTCGAACCAGTGGTAAAGTAAAAAATGACTTTCAATAAGAATTACACATGTGATCTATATTGAATAAAAAATTATTCTATTCTATTCTATTCTATTCTTAAGTAGGGCAAATTATCACATTACACTATCATGTTTGTTGTGGTCAGTAGACCTGTTTACTGAATTACAATTAGCGGGCTTAGAATTCAATGTACTATCATCGTTTGTATGCAGTCTGTTTGTATGCAAATATAAATAAAGTAATTAATACACAACAAAATATTTGTTGCGACCGCAAATCATGCAGAAAAAAACTAGTTACTTCTTATATCCACATTTCTTATTTTAACACATGTGAAACTAAAACACATGAAATATGAAAAGGGCTGGATGCTACCATTGCAATCGTCAATCTAGTTCAATTTATTATATTTTCTACTAGTGGATACTCGGTGTAAGCTACTACACTAAATAAGGAAATACATTTCGTTTATTTGTTGCAAAAAAAGGAAATTTTGTTTATTTATTAACTTTTTTATATAGTGCCTTTATTATGCATTATTTAGTGGTCTAAAACCATCTTTGCATTATTTGAAATATTTCGCCTTTCTATTTAAACCGGTTTGGGGCACATCGGTTGGATAGTTAAGTCATTTTTCAAGTCAAACACATTTTTTTGTGTTTTATATAGATAGATTCAGCTGAGGTCTTATAGAGGAGACTTATATGGCCCGACCAAGAAGAAAAAGAAAAACTGAAATTTTATCCACTGAAAATCAGACCTTTTTTGTCATACTATACGAGTTATAAAGTCAAACAATTCAGTTCATGTATTCTGTTGTATATATCCAATATCTGTGCCTCAAAACGAAGTGTTTCTTTCTTTTTCATTTTCCTAAGTTATAGGTGTTTTTTATTATCTTCATAATTTGCTATTAAGAGAGGTTATAATTTTTTTAGATATCGATTATTAGTACAGTTCATATTATATAGCATAAATCCTAGTTCCGGATTATATCAATGTATGTTTGTTCATAAAAATATTTAATATTGAATATATAAAGCGTTAAATCTGTTTGAAAATACATTAAAGTAAAGCTCCCGTCAGTCCTTGTAGAGGATAGCAAAGAAATCGTACCGAAAAGGATTTATTCCTTTTATATTGGTAATAGTGTTTGATGTTCGCGGGATCTTTTCATGAGCTTAAACTGAATAAATGATTACGAATTCGCGTTTACAGTCCCCGAGATTCGTTACATCTGTTGCAGGCGACGCGTAATGTACATTTAATCTCCGAACCACTTCAAAATCTGCCAAAATGCTTTATTGCTCTAGCGAACAACTTTCCAAGTCGGCTCCCGTTGCTGAAGATAAAACTTTACAAGCATAATGAATCTTAATCGTTGCGTCAATTTCCAAATTTGTTCTTGAGTTTTGTTTTAAAATAAAACTTGGATTTATCTCGTTGAGCGGAATTAATTTCGCCTTTTGTTATTGCGTAATCGGCTACCTGTCCCCTGTTTCTTATTTTTTTTAAATTTCGTCCCTTCCTCGTGACGATTTGAAACTGTATTGTGTGAAACTGTTAATGGACGGAGCGGAATGAATATTTTTATATTTTTCTCTTTGTAAGAATGAACTTACATTTTTGACTACATAATATAATTTGTATGAGGAAGCTCAAGGTCGCTCAGCGAGCTATGGAGAGGGCTATGCTCGGGGTTTCTCTGCGTGATAAACTTAGAAATGAGTATATCCACAATAGAACCACAGTAACCGACATAGCCCAACGGATTAGTAAGCTGAAGTGGCAGTGGGCCGGCCATATAGCTCGAAAAACCGACAAACGACGGGGAAGAAAGGGTCTTGAGTGCCAGCCTCGTACCGGTAGGCGAAGTATAGGGCGACCCCCACGAGATGGAGTGACGACCTGGTAAGATATGCAGGAATTCGATGGATGCAGGTGACTCAGGACTGTGCTTGTGGCATTCCTTGGGGGCCTATGTTCAGCAGTGGATTTATGAAAGGCTGTAATTTGTGAAGAACATACTGATTCTTCTCATAATACTATTTTAGACTGAAGTCAAGAACATCCATATAGATAGTAACAAAGCATTCCGTTTTAGTCCACATGGGTGGCAACACATCTGTATTTTGATTAATAATCGATGAATAATTAGTATCTACTTCCTATAATCCAATCCAATTACCGTCAGATGCTAAGGTCGATGGTTGTTGGGTTACATTCTTAAGCACAAGAGTTCTTTTATTAGATGATTTCTGCTGTGATATTTATAAAGTGTAGAAATCTAGTAGCAGCCTAATTTAATATGGTTCAAGAGACTGTTGGAACTATTTATTAAAAATGTGATTTCTTATTCTAGAAATTTGCAACCCAAAAATGATATTAAAAACATACTGTTAAGGGGTTGTCAGGACCACCCGTGTCCATCATCATGTCAGCTTCATTGTACCATATTATTATATTAATAATAATTATTATTATTATTATTATCAACATAAGGACCCTTTCCGAGGCTGAAACATACCGATACCTGGGTATGTCACAGAACATCGGTGTAGATGAGGCGGGCATGAAACAGTCAGTTTGCGATGTGTTTTATGCACTCTTGACCAAAGTGCTTAACAGCCTTTTATCCGGTGTGAATAAGACGCACGCATATAACGGTTGGGTCATGCCTGTTCTCATGTATACCTTTGGCATACTCAGGTGGACTCAGACCGAACTGAACGCTCTGGACAGAAAATTCCGCACTATAATGACGTCCCACAGGATGCATCATCTGAGATCGTCAGTAATGAGGCTGTACTTGCCGCGGAAACATGGTGGGCGCGGCTTTTTAAGCGCGCTCACCATGCATAATCGCAAAGTGTGCAGCCTCCGTAATTACTTTCTGACAAGAGCGGATGATCCATACTATAGGGACGTTATTTCCTGTGATAAAGGACTTACCCCTCTATCCTTAGCCAACGAGCAATGGCAAGACCCGGCAGTACAGGGCATTTCCGACCGAGAGACCGTATGAAAGGAGAAGGAGCTCCACGGGAGTTTCTACAAGGCTCTACATGAGCCTTTCGTAGACACAGTCGCCTCCCTCCACTGGCTACGTTTCGGTGACCTCTTTGGGGAAACCGAGGGTTTTGTCTGTGCGATACAGGATCAGGTTATTAAGACCAACAATTATCGGAGATACATCCTAAAGGATGACACCGTTGACGTCTGTCGAGCATGTCGCCATCCCGGTGAGTCACTTAGGCATGTCATCTCTGGTTGTTCGGCACTTTCTTACTCTGAGTATTTGCACAGGCACAATTTAGTAGCCAGGATTCTACAACAGGAGCTCGCTCTGAAATACGGTCTCGTGGATCGGAAACTGCCGTATTATAAGTATTTGCCGGAAGCCGTGCTCGAAAATGACCGTGCCAGGCTCTACTGGGACCGGGCCATCATCACAGACAGGACTATTCTTGCGAATAAGCCTGATATTGTGCTGATGGACCGGGCACAGTCAAGGATATTTTTGGTCGACATTACCATTCCTTATGACGAGAAACTCGTGAAAGCCGAAACAGATAAGCTGACTAAATATCTGGCCCTGGCTCACGAGGTGACCGACATGTGGGGTGGATTGAGTATGTGTGTGTGTGTGTAAGTGTGTGTGTGTGTGTGTGTGTGTGTGTGTGTGTGTGTGTGTGTGTGTGTGTGTGTGTATGTGCGTGCGCGCTTAAGTGTGTGTGAGTATGTATGCGTTTCACTTTAAACTTTCCATCATGTGTTCTGTATCTTTGTAATTTAATTTATTCATGAAGTCCTCTATATATTTCTTTAATTTATAGGTATTATATTGGTATTTATATTTTATAAACATGTAAAAATGAAGATAGATGTAGATGTCTATGGGCCACAGCAACCACTTACCACAAGGTGGACTGTGTGCTCGTTTGTCACTCTATTCTATAAAAAAAGTTAGCTAAATTGGAAATCAACAAGTGCTTAAAATATTTATTACAAATTTTGAACCGGCAAGATATAGGAAGAAAGCAAGATAAATAAAAGCTTGTATTAATACTAACAAAGTAGCATCAGCTTGAAGCTTATTTAAGTAAGTACTTTTGGGCGACTATAAAAAAAGCAGTAGTATCTCAAATCGAGATTTTTTCAACGTATACAACGCAAATTTCGACAATTTTGAACTGATTTGAATGATTTTACATTTTCAAGAAAGAAAGAATTTTGCACGCGGTAGAGCCATGCTGCAGCTATATTAGTCGTATAGTTGTAGCACGAATGGGTCGGCTCGACCGGGGAAGGACCATGCTCTCACAGAATACCAGCTTAAAATTACAGCTTAACACTGCTGTGTTTCGTATGGTGAGTGTAGAGAACCGGAGACCATTTTCTCTGGAAATGAGGCATCCCATCTTAGTCCTCACGGGTGACAACGCATCTGCATTTTGTTTGATGTAGATGTCTATGGGCCACAGCAACCACTTACCATCATGGACTGTGTGCTCGTTTTTCACCCTTATTCTATAAAAAAAAAATCATCCCTACAGGAAAGTAAGAGACGAATTTTTTCAAGTAACTATTTAGACAACAATCTGGGTGTTACCTTATTATATTCCGTAGTCCACCCTTTTGAGGGTCAAATAATTAAATTTTATATTAAAAGTAAAAGCCAACTTCAAAGAATGGAAGAATAAAATAATTTCCGTATAGTAGCGCTTAATTTCAGGGCTTTTTAATAAATAAACATTATTATTATTATTATTATTTTATATACTTTGTTTTAGTAGCGAGTTTATGTTATATGCTACGAGGGTGCGTTTTTAAGTTCGCGGAATGGCGAGTAAGGAGTGGAAATAAATCTCCAAATTAATTTTTGCTTTTCAATATCAAAAAAAAATGATATGTCTTTGTCTAAAAAATACGCCTAAACTGCTTCCTTCACTTTATATCACTTAAAAACATTTTCCCACGAAGTTATTTTTTTATGTTAGGAAATAGATTATAATAACTAGGTCAAGACTATAGGTGGGTGTGGCAAAATTTCGAAGCCCACCTTCTGCGATGCAGCATGGTACTTGTGAACAGGCGCGTTTTCGTGCAGAAGAAGGATCATTTTGGTCAACTTTCCCCTTCTTTTCTCCTTTATGCCTACATTCAATTGTTCTAGGATTGAAGCGTAGTAATTAACGATTATGGAGACACCTTTATCTTTACAATTAATCAATAGGATTCCTTCTGAGTCCCAAAAAACTGTCGCCATTATTTTCCCAGCCGATTGTGTTACCTTAAATTTCTTGGCTGGTAGTGTGCCTTTTTTGTGCCACTGTCTTTTGAGTCCTGTTTGGACTCAAGTTCATAATGGTGAACTCAAGTTTCGTGACCAGCAACAATTCGAGCCATCACTCTATCTTTGTCTTCCATACATCATCATCATCATCATCATTACAGCCCTTCACAAGTCCACTGCTGAACATAGGCCTCCCCCAAAGAACGCCACAAAGCACGTTCCTGAGCCACCTGCATCCATCGACTTCCTGCATATCTTACCAGGTCGTCACTCCATCTAGTGGGGGGACGCCCTACACTTCGCCTGCCGGTACGAGGCTGCCACTCGAGAACCTTTCTTCCCAATCGGTTGTCGGTTCTTCGAGCTATATGGCCGGCCCATTGCCACTTCAGCTTACTAATCCGTTGAGCTATGTCGGTCACTCTGGTTCTACTGCGAATATCCTGATTTCTGAGTTTATCACGCAGAGAAACTCCGAGCATAGCCCTCTCCATAGCTCGCTGAGCGACCTTGAGCTTCCTCATCCGGACAGCAATGAAGGACCACGTCTCAGTTCCGTATGTCATCACTGGCAACACGCACTGGGTGTACAGTCTCGTTGAGGTATACCTGACGAGAAGATGTACCGTAATTTCCCGAACGCTGCCCAGCTGAGTTGAATCCATCGATTGACCTCTCGGTCGAAGTTGGACTTACCTAATCGGACTATTTGTCCCAGATAAACATACTCCTCGTCCTCGTCAACAACTTCGAGCTTAGTGCTCTGAAATTAAACCTGATCTTTGTTTTGTCCATGTCCATCCTAAGACCTATCCGTTAGGAAACGCTATTGAGGTCATTGAGCATAGTGCTTAGGTCCTCCAGTGATTCTGCCATAAGGACTATATCGTCGGCAAATCGAAGGTGAGTGATGTACTCGCCATTGATGTTGATACCGTATCTTTTCCAGTCCAGAAGCTTGAAAACGTCTTCCAATGCAGCGGTGATGAGTTTCGGGAATATGACGTCACCCTGTCTTACACCTCTCTGCAATTGGATAGGTTTCGTACTCTGGTTCTATACTCGGATAGCCATCGTAGCCCTACTGTACAAGCACTTCAGCACTTCGATATACTGACAGTCAACTTGGCACCGCTGAAGGGACTGCAGCACCGCCCAAATTTCGACGGAATCAAAGGCTTTCTCATAGTCCACATACGCCAGACATAGTGTCAAATTGTACTCCTCGGACTTCTGTACAATTTGCCAAAGGGTATGTATGTGGTCTACGGTGCTAAAGCCTTTTCGGAAACCGGCTTGTTCGGGACGCTTGTAGTCGTCAAGAACAGTACGTAGACGCGGCTCAGAAGGGAAATCGGTCTGTAGTTCGTCAAGAGAGCGTTGTCGCCTTTCTTGAAGAACAAGACCACCGCATTTCTGCTCCACGCCTCCGGTGTAATGCCACCATGGAGGACGGAATTAAAGAGCTTCTGAAGGACTTCAATTACCGGTTTTCCACCCGCTTTCAGAAGCTCCGCTGTAATTCCATCCTCGCCTGGGGCCTTGCCGTTTTTAAGGTGCTGGAGAGCCATTCTAATCTCGATCAGATTGACGTCCGGGATATCATCGGAATAATGTTGGATAAGACTCGCTCTTGGATCGTTACTCATACTTGCGTGCGGCTCCAACGATGACGTGTACAGCTGCCCATAGAACCTCTCAATCTCACTCAAAATCTCAGGTTCCCCGGAAACGATGCTGCCACATTCGGTCTTCAGCTTTGACAGTTGGCTCTTTCTGGCAGACAGATCTCTGGCAAAGACTTTGGAGCCTTGGTTAAAAATGTACAAGAACACTCCACGCGCTGTTGCTTTTGAGGCGGCGTTAGCATTCTAGGCACTCATCTTGCGCTGACTTTAGTCATGCCAAGATGGTCATGAAGAATTTTGAAAATGGTTTTTACTGATACTCCAACCATTTCTGCGAGCTGTTTTTCTTTAGGTCTACCGCCGCTCTCGAAAATCTTCTTATATAAATTTTCCGATTTTTTGAATAACTTCAGAAGTGGTCACCTTGATCGGCCTTCCTGGCCATGGGTCGTCTTCAAGTGACTCTCTGCCTTGTTTTAAGAGGATATGCCACTTGTAAACCATAGTTTTACCTGGACAAGAGTCTCCGTAAAAGGATGACATATCTTCCAGTATAGTCTGAACTGATTTTTCGCTCTTGGTAAGGAACTTTACAACGGCACGGAACTCGATTTTCTCCATATTTCACAATTTCTTTCCGATTGACTTGTCTGGTTAACGATAACTCAAAGACTAATGATCTAATTATAATAAAACCCGGTATTTATACTAATAATGAGTTTTTTTAATTAGCACGTAATTCGGCGACGTCCCCACTTATTACCTACCTACCCATTCCGCGAACTTAAAAACGCAACCTCGTATGTTATCTATTTTAAAGTCATGCCAGTAATCATTCATTTCCTTGGTATAATATGCACCGTATAATATACTAAAAAGATCGTCGCAAAATAGACTGGTCGTCTATGGGCATTAACATTAGACCAACTTTTAATCCTACTATCCTATCTAGGAAATCAAGTTTAAGTTAAGAACATATGGTCTCTCTGAACAAAGTCTCACTTAAGGCTAATCAGGAAACTCCATTGACAAGATTGAGGAGAAATAAAAAAAGAATGTCTTCCTTGCAAACTGGACAAGTTGTAATGGACATTACATGAACGAAAACACTCGGTGAAAAATGCGTAACACATTTTTAAAAGCTGCTTTAGACAGAAGTGGAACTTCAAAAAAAATTATATTTGTTTTTTATATTATAGATCACACAAAAATGTTATGTTTTCATATTTCGATTTAGAAAATCGGATTTTTTTTAAATGTATGTACGTCATTTCCCCTGCGAAGCGGTATACGAGTACGTTAGGCATTTTACCATAAAATGATCATTTTACTATAATTGCTATGGATAACATAAGTGACTTTTTCTTAACAACCTTTAGATTTTAAGTTTTCTGTGCAAAGACAAACATTTTTTACCACAGCTTATTTCAAAATATTTGAAAAATACTTAAAAATGAAAAGTACAATGTTAATGTTTTATATTCTTTTCCAATAATTAACTTCTCAACAAAGTTAAAAAGTAGAGTGTAAAGAAAATTAAATTTTTCATCAAATTTTATTTAATGCTTCTCAAGGAAATATTGATCATTATATACTTAACTTTTTTTTATATGATAAGGGTGACAAACGAGCACACAGTCCACCTGATGGTAAGTGGTTGCTGCGGCCTATAGACATCTGCATCTATCCTCTATTACAAATCAAAATGTAGATGCGTTGTCACCTGTGAGGACTAACATGGAATGCCTCATTTCCAGTAAAAAGGGCCTCCGGCCACCTGCACTCACCAAGCGAAACGCAGAGGTACCCCGGTTCGAGCCGGCCCATCCGTGCGACAGCAAAAGCTGCCGCGTGGCTCTAACACTGTGTAACTGCGACAGTGAGTTTCAATTCATTAGTGTTCAAAAAAAGTTACAGCCTATATACGTCCCACTGCTGGGCACAGGCCTCCCCTCATTTCTGAGAGGGTTTAGGATAAGGAAATGTCCGCCACGCTGCCCCAATGCGTGTTGGCGAACTTCACATGTCTTCGAATTTTTTTCTTTTTTATCAGACATGCAGGTTTCCTCACAATGTTTTCCTTCACCGCCGAGCACGTGGTAAATCAGCACTTAAAATTGCAATTTACAATTTCTTTAGTCCCGGCGGGGATCGAACCCGAATTGCTCGCGTACTGTGAAATTTACAGTGATCGCTTACCATCTGAGCTACCACGCCAATTCTTTAGTGTTCAGTCAAAGGAAATTAATGTTAAATAACCGGCCAAGTGCGAGTCGGACTCGCGCATGTAGGGTTCCGTACGAAGGGGAACCCCCTGTAATTTTTAATTAATTTTATTTTTATTATTTGTAATTATAGGGGAAGAATTAGGAAGATTATAGGAATACAGAAATTAACATTCTATGAAAATTTCAAGTGTCTACTGGAGGGTAAGTTATATGGTCCCGTTGGTTCACCCTTGTGTACGGAACCCTAAAACGTAGTTATTGCATCTAGAAATGTATATATGGATATACGAGTATGTACACATTTTCTATCATTGGCAAGATTCAGATTAACTTTTTTCAGTTAATAAACAAAGCTATAATAGCTTAATGTTTAAGGGTATGAATCACGAACTTGAACACAAGAATTTTAAGTATACTGGGAGTGGTTAAAATATTAGTCACATTAATAGAATTATTAATATTAGAAATATTTTTTTAAATAATAATTGCTATAATTTCATCGCGCGTAATTCACCATAATAATTATGTATTTTTGGCCTTTGGAAGTCTGCAGTCATAACCCCCGCTATAACATCGAATATTATAAAGAAAAAATCCTCGCAAAATAGCATCGACCTCTACCAAGGATAATTCATTGAAACCTCAACAATCAAAACATCTTAATTTCACTAAGGAGGATGACTGGGGTCGAGTGTAGAGATTCCACAATCAATAAAATTGAATACAAACTCGAACACATCACTGCAAGATCACTGTAGAGCCATGCATTACTGCAGCTATATAAAAGTTGTATCACAAATAGGTCAGCTGGAAAAGTAGACCATCGACTGTCGGTACTTCTAGCTATGATATAGTATACGTAATACCTATTTGATAGGCAAAGGAACTTACTGTTTGCCTTATGGTACTGCAGCCCAAGCATAATTGCTGTCAGATTAAAACAAAGAAGTCGACAGATGCGTTGTCACCCTAAGGATTAAACAGTTTTTTTTTTTAGAAAACTCAACAGTATATTTTTAACAAACATACTTACAATAACAGAATTTCACAAATACTGAATAACACTTACAAAGCTGAATGTCTTATTATCCTGTAATTTTAATGGCGTTTCAACTTTTCTAACTGAAACATAGATGGTGTTTTGTTGCTTCGCGGAAATAGAATTAGTTAAACGGGGGTGTTGATTCAGACAGACTACAATGTAGAAGAGGAGCCTCACAGGATAACTCAAACACTACTGGTCAAGTCTTGATCATTTATATGAGACCACATGAGAAACACCAGCTTTCAATTAAAAAAAAGAATCATCAAAATCGGTTCACCTAGAAAAAACTTCTGAGGTAACACACATAAAAAATACAGTCAATTTGAGAACCTCCTCCTTTTTGAAGTCGGTTGAAAAAAGGAATTGACCATTTGAATTATTCCTAACATATTGCCTACTATAAATGTCTATTATTCCACCCTCACATTGCTTTTACAAGTATTTAATAGTTTTAATTAATATCAGTATGTTTTAATAACCCATGTGGCATTACTAAAAGCGTACAATCTTTAGCGGGGATTAAGCGGGGCTATATTCTCTGGAGCGATTCCCTCAAATCCCTTAAACCGGGAAAGTTTCCGGCGCCGCCGGTCGGTCAATGGGGATAGCAACAGGGATTTGCCGTCAACTCATCTCATTACTTTGATTGAGGAAATCTTATCCCATGCTCCGATGCAAAGTTAAAATTTGAATTAAAAGTGTCTTTAACAAACTTCAAATATAGAAAGTCAAAACATGTTGAAAAATCATCACATGATTTTTTTATAGAAGTGAATAAACAGGTGCTCTTATTTTTATCAAAGTAAGGGTACAACGGACACGCAGTACTGTCGATCTAAGTGCATATTGTGGACCACACACACACCTGCAGTTAAGGATCAAAGTGATCCGCAATTTGATAGTTTTGAGCGTTATTAGCCCCGATGATGAATTTGGAATAACTCGTTACTGGTAAAAAGACTTTTCGGTTCTTGTCACTCATCATACGAAACACGGCAGCTTTATGCTGCTACTTTAAACTGGTATTCCGTACGAACATGGTGCTTCCTCGGTTGAGCTGACCTATTCGCGTTGCAGTCGTAATACCAGCAGCAAGGCTGCCATCTCACAGCATTTAATCTGGATTTCCGCGTAACTCTTCATGACTGAACAAAGCTATAATTTGTGCGAAATTTAATAGGTTTTATATGGACGCGAGCACTATTCATTGAAATAAAATAGTCTTTTACGCATCTTATCAGCTATAATTTACTTTTTATATGTTAACTAGCTGACCAGGCAGACTTTGTTCTGCCCTTTCCGACGACCATGTTTCCTAAAAAAAATCATTAAATTCACAATAAAAAAAAATTGAGGATCACTTATAGGGATAAAAACTATCCTATCTCTCAAGTTGGACCAAACTGCACACATTGTGAAACATTTTATTGAAATCTGTTATTAGTTTATTAGTAGTTTAGGAGTTCATCGCGAACAAACAATGTGACTCGTAATTTTTATGTATAAAGATTAGACGTGTTAAAATTCGTAAAAGCTGGTTGCATTCAATTTGTGAACTATTTTATACTATTTAACCTTACCTTCTACTAGAAACGAGGCATTCCATCTTAGCACTCACTGACAACACACCGGTATTTTGATTCTTAATTGATAATAGATGTCGATGTCTATAAGCCACAACATCCATTTAATATTAGGTGTACTGTGTGCTCGTTTGTCACACTTACGAATAATATAGAATTATAAATTTAAAAAAAAAAACAGATCGAGGCCGGCAAAGATTAAATAAATCCAACGTTGTCAAATTCTTTGTGGTACAATTATCGCTGAGAGCAACTCAGTATCACGTTTGATACCGCAACTTTAATTTGAGTGCGACACAACATGAAAGCGCTTCCCATCCGCACAATGCGGAATGGCAAAAGTTAGCTTGTTTATATCCACTTTAGAGGTGCGAAGGCACGCAAATGGGAGGTGTGAAATACCGTCTGACTTATTGCTGTAAAGCGGTGCTACGGTGTACGCTTGTTATAGCAACTTGGTATGATTTAACAGCAAAAATATTTCAGAGTGCTCGCCTCTCGTAATATGAATCTCGTTGGTCGCTAATGGCGGCAAAAATGCAATTTAACTAGAAGCGGGGAAACATTCACAACCTATTATTGACACTGTTACTTGAATATCTATACAGTAGTACCCTATGGTAGTACTATGCTTTGTATCTTTGTATGTGAAATTAAATTGCTACAAAGCCATAGACTGAGTGTGTGGGGTCGGAACAATGTAACACAGAGTATCCTAGTTCATCGTCTATTTTATGTGATGTAAGTGATGTTAGCCTATGTGTCTCTTACAGCATAATCTGAAATAGAGCGCGCGGTCTTGCAGGCTATTTAATAAAAGGAAAAGCAATGATGGGGATGAGGATGATGTTGGTTTATGATTTGATATTATTACCAATCAACATGCCCCCTCTGTATAGAATTCTTGAGCTATCTAACCACTATCCGAGTGGGGTTATGCGAACTCCCTCCTCTGACTGCTTAGCTAGTGTCGCTCGTTGAATATCCTAGTACAGGTTACGCTCTCTCACATATGCCAATCACTAGTTAAGTAAGCGTTAAGCTTAATTCATACGCAGTCATTTGAGGCATTATGATTGGAATTAAGTGATTTTTTATGAAGTTAGTTAACATTCAGATACGAGTACATATACGCCTCCGATTTGGCGTTGAGATTGATTCCTACTGGCACTATAATTGTTATCTGCAAATTGTGATGCCAAATTCATGTCAGTGAATCATTTGATTTTTAATTTTTCTTTAATTTATAAAATTGTAAACTATAATAATAATAAAAACAATAAAACTAGAAACGTAATTATCATATAGTCCTACTCCCCGCGGTATCGTGCCAAGAACGCTCGCTACGTTTCCCCGCCGAATGGCTATACTTAACCTTTGAGCGAGAAAATAACCAGCCCTCTTATCACCAGCAGCAACGACCAGCAGCGGATGGAGTTCCTTTAAGAACTTCACCGCACGTGGACCCCACGGCCCGATAGTCTCTACAGCAAATGGCACAAATATGTAGTCATCTCTCAGAGACTCATACTTGCGCCACTTACTCAGTTCAGCTGCCTCTGATGCCGCCCCGGCTCTAAACGAGATTTTTAATTAGTTGACCTGCATATTTCCGTAATTATGTAACAAATATTTTTAAGATGTACTAATACTGCCAACAGGCATCATCTGTGATTTTGCGAAATCACAGATGACAACCTTTATTCAAGTAAAAGGATCTATGCGGAATGTTACTTTACCTACTTAAAAATATTAAAAATCGAATTATGGTAATAAATATTGTATTACGTGAATAAATGATTTAATAAATGTAAATAATTATAACAATTTAAAAAAAATCGGGTGTTTTTTTAAATTTAAGGATCAGTTATCAAACTGGCAAAAAATAGATTTTTATTCCTATACATATTAATGTATAGATAAATCGATAAAATTCCCAATGAATCGGGTTAGGGAAGTTTCCGTTCGTTCGAAATCGGTATTGCGATAAGTCAATACGGCCTCATTGTACCTACTTTATTACAGTTCCATTCAGGTTTTAATTAATTGTCAGGCCTGTTTGATTGAAACACTTCTGGAGCTTGTTAGATATTGTTTGGACAGGCTTTGCGTCTACCTCCGCTGATTACGAACGGTCGTGTTTTGTATCGGAAACGCTTTAGAAAACTTTGATTACGTCATTCGTTTCCCTGTTTTTGCACTGCGTCGTTATTATTTTCTAACGACTTCAAAAAGGAGCCGGTACTCAATTCGACTATATGTTTTTTTTTATTACCTCATAACTTTTTACTGGGTGAACCGATTTCAACGATTCTTTTTTATTTGAAAGCTGCTGCTACACATGTGGTCCCATATAAATTTGTTCGAGGTCTTAACAATAGTTTTTGAGTTATTCTTAATAATTTGTATTGAAGTCGGTTGTACAAAATTTTTAATTTTAATTTATTCTTGTTAATTTCTCATCAAGTGAACCGATTTTGATGAATTTTTTGTTATTTGAAAGCTGGTGCTTCTCATGTGCGTCCATATGAATTTGATCAAGGTCTGAGCTGTAGTTTTTAAGCTAGGTATCCTTAAAAATTTATGTTGAAGTCGGTTGTACAAAATTTTTAATTTTATGTACCACTTGTTAGTAACAAAATCCTAAGCATAAATAATTTATGTGCGTTTTTAATTCTTTTATTGTGTATTTTTTATAAACATTTTATTATTTTAATATATATTAATAAAAGTTAGGGAAATATATTATATTCATGTCCTCAACAGTGATGTTTATATTCTCATGTGGTATACATTCTTGTCATAGTGACAATAGCGCCACGTGGTGGTGCGTGAATGTAACCTAATGTGTATTCGTACAAACTAATGATATTAAAAATGACTTTATTTAATGATTGTTTTGCATTTATTCTCTTTTATAATTAGGAAGATCAGTTTTGAAAAAAAACTCTACGTATTTAGTGTGATTTTAGTATTTCTTTTTTGCCTGAAAATATTAAAAAATTTGCAAGGTGTATAAAGTGTTCTTCAAATGAAGATATTATAATAATTATTCATTTGTTGGTACCTGATTCTGCAGACCTTCATGAACTTGCGCGAGCGAGAAGCTACCACGTCACCGTGTGCCGGAGCAGGATAGCGGTAAAACTGTGCGCGCTTCAAGTTCATCCAAGTCTAATCAGCACGTAAGTTCAAAACACGTATCATTTAATAATAGGCCTTATTGACAGGAATAATGGTGATTATTGATTCAAATTTTCCAGATGTAGGTCCATGAGGGCCAGGAGTTGACTGGCGCGCGGCAGATGCGGCAGCAACAGGCGGTCGTGAAGGCGGAGCTTCGCATGGTCGAGTCTGCGCAGAAGCCTTCGGTTGCCATAGCAACGCCTCCTCCAAATGTTTGTGATTACGTTCAACATCCATAGAGAGGTTGGAAGGAACTTTCATGATTGACGTTATACTCGATAATTGTGTTTGGGTGTCGGCTGGGCTTTTTAAAAGTTTGGTTTTGAGAAATGAAATTATAAAATTGATGCTTGGACTATATATTAGATGTATTAAAATGTGCTACGTAAACTACACAACACTAAACGAGCAACAGTAATGAAATGCTAATGTTATCTGTAAGCTCATCTGGAAGCACAACAAGGAGAAGACAAACTCCAATATTTTGAAAATCATCTCCCCCAACGAATACCATAAAGCATTTTCCTGAGCCACCTGTCTCATCGACTTCCTGTATATCTTACCAGGTCGTCATCCCAACTAGTAGCGGGCCGCCCAGCACTTACCAGAGACTGAATTAACATTATTCTATACTAAATTAAAATAACCACCAATACATGTGCTACCGCTAGAAACAGGCCTAACATATTTTAGGTTGAGTCGGTTTTGGTGCAGAGAAGTGACCACCGCGATACTATGTATGTTCACTTTTAACTTGACTGACTCTACTGTCCACGTTTTTTTAAATTATAAGACATGCACGCTGCCGCAGGATTTTTTCATTTACGTCGACATTATAAATCAGCACTTGAAATATTAATTAACGTTATCATAGGTGCCGAGGAGGAACGAGCTCGATGACCTTCCATACTGTAACATTTTAAGGCGAACGCGAGGTCGGAGGAACGTGCAAATGTGTTGTCACCCGTGAGGGTGGAATGCCTTGTTTCCAATAAAAAAGGGTATCTGGTTCTCTACACTTACCATACGAAACACAACAGCATTAAACTGCAATTTTACACTGATATTCTGTGAGAGCATGGTACTTCCCCGGTCTGGTCGACTCATTCGTGCTACAACTATACTACTAATATAGTTGTAGCATGGCTCCACTACGTACATAACACTCATCGCAATGATGTTCTTACATACATCGTGATAACACGTATATTCACGTTATCGGGATAAGTGCGGTCTTGGTATCATAATGAATGTAGTTCGGCGGTGTTTTTTCAAAAAGAAAGCATAATAAACCAACAAGAAATCATCAACTACTACAGTTGTAAACCCGCCTGCAAAGCGAGACAAACCATTAAACTGAAGCTGTAACTTCAGAAAACAACATGCACTATAGTAACTACTTGTGTTAGCTTAGATTAAAATTTTGAGAGTGCTCTTAAAATGCATGTGCATGAAGAATCTTTGTCGCCCTTAAAACTCACGAAACATAGATTGCAATCAGAACTTGGCACATGAAACCTTTTAATGATTCATTCAGGACCACACTACACGTCACTGCGGGCTATATCACTGGAGTTATACTAATAAAAGAGCTTATAGTTTAACTTGTATCGTTAAGCAACTTGGTACAGTAGCTTTAAATTTGATCTACTATTAAAGTATTTACGATATTAAAAATAATATTTTAGTAAAATGATGCCTCTCCCATTACATACACACAGTATGAATATAGATACAGGATAAATATGATGAAAACTCCATTATTAAATGTAAGTTTCCCTTCACAATTCCACTTCTGAACACAGACGTTCCCGTAGGAATGCCACAAAATACGGTCCTAAGCCACTTGCATCCATCGAATTCCTGCTTTACTTCGTCTTGTAGGAAACCGCGCTACACTTTGCTTACTGGTAATATTTTTAATTTCATTAATAAAAATATTAAGGAGACTATATATATATATACTAGCTGACCAGGCAGACGTTGTTCTGCCCTTTCCGAACGACCATTTGCCTTACTAAAAACTCCTGAAATTAGCAATAAAAAAATTGAGGGTCACTTATCGGGATAAAAACAATCCTATCTCTCAAGTTGGACCAAACTGCACACAGTCTGCAAAATTTTTTTGAAATCGGTTTTATTACACTACTAAATTGTAGCTTATATTAAACGTTTGTATTTTTAACATAGCGCCATCTATTAAATATTTACTCAATCCAGTCAACAGATATGGTCATCTGACAGAATCGAAATCGTCGAACAGATAATTGTGACTGTCAAATAATAGACAAATAATTTTCAATAAAATAATATTGTATTGCAACTATAAATTGAGATGTAAGCTATCCTATCTTTTAAGTTGGACCAAACTGCACACTGACCAAAAATTTCATTGAAATCAGTTCAGTAGTTTAGGAGTCCATAGCTGACAAACAACGTGACACGTACTTTTTATATATAAAGAAGATATTTAAATATATATATACAGTGAATCTTAACCTTTAATTCCTAAAGGGCATTATAATTATTATGTATATTATCTCATTAAATACTTCACTCGATATGAAAGTCGCAACACATTCATAATTATCCCCTTTTTATACATTTATTTGTAATAATTTCTTATCTTAAATTCAGGTGTATCCATATTTAAGTGCGGATTTTTATGGGGTGAATTATGAAAAACATAAAAGAAATGTTATAACAGAAAATTAAATATTTTATGTAAAATAGTTTTAACTTTCATCAAGTTTTCAAAAGTTTTGTTTCTTCAAACAAAGAAATAATATCTAGCTTCGATTTCTTGGATCAAAAGTCGAAACATTGAGCTTAGTAGTTCACTAAACCGTTTTTAAGTATTATTCGTCTGTAGTGGAAGCAAGCTCGGCTTCTTTTTTAATGCGAAACCACGTAAGATCGTGCTAACATTCAACCCGTCGGGCCAAGTTCGTTCATGGCCAATAAATTACCAAGTCACTTTTGCAGCTTTTGAGAACATACGACAAAACTTTGGGACTACGGCATCTGATATAAGCGGAGAGCGGTACCTATTCAAATTTCTAATCGCACAAACTTTTGTCTAAAAAACAGTAACCGCCTTTTATTTAAGTTTTTGCTGGTGTCAGTAGGCTGAGGTAGCCATGTTTAGTTGGGCTATTATTTAAGCATTCAAGATGCTTTTAATTATAAAAATTTGTAATTTTGTATTTTTTATGCTATTTATCTTTATGAAAATCAAGGATTATTATTCTATAACTTTACTATATTTTTTATCGCAATAAAATATCTAAAACTAAAAATTTTAATTATCATAAAGTCTTACTCCCCACGGTATAATGCCAAAAATGTTTATTTATTCGCTCAATGGCTAGCCCTTAAGCGAAAAAAGAACCAACCCTATTATCACAAGTGGCGATGTTATTACTTAAGTAAAATTAAATTGTGTCATACAAATCGAAGGCCCGACAACCAATGGGGAAGAGGTTCACGAGTGGAATCCTCGTGCCGGTAAGCGAAGGAGAGTGTGACCCCCTACTAGGCGGAGTAAAGACTTGGTAAGATATGCAAGAAGTCGATTGGATGCAGGTGGCTCAAGACCGTGCTTTGTGCCATTTCTTGGGAGGGGCCTTTGTTCAACGGTGGACTTGTGAATGACTCTAATGATGATGATGAAAAATAAAAATAAATAAATTCCATATGATGCACTCATCTCGTCAGTTAAAATTTTCAGGCCCGCTATAAACTTTTCAATTGAGTCCCGTGACAGTTCGGCTGCATTAAGTGGATAATCCCGCAGTTCATACTTTCATCTCCGTAATGGATGCAGCGAAAACCATTTATTGCTTTCAGATGTTTTTATGTGCACTCTATTGAAGTGAGATTAGTGAGTTCTGGTGTGTCGCTCCGTAGGTTTTACTGCGCTTTATAAGTGTTTTACTGAAAAAAGAAAAACATTAGTTTTATCTACTGCAGTTTCGCTTAGAGAAGCATAATATCCAGTATTTCATACAAGTAATATTTTTTCAATAATTTTATTATATAGAGATAAATGTCGTTTACAAAATGGTTTTTGTATTCAGGATTCAAAAAGGAATGCTTTAGTGGTTTGATCATGTAAAAAAAGAGTGATAAAGAATCTATGTTGCAGATGTGAACGGCAGAGTCGAGAAGGGACGCCCTGGACGAAAGTTTATCGACTAAATTGGCGATATATTGAAAACCGACCATCAGTTGAGCCGCATGCTCGTTTGGCGTCTTCTATATGAAAAATACACATACATGCATAGATATAAGAATTTACAGTTCACCTGATTGTACATGGTTACTGTAACACACCGGCCACCAACTTCAAACAAGGACAGCAACAGATACTGTGTCATCTCCGAGGAATAAAATACATGTTTTTTTATATGATAAGGTGACAAACGAGCACGCAGTCCACCTGATCGTAAGTGGTTACTGTGACCCATAGACATCTACATATATCCTTAATAAAGTATCAAAATGCAGATACGTTGTCACCCGTGAGGACTAAGATGGAATGACTCTTTTCCAGTAAAAAGGGTCTCCGGTTCTCTACACTCACACAGCAGTGCACGGTGCTATTTTACGCTGGTATTCTGTGAGAGCGTGGTCCTTCCCCGGTCGAGCCGACCCATTCGTGCTACAACTATACTAGTAATATAGCTGCAGCATGGCTCTACCACGTAATGCCTCACAGCCGCCAATTATACTGACTCCCTATTTTCTTCAGGACCGGAACAAAATAGTGCCCAGTGCAGTACACTACTTGGCAGCAGAAATAGTTGAGTACATACCCAGACAGCCTTGAATATAGAAAAGAATTACTATCATCTAATATTACGTGAAAGTTAGATAAAAAGTGGTTTAAAATATCGAAAATATTACAATTTGACAAAAAAGAACATGATTCTTCGTTTTGGTTATGTGCGTTTAGTTTGTTAAATATTAATATCATATCAATGTGTTGGTAATATGTGTACAATAGTTCTTAGTAATATTTAATATACTTTTATTAACTTGACCTATATGTATGAATTTAATGCTGTTTTATAATGCAATTTTCACCCACCCGTCGTCTGAACAATCGTAAAAAATTGCAAACTTATTAACAAATGTCGACAATAAAATAATTTTATGACCTATATCTTATTATTCCTACTAGAATCATTACAGTTCATGAACAATGCAATATGCATTGTTTAACTTTTTTTTTAGAACACTGATGTAATGTATACGCTCTCCTGATTCTATGGCACTCACACGCCCTGACGTATACAAAATAGTGTACGTGTAATAGAGTGCCTGCGCAGTATGAGTGAGGATTCTCAAAGTCCGGGACAAAGAGATGGTAATTGGACACAACCGGATAGAGTACAGATCCTTATTTATAAGACCAACGCCTTTACGTACTTTCCGAGTTAAAGGATAAACTCTGCCAACTTTCCGTCTCCGGGGTGCTTCTGAGAATTTTCTGACGGAAAAACCCAATATTGCGCACTCTAGAGCTACGAGGCACTTATTGTGTACGTGCATAAATCAATGGGTCGATTTTTGGTTACTGATATGATGTGTTAATGTACTGCGATAGTGATCAATCTTCTGAAACTGATTTCTAGCTGTTGCACAATCTCTGAAAGGCCTGTTGTGCGAAGATGGATAGTCTTCGATGCGAATAGCTGATAAAAAGTAGGTGTGTAGGACATAACAGTAGTAAATAAGACCTCATGACAGTCATCATGTTCATCAGAATATAAGACTGCTGAATAGAACTTTCAAAATCAAATATCTAAATGTACATAACGAAAATCATAATGTAATATTCATTCAAAACATGTATCTATACTAAACAAACAAAGTTCTAAAAAGTTTTCCCATGCAACGATAAATAAATTGATAATCATATATTTAGTATGAATTAATAAAAACCACGGAGCTACACACCAGTACTCAGTAATATCCCTTCAATAGGAAAGACTTGTGGTGGTGGAGAGATATACGTGGTAGAGACACGCAGCAGCTATGACTTGATCGTGGAAGTACCACGTTCTCACAGAATGTTTCATTCATTCATTTAGTACAGTCCTTCACAAGTCCACTACTGAACATAGGCCTTCAACAAGGAATGCCACAAAGCACGGTCCTGAGCCACCTGCATCCATCGACTTTCTGCATGTCTTACCAGGTCATCACTTCATCTAGTGAGGTACTTTACACTTTCTCTACCGATACGGGGCTGCCACTCGAGAAACTTTTTTCCCCATCGGTTGCCGGTCCAATACCACTTCAGCCTACTAATCCCTTGAGCTATTTCAGTTACTCTGTTCTCAAAGAATACTGACGTAAAATAGCAACCAAATTTTGTTGAGTTTCCTTTGTAGAGAACCAGAGTCTCTTTTCACTGGAAACGAGACATTCAATATTAATCCTCAATGATGACAACGAATCTGCACTTTTATTACCACTTACTAGGTGGTCTGTGTGCTGGTTTTTCACCTTTATTCCGTAAAAAAGAGAAGGAATTTCAAAAATATTTTATGGCTTCCGATAGATATAAGCGAGCTATATAAGACTGACGTAAGCGACATATTTCATGTCGCTTATATGTCGCTTACGTCAGTCGTTAATTACCCAAAACAGCAACAGGCTGCAGCGTCAGAGTTGCGCGACCTCTGGAACTGCTATCGTCAATTCGCCTGACAATTGTGACGATAAAGGCAAATCCGTCCCATAACAGCAAGGGTCCTCGCTAGCAGTGGAACGACGCGATAAAGACGTAGACGAAAAATAGTAATAATAAATAGAAAACTTCAGTTTACTAAAGGATGCCGTAAAGTACTCAAAACGTCAGAAATATAAAATCAAAGTTTTACGCGTAGCACGGCGTAGTCGGCTCGACCGGGGTAGGACCACGCTCTCAGAATGCCAGCGTAAAATAGCAGTTTAATGCTGCTGTGTTTCGTATGGTAAGTGCAGAGAACCGGACCTACTTTTTACACGAAACGAGGCATTCCATCTTAGTACTCAGTGGTGACAACGGATCTACATTCTTAATTGAGGGTAAATGTAGATGTATATAAACCACAGCATCCGCTTACCATTAGGTGGACTGTGTGCTCGTTTGTCACTCATAATTTACAAAAAAGAACATAGGATATCATTACCTATATTTTATTCTTAATTACTGTATTTATCTCAAACAAAATTACCTGAGCCGAGCACCTGAGTAATGTTCATCATTCAACATACATTTGTATCGGAGAGCTCAACCTAACAGAATTGTATAACGTCCAAATTTCTCACTAACGCGTTCAGAGCCATCCATCTTACTGGATATTCTCAGGATCTGCGTGTCACAACTAACATTTAGGCGAATGCATCCTTACACGTAACTATCTAAAGCTAGTCTTACGTAGGTCCGACACATAATATCCAGATAGGGATGGGTACTTTGCTGCTTTGAGATACAATACTTTGTTTATAAACGTCAATCTTTATATCAAATTACGAGTATCATGATCCATGTTTTTAAGAACCTTTTTCTATTTGTTATCAATGTTTGCAGTAATCTGAAATCTATATTTGGAAAATAATATATGATCAGCCAAGACTCCCTCACTAAATATTAGTGTCTGTATAATAAAAATAAACGTGCATATTTAGTTCATAATTTTTATACGTAGTAGAGTCGTGATATAGTTAAGTTATTGTTTTCGCATTAACAGGTCAGCTTGAGCGAAGAAGGACCTTGCTCCTACAGAATACAGCTTAATGCAGCTGTTTCATATGGTGAGTGTTGAGAGCTCACCATACGAACTTACTTTACTGGGGGCCGGGCATACCAATCCTCAGGGGTGGAAAAATCATCTGCATTTAGATTTCTAGTCGAGGAAACATATAGATTTTTATATTTATATCAGGTGGACCGTATGCTCGTTTGTCACCCTTAATCTATAAAAACGGTTCCAAATAAGTTAGCGTAAGGCCTAATGTAGGAACTCATGGAGCGATATTTATTCATGGCTTGCGCGGTTCTACTAGATGCCCAACTGTGTAGCGGCAATCACAAACAACAGCACGTCCCACGGTTGTCATGACATTGACATGACCTACATTTCTTATGTTTTACTTCGTCGTTAGTCTAGTGGTCGTAAAAGCAATTGCTGGTCGTGTGGTCCCAGGTACTAATCACGGGTCGACTCAAAAGTCAGTATTAGGGCTTTTCTGTCGAGAAATTTGCAGTAGCAGACCGAAGACAGGAAACTGGCGGTGTTTCTTAGCCCCGTGCCTTGGAAAGTACATAAAGCCGTCGCTCATGCGCCTTAGCTCTCTGCGGTCATATTTGATTACCGTCTCATTGAACAATGAGAGTGAGGAAATGGAGAATGCACCTGTACTTGAGCAAACACTCGAGCAGTTTAATCCCGTCTTGCAAATGGCTAGTTTCCGTTGAAAGGCTCCCGTGACCGAACTTTGGTCTGGACAACAATAACCGCTCGGGTCGTAGGTACATGTTTTCATGAGTTGTTAGTATTAGACCTTGCTGAATAGTGTTTGGCAGTGCGTGCGAAGATGCGGTGCGATGGCATCATAGCAAAAACACACGCTGTTGTATTGCAGTTTATCGATGCCCACCATGTGATTAGTATGGAAAACGCGCCGCTATTTTACACGCCTTATTCCGTAGGCTACGGGCTCACTGAAGAATGTTCGTCAGGGTGCTCGCTGGAAGACACCGGTGCACGACAATTAATTGGAAAACTAAAGAAATTTATTCTATGTATAATTTTCCTACTTTCTGTATTAAGTTGAAAATAAATACTTCTCTTGATTCCTCACCGAACACATATTGACCCTCTGATGGCAATTATTATGTACATACCTGGAAAAAGGAGAAAATGTATTAATAATAACAGACTTTGTTTTAATTTTACGTGGGTTACAGTTTGTATTACAGAAAAAGATGAAAATTGTAACATATTATTTCAATAAAAAATCTAACTGTTACAGACTATTAAAGTCCACTGCTGAACCCCTATAAATTTCTTCTTGAGGGGGATATTTGCTATAGTTGTCACGTTTGGCAAGCGCGTTAGAAACCACAGTTTTTATTTTTAGTCGTTATTAGAAAGACGCTGCTGCCCGTCTCCTGATTTCTTTCCCTTTATCGCCTCTTACGACATCCACGGGATGATATGGTGTAGTGGATATTCATCCTTATACCGCCTCTACATGCTACAATAAAAAACTTAAAGAACAAAATATTTTTTATTAATAAGAATTTACATACATGATATTAAAAATTATCTTTCTAATTTACCAATACGTAGAAGAATACATAAGTTCTGGTACCATTACAACCTAACAAAAGTTTGTCTGTCTGTGTTACGCAAGACACACCTGTTCACATGTATGGAATATGCGGCAGCTATCACTGATTGACACTGGTTGATAAGTTTGAATTTAAAAAAAAATATTTAATTTATGATACAATCTAAACTACAGTAGCCTACCAGTACAGTGAACTCAAAAAGTCGTGAGTTCGAATCCACCAGTCGACTACTGTCGTGAACTGTTCCTAACGCGTTTAAGCTTACCAGGAATGGTTGACATTAGTAAGGTTAATATCTTTTAAATTGCTAGTATTTTTGTTAATAAATCTAATTTATCTATCCACTGTTTTTATTACCTAATGAATACTAATTACTTATAAAGCTCGTTACATGCTATCAAATATACGGTGTATATGCGAATGACTCATTTATTATGGACTTATAACCTCCATCCGTTGGAAGCACACTCAAGAAAGCTTGTCTACTGTCTACTGTCTAGCTTTGAATTAAAATCCTAGATGTGCGTTTAATTTATATTTATACAGTTTATTTATGAAAAAAAAAACAATGTTTATTTAAACAATAGAATAAGTCCAGTAATTGGACTTTTTTTAAACGATAGGGTGACAAACGAGTCCACAGTCCACCTGATGGAAAGTGATTGCTGTGACCCATAGACATCTAAATCTTTCCTAAATAAAGGATCAAAACGCAGACGCGTTGTCACCCGCAAGGACTAAGATGGAATACCTCTTTTCCAGTGAAAAGGGTCTCCGGTTCTCTACACTCACCAACCGAAACACATCAGAGTTTAGCTGCTATTTTACGCTGGTATTTTGAGACAGCATAGTCCTTCCCTGGTAGAGCCGAACCAAACGTGCTACAACTATACTATTAATATAGCTGCAGCATGGCTCTACCACTCTCAAAACTTTTATTACTTGCTAAACATTAAGTAAGTTAAACCTAAAGTTTCCTACTAATGTTTCCTGTTTAACCTTGTTTAAAATGTGTATGCAAGCTCAAATCCTGAGAGATAGGAAAATTATTATTTAGATATATTGTTGGGTTGACTCGATCTGGGAATGACCACGCCCTCATAGAATGTCAGCCTAAAATAACATAATGCTTCTGTATTCCTTATGGTGAGTGTTGGGAACCAGATACCAATTTTACTAGAATCGAGTCATCCCATCTTTATACTCAGGGGTGACTACGCATCTGCATATTGAATCTCAATCGAGGGTAGATGTCTATGGGCCATCGCACCACTTACTATCAGGAAGACTGTTTGCTCGCATGTTAACCGTATTCTATAAAAAGTATTTAAATTTTGCGTATAATAATTATACCTATGATTATAGGTTGTGTACTAAAGCTTAATGCATTTGAGCCCCTCTAATAAAATCCCCAGAGCCGTTATACCTGCACACACTATCATTGCAGCCCTTCACAAATCCTTTACTGGTCATAGATTGGCACAAAATATTGTCCTAAGCCACCTGCATACATTGACTACCTGCATGTTTCATCAGGTATCTAATTACTTCATCTATTGTGGGGTATTCCAACACTGCGTTTGCCCTTCCTTTCTTACGTTCTTTCCTTTTCTATGCATTCCTTTCTGCCCAATAGGTTCTTCAAACTACTTGATCAGCCCATTGCCACTTCAGATTATTGATCTGCTAATTTATTTCAATCAATCTTCTTCTTTTGCGAATGTTGTTGTTAAGGATTTTATTAGGCAGTGATATTTCGAGTTTAGCACTCTCTATCGATCGCTGAATGATTTTAAATTTCTTCATACGGTAAGTGGTGTAGAAACCGTGTACACTTCTTTAAAATTATAGTTTTGAGGAATTAATTAATGTATTATTCCGAAAGGATGGAAAAATCTTAAGGAAAACGTCACGTCTTGGTTTAAATGAAAATATATTATGAGCTCATAACATGTGGCGGACTGTCCTTGCTTCGCTACACTTTCAAGAAACCGATGCCCAGTAGCAGCACATTTAAACGTCCACGCTGAGCCTATAAATATAACACTTTTTAACCGACTTCAAAAAAGGAGGAGGTTCTCAATTCGACTGTTTTTTTATATGAGTTACATCAGAACTTTTTTCTAGGTGTACCGATTTTGACGATTCTTTTTTTATTTGAAAGCTCGTTGCTTCTCATGTGGTTCCATATAAATTTGATCTGACCAGCAGTTTTTAAGTTATCGTTAATAATGCGTATTTAATTGAATTCGACTACATTAATGAATGATGTTCTCATTTTATTTATATTGAAGTCAGTTGTAATTTTTTTTGATTTATTATCCCTAAATACTAATCTTAAACGTTTTTGGGATAAAACTGTAATATGGTTAAACAGGTAGAATTATCACCAAATAATTTGTATTGTAAAAAGTTAGTCACTTCTAGTACCTTTATATCAATCAAGATTTTAAGCTCAGTCTTCGTTATTGTAAGCACGCTGCTTATTTTATATACATAATTGAAAAGTTATGGTAACTGTGCAACAAACACGTTAATATATATATTTTAAATTTAACTGCAATGCCCAATAAAATTGAACACGTAGTATGTGTTAGCAGTTTGCGCTGCTATCCCTTGGAACATACTGTCAATTGACTAATCTAGTACAGTTTTGCCTCACTGGGTTATATTAAAGGGCACTGAAATAGAAAATTACATTTTCGTAGGCGAGTTTTGAGTGACAAACGATATACGATTTGCAATAGACCACTGGTTCACGTTATGGAGTAATACTAAAAAGAGCTTGCACTGATTGCTTTTGGCGCACTGCATATTGGCTGTTTGTAATCTGTACAGAAATTGCTGTTAGAAAAAAGTTTTTCATACTTCTTAATACGAATACTTATACTAAGTAGAAATTTGTTTTCTTCAAATTTTATTGGCTATCTAATATACATGTTTTTGTTGCAGTTAATTTTTTTAATTATTAACAAAATATAATTTTATAAAATACTACGCTAACTAAACCCCTAATGTTGAAATTCATTAACACGTTTTCCTCTTCATAATAAAACATTTAATGTCTGATAAACTTTTCAGCAAGCTAGTTAAAACAATTTACATATTCAAACGCCGTCAGATAATTAACACTTTAACAATAAATTTAGACTTAAAGTTTTGTAGTTCAAGTAAGCATTCAAGTAATTGAAAATTAAAACGGAAGATTGTAATAGATACCTTTTACATTTTTAAATACAGAACAAAAAGTCGCTTTACCTGATAATCTGCTGCTATAAGCAAACTATATTAACACTTTCACTGTCCGGTTTTCAGACACAATAGTAAGACAATAGCAATGACCTATATGTAGTGCACGGGACAGCGAAAGGGTTAACATTACAAATTTCATAAACAAATAAGGATTAATCGTGTGTGCAGTATAGAAAACGAAAGTAAAGTAAAAATTCAAATTGATTCTTTTAACATCTGCACTATTTACTGCACAAAATATTGTATTTTAAATATATTATCGAAATAATTTAAATATGGTAATTTTTAACCAATTTGCAACTTGGTAAGTCAGCACTTAAAATTGCAATTAACAATTTCATTGGTGCCGGTGGGGATCAAACCTGGGTTGCTCGCGTACTGTGAAGCTCACAGTGAGCGCTAGCCATCTGAGCTACCACGGCTCATTTCATTTATCATGTGCTCGGCGGTGAAGGAAAACATCGTGAGGAAAAATGTGTGAGAAATAAGAAAAAAAAGTATTTCGAAGATATTTGACGTTCGCCAACACGCATTAGGGCAGCACGGAGGACAATTCCTTGCCCTAAAACCCTCAGAAATAAGAAGAGGCCTGTGCCCAGCAGTGGGCCGTAAATAGGCTGCAACTTTACTTTACTTTACTCTAGTATTTAGGTTGCTGTAGCTTCTATATTTCATCTTGTTCTTCAATGTCATTTTAACGACTGATAATATTTATACTAATATATACAACTAGCAACAACATCGATGTAGCTTTTATTTTTTCTAAAATCGGAACATTGAACACCGCTTCTGTTTCTATAACTTGACGTAATGATAGACGAGATTTCACGTATATGTACTGTGACAGCTAGTGATTCATCTTCTAAATGCTTTCCCGAATTCAATTCATTCGAAGCTAATACGTGTTCAGAGATTTTAAGTGGATATTTTATCGCGTCTATACTATATAGCGTGTCATAGTTCTTTATAAAGAGCTTCGAGCGAAAACGATAACATTTTGCCATAGAAAATTTGTAGGGTGTATAAAATTTTTTGCGAACTCGTTCTGATAAAATATACTCGAGTTACGTTGAATTTATGTCCAAGAAACATGCGTTGTGTAATCTCACGTAACATAGGGTTGTGGTTGTAAGTTACTACTCATAATAAAGTTACTTAAAGCTTCAACGATCTTCACTTTCTTATAATAAATTAAATAATAAATGAAAATAACAAAAAATAATAAATCTTCCACTTTTTATAATTTACTAAATACGTGCACGTTGTTAATGATTGTAATTAGAGTATACGTATTTCTTGAGGTTTTACATTTTTATGACATGATTATAGGATATCACCAGAGTCGTGTAGATGTTTTGTACATAATATAGTCATCATCATCGTCATTATTACAGTCCTTCACAAGTACACTGCTGAACATATGCCTATCCCCAAGGAATACCGCACGGTCCTGATCCACCTGCATCCGTCGACTACCTGCAAGTCTTACCAGGTCATCACTCCATCTAGTCCATATGCCCTACACTTTGCCAGCCGGTATAGGGCTGCCACTCGCAAACTTTTCTTCCTCGTCAGTTGTCGGTTCTTCGAGCAATGTGGCCGGCCCGTTGCCACTTCAGCTTGCTAATCTGTTTACATAATATATTGCACATGAATAAATACCAAGACCCGATAGAATTATTACTGTACGACTTATGTTCTAAATTAAAAAATTGGGTATTTGACACTTTAGTCAAGATCTCTAGCCGTATATATTTTAAATACTAAAAATTTTGCTTCAAATAAAATGGGAGCTTGATCAACTTATGAGACTACTAAAAGTAGAAAATTCAAATTATAATATGATGTAATAATTTATTAATAATTGTGTCGAATTCCCAATTCGCAAATCCCTTTCAGGTAACTGCGCTCCCGAACCGTTCAATTAAATGTTTTGATATTACGTTAACAACTTTTAACATAATTTTCACTTTGTTGTCATTAACCTCACATCAACCCATAAACAATGAAATGTTTGACGTAAGCATTTATATTATTAGGAGGTAACATTTCATTGATATACAAGCGTATTAGATTCCAACGACAACAGTATGTTTACGTGTACGAAAAATAATTTTAGGGCTCAATCTGCGCCCATTCCCCTTCCTGATCTTTTTTAGGGCTGAGTACCCAAAGGGTAACCATCGGGACCCAATTACTAAGCCTCCGCTGTCCGTCCGTCCGTCCGTCTGTCTGTCAGCGGGCTGTATCTCATGATCCGTAATAAGTAGACAGTTGAAATTTTTACATAATGTGTATTTGTATTGTCGCTATAACAACAAATAATAACAATAAAAATAAATTAAAAATTAAACGGGGCTCCCTTACTAGAAACGTGTTTTACGATGGTATGAATGGTATGAAGTTAAGTATGAAGAGGGCAAACGATCATGCGGCTCACCTGATGGTAAGTGACTACCGCCGCCCATGAACAACTGCAACATCAGGAGAACCAGGGGAATTGCAAATGCGTTGCCGGCCTTTTAAAAAGGAGTAGGCTCTTTTCTTGAAGGTCCCTAAGTCGTATCGGTCCGGAAAATTCGTTGATGGTAATCGATTCCACAAGGAAGTTTTGCGAGGAAGAAAACATCTTCTAAATCGCACAGTGGTGGAAAAATAATATTAAATACCCTCTGAAAATAATGCACATGATTTAAATTCAAATTACTTTACCTACATCTCTAACACCGCCATTACATTGGAAAAATTTTATATAGATTTTATACGTGGTAAAGCCATGCTGCAGCTACATTAGTAGTATAGTTGTAGCACGAATGGGTCGGCGCGACCGGGGAAGGACCACGCTCTCACTGAATACCAGCTTAAAATGGCAGCTTCACACTGCTGTGTTCGTATGGTGAATGTAGAGAACCGGAGACACATTTTGCTGGAAAAGAGGCATTCCATCTTAGTCCTCACGGGTGACGACGCATCTGCATTTTGATTCTTTATTGAGGATAAATGTAGATGTTTATGGGTCACAGCAACCACTTACCATCAGGTGGGCTGTGTGCTCGTTTGTCATCTTATCCTATAAAAAAAGGTGTACATCACAGTGATTAAGTTAGCATTTCGTTTTAATTTTTAGTTTTAATTAAATGCATGTATGGCATTTTTAATAAAAATCCATGATAATAGTTTTTTGTGGGTGCACAAATTAAATCTTTTGATTCCGCATAAGTAGTCGACATCTGAGTAGTATAATTATTTCATATTATAAAACTAAAGTGGAAAAGGAACTTACAGAACACCTGATGGTAAGTGGCTTCTGTAGTCATAATAAAAAACTGCGAAGTCACCTCTACGGACTAAGATGGAATGCCTCGCAGCTTCCCTTCATAATTGAACACGGCTATTTAGTCACTGTTATTTGGCGGTGAAAACAGGCAAGATTATAATACACAACTGCCTAGGCGTCAACATGGGGTCCCATCATCTGGTGATGTACTAAAGAACTAATATTTTACAACGAAAACAGTGTTTTAGAAAGATTTGGAATTGGAAGCAATTTCTATTTTTCCCCATTCTCTTTTACAGTGACGGTGTAAGAGACTAAGGCCCGTGTTAATAAACTATACTCAACGACGAACTCAAGTGCGTAATCATTTGATACTATTGAGATCATTACGATATCAGCATCTCAAGATCGATGCTATTTAATAAACACATAAAAACAGTATCTCAAAAAACTGTACTTAAGATTACTGTTCTGTGACTTGCACTCAAGTCCACACACTTGAGAGTCGAGTTTTGTTTATTAATCAGTGCGGTAAACCTAAACCGCATCTTGAGATATGTTTATTAATCATAACCTCAAGATTGTACTCAAGTGCGTGTACTTGAGTTGAGTAACGTTGATTAATACGGGCCTAAGTTTTTAGATAGATATTCATATAATATTGGATTGGATGATGACGGAATGGTATGATGTCATGATAATTTGTACTCTGTGGGATTGTTTGACATACCTGAGAAGTGAACGTTTCTTTCCTTCTTTTTTTCCTATTAAATCGCATTTCATGTTATAAAACTCGATTACAAGAAGACGAAAATGAGTTTCAAAGTATGCATATTTTTGAGTGAAGGTGAGCTGATCACTATTAAACTACTCCGTTCCACCCGGTTCTGTTATGCTTCGGTCCGTTCCGTTACATTCCGCTTCGCTCCGTACTTCTCAGTACTTTTCTGTTTTTTTTTTGCTACTACAATCGCCAGTGCTACTGTCAGATGTAGCGATTACAGAAAACTCAGCCAGAAATAGAATAGGTTACGACCTAAGAACAATGACGATACTAACATTGCTTAGAGCTACAGTTCAGTACACAAATCGTGGTATGATATTTTATAAAGTATGCTAAATAGTGCGCTTTAAAGTGAGTGTGAATATTTTACTGCGAACAGTAATTTGTTGAGTTGATCTTATTTACGATCCTAAGCACAACTAAAGAGGTTCATTAAGACGTGTTGCGCCGCGCTGTTAGCATCTCCGCAGGTCACGTGGTAACCACGTCTGTATACTTCTTGGTATTAGTCTGTATTTGTTTCTAGCGACCTGGTTACATAACTAAGATAGATAAATATGATTAGAACGTTTCAAAGTAAATATCTATTAGACAATAATTTAGCTTAATCATTTTTTTTAATATAATATAAATAAGGGTGATAAACGAGCACATGGTCCACCTGATGGTAAGTGGGTGCTGTTGATCGTAGACATTTACATTTATTCCATGATAGGAATATTATAATAATATATATTTAAATGATAAATGAGGGCATCCACGAGTTTTTCCGCCACCAGGGTAGCGCCACTTAAAAGTGAGTTATAATATTTGACAGATTTCATGGCAGGGAAGTTAATTTGTTCGGAAAATGTAAAGGTTAATGTTTCTTTATGTACCATAAGCTATGTTTTATAATAATAGGATTAAAAATTAATAAACTAAACCATACTAACCATAACCATAATTACCTAACCATATTTATAAAAGTAGAAAAATTCAAAAAAATTTAAAATATGCAAAAAATGAAAGAGCAAACCACTGAAGTATTGTTTTGTGTATTAACTAGAGCCCAATGACTTCGTCAATCATACTTAGCGGTACCATGTAGCGACATCTATGGAAATGTATTAAATAAAGAACGATGTATTTAGCGCGTCAAATTTTCATATCGATATACATCGCAACCGCTTCCGTAGATAGATAATAGATGGCGCTAGAGTAGTCAAGTGAGCTCGGCCACGATCCTTATTGCTTTGTAAGAGAGATATAATACTCTAGAAACTAATAAACTTTTATTAAAAACCAACTTCTCAATTAAATGACATTGTGTAACAAAAAACTTTACCTCAGTGTCAACTCGCGACATTTGGTGAACAGAACATTATTAGACCCACTGACCTCTATATGTATATATAGAGGTTGTCTAATCATATTATATGTATTTTTTATATGATAAGGGTGACAAACGAGCACACAGTCCACCTGATGGTAAGTGGTTGCTGCGGCCCATAGACATCTACATCTATCCTCTATTACAAATCAAAATGTAGATGCGTTGTCACCTGTGAGGACTAAGATGGAATGCCTCATTTCCAGTAAAAAGGGCCTCCGGCCACCTGCACTCACCAAGCGAAATGCAGAGGTAAACCTATACTACACGCTTGTTTTCTGTGAGGTCGTGGTACCACCCCGGTTCGAGCCGGCTCATCCGTGCGACAGCAAAAGCTGCCGCGTGGCTCTACCTCTACTCTACCACTGTTAAATAGATATGTATATATAGAGGTCAGTGATTAGCCCTCATTACGATATCTATATTTATCCCAATATATTTATATGAGCAATATATAATATGAAAATTTAGCTGTACATGCTATATTAATTAGGCCGTAGGATTTTTTTTCTGTTTGGGAAGTTACCACTCTCTTACTTATTTAAGTCGCTAAATAGCTGTGCCTGCATAGAGTTTCGACATATATTTTTTAATATATAGAATAATGGTGATATACGAGCACACGATCTACCTGATGCTAAGTGAGTGCTAAGGCCCATAGACATCTACATCTGTTTTCGATGAAGTATCGAAATAGAGATGCGTTGTCAACCCAAAGGACTATGATGCAATGCTTCGTTTCCAGTAAAAAGGGTCTCCGGTTCTGTACACTCGCCATACGAAACAGCAGCCATTAAGCTGCTAATTTATGCTGGTATTCTGTTAGAGCGTAGTCCTTTTCTAGTGTGAGCCGACCCATTCGTGAAACAACCATATTATGACTCCAACGCATCATAACATTTTCCCTGAATATCCTATTGTCACCTCTTACGATATTTACTGGACGACGATTGCTAATTTCATAACTAGGGTTTTAGTAACATATTATCAATCGTATATTATATGTAGGTTACTAATGTTGAGCTGAAAAACTCAACAGTACTTTACGAGCTCGTTATATGGAAACATCGCATAAAAGTTATGGATATTCTAAAGTGGTGTGGATTTTAAGAGTTCGCTCTAAAGAGGTATATATACTTAATATAATGTACGATAGTGTACCGATGTCCTTTATTCTTAGCGCTGTTCAAGCTTGAATCAGTTTTATGGAGGAAACGTGAGACTGTACACTACGTACTTAGCCGCTCGTAAATCTGTCCGTACGTCTTACCTATTTTACAGCATGAATGTCTACTAAACTATCTCTTACCATTCGGATCACATACATCCATTCCATTACACTATATTCTATCGAAAATTTTAAAGTTTTAGTTTACAAATAATTTTGTACACATTTAGTTGGGCTATATTCAAACATTGTTATTTATGTTGTACTAAAACAATATATATAGGCTATAAACTTTATAGTATAAAGGATTTCCTATTGCTTTTAACGAGGTATGACGGTTATAAAATCAGAATTTTAGTGACGGAAAGGTTAACTGCTATTTAAGTTAAAATATATATACAAAACCTATGGTAGTTAAACAAAAATTGTGAAGTACAAGTATTTAAATTACTGCAGTGTAAATGGTGGTAGCTGAAAAGCTTAAGTATTCACAAACACTACTTTCTTAAATATAGTAGCAACGTTATGATAAATTCTCGGTACGTTTGTTAATTCAAATCATTCATTTCGTAAGCCACACTCTAAGGTTTCTTTTTAGACTTTCTTCTTAACGTCTCTTTCAAAAAAATCTTGTACACTTTTAGGGTCAGTTCACACCGAGACGCGACGCGACGTGACGTGATGCAACGATGCTTGAAGAGGCCAGTGGTTTCGCACCGCGTAGCGTGCTGCTACGAGACGAATCGCGACGTCGCGAGGCGCATCGTGAAGTCGCTGACAGCGCACCGCTTTTGCACGCTGCGTTTACCGACGGAACACCGCTGCGTCGTGATGCGCCGTACTACACCGCGAGGTATCTCGAGGCGCAGCGCGGCGTTGTGCAACGCCATTTTAGAATTATCTCAATAAAATATGTATCTATTTTTGTAGAAAATAAATTTATATTTTGCATCATTATCATAAAAAAACGCGCCGCATCGTGTTGCGTCACGTCTCGGTGTGAGCTGACGCTTATGATAATTATTTAATTTATTATACCTACTTTTTTATACAACTGTACTTAATATTTTACTGTAATACCTACTGTATACTATTAAGTACACACGTAACTGATGGCGTTCATCATTCCCTTGTTCCTTTCTTCCTTTTTATTTAGCGTGCAGTATGTTCTCCGTCGATATGTTTATATTTGTTAGTACTTCATGCATCTACAATAGTATCGATGTTTTATTTTATTTAAAGAAATCACAGTAAACATGCTATTGAGATATTGCGGTGAGGTCAAATTTCACGTCGCAAATGATAAGAACACGAAAGGGTTTAAAAATACATTCACTACTTTAAAGGAGCAATTCTTGTATAATATATGTATGTATATATATAATTGGTTTCTCAGAAATGGCTCCAACATTTGGATAAAATTTGTAAAATTTCTCGCCTAATGGTCGAAATTCGACGGTCTTTTATTAAATATTCAGATTTGTATGTTAATTATAATATAATACTAATTAAGTAAGCTGTATTTTACTTTCAACTGCACATTAATACATAAAATACAGATACAACAACATATAAAATAAACGCTTTTTTGCCTAGAAATACAGGGACATTTTTTTAAAATAGACCAAATTTTATATTTAGCTTTAAATATGTAAATATTGATATACCTTTATTGCAGTTTTTGAAAATACGAGTAAATTAGGGTTCTACTTTTATTTGAAATCATCCCAAATTGAATGTGATTTATGCGCAACAACTACGGGTACGCGCGCTTCTCTGTGTGCGATTCAACTCATAATGTTTTTGCCGGTCGATCAACCCTTACGTGTGCGTGCGTATTAAAATAGTTGGCGTTAGATATTTCATGAATGACAATCAGTTACAATAATGCATTACCACGCATTCTGAATTTACGAAGGCGGTTTGTATACACACAACTCACTTTTGATTCGTTATCGAAGGTAAACATTAGACTGTATGCTCGTTTGTCACCCTTTCTACCGGTACGAGGCTGCCACTCAAGAACCTTTCTTCCTCACCGGTTGTCAGTTCTTCAGCTTATTAACTTACTTCCGTTGAGCTATATCGGTTACTCATAGTAAGGATAGTAGTGATCAGGGTGAGGCAACTTTGTATGAAAGCTGCAAAATCTGCACACAATCATGATTTTGTCAATATGCGTGTTGGGCTTGTTAAAATGAAGCGAGATAAAATATAGCTGTCTCTTTCTTTAATTTTGTTTTAGATTGCCATTTTAAAAATTAGATAATCAAATTCATATTATATGGGATGAAAATAAAAATGTTAATTCGGTGTTAAACTTTTATTGGTTTGCTCTATAAAGTATAATTATATACATATTACTCTGAGATTCGCACAATTAGTTTACCTATTAATTGATTTGAATAAAATTATTAAATATTAGCAGAATTTTATCAAAAGAAGCCATGAATTAATAGAAGAAGAAAAAATGACATTTGTTTGTCAACGTCTTTCATATTGAAAATATTTTATGAAATTTATTTCATAGGTTTAGTTTTTAATATTTATTATTCATTTTTGCTTAAATTCAGTTAGATGGACTTCATTTTCGTATGTACGCAAATATACAGCCATAATATCGTCGTGAATGTACAGTAAAGATTTTTTGTGAGATGTTAATTCTGTATAAGATATTGACTATAAATGAATTCATTATTTCGAAGTTTATGCAGGATTTGTGATCATCATCGAAAGTAAGTTAAGTGTTGTGTAAATAAAAAGCACAAAATCATCTGATCACTTTCTGTAAGTTTCCTATGATAGGAAAAGAAAAACTTATGAGAATATTTTGGTAAGGCTATAGATATTTCGAATTTATTGGCCGTTATTTGTAGGGTTTATTACTATATTGACTCGAATTGTATCTGTTTCAGATCACGTATTTGGGCTGAATAAATTTTTCATCATGAGAATTTTGCTGATTTAAATTTACGTTAATGTTCTGTGAAGAATAACTCTCTGACAATAACATGTGTTATATATTAGTAACGTGCGTGGAAATATTACGTGCAAAAGCAATAAAAAACATCAATAATAATGTGTCGTTTATATAACAATCTGCCTTCCAGAAAATAAATTTACATAACTTTACTTATTTATACTTTTATTTTATTCCACATACTAATCTAAATTATATTCGAGTAATTTTGGTGCAACCTCTCAAATATATGGATATTTACCCCATAGGTTTGTGAGGCTTGAGCCAAAATTACTCGAATAAGCCTTAATTAAAATGTTTAAAGTTAAAGAATACAAAGGTTTGAAATTCCCGCCAAAAAGTTTTATATGGGCATCCACCGTAGCGCTTTTCGTATACACATATAAACACGTGTTTCCGTTTTTTAGTATGAAGTTGGCGTTCTTCTCTTGATAAAGAGTAATTGTGTTCTGTGGTAGTGATTATATACTCTTTGGTAATAACAAACATACTACTTGGTACTTACTCTGAGACATTGACAGTATGAACGTCAACAAACGACATAATTTGCATAGACTTAGAATATACTTACGCTAGTATATTCTAAGTCTATGATAATTTGTTAACATCAGGGTGAGGCAGCTTTGTATGAAAGCTGAAAAATCTGCACACAATCATGATTTTGTCAATGTTTGTGTTGGGCTTGTTAAAATAAAGCGAGAAAAAATATCGCTGTTTCTTTCCTTCATGTTGTTTTAGATTGCCACTTTAAAAATTAGATACACAAATTCATATTATATCGAAAGAAACTAAAAATGTTAATTATGTGTTAAACTTTTTTTGGTTTGCTCTTTAAAGTATAATTGCATACTACTACTGTGAGTGTATACTACTGTGAGATTTGCACAATTTAATTCATTTAAATTAAATTATTTAATATTAGCAGAATTCTATCAAGAGAAGCCAAGAATTAAAAAAAGAAAAAATGACATTTACTTGTCAACGACTTTCATATAGAAAATATTTTCTGAAATTGATTAAAATTTATTTAATAGGTTGAGATTTTTATATTTGTTATTGTTTTTTGCTGCAATTCAGTTATTATCGGTTCAGAATACTTCATTTTCGTTTGTAGTCGTTTCTTCACGATTGTGTCTGTAAATATTTTTTGTGAGATGTTGACTCTAAGAAATATTGACTATAAATTTATTATTAAAAAAAATTATTCACGATGTGTGATCAGAATCGAAAGTAAATTAAGCGTTGTGCAAACAAAAAGCACAAAATCATCTAATTACTTTCTGCAGGTTTCCTACAATAGTAGAAGAAAAACTTTTAACAATATTGTGGTAAGTCTTGGTAAGCATTTTAAATGTATTGATCGGTATTCGTAGGGATTATTACTATATTAACTCGAATTTTATCTGTTTCAGATCATGTATTTGGGCTGAGTTAAGTTTTCACTATGAGAATTTTGCTGATTTAAATTTACGTTAATGTTCTGTGAAGAATAACTCTCTGACAATAACATGTGTTATACATCAGTAACCAGCGTGGAAATATTATGTACAAAAACAATAAAACACATCAATAATAATGTATCGTTTATAAACCAATCTGTCTTTCAGAAAATAAAATTACATAACTATACTTATTTATAGTTTTATTTTATCCTACATACTAATCTAAAGTATATTCGGGTAATTTTGGTAAAACCTCTCAAAAATATGGGAATTTACCCCATCTTTATCTTCCATCCATCTTATTTACCTCTCAATCTCACTCAAAATCTCAGGTGTCCCGGAAACGATGCTGCCACTTTCGGTCTTCAGCTTTGACAGTTGGCTCTTTCTGGCAGACAGATCTCTGGCAAAGACTTTGGAGCCTTGGTTCCGCTCGATCGCTTCTTCAATACGAGCAGTATTAAAGTTGCGTATGTCCCGACGCATTCATTTGGAGATCTGTCTATTCAGTTGCCTGTATGCTGTCAAATCTGTTGAAGAATGTAGCTTCATTTCCCGTCTAACAGCCATCAGATTAAGAGTGTGATCGGAGAGTTTTTGTGTTCTTCTGCGGCGGGTCTTGCAGAAGTTAGCTCCGACCGCATGGACAGTTTCCACGAGCTTGTCATTCATATCGTCCACTTCATTGCAGTCTTCTAGGCACTGAAAACGGTTTTGTAACTCGAGCTGAAAGGTTTCGGGACTTTGGATAAGAGCATGAGGGGGACGGGAGGACGAAGCGTTGACTTCATCAGACGCGACCTCTCTAACTTATCGTTTAGGTTCAGTGTGCTTCTCACCATTTTTTAAAAAAAAAAACGTTACCCCCACACTAGGATTTTCTCCTGTATCGTGGAGGCAGGTTACAAACACAAATTGCACAAGGACAAACATCCAGACCCGGAACAATTACTTGTAGGCCATACAAATACTTGTTCCGTGCGGGATTCGAACCCGCGCCCCTCAGCACAGCAACTCATTGCTAAGCCAGTGCGCTACGGAGCCGTCAAATTCAAAAAAAAAATCGGTGATCGCTGCCGGTTTTCATACTCGCGATTACTGAGACATCACTGAACAGTTCTCGTCTGGTCGTCATAATGAAGTCAATCTTATTTTTTGTCGAACCGTCGGGGCTCGACCAGATCCACTTCCTAAGGGGCGCTTCTGCAAGAAAAAATATATCATAAAGAGTCCCTCTTTCTCCATGAAGGCGGCCAGCTGCTCGCCCCTTGAGTTACGTTGCCCTGTTCATAATTTCCCTAGCTTCACCGCACCGTTCTTTCTCGTGCCTAGTTTTGCACTGAAGTCTCCCATTAACACCGTATATTGGTTTTGGAGGAATGCATGGCTCTAGATATATCCTCATACATTTCCTCCACCTCCTCATCGGGGTTTGCCGAGATTGGTGCGTAAACCTGTATGACCTTCAGCGAATACCGCTTGGTGATTCTGAGTATAAGATACGCAACCCTCGTCGACACACTCCCAATCTTTATCCTCCCCCTGTCTTCGGAATTCGGATAATCCTATAATATGCCAGACTAACTTGTCTATCTTTTCTTCCAGCTCCAGGATCATCCTCAGTGTGCGTGCGTTATAAGTTGCCAGGTCGAAGGTGGTCGTAGGTGGCAACCGAACCTCCACCGAAGATTCTTAGCACCCCCTGCCCCGCCGTTACCATGGTCGCCACCGTAGCCAGGAATAGTGGGGCCGCCGGGGACTGGGGGCCGTCTCTTAGTAACGTTATCCATTTGGGGGGTATACTGCCATAGTTGCCACGCTTGGCGAGCGGGTTGGCAACCGCAGTTTTTTATTGTGATATTGCTGTTATCAGGAAGATGCTGCTACCCATCTCCTGACTTTTTCCCACTGTCGCCTTTTACGACACCCACGGGAAGGTATGGGGTAGTGGATATTCTTAACTGCCACTACACGGCAAAATTAAACGAGTTAAACCGTACAAATAGGTTAATTCCATATGTATTGAAGATATGGCATATGTAGGCTAGCGGTTAGCTATCACCAAGCCTATTACTGTTGATCATGCCTCATTTTTCAATCAAGACTTTAAACATTTATGTGAACTCGTTTAGAAGTGTTGACAACATCGCGGCAACGGTGTGAAGTTGATGCGTAAATTTAAAAATGTTGAAAACAACACGGTTAGCGAGTGAATATGCTGACTCAGGGGAAGAAAGAAATAAACCGATGAGAAGCACTCTATAATATATCTAGAATAATCTGTGTGAAATACTTTCGCTTCAACTACCGAACGCGCTGGTAGCCTAGTCTCGCAAAGGACATATTTATTGTATAGTGAATATAAATTGTATTATACGAAGTAGTAGCTAGTGTCTAATTATCGATGGCCTAAGTTAAATTATAAGTTTACAGAAGTTTGACGTAAACGGCAAGACCTGTTTATGCTCTACAAAACGATCTATTCCAATATGGCCACAGCTATTCTTCTTGCACCGTTGGATTTAAAATACAAGATATTAAATGCGTTCGCCTAAGTCACACAGTCCACCTGATGGTAAGTGATTGCTGTGATCTATAGACATTTATATATAACCTCGTTTTCCAGTTCTTATGCATTTATACTCACATATTGTTTTCTTTTAGTGATTTTAAACTGTTTTATGTACATGTAACTAAATAAATAAATAATGGATTTTTGCAAAACAACACGTGATTCCATTAATTATCGTTATATTTTTAATTTCCAACATAGAATAGTATACAGACAAAAAGTAAAAACGACTACAGAATTTCCGTATTCAGCCAGAGCGGTGATTCGGGTCGCACCGTCGGAATTCTGGGAGGACCAAAAAAGCGCACGTCGAATGAAAGCCGACAACACTCTACTTTTTTCCGTATCCGTCTCCCTTTATTCTATTTGCGTTTCGAGCTCAAACCATTGACTGGTCTGCACTGATACATGTGTCTGTTCGACGTTGTTATTGTTTACTTTACTGATTTGTATTTCAGACGCCACCGCTCTGAAATTTCGATATTTTTTTTAAATAAAACTGAAGTGACAAACAAACTTACAATCCACCTGATAGTAAATGGCTACCAGAGTCCATAGACACCTTCAGCCAACTTCAAACAATAAAAGGCTACAGATGCTTTGTCATTTTTAGGGTTCTGTACCTCAAAAGGAAAAAAAACGGAACCCTTATAGGACTGTAGGAACACTGTTGTCCGTCTGTCTGTCTGTCAAGACCCTTTTTCTCAGGAACGCGTGGAGGATCAACCTGAAATTGATATCAAATACTCAAGTCTACTGTCCCTTGGAGCTGTGAAAAAATCAAACTTCACGCAATTCAACGGAATCAAAAGATACAGCCGTTTATGCCGCAAATTTACGACATTCGCAAGGGAATCAAAACCTACAGGGTATTTCCCGTGAACTCAGAACCTTGAAATTTGGTAAGAAGCAACGATTTATAGCACAAATAAGGGAAAAATTGCGAGAAGTATATTTTTTTAGTTACATCATGTAATAAAAATATTTTTAATAATTTTAAACTTATATACCTACGGATTTGTTCGGAACCCTCGGTGTTCGAGTCCGACTCACACTTGTCCAGTTTTTGAGGAATAACATGAAACACGTCACAACCTGTAATTTATACGCGTCGCTATACCCTTCAGAATTCGTTCCAGTCTAGAATCATCTATAGTATTTGCTAAATAAACTTTATGTCTACTTAGAAGCGTTACGCTGAAGCTATCATACTGTAGTTGCATCAATAATGGACTGGCTCGAGCGGGAAGGACTACGCTTTCACATAATGCAAGGGAAAATTAGCAGCTTAATTCTTGTGTTCCGTATATCGTGTAGCGAACGGCAACGAAAAACTTATTGGTAACGATATATTTCGCCTAAGCCAAGATATCTTAAATCAAATCATACATATTTGTTCACCCGTAGAGATGGAAATTTTTTCATCATATTTAAATGAAATCACCCTTGAAGTATGTTTAAAATAAATGAATTGTTAAAATGCTTTCACACTAAGTGATAATATTGCGTAAAATTTTTATACATGATCATACAGCTGAAATAGCCATCAAATGATCAGATAAGATCACATAAGATGAATCACATAAGAATTGTACGAGTATTAGTGCCATTATGACTACTGATAATAAACATAAACATAGAAAAGTTGATATTGACATATTTTCAGATAATCTTTGGTAATTTAAACGTGATTTATTACATTTATTTTCCTCAAATAATTGTAATTCACAGTAAAATTATATTATTTTTCTTACTAGTAATATAAAAACTAAACTGTGATTAAGTAATGATTGTATATTACAATTTATTAAAGATTTTATTTTTGTTATTTTTAACGTTTATAAAATTTCTAATGTTAATAACAATAGTGGATTATGCATGATTTCATTTAAATAATTATACGAGTATAATACTAAATTCTGGTAAATTTATGGATCTCTTAATTTTTGTATTCAATTTAATTCACTGCATATGTTTACTTGTGTCTATTTTTTATGAAATGTGTGTAACACCTGTAATTAAGTCAACACTTAGTTTTTATAACTTTTTGCAAAAATATTATGCTTTTGTTAGTGTATGTCTTGTTGGTGTTAAATAAATAAATAAATAAATAAAAATGGAAAGTTGATAATGATGATAGGCCAAGTCGCACTCACACTAAGTTTACCAAATGGTACGTCATCGAAAATAAATTAACAGTAATGCAACATATACTTTAGAATAAATAGACCACCCTTGGCGTATAGCTTATTTAATAAAATAATATTCTTTAAAATCGGTGAAGATGTTGCGTATATATAAATAGGTACTTATAAATTGAACCTCGTCATTTTGTAGCCGGCTAGTAAGACTTCACGTTCACTTCTCCTTGATATTATTTCTTGTCCTATATATACGGTCGGGCTTGGGCAGATTATGTTTAGGTAGATAAGACGGCTTATTAGCGCAGTGGCTAAGAGTATGGTTGCGGCTCAGCGTGGGTGTGGCATTGAATCCCGCACAGAACTAGTATTAGTATGGCCTACAAATAAGTATTTCCCGATATGAATGTTCGTCTTTGTGCAATTTATGTATATCAAATGACTCAACGAACCCCACGGAAAAAGAGATAGTATTGAGGTTTATTCAAAGGAAAAGTAGTCAACCTTGTTGAAGTTGGACATTGGACATCATTCTATTGTCATCATCATCAACCTCACCCTGTGAACCTATTTGAGACACCTGCATATTTTGAGCGTTAAAAAAATATATTATTTATGTATATCATAAATCTTAACTAGTTGGGAATCGAATCTAGGACCAACAACTTAGCAGGTTCAAGCAGCGTCAAAACTGCTAGACATCTGGAATTGAGATTGTCAATCCGTCTGCCAAGGGTGACTCTATCAAAGGGAATACTCCTTTGTACGAGAGAGTGTACATTTAAGGGCTAATGAAGAATAATATGAGACATTCATGAGACATTAATCAGGAAACAACAACATTACGGTGTAAAAAATTTGGCGCTTAGACTTGTTACTTCATATTTAAGTAACAAAGCTCAAAAAGTCGTGATCAATGGTAAAGGTTCCTCCGGAACGGTAGTATCAATGGGCGTTCCTCAGGGTTCGATTTTTGGCCCATTCCTGTTTTAAATCTATATTAATAACTTACCTCTTTACCTTACCTCTTTCTTACCTCTTTCTTACGATACCTCTTTAATTTTCAAACTCAAACGTCAGTCAATTAATTATGATGATGTAAATAATTCTCTATCAAAATTAGTACATTGACTTAACGCTAACAATATGCTTTTAAACGGCAATAAGACAAAGTGTATTAAATTTACAATACTTAACGTCAAACATTCGAATACCAATGTGCTGTTAGATGGCGAGGAGTTGAGTCTTGTGGATACCACTGTTTTTGTCGATATTACTATTGACGAGAAACCTCAATGGGGCCCCCATATATTATCTAAATTAGGAAGCAGACTTAGTTCTGAAGCATATGCTGTAAGAAAGATTAGAAGTCTCACAGATGTTGAGACAGCTACATTAGTGTATTTTAGTTTATTTCATAGCGCAATATCTTATGGAATTTTGCTATGGGGTAATGTGACTGATATTGAAGTTATATTTGTTATGCAAAAGAGAGCCGTACGGGCAATTTATAAGCTAAATTGTAAAGAGTCCCTTAGACAAAAATTTAAAGAAATTAACATATTAACATTGGCATCGCAATATATTTATGAAAACGTAATGTATGTACATAAATAGCTTTAATAAGAATAAGGATGTGCATACCTTAAACACAAGGAACAAACATAAGCTTTTTATATAAGCTTTTTTACGTGGTAGAGCCATACTGCAGCTATATTAATGGTATAGTTGTAGAACGAATGGGTCGGCTCGGCCGGGGAAGGAACACGCTCTCACAGAATACCAGCGTAAAATAGCAGCTTAATGCTGCTGTGTTTCGTATGGTGAGTGTAGAGAACCGGAGACCATTTTAACTCGAAAAGAGCCATTCCATCTTAGTCCTCACGGGTGACAACGCATCTGATTTTGATTCGTAATCGAGGCTAGATGGAGATGTCTATGGGCCACAGCAACCACTTACCATCAGGTGAACTGTGTGCTCGTTTGTCACCCTTATCCTATTAAAAAAAGCTTGTGATGCCAGTAACTAGACTCCACAGAATCAGTAATTCATTTATGGGATAATGTATACGCTTTACAAGAAAATCCCAGAACATATTCAAAGTTTGTCAATAAAAAAGTTTAAAAGTTTTATTAAAGAAAAACTGTACAAAAAGGGTTATTATAATATCAAGGACTACATGGTTGAAAATAACCCCTGGGAATAAGATGATCGCCACCATGCTGGTTCTATGAAAAATAATTTAAAAATTATTTTTAAGTGAAATATGTTTGAAAGAAAAAAGTCCCGCTGGTTTTCTTGCTGGTTCTTCCCAGGACAGAGGTATTTTCCGAACCAATGGTAAATAAAAAATGACTTTCAATAAGTATTATGTAATTATCAATATTGAATAAAAAAAATATTCTATTCTAAATTATTCTATTCTAAAGAGGAAATTAACAAATGTATGTGACATATTAAAATGTTACGAACATTAAGGCTACATAATAATTGATAGTAAAACATGAATTACTTTTCTAATAAAACATAAAACCGGGGTAAATCATCGACGGAGCGTGTCTAAAGACCAGTATGTAAATATAGATTTATGTTCTCAATATTAAAATACCGTAAAGATTCAATGAGTTTCGCCCGTAACTTTCACGTGATGTCATAAAATTTTCCATAATACGGACCGCAGATGTTATATTAAATTTTAAATATCGAACCATCCCATCGGCCGGCGTTCAATTTGCCGCGAAATCTCTATCGCGACAGCTTTAGGGCACGTATATACATGGCGATAAAATAATCGCCCCGTCAGCAGCCATTCGAACGATATAAAGATCCGAGCGAATGATTCCATCTCGTTTCGCGCCGTTTATTGTTATTTCACTGCTTTATCGTCGATCATAGCCTTCTTTTTTATCCGTTAAAGAGAGTACACAGGCATCTTTGTTATTAGGCAATACATAAACAATTTTATGATGTTTATCGAAAACTAGGCTAAATTAAAATTACGCATTTTCGTTACAAACTGAAGTGATAAGCTAACATTCCATCTGACGGTAAGTGGCTACAGTCCATAGACAACTACAGCCAAATTCAAACATAGACAATTACAGATGCGTTGTCAGCTCAAGGGACTAAGATAGAATGGTTAACAGCCTGTAATTATTATTCTATCTCTATATACCTATATACTACGGACGCCCAGGCTGAAAATGTTTCTTTAATTGAAGTGTTAAAAATGGAATTTTTACAAATGGTCAGAGTAAAAAAAATATTAAAAACTAACCCTTCTTTCTTATTAATTAACTTGCTTTAAGTTTAACTGCTAATTGAGCCTTTGAAAACACCATCATTATTTAAAGAAAAGTAAAACATCAGATATGGAATCTTATTTGCTTTAGCTTCCAATGTTTAATGTTTATTTACTTTTTTTCAAACAAACTGGAAGGCTAATTACCAATATATAAATACAAATATTTTTGTATTGCTATCAAAATGAAATCTATTAAAAACCGTTCCAATTTATTCTTGAAACCCTAAAGTTTCCGATACGAAAAAAGTTATCAAAGAACATTTCCCCGTGTTCCGCGCGGAGTGTAGAAGCCATCAAAATTCAAGCCAGTTTTCCTCAACCGACGATATTGTGAGATACCTTATATTAAACTCTAATAAAACTCCCCAACTCTAATATAATTTCGCGTCCTGGACCAAATATAAGGCGGTGTCACACGACTGCATTATTCTGTGACACTCTGACTGTGACATCATTTTCTTAAGGTCATCCGTTCATATAAATAGGTCGTCTTCTGTGCTGATTTCTAAATTAGTTTTATTTCATTCGTGTATTCATTATTCCTAAAATTTTAAAATGACTTCTAAATTTCTTACAAAATTTTAAGTGCATAATAAATTAAACATACGTTTTAAAGTAGTCCATAATTGACTCAATTTACTGAATATTTATAAAATATCACGCCTGTTACCAGGGGTAGGCAGACTATGGACTTCCATTTGGCATGGGCCTGATACATATCTCTGGCCTCTTACATATCCATTATAATATACACTCTTAATTTAGCCAATTTTCATTATATCGTCACAAACTTACGTCTAGGGTGCCCCTTGCCGACTCGGCAACTCACTTCTTGAGCATAACTTTGCTTTGTCATTCTTTCTTCATTCTTTTCCAATCCCGGTGATATCATCATCTTGTAAAGAACACTTTGCACTTATCACACGACTTTTTATTATATTATTCAAAGTCACGCTGAAAATATATCTTAATAACCTCATTCACTTTCGTCAATTTTCATTACCATTATTAAATAAAGAAAAAAATATTATAAAGAGCATGATTTAATAAAAACTTTGAAAACAGTTCAAACGGTCTATCCTTAAATAAAAAATTAAAGGGTTTAATTCTGATCTTAGTTTCAAATTATGCACGATCGGAGTTTGCGTTCATGTTAATAACGCAGACAACATTATGCAAAAATAATAGCTAACTTTTTAAAATTTTTAATTGATGTAAATAAATTATCGTATGAAACTGCCCTTATTTAAGCGGCAGCCGCGCGGCGGCGCTGTCGGCAATCAATCGATAGGCGACCGGTTGCCAAGCAACGATCATGTTGCAAAATAAACAATCAGAATCGGGGCCTGGCCGTGAGCAAATTTGCTTTCTTATTTTATTACTTGTGTCAACATTTTAGATCGATATTATCGGATTATTTACTCCCTCACGTTGTATCATGATATTTTGAATCTTTTTATATCAAACATGGTGTTATTACCGCCCTGTGTGCCCGAAACATGCGGCAAGGAATTTCGTCAATCACTGAAGAAGCCAAGTCCAAATTATCCATATGGCTACAAAAAGAGAAAGCCGCGTATCGTGCCCGCGTTTACGATACAAGCAATGCAGAGGAATACAAAGGTGTTGCCGCCTCCGAAATGTGGCGTTTGCGACCCTTTGCCGCCAAAGCCGACCATGTTCAGAAAATGCTATCAAAGAGGCGAATTTCCCGTCTCTATTGAGTTCACTACGAGCGGAAAAAAGCTATCTTGGAAGGTAACAACTGTTCACGTGTTATCCGGTTCCGTTTTGTGTCGTGCTCGGAGACCGGGAGTTCCTTTTCGTTGCGTTAGCATTGTGTAAATTTTAATCAGATTATTATATTATCTTTATATTGTTGAAAATATATTTCGGATATTCAGTTATACAACATGTAACAAAAACCCTGTGGTTCCCGTTAAGTACGTTATCAGGATCAGTATTCAAACCTCTATAGGTCTAACCTTTTTTAAAAATAGACCATTTTTATTTTCAATTTTATTAAAAAAAATAATTTTATGTTGTTTCATTACCTCTTACTGACACTAGCCGATGCTAAAGCTAAGTAAAGCGGGGTCTTTGACAATCCTCTTACTCCCCAGACAATGCAGAGGTAGTAATACCACATACATTTGCATACAATTTAAAAAAAAAAAAATATTGTTCGAGTTTTAAAAAAAAGTTATTTCAATAGGTTTGAATAATAATCCTGATAACGTACTTAACGGGAACCACAGGGTTTTTGTTACATATTGTATAAAATTATTTATATTACATAACAATTTTTGTTAAGAAATAAAATGTGAGATATATTTTCGACTTCAAACATACACTCTTTGCAGGTAGCTTAGAAGCCAGGATTCCGCTTATATGTTGCAATATTTCGGTACATTTCGCCCCTTAAAATGCTGCTTGGAACAGATAGTATGATCTCATATCTTTTGTTATATGGCGGTATAAACATTTCGTTAACGTCAGATCATACCCAGACCGGAAACAGTGATCAGCATCGAAGGTGCACGATGTCTGATACTTTGTTTGCTAGTCCGCCTAACGAGCATGGCAACTATGAAATACCTCATACGAGGCAATCTATCGGACTCGTGATAGGCTTTATTGTATTGATATTGATTATGGAAAAATCACATGAAGGCAGTCGATGGATGCAGGTGGCTCAGGACCGTGCTTTGTGACATTCCTTGGAGGAGGCCTATATTCAGCAGTGGACTTGTGGAGGGCTGTAATGATGATGATGATGATGATGGAAAAATAATGTGCGTCTATTCACTTTATTGTACTTGCCTTAAGGACAACATACATACAATACTTTTTCAGCGCATTTATGGCACAGTATCTTTCGCGTGATAATCATTTCATTTTCCTCCTTTTATAGTAAATAATAAAAAACGAACGTCCATTCTCGATATATGCGAATTCAACATCATTATAATCATTACAGTACACTATCGATATTGGAATTATCAAGTCCACCGCTGGACATTGACCTCCAACAAGAAATGCCACAAAGCACGGTCTTCAGTCACCTGCATCCATCGACTTGCTGCATGTCTTAACAGGTCATCACTCCATCTAGTGGGGGTCATGCCCTACACTAGAATAGAATAGAATAGAATATAATAGAATGATCTTTATTTAATATTGATTATTACATAATACTTATTGAAAGTAATTTTTTATTTACCACTGGTTTGGAAAATTCTGTCCTGGGAAGAGTCAGCCAAGAAACCCAGCGGGACTTTTTTTTAAACATATTTCACTTAACAATAATTTTGTTTGTACAATTTTTAAATTAATTTTCATAGAACCAGCATGGTGGCGGTCACTTTATTCTCAGGGGTTATTGCCATTCATGTAGTTCTTGATATTATAATAACCCTTTTTGTACAGTTTTTTTTAATAAAACTTTTAAACTTGTTTATTTACAAACTTTGAATATGTTCTGAGATTTTGTTGTAAAAGCGTATACATTGCCCCATAAATGAATTACTGATTTAAAAACACTATTTTACACAGCTATTTTATCATTATTGAGTTGTTGTCAGGTAGATGCTGATGCCAATCTCCTGTTACAGTTTCCAACAAATCATTTGTATTTCAATTTAAAAATGAAAATTTGCTAGCTAAAGAATTTAAATAACAATTTTAAATCCATTACCTATCAAACGTATAAGTAGATTAAACTTAATCTTCTCTCAAACGTTCTGTGTAGTATGTTAGACTTCAAAGTCTATTCTATTGCAATCCATTTACTAAACCCTAAAATGTCCATTTCAAATACTCAGTTCATTTAAAAAAGGTTTGTTTATTGGATGGTAAGGTGATGCAAATTATTATAATAATATGTAGTATGTAATTAGGTATATAGTACTTTATGCTGATGTACGAGTGTATATTCAAATATTCCACTTTCCTCACTAGGTATTCCAGATAAAGGCAAAATATACACTTTAATACATGGATGTAGTAATTTATCTTTTTTGTTATAGAAGTGGGGGCAAACGAGCATGCGGTTCACCTGATGGTAAGTGATTACCGCCGCCCATGAACAACTGCATCACCAGGGGAATTGCAAATGCGTTGCCGGCATTTTAGAAAGGTGTAGCCTCTTTTCTTGAAGGTCCCTAAGTCGTATCGATCCCGGAAAATCGCCAGTGGTAAACAATTCCACAGAGAAGTTGTAAGAGGAAGAAAACTCATAGTAAAACGCACAGTCGTGGACCGCCAAACAACCAGATGGTGAGGATGGTATCGTGGATTTTGACGCGATGTGCGTTCGTGAAATTTGGCGGTTGGAATTAATCTACATACATACATTTAAATAAAATTTATGTTTTGTAATATCTAAATAACTGTTTCTTGATGAGATTAGTATTTGCATGCTATTATGTGTGTCTGTCTGTCCTCGCTGATATTCAGAATGGTTTAACCAATTATGGTGAAACTTTAAGTACAGATAGAGAGCAATGGCAGGAGTGATCTAGACTAATTTTATGCGAACATGGAGGTTTTTTTTTGAGAAATTGGAGAATTTATAAATGAAATGGTCTTTGATAATTATGTGGTCTTCATATGATTTAGGACAGGTTCCGACGACACGCACCCGCTACGCGCACGCCACGCGTACGCCACGCGTGTCAGCACCCGCGTCTAACTCGCTTTGAAATTTGTTGCATATATCAATAAATCTGAAATTGTATACAAAGCGCGGGCGTACGGCGTAGCGGGGCGGGTGTAGAGAGTGTGCGGGGCGAGCGCGGGGCCGGCGCGGAGCGGGAACGAGGCGGGCGTGTGGCGTGTGCGAGGCGTGTGCGGTTGAACGTCGCACGTAAATGCAATTTCAGATTTATTGATTTGTCATTAAGACTCTAATTATATGCAACAAATTTCAAAGCGAACTAGACACGGTTGCTGACGCTAAAAAAAAAGTGATGTGCATTCTGTAAACACTAGGAACAAACACAAGCTAGTGATACCAGTTTCTCGACTCCACAGACTCAGTAATTCATTCTTGGGGCAATGTATACGCTATTACAACAGGGCTCCGGAAAGTGTACAGGCTCTCTCTATTAGCAAGTTTTAATGTTTTGTTAAGTTGAAACTGTATAAAAAGGGTTATTATAGTATAAATGAATACATGGTTGATAATAACCCCTGGGAATGAGGTGATCGCTTCCAAGCTGTTTCTAAAATAAATTTTGTACTTATATAGTTAGTACAACCATTATTGTAAATTTGCTTTAAAAAAAAAGTCCCGCTGGGTTTCTTGCTGGTTCTTCCCAGGACAGAGGTTTTTTTTTCGAACCAGTGGTAAAGTAAAAAATGACTTTCAATAAGAATTACACATGTGATCTACATTGAATAAAAAAATTATTCTATTCTATTCTATTCAATTCTACACGCGTGACGTGCGCGTAGCTGGTGCGTGTCGTCGGAACGCGCCCTTACCGAAATACTATTTGTAATGTTCCTCCGTATATTATTTCATTAAGATATATTAACAATCATGGATATTGTTTTTTTAATACGCATTTCTTGTAGAATACATTATGAAATTGGTTCTCGAAAGCGGTTTTAACATTATATTATAACATTTTGTATTAAGATAATATTTTAATATTCAAGTTTACCGAGATAGTTTCTATTCCTTAATTTCTTTTTCAATTCCGAACAAACTTCGATCGCCCAGGTACTATCCCTAATACTTTGTTTTTTAATTGGAGATAAAACTATTTTAGGTGCCAATAGAAAAATTGGACTTCCATCACTATCTCCCCATATTCTTCGATGGACTTTCGGAGGGTACTTATCCTTTCAATTTCATTGTGGAGCAAGGAATCCACGACTTGGTTACCAAAGGTTCATATAAAGTGTTGCCAGTGGTGCCCCAGCTAATTATTCCGATCAAAAGTAAGAAATGTATTTGTTTTTATTATCATTACTGTAAATTAACAAAGACGAATAGTAACCACATCCTTAGCGGTAAAGATTTCGTTTACTGACTCATTAAATCAGCAGCCGATTTGATAGCACCTAGTGATTAGTTTCCTACAGTCAACAATCACACAGATCAGTCTTATTTAAAGGTGATACTGTGCCTTAGATGTAGAAATATTCATACATTTAATCACGCCAGCCTATCAGAGATCAATATTCACTACTGAGCATAGGCGAGGAAACCCGCACGTCTGATAAACTAAATATTGTATTTCGAACACATGATCTGATGTTCGCCAATGCGTAACGGGCGGCATTCCATACCGATAGACCATCGAACGTTGGACGCACAAATATGCACCCAAAACCATGTTGTTGTTTGCAAATGATTTCAGATGCATATGAGTGTATAAAGTGCATGTTATTAGAATAAGTTGTGCAAAGTTTTGGTTTGACTTGTCACTTGAAATTTATGTAATGTTTCGTCTATCTCTCATTGTTGGTCTGATGTGACATCACGAAAGCAACTCTATTCTAAAGCAATCCCTGGGATGAGGAATTATCTGCTTCCAGTATGGAGACAATATGAAGACACTTGATTTTTACTGGAAGCGTATTAGTAAATAGCTATTAATATCACGTCATTATCACAAGAAATTTGTAAACGCGGTAGAGCAATGCTGTAGCTACTATATTATAGATGTAGCACGAATAAGTCGGCTGACCGGGGAACGACTACGCTCTTATACAACTACTCTTTAAATTGCTGCTTAATACTGCTGTGTTTCAAATGGTGCGTGTAGAGTGTAGATAGAAAGGGTCTCCTTTTACTGGAAACGAAGCATTCCATCTAAGTTGTCAGGGGTAAGAACGTATCTGCGTTTTGCTTCTTAATTGATCATAAATAAAGAAGTCTAAGAGCATAGCATATATAGTCATAGCATTAACTTACCATAATGCGAACTGTGTTCTCATTTGTCACCCTTATTCTATTAAATAATAATCTTCTATTGTTACTAGAACTAATGCCCGTATTAACAATAAGTTGTAAAGCCATATTTCACCACTTTACGGGTTGAATTTTCTGAAATCATTTCTTAGTGAGTGTCTACGTCTAGAAATGATATACCAAGTGTTTATATTATACCAGCTGGTACCCGGCGAGTTGCTGTCACAGAAAAAAAATAATTGACGAAATATTGTTTTAAATTTGGAAGAGTTATATTGTTTAATTGGAAATTATAATAATAATACATTAATTGAAGTTGAGTGATGTATAAATTTCAAATAATTTTGTTGGTACGATACGCGCGCCACCTATTGTAAGTTTATTGTACTATGACAATAACCTTCTCAGAAGTACAAGCAATAACTTGACAAAGTTTTAGCGCAATCTGATAAACGGCATGGCAGTGCATAAAATACTAAGAAACAAAAAACAATACAAAAGTTTTGAACATGGATGAGTGTATGATCCAGTGGTATTTCACTTATTTAAATATATATAGATAGATAGATAAGGAGGCATCCTAAGTCATCTGGGATGAAAACCATTCCACAATTTTATTATAGTCAATAGTACATGGTTAATAGGTGTCTATGGCACTAATCAACTCTTACGACTCCTTGACAAAATGCGATGGCGCCGTTTCAAGACAAAATTAATATTAAAGAAAATTAATTCAGCTATTATTATTTATTTTTTTAATATAAAAATACATGTAAGATAATTCCAAATATAAGGGAAATGCAACAATTTTTGAAAAATTTCGCGAACGCGCTCAGCGTTTCCAAACTCTAAAAGCAATTCACCCTATTTGTACAGATGCACTCGCGACAAAGCGCCCGACTGTGCTATGCCACGCTCTCAAATGCATCCAGATGCTCGTGACCGGCTGCGACCGAGTCGGCGAGGCCCTCGTGCCGTATTACAGGCAGATATTACCCACGCTCAATTTGTTCAAGGACAAGAATCGTGAGTATACGTGCACTGATGTGTTACGGTCGATTTATTATGCTTTATTTTTCCGTTGGGTATAATCTATATATTTACGGTTATTTTATGTGAAACCAATAAATAAATAAAATAGATGCCGGAATTCTGCAAATGCTAACCTCAACTGCAGGCGGTGAAATCTGCCGATTGACGAATAAGACCCAGGTGATAAATTTATAGGGGAAAATGATTTGGATTGAAAAAAAATTCTTAAATGTTACAACCTGGAGACATGGACCATTAACCAGTGCGAGGGTATAATATGTTCGGTCTAAATAACCCCAGTTTTCTTCTTCATGGGAAAATAAATAATTTTTACATATGTATTTACGAGCCGTGGTAGCTCAGATGGTTAGCGCTCGCTGTAAGCTTCACAGTACTCGAGCAACCCGGGTTCGATCCCCGCCAGTACCAATGAAATTGTTAATTGCAATTTTAAGTGTTGATTTACCACGTGCTCGGCGGTGAAGGAAAACATCGTGAGGAAACCTTCATGTCTGAGAAATAAGAACAAGAAAATATTTCGAAGACATGTGAAGTTCGCCAACACGCATTGGGGCAGCGCGGCGGACATTTCCTTGCCCTAAAACACTCTCAGAAATGAGAGGAGGCCTGTGCCCAGCTGTATGACGTAGATAGGCTGCAACTTTACTTTACTTTACAGATGTAAAGATTGTCGAACTCGCTCGCACTCCATAATGTTCTGTAATATTCCATAATGTTCCACCTTCGCCGCATATCGGCAAACCCACAAGAACACTTTCGAACACTTTCGGCTTTCGGCAGTTCTTTTCAGGAAGGGATAACTCCTCCCTTTATTCCTCTTTCCCTTTAAGCAACGTGCGCTGGACACAAAGTGGATCACCACCGATCCGCTGGGTATTTAGAGTATCAATTCTTTTAACTATTATTTATTCTGTGGTGTCAGCAAATATTTCAATTAACGCGTAACCTGTTTTTTTTTTTTGAATTTATTGAATTTGCATTATTGGAAAAAGCTATGTTCAGTTGTAAACTTATAATATAAAACGGAATCGTGGTAAATCGCTTACTATCGAAGTCTAGTTGCCTTTTTGTTTAATTTTAAAACCCGATATTATAAGATAATTAGTATCCGACCGAAACAGGATTTTCAACCGAAAACGAACCTTCGGTCTTGGTGTCAGTTTCGGCCGAAACCGAAACCGAAACTTATTTAGACATATTAATTTTTTTTGTTGTATACTAAAATCTGGTATGTTTTTACACATATACAGATAGGTAATGCATGTTAATGAAAAACAGTAATTGTAATAGTCATGAGGCAATATATTTATTTATTTTAAAGTAAAAATCAACAATTTAACGTTAAGAAATCAATTTTAAAAAAAACCAACACCTCACCCATAAAAAGTTACTCGCTAATTGTGAAAATATTTTATTGTGTTCACAACATTGTTAATATAATTCAATTAGAGCATTAACTTAATATTATATCACACTCACACGCTTACACAGCATATACACACAACTTAACAAAATCCCAGGAAATATACAAAACCTGCTCAAAGTTCAAAAACTCTAATAACTAATTTTGTATGAAAAGGTTTATTATAATATTTATAACCCCTGGGAATGAGGTGATCACTACCAAGCTATTTTTAATTTGTTTTGTGTTGTTAATTGTGTTACATACATGATTGTAAGAAGTGGCGTATCTAGGCGTGGGCGAAGTGGGTCCTTGCCTACGGCCTCGCACTTGGCCTCGCGAGGCCCCTTAAACTGCGGTGCCACCAGACTTTACCACAGATGACTAATTAAATTGATCAATTTTACGCTCGAAAAAGAAAATCAAAAATTTAAGTGTGTTTGTTTGGGGCCTCGCAAGAAGCCCCTCTTAAGTGCGACTGCGAGGCCATTGTAACTACCTTCAAAGACTGCGACTGTTATATCGACGGAATACGAGACTTGTCAGGAGTTAATAGATATGAGTAGGTATGTCGTGTCAAAGCATATATGGTAGGATAGATGTATTGGGTAGGACGTTGGAACGAAAGAAAAGGGAACTTCGCCCACATTCCTCATCCACGTCCAAGGACAGAGGGTTTTTTCGAACCAGTGGTGGTAATTAAACAAAAAAGTGACTTTCAATAAGTATTATTTATAATATATATTGAATAAGAACGTTTCTGTTTATGTATAATTATGAATAATACACGAGTCACGCACTCATCCGAACGACGCACGATAATCCAGGAACACTGAGTTTCGGCGCCGCCGAAGATTCGGCAGATATTTTGCTGAAACCGAAACTATAACTGAAACTATATTTTTCTGCCGAAACTAGCCGAAACCGAAATAGAATCTTCGGTCGGTCACTAAAGATAATCAATCATTTTCTAATGGTGTTTCCGCAAAGCAGTTACACATATACTGTGGAATAAAAAAATTAAAGCAAGTTCTTTAATAGTCAGATCGAATTATTGATTACAACATGTCAAACAAAGTTATACAACATGTTATAAAGTAATTATAGGTGTGAGTGTATATGTTTATATGTAACATCAAACAAATTTGTAGCAAAATGAAACATAATAAGTTAGAGAAATTATTACGTTACATTTGATACAATTTGTTAGATGTTGCAAATTATTATAATGCCATATGAGAGCACCATATCGCTTCCATCGCGTGAATAAACTGTAACACTATACTGATTATTTTATAGAATAATGATGATAAACGAGCCCACAGTCCACCTGATAGTAATTTTATTAAAAATCAAAATGCACATGCGTTGTCATCCCATATGCGTTGTCATAACATGGAATGCCTCGTTTCCAATAAAAATGTACATTTAATTACACTCACCATACGAAACACAGCAGCATTAAGCTACGCTGGTGTTCTGTGAGGGCATAGTCCTTCCCCGGTTGAGCGAAAGCATTCGTACTACAACCATAATATAGCTGCAGCGTGGTTCTACAACGAAAAAACTACACTTGTGTTGATAATTGTTATCATGACATTCTCGATGTTCCGGATCTTTTACACCTACTTACTTTCTCAGCGCCACTCAAGCTACCTCGGTCATCGAGATTTAACATACTCGTGAATCGATCTAGTAAGTCTAATCTTGGTCAAAATGCCCCCTTAAATCGTTTTGTAAGAGAGTACAGAAACGTGGCCAAAACAATATACCTACATAGATCTATTCGCGGGTGGCGTTCACAGCTTTAATAAGTCATTGACTGTACAATATTGTTGTTGAATCTTACATAATTTTTTGAACCTTGTTAACCCTTTTCTGTAGCTTCTTATTTTTTTTTTTGCATGTTATCTTGACTTACAATTATAATAGCATTAAGCTTTACAAACCCAATATGTAGTCCTATTTGCAGCGATGTAATGTTTATTATGTTGGTGTTGAAACAAATAAATAAATCACTATTATGTATTTGACAGGTAAAATCTGTTCTACAAGGTTATTGATTGCATTTGTAACAGTACGATGCAAGGTACATCATTTATCTCGATAGTTGCACTGTCGGTGCCTCAAAGTAACATGTGTTGTACATCTGTATCCGATTGAGCTCAGTATCAATGGTATATATTTGTTATAAGGTTATCATATTAAGTTTGCTACCGTTTCTGCTCTTTCTGTGTGCATGTTTGTTTATAATATTTGAGTTAATGTGTAATATTGAGTTTCAAACTTAGTTTATTTTATTATATACAATATTAAAAACTATAATAATAAAAAAAGCTAAAACTAGAAACTTAATTATCATATAGTCCTACTCCACGCGGTATCGTGCCAAGAACGCTGGCTGAATTTCTACGCTGAATGGCTATACTTAGCCTTTGAGCGAGAAAAGAACCATACCTCTTATCACCAGCAGCAACGACCAGCCGCGGATGGAGTTCCTTTAGGAACTTCGCCGTACGTGGACCCCACGGACCGATAGTCTCTACAGCAAATGGCACAAATATGTAGTCATCTCTCAGAGATTCATATTTGCGCCACTTACTCAGTTCAGCTGCCTTTGATGCCGCCTTGGTCCTAAACGAGGTACCCCTGAGATGAGAGGCCGCCAGAGTGTCTACGCAAGTAGCATCCCACACTAGCGCTTTACCTCTCTCCCAAGAGACAAATGTCATACCGTCGGGTCTGCTGCCATCGTCTTTAATATTCCACAAGGCTCTAAAATTTCAAATAATATAACTAATAAAATCGTAACTTGTTAACAAGTATTTTTAAGAGAATATCCTTTATAAGAATCTTAGATTCTTTGACTGCATCACTGGTCTGGTAGCCGTAAACACAATTGCTGATCATAAGGTCCCGGATTCTAATGCCAAACCTGTTACTGAATTTTCTGCCAAGAAATTCTCAGTATTTTCATTATCATTCTCACTGAACGAAATTCAGTCCAGACGAATTTATTTAAAGAAAGCATCTTTTGAATACATTTAAACAGATTTCATAGCTATTCTTTAAACCGAAATTAAAGTTAACAGCCATGAAATCTTTATCAGTAATTATTTAATTAAGTAGTCAGATATTTCCGCCGCAGTAGTGATAGTAGTATTGTGGTTAAAAGTACGGGCTGCAACCTAAGAAATTCGTAGGTTTGAATCTGATTTTCGACTGTTGTCGTGAATTTCTACAAGCAAATGCATTTTACGCTTTCTAAGAGCAATTATTAGGAATATCAGTAATATTAAATATGTTACCAGTATTCTTATTAAATCATCATCATCATCATTACAGCCCTTCATAAGTCCACTGTTCAAGGTAGGCTTCCACCAAGGAATACCACAAAGTATGGTACTGAGACACATGCTACCATCGACTTCCTGCATGTCACCCCATATCGTCACTCCATCTAGCGTGGGCCGTGCTACAGTTCACGTACCGGTACGAGGCTACCACTCGAGAACCTTTCTTCCCCATCGGTTATCGGTTTCTTCAAGCTATATGGCCAGCCGATTCTCACTTCAGCTTACTTATCCGCTTGGCTTTGTCGGTTACTCTAGTTCTACTGCGGATGTCCTTATTTTAAGTCTATCACGCAAAGAAACCCGGAGCATAGCCCTCTCCACAGCTCACTGAGCGATCTTGAGCTTCCTCATACGGCCAGCAGTGAAGGTCTTTCTCATTAAATAGATATAATTAATTTCAAGGGTTTTCTATATTTACCTATAGTTATTACAATTCATAACAACTTCAGGTAAAGTATGGGATGTTACAAATAACACGTAATTTGTAACATTAGCTTGACGAAGCTGACTGCGAGGAACAGTCACGAAACCGATTCTCACCAAATGCTTCCAACCTCGGCCGCAACTATTTGACAACACGAGAAATGAGACGAAGCGAACAAAACACACTCGCGACAAATAAGTCGCAATTATTAGATTTCACCAAAATTGTGTTATATATTACTATTATGTGTGTGTAATGTATATTACTATTAACGCTTGGCAGGCGGTTTGACAATCGCAGAATTTATTATTGTGATTTGATCATATAGTGGCTATGCAAAAATAATCATTACGCCATAATATATTCCGATGTGTGTCGTAAGAGGCGTAACAATTACAAAATAAAAAATGTGGTTGCTAGTATGAATGGGTCAGCTCGACCAGGGAAGGACCACGCTCTCACAGAATACCAGCGTAAATTAGCAGTTGGCTGCTGTGTTTCGTATGGTGCGTGTAGAGAAACGGAGTTCTTAACAGTGGTAGAGCCACGCGGCAGCTTTTGCTGTCGCACGGATGGGCCGGCTCGAACCGGGGTGGTACCGCGACCTCACAGAAAACCAGCGTGAAGTAGAGGTTTACCTCTGCGTTTCGCTTGGTGAGTGCAGGTGGCCGGAGGCCCTTTTTACTGGAAATGAGGCATTCCATCTTAGCCGTCACGGGTGACAACGCATCTGCATTTTGATTCGCAAACGAGCATAGATACAGATACAGAATACAGTATGAAGTAACGGCAGTAGTCGTATTATATTTCAAAAATATCTCGAGCTCTTTCCCTAATAAGGCAATAAAATACAATATAATCGAATAAATAAATTATTATCTGTTCTATCCTTTCAGGTGGATAACATTACACTTTAGACTTTAATTAACGTAACAGATCGTATTTGAAAACTCTTCTTAATTACATTTAGAAGCTGTCAGTCTTTACTGCAGGTGGCTCAGTATCGTGTTTTGTGCGAGGCTTATGTTGATCAATAGACTTGGAAGGGCTGTAATGAAGGAATAGATGATCCCTCATCTATTCGACCATTGCAGCATTTCATTTCATGGTAGCTTTTTTATAGAATAAGGGTAAGAAACGAGCAAATAGTATGGACGTGGTAGAGCTATGCTGCAGCTATATTAATAGTATAGTTGTAGCACGAATGGGTCGGCTCGACCGGGAAAGGACCACACTCTCAGAGAATACCAGCGTAAAATAGCAACTTAATGCTGCTGTGTTTTGTATGGTGAGTGTAGAGAACCGCAGACCTATTTTACTGGAAAAGGTGCATTATATCTTAGTCCTCACGGGTGACAACGCATCTACATTTTGATTTGTAATAGACGATAGATGTAGATGTCTATGGGCCGCAGCAACCACTTACCATCAGGTGGACTGTGTGCTCGTTTGTCACCCTTATCCTATAAAAAAAAAGATACTTTTTACTGGAAACGAGGCATTCCTTCTTAGTCCTCACGGGTGACAACGCATTTTGATTCGTAATCGAGGGTGGATGTAGATGTCTATGTGCCACAGCGATCACTTAACATCAGGTGGTTTGTCTGCTGGTTTATCACCCCCATCCTATAAGAGAAATCAATGAGAGAGGTTTATAAGCCTCTCTCTCATTGATTTTTTATTGAATATATTCAGGAATAGATTTTTGATATGCTGTAATTGTTACGATTATCAGCGGTAACTATTTTTTTTTTCATTTATTGTGACACAAACAGTCATTAAAAAGAAAGTACAATATTATAACGTTACATAATTAACAGACAACGAGTGCCGAAAAAATACATTAGAATAACATTTCAATTTAGCTTGTTGAAAGATTTACCCATGTTAGCTGAAGCTGAGTAGAAAATTTATCTTTATGTAGCAACAACAGTACAGTAAAGCTTAAAATAGGTAACTTAATTAAAATTGAAAAACATACATTTTTAAGGGACAGTAATTAATACATCGTAGAGATTACCGAATGTTACGCTGTCAAGTATTTATCTGAATAACTTTTAAAGATACTTCGTTTAAGACTTTTTCAGACTGTTATCAGATGTTGCTGAACTAAGCTGTTTCGTTTCTTTCTCTAGCCTATTGCGATACCCACGGGTGCAGGTGTAGTCGATTCTCTTACGCTGTCACGCTGTTTTTGTACCGGCAGGTGAAGTGTAGGGCAGCCCCCCATTAGATGGAATGACGACCTGTTAACGCACGCGGGAAATCGATGGATACAGATGTCTCAGGACCGTGCTTTGTGACATTCCTTGGCGGAGGTCTATGTTCAGCAGTGGACTTGTGAAAGGCTGTAATGATTATGATGATGATGATCGCAGAGAAAATTTAGTTTGTTTTACCAAGCATTTCAACGTCTAAGTATAGTTTTTGTATAAATACGTTTTAACCAAAAGCCTATAAAGTAATAATGGATACGTGATATAGGATAGACTTTTTCACTTTATTAAAGGGCTACTCTACTGTGTGAATAAACACAATCACTGTTGTTTTCCTGATTTGATTACTTTATAAAAAATAAATAAAAAAACTACTTCTGAAGCTATTTCGCATAAATTATTTTGATATTTTCAGTACTTTGAAGTCGGATTTCACTTTTGATTAAAATCTAAGACTTTATAAGAGAATGTCTAAGTTTTCAACGCTTTCGAGTGGACTAAGTAATCAAAAGCTCGAATGTCGATAACAGTTATTTTAAACATTTTATCTTCTAATTTTCCTCACAGAGTTAAGAAATTTTGTGCTACAAATTTATGTGGGACCACACCTGAAGTATTAACCTATTTAATAAAAAAAATAATTTTAAAAATCCGTACAAAAAACATTTTAAATATACACTCGAATTGAAATGCTCTTCCTTTTTTAAATTCAGCTAAATTAACTTACACGAAATAAAATATTCAATAGCTTTAGTTGGATAAAATATTTTAAAACTTTATAAAATGATTTTAATTTTAATTTTGTTTACAAAATAGATGTAAACAATAACAATTTAATATGTAGTTTGCTGCGACCAGTCTTTAGTCTGTATGGCAGGACTGGCACGCGCAGAATTCCCGTAACAATGTGTCCGGGCGTCAGGACGCGGTGGTGCCACGTAACGCCCGAAATACGTTCTAACGCCTTTGCCGACGACGCCGTGTAATTAATCTTCTCGAACGCAACGACAAGTCTATTATAACGGAAACAATGCGGTGCTTCGATGTTATTGAGACGTGTGATATTTTCCGTACCATTATTGATATAATATGAAATTTAAAACCTAAGCTTATAACTAACATAACTGAAATAAAACTTTTATTAGCAGCAAATATGTTTAAGATAATGATTTCTTATATTTACGAGAAAAATTCACATGGAAAGATCTTATTTAACGATTTTATAGCTTTTAATTATAACCTTTTTTAAATTTCTGACTATCGAATGCTTCACGGCTCGGGGGCTGAGGCGTCCCATAGTATGTGTGGGACACCTCAGCCCCCGTTTTTAACGTTTTTTTGGTAGATCTATAACGTCGTCGTCTGGCAAGTTCAGAATTTCTCTACTAGACTTAAATTACACCAAATTATAAATAACAGTATAATTAGTAATGAAGCGATAAGTGCTTTTCGCTTCTACTAAGTCCGCTATTTAGGTTTATTATTTCATACTATGATAGCCAATGAAATGTTCCGCGTAGTGTCGGTGTAAGAATATCCCACTCCGCTATATCGTCCCGTGGAGGTCGTAACAAGCGACAGAAGGGAAATAAAGCAAAAAGTTGCCAACCAATCTGCCAAGCGTGGCAACTGTGGCATATATCTCTTCTTATGAAGCAATCCTATCCTATCTTATCCAAAGGTTTTAATACATGGTAGAGCCATGCTGCAGCTATATTAGTAGTATAGTTGTAGCACGAATGGGTTGGCTCGACCATGGAAGGACCACGCTCTCATAGAATACCAGCGTAAAACAGCAGCTTAACACTGCTGCGTATCGTATGGTGAGAACCGGAGACCCTTTTTACTGGATCACAACAACATGACAACGCATCTGCATTTTGATTCGCAAACGAGGATAGATGTAGATGTCTATGGGCCACAGCAACCTCTTACCATCAGGTGGACTGTGTGCTCGTTTGTCACTAGATCCTATAAAAAAAGGAGATCTATTTTTAGCAGACGTTTTTGATACGTGGGATAGGAGGTGATAGTAGGTGTATACGGGCTACAGCATTCACTTACAATTGGATTGTGTGCTCGTTTTTTACTAATGCTACTTAAAAACACATGATTAAATTTATGATACTGTGCAGTGACGCTACCGTGTCTACTGTTCCTTAGCTGTCGTAAGAGGTAACAGAGGGAAACAAACCTGCAGCCTCTTCCTTATAATAACTAGAAAAGAAAAAAAACTGCGGTTACGAACCCACTACCTAAGCGTGGTAGCATCGCAAATATACTCATTATGACGCTATACGGTGAACTATATATACGGTGGCCTATATTCAGCAGTGAACAGTTTAAAAGGCTGTAATGAATGAAGGAATGCATAAATAAATGAAATGAAGATATACTCATCTGAAAAAATAAATACTAACATATTTTTATCTTCAGGTAACATTGGTGCTGGAATAGATCACACCACTACACGCGGAGAAAATGTTGCTGACCTAATCGAAGATACATTACAGATCCTAGAGCGGTACGGTGGTCCAGATGCGTTTATTAACATTAAATACATGATACCAACATACGAATCTTGCGTGCTAAATTAAATCAGATATTTTTCATGTTGTTCAATCTTTATTATAGAACTATTTTCTTATTTATCTATGTGCATGAGTCCGTGGTGCACAAGTTTTTTCATAACTTAATAATAATGCTTCGTTTATATGATCAATCAATTTTAGAACAGCTGTTTATTTTGTTTAAAGACCTTTTATCTTATTGAAATTCTTGAAAATGTTTTTAATTGGTCAGGTTTTTTAGCAAAAACAAAGTAAATTACTGTGGAATTCTCACGACATTTACATATATACACTCGAATTAAATAATAAATACTCGTTGTTTAGTTATAGATTTACAACTTTCGTTATTAGGATTTAGTTCAGCCAGTGTATATTGCTTAAATTTTTTTGCAATGTTATTAAAAATGATGTTAAAAATGTTGTATTTTTATTTATCAAATTACGTTTTACTCGCTATTCGTCATCTTGGAACTTATACACAAAGAAAACTTGCCCAAATATTTATATTAGTGGTCTTTGCGCAAGTAGAACAACTATCGAATAACCACCAAACTAAAAATTTTGAAATTGGAGATTTATTGACATGTTTTGAGATGATTTAAGACTGATATTAAACGTTTTTTTTTTTGGATAGAAAAAGCGTCAATTTTCGAAATGAAATCGTAGGAACTTCAATTGCTTTGGAGTCTTCCATAAAGGTATAGGTTTGTTTTTGAACATTTTTTTTGTACGTGGTAGAGCCATGCTGCAGCTATATTAGTAGTATAGTTAAAGCACGAATGGGTCGGCTCGACCGGGGAAGGACCACGCTCTTACAGAATACCAGCGTAAAATGGCAGATTGACACTGCTGTGTTTCGTATGGTGAGTGCAGAGAACCGGAGACCCATTTTACTGGAAAAGAGGCATTCCATCTTAGTCCTCACGGGTAACGACGCATCTGCATTTTGATTATTTATTGAGGATAAATATATATGTCTATGGGCCACAGCAATTACTTACCATCAGGTGGACTGTGTGCTCGTTTGTTGCCCTTATCATATTAAAAAAAAACTATAAATAAATGACCACGCGGTACCAACAAAATTGATAATTACAATTTTAAGTGCTGATTTACCACGTGCTTGGCTGTAAAGAAAAACTTTGTGATTAAATCTGCATGTTTAGATTCGAAGAAGAAATGTTTCGAGGACTTATGAAGTCCACCAACACGCACTGGGGCCAGATAAATAGCTCTATAACCATCTTAGAAATGAAATAAAGCCGAGAGTAGAAGCGTATAAAGTCAATAAATTTGCATTTATAAAGTAAGAACAACAAAAACTATAGAAATTTCAGAACGCTTCGCCGTCGAATATAGCGTGGTTAGGCATCGCGCACGTTTATTTACATATTTTAGCGAGATAGATCATATATTTCTAATTTAAATTACGCAATTTTTAATTTCATCAGACCACTGCTGACCATAGGCGATACTTACTATTTAATTCATTAAAAGTTTAGTCTAGTCAGCCTATCAAAATTATACATTGTTAGCCGAGAATAGCAACTATATAAAATATCCTACCTATGAAGCAATCTACGGGAGAGGCCTATGTACAGCAGAAGTCCGCTGCTGGCACTGATGGCTTGTAGTAAATACACGAATGAACAAATGAAAATTATACTGATAATGCTGTTCTGGATGGTTTTAAGCATAGCGACAACATGCGAATATTATCTGAAGTCAAATATATAGATAGGAATTATAAAATCGCCGCAAATGTTCGTCATAATCAACTCAGATCTGATAAGACACATTATACTTATTTATAACAATGGTAGATGCCTGAAATATAGGACATTTGCAACTTTTTTTTTATAGGATAAAGGTGACAAACGAGCACACAGTCCACCTGATGGTAAGTGGTTGCTGCGGCCCATAGACATCTACATCAATCCTTTATTACAAATCAAAATGTAGATGCGTTGTCACCCGTGAGGACTAAGATGGAATGCCTCATTTCCAGTAAAAAGGGCCTCCGGCCACCTGCACTCACCAAGCGAAACGCAGAAATAAACCTCTACTTCACGCTGGTTTTCTGTGAGGTCGTGGTATCACCCCGGTTCGAGCCGGCCCATCCGTGCGACAGCAAAAGCTGCGCGTGGCTCTACCAACTTATGGAAATTAAAAAATATATAAACTTAGACAAAAAGTTTATAGTTAGATTAAGTCTCTCATCATCTATACCGAAAATTTAACAATTTTAAATGTGTTTTTGTACTAACATTTATTAAAATATACAAATTAACATATTAAATATAATTTCATGGCCCACTATTATAATTTTTTGAATAATTTACATCAGAAATTGTGGAATAGTTTACAAACGGTTTATTAATACGGTCGCTACTTTACCGGGACCTCTTGGGAACGTCATGTCAATATTTGGATCAACCGGAGCCAAAGCAATTTACAAGCTGCGAAGCAGAATCCACTGCTCTATCTATGCATGCACGTTTGCATGCAATTTGCATTTCAAGTTCCTTTAGTTTCGTGACGGCTAAAACGTATGCATGTAAGTTGTTTGTGAGAGTCCCGGGTCTTTATTACTCATCTCAGTCTTTGAAATATTTTCATTAGATTTAGAGCTATAGATAGAGTAGAAAATAACTTTGACTATAAAATTTAAAAATAAAACGTAATCGTCATCATCATCGTCTTTACAGCCTATCACAAGTGCACCACTGATCATAAGTCTCCTCCAAGTAATGAAATAAAGCATACTTCTTGCACGTCTTATCAGATCAGGTCTTCACTCCAGCCTAATGCCTAATACTTCACTTACCCATACAAGCCTGCAACTCGAAAACTTTTCTTCCTCATCAGTTGTCGGTGTTTCTAGCTATAAGGCCGAAACATTGCCACTTCAGCTAACTGATCCATAGCTCTATGTAATTTAATCTGGTTCTACTGGAGATTACGACGTATAACGAGTCTATCGCGCAGATATACACCGAGCATAGCCTTCTTTATACTTTGATGAACAACCTTGAACTTTATCGTACATAACATAACATCACTATAGCGATTTTCATTAATTGCACATGGACAAACATCCAATAGTGCAATTACATAACGCTAGCGAAACTTTAACTCTATTGAGAAACTGGGTTTGGATTGAGAATCTCCCTTTATGATAATATTTTTAAACCTGAAATAAGATAGTAATATAGAAAGGACATTGACTCATTTCTTCTGCAAAGAAATCAAACGATAAACGTGGAAAACAAATCCAACAACGATTCCCACCAGAGTTACGCAATTGCATTTCTGAACCAAAACACTTTTTTTTTGAACATACGAATACGATTACATATTCAATAAAGAAATATAGATGGAGTGCTACGTATATCAAATCAAATGATGCTGAAACCATGTCCAACTTCTTTACGCACTGACGCACACATCTTTTTACTTTTTTTTTAATTTTAATACTGGTCGCACACATATACAACAGAAACCATGTTGTTGGTTCCAAATTATTTTAGATACATAATGTCTACGTGAGTGCGTGTTCTTGCAATACGTTTAGAATGATTTGGCTTGGTTTCTGCATTACTTGAAATGTACTCATCATTCGCTCCATCTTTCTTTATTTGTAAGTCTGGGGATTAAAATGCTACCGTTTCGTCTCTATTATTCATTCATACATTGCAGCTGGTCACAATTCCACTGCTGAACATAGCCCCCCCCCCCCCGCATATATTGCCTCATATGGTAGTTCTTCGCCATAGTTGACATGCTTAGTGGGAAATTTGGCAACCGCAATTTTTATTATTTTGAACTGTTGTTAGGAAAATGTTACCACCCCATTTTTATCTCTGTTGCCACTTACAATACAAATAGGATAGTATGTGGTAGTTGCTTCTTTTAGATCGCGACTAACTCAAATTATATCACATTCAGATTAAAAATTACATGTAAAACTGTGCAATGTAATATTTTGTACTGTTCTAGTTAGGTTTATAGTGTAGCTAGGACAACAGAACGTCGGCGCTACTATTGAAATTATTTTTTTTTCATTCTAAGAAGTTTTTAGATACGACAAAAATACGCTAGTAAACTCTATAATCCTATAGTTATAAAACCGATTATGCCAGAAACGCAATACATTGTTTAAATTGCTTAAGATGAGGTCACGAGTTCGAATCCTGGGTCGGGCTAAATCAGTTAATGGGTTTCCTGTCAAGAAATACGCAATAGCAGCCCGGAGTCGAGAAGTTGGTAGTGTTTCGCCCCGTGCCTCAGAAAACATTTAAAGCCGTTGGTTCTGCGCTTGATGTCTCTCTGTCGGATTAACATCCCATTGGAGTATGAGAGTGAGGGAATGTAGAATTTCCGATCTGGAGGACGTTATTATTATTTCTAATAGTGTTAAATTGCCTTATTCGACATTAATGTTATTGAAAAATTAATCTGCTGCATTGCTCCAGTGCGTATAATCGAACACATGTCCTTGAAATGTTTTATTCGTCAGACATCCACATTTCCTTAGAGTGCATTATTATTATTTCTAAAAGTGTTTAAATTATCTTGTTCAACATTAATATAATTGAACAATTAGTCTGCTGCATTGCTCCAGTGCGTGTATTCGGACACATGTCCTTAAAATGTTTTATTTGTCAGACATCCAAGTTTCCTTAGCATTATTAAGTGGTGAAGCTTGCGAAGACACTTATTGATTTCACGATGTCTGTCCGTCTGTCCGTCTGTCCGTCTGTCCGTCTCTCCGTCTGTCCGCTGTCCGTCTGTCCCACGATTATCTCGAGAACGGTTTCGAATTTTCAAATTCTGTTTTCAGCAATCAATTACTGATCACCCAGGCATCTGAACCTCTTATTTTGAAACTGATTTTTTTTATAGGACAAGGGTGACAAAAGAGCACACAGCCCACCTGATGGTAAGTGGTTGCTGCGGCCCATAGACACCTACATCTATCCTCGTTTGCGAATGAAAATGCAGATGCGTTGCCACCCGTGAGGACTAAGATGGAATGCCTCATTTCCAGTAAAAAGGGCCTCCGGCCACCTGCACTCACCAAACGAAACGCAGAGGTAAACCTCTACTTCACGCTATTGATTTTATTACACGCTATTTATTTTATTGATTAGATTGCTCAACGGCAACCATTAGAAACCGCTACAAAGCTGATTGCTTCGCCACTTTGCTATGCTGTTATCTTGCTTGGTTTATTTCTTATAGTGTTAAATTGTCTTGTTCGACATTAATATAATTGAACAATTAATCTGCTGCATTGCTCTAGTGCGTACATTCGGACACATGCCCTTGAAATGTTTTATTTGTCAGACATCCAAGTTTCCTTAGGATGCATTATTATTTCTAATAGTGTTAAATTGTCTTGTTTGACATTAATATTATTGAACAATTAATCTGCATCATTGCTCTAGTGCGTACATTCGGACACATGTCCTTGAAATGTTTTATTTGTCAGACATCCAAGTTTCCTCAGGATGCATTATTATTATTTCTAATAGTGTTAAATTGTCTTGCTCGACATTAATATAATTTAACAACTAATCTGCTGCATTGCTCTAGTGCGTACATTCGGATACATGTCCTTGAAATATTTTATTCGGCAGACATCTAAGTTTCCTTAGGATGCATTATTATTATTTCTAATAATGTTTAAATTGTCTTGTTCAACATTAATATAATTGAACAATTAGTCTGCTGCATTGCTCCACTGCGTGTATTCGGACACATTTCCGTGAAATGTTTTATTTGTCAGACACCCAAGTTTTCTTAGGATGCATTATTATTATTTCTAATAGTGTAAAATTGTCTTGTTCGACATTAATATAACTGAACAATTAATCTGCTGCATTGCTCTAGTGTGTACATTCGGACACATGCCCTTGAAATGTTTAATTTGTCAGACATCCAAGTTTCCTTAGGATGCATTATTATTTCTAATAGTGTTAAATTGTCTTGTTCGACATTAATATTATTGAACAATTAATCTGCATCATTGCTCTAGTGCGTACATTCGGATACATGTCCTTGAAATGTTTTATTTGTCAGACATCCAAGTTTCCTTAGGATGCATTATTATTATTAAGTAGCGAAGCTTGCGAAGTCACTTATTGATTTCACGATGTCTGTCCGTCTGTCCGTCTGTCCGTCTGTCCGTCCGTCTGTCCGTCCGTCTGTCCGTCTGTCCCACGATTATCTCGAGAACGGTTTCGAATTTTCAAATTCTGTTTTCAGCAATCGATTACTAATCACCCAGGCATCTGAACCTCCTATTTTGAATTTTTTTTATTTTTTTTCCGTTAGAAACCGCTACAAAGCTGATTGCTTCGCCACTTTGCTATGCTGTTAGCTTGCTAGGTTTGTTTCTTATAGTGTTAAATTGTCTTGTTCGACATTAATATAATTGAACAACTAATCTGCTGCATTGCTCTAGTGTGTACATTCGGCCACATGTCCTTGAAATGTTTTATTTGTCAGACATCCAAGTTTCCTTAGGATGCATTATTATTATTTCTAATAGTATTAAATTGTCTTGTTCGACATTAATATTATTGAACAATTAATCTGCTGCATTGCTCTAGTGCGTACATTCGGATACATGTCCTTGAAATATTTTATTCGGCAGACATCTAAGTTTCCTTAGGATGCATTATTATTATTTCTAATAATGTTTAAATTGTCTTGTTCAACATTAATATAATTGAACAATTAGTCTGCTGCATTGCTCCAGTGCGTGTATTCGGACACATGTCCTTGAAATGTTTTATTTGTCAAACATCCAAGTTTCCTTAGAATGCATTATTATTATTTCTAATAGTGTTAAATTGTCTTGTTCGACATTAATATTATTGAACAATTAATCTGCTGCATTGCTCTAGTGTGTACATTCGGACACATGCCCTTGAAATGTTTAATTTGTCAGACATCCAATTTTCCTTAGGATGCATTATTATTTCTAATAGTGTTAAATTGTCTTGTTCGACATTAATATTATTGAACAATTAATCTGCATCATTGCTCTAGTGCGTACATTCGGATACATGTCCTTGAAATGTTTTATTTGTCAGACATCCAAGTTTCCTTAGGATGCATTATTATTATTAAGTAGCGAAGCTTGAGAAGTCACTTATTGATTTCACGATGCCTGTCCGTCTGTCCGTCTGTCCGTCTGTCCGTCCGTCTGTCCGTCTGTCCCACGATTATCTCGAGAACGGTTTCGAATTTTCAAATTCTGTTTTCAGCAATCGATTACTAATCACCCAGGCATCTGAACCTCCTATTTTGAATTTTTTTTATTTTTTTTCCGTTAGAAACCGCTACAAAGCTGATTGCTTCGCCACTTTGCTATGCTGTTAGCTTGCTAGGTTTATTTCTTATAGTGTTAAATTGTCTTGTTCGACATTAATATAATTGAACAACTAATCTGCTGCATTGCTCTAGTGTGTACATTCGGCCACATGTCCTTGAAATGTTTTATTTGTCAGACATCCAAGTTTCCTTAGGATGCATTATTATTATTTCTAATAGTATTAAATTGTCTTGTTCGACATTAATATTATTGAACAATTAATCTGCTGCATTGCTCTAGTGCGTACATTCGGATACATGTCCTTAAAATATTTTATTCGGCAGACATCTAAGTTTCCTTAGGATGCATTATTATTATTTCTAATAATGTTTAAATTGTCTTGTTCAAAATTAATATAATTGAACAATTAGTCTGCTGCATTGCTCCAGTGCGTATATTCGGACACATGTCCTTGAAATGTTTTATTTGTCAAACATCCAAGTTTCCTTAGAATGCATTATTATTATTTCTAATAGTGTTAAATTGTCTTGTTCGACATTAATATTATTGAACAATTAATCTGTTGCATTGCTCTAGTGCGTACATTCGGACACATGTTCTTGAAATGTTTTATTTGTCAGACATCCAAGTTTCCTTAGGATGCATTATTATTATTTCTTATAGTGTTAAATTGTCTTGTTCGACATTAATATAATTGAACAATTAATCTGCTGCATTGCTGTAGTGCGTACATTCGGACAAATGTCCGTGAAATGTTTTATTTGTCAGACATCCAAGTTTCCTTAGGATGCATTATTATTATTTCTTATAGTGTTAAATTGTCTTGTTCGACATTAATATAATTGAACAATTAGTCTGCTGCATCGCTCCAGTGCGTATAATCGGACACATGTCCTTGAAATGTTTTATACGGCAGACATCCAAGTTTCTTAGAATGCATTATTATTATTTCTAATAGTGTTTAAATTGTCTTGTTCAACATTAATATAATTGAACAATTAGTCTGCTGCATTGCTCCACTGCGTGTATTCGGACACATGCCCGTGAAATGTTTAATTTGTCAGACATCCAAGTTTCCTTAGGATGCATTATTATTATTTCTTATAGTGTTAAATTGTCTTGTTCGACATTAATATAATTGAACAATTAATCTGCTGCATTGCTCTAGTGTGTACATTCGGACACATGCCCTTGAAATGTTTAATTTGTCAGACATCCAATTTTCCTTAGGATGCATTATTATTTCTAATAGTGTTAAATTGTCTTGTTCGACATTAATATTATTGAACAATTAATCTGCATCATTGCTCTAGTGCGTACATTCGGATACATGTCCTTGAAATGTTTTATTTGTCAGACATCCAAGTTTCCTTAGGATGCATTATTATTATTAAGTAGCGAAGCTTGAGAAGTCACTTATTGATTTCACGATGCCTGTCCGTCTGTCCGTCTGTCCGTCTGTCCGTCCGTCTGTCCGTCTGTCCCACGATTATCTCGAGAACGGTTTCGAATTTTTCAAATTCTGTTTTCAGCAATCGATTACTAATCACCCAGGCATCTGAACCTCCTATTTTGAATTTTTTTTATTTTTTTTCCGTTAGAAACCGCTACAAAGCTGATTGCTTCGCCACTTTGCTATGCTGTTAGCTTGCTAGGTTTATTTCTTATAGTGTTAAATTGTCTTGTTCGACATTAATATAATTGAACAACTAATCTGCTGCATTGCTCTAGTGTGTACATTCGGCCACATGTCCTTGAAATGTTTTATTTGTCAGACATCCAAGTTTCCTTAGGATGCATTATTATTATTTCTAATAGTATTAAATTGTCTTGTTCGACATTAATATTATTCAACAATTAATCTGCTGCATTGCTCTAGTGCGTACATTGCGGATACATGTCCTTGAAATATTTTATTCGGCAGACATCTAAGTTTCCTTAGGATGCATTATTATTATTTCTAATAATGTTTAAATTGTCTTGTTCAAAATTAATATAATTGAACAATTAGTCTGCTGCATTGCTCAGCTCCAGTGGTCCTTCGGACACATGTCTTGAAATGTTTATTTGTCAAACATCCAAGTTTCCTTTAGAATGCATTATTATTATTTCTAATAGTGTTAAATTGTCTTGTTCGACATTAATATTATTGAACAATTAATCTGTTGCATTGCTCTAGTGCGTACATTCGGACACATGTTCTTGAAATGTTTTTATTTGTCAGACATCCAAGTTTCCTTAGGATGCATTATTATTATTTCTTATAGTGTTAAATTGTCTTGTTCGACATTAATATAATTGAACAATTAATCTGCTGTGTAGTGCGTACATTCGGACAAATGTCCGTGAAATGTTTTATTTGTCAGACATCCAAGTTTCCTTAGGATGCATTATTATTATTTCTTATAGTGTTAAATTGTCTTGTTCGACATTAATATAATTGAACAATTAGTCTGCTGCATCGCTCCAGTGCGTATAATCGGACACATGTCCTTGAAATGTTTTATACGGCAGACATCCAAGTTTCTTAGAATGCATTATTATTATTTCTAATAGTGTTTAAATTGTCTTGTTCAACATTAATATAATTGAACAATTAGTCTGCTGCATTGCTCCACTGCGTGTATTCGGACACATGCCCGTGAAATGTTTAATTTGTCAGACATCCAAGTTTCCTTAGGATGCATTATTATTATTTCTTATAGTGTTAAATTGTCTTGTTCGACATTAATATAATTGAACAATTAATCTGCTGCATTGCTCCAGAGTGTATAATCGGACACATGTCCATGAAATGTTTTATTTGTCAGACATCCAAGTTTCCTTAGGATGTTTTCGTTTACCGCGTAGTTCGTGTAATTGATAATTCCATAAGTGCCAACAGGTATCGATCCAAATCGCTCTGTAACCCTCGTCTGTGCCCAGCAAAGAGGCGATTATAGGATGTTACTTACATTTTAACTTCTTTCAATGTAACAAAAATACTGACAAAAAATAGAATAAGTGACTTTTTGAGATTAAGCATTAATTATCAATTTAAATGCATCCGTAGTAATATTACAGATTACTGTTCAGAGGTTTAGAATTGCTTGGCAAGCAAAGCTTATTAATATAAATTAAGTTGGGACAAATGACTTAAGAGTACATTTATCAGCTGCCTGCAGACGATGATGTGGATACAGGGCGACACCTTTTTAGTCACCGAACATTTATTATGGGAGAACCAAAACCATTAAGTAACTAGATATGTCACTTGTCTTAACTGAGCGCGCTAGAGTCTATTTAATATCAATATATTCTTTATTGTTTACTAATTCATGAAAACTAAATGGAATAAATTATTATATACAAGGTACCTACTTATCTTTTGGGAGGTCTTATCGCTTTGGAAACGATTTCTTTCAGACAGACCTTTTTGTGCTAATAACTGTTGTTTACAATGAATTGCAAATAGGGAAGCTGTACTTACATTAGGCAATGAAGTAAAAGGAAAATTTTAAATATAAAATTAAGGACAGGATTTATGATGCGAAATATTAGAGCCAAATAATAAGCTATGAGTCGATTTTTGAAAGAAAATAGGGACTGAGCACGTCGAATATATTACATTACTAGCTGTTCCCCACGACTTCGCCCGCGTGTAATATAGGGTTTTAATTATGTTGCGCGGAACCATAATTCTCTTTCTCAAATATAAGTAGCCTAAGTTACTCCTTATAACATCAGCTATCTGTCAGTAAAGTCCCATCGAAATCGGTCCAGCCGTTTCGGAGATTAGCCAAAACAGACAGACAGACAGATAGACAAAATTAAAAAAATGTGTTTTTGTTATAAGTATCGTATATACTTTCATATGCATTTAGTAAAAAGCTGTTATTTTACCATTACAAACAGACACTTCAGTTTTATTTATTTGTATAGATAAAGTATATATTATTATTTATACCTATTTACTTTTACCTAAAAATGTAGTTAATAATTATAGAAAAAATGAAGTAATAATTAACTTACAGTCCACTTTGTGATGAGTGGGAACTACAGTCCATGGACAGTTGCAATCAACTTCAAAAACACACAGCTGGTAATTATACTGGCTCTCTGTACTCTTTAAGCCTGAAAATAGCAGAACAATAACTGGTATTTCGTGGCAGAGAGGTAAGAGGGTGGTAGCTGATAAAGACGTGTGTGAACTGTTCATGACATACGTCATAAGTACGTTTTATTTATTAATTTTGTAAATACTGTATTGAATTGTTGGAATTTCATTAGAAATTAAACCCTAGCCTTTTAAACAATGGAATGAAATATATAAAGTTTCTCATTTTGAAATATAATGTAATTCAACGTTTTTTTTTAAACGAAAATCAAGATTTAGAGAAAATACAATCTTTCCAGTAATATTAAGGGTCGATGCCAGAAGCGTCTCAGTCTCAAATAATTTATCTTGGGGACAATCAGGACGGTAATTTTCGCGAGAAATGCGCACCAAAACTATTTAAGTCTGACTTTAAGTTCTATTTTTGCTTGGCAGATTACATATTTTATGTAATGAAAAAAAAATAGCTTTATGAAAAAGTTGAGTGTGAATATTCTGCGCTGCGACTCACGGTTTAGTGTGAGTATGGAAATACCTAACGTTAAATTTAACATTCTTTATGTGTGTTTAAAATAATTATATCAATATTCGATCACTTTATAGATTAATGTTAATACCCCATCATTGAATAAAGGAAGCGATTGCTAATGAGGGTGGCGTTTAAAAATTTACACTAAAATTATTTATTAAATTATTCGCATATTAAGAGCATTATATTTCGAGGAATATCTTGTAGTAGAATATTAGTTTATTCGCCTTGTAGGTGAGGTATAAGAAAATCCAACTACCCTTTCCATATCAACCCCTGGATTCCGTAAGAAAAAAACTAGTTGTTATGGATTCTATCTCGCGTATATTAACTTATTTTATATTCCCTACGTTTCGAGCACTTTGCAGCACCCATGGTCACAGGGGGGCGTTAGGACTGAGGTGTTCCTCTACCTCCAGATTAAAATTATTAATTTGAAGCGTTTCCAACATTGTGGAAATTCCAATCTATGGACCTATATTTATTCCTTTTTTACATTTTAACGAAAAAATAAGACGTGTATGCGTAGGTATATGGATGTGGAGGAAGCGAGAGAGGTCTGTCAGGATCGTGCCAAATGGAAGCCCATAGTCTCTGCCTACCCCTCTGGGTGACAGGCGTGAGTGTTTATGTATGTTTATGTTATGTATGTATAATTTTTACTATTTTTTTTTCATTATCAAACACAAATATCGTGACACAATTTTTCAAACAATTATTTGGAACATTAATTAATCCACTTTAATCAGACTCTAGATAGTACAGAACACGAAGACAAAACAAAAATAAAGCTGCAATACACACAATAAAGCTAAGCAATACAGAGGAAGTCGAGATCGCTAAACACTGGAAAGCACTAAAGGAGCCCACTATCTCTCGTTCCAAGCAATAAATGCTAGCAGAAAAATTGCAACGATTAATATCGGGCGTCGGGCGACTGTAATGCCATATTTTTCATCATTATATGCTCATTAAAAGAGAGGCACTGGCGTGAAATCGGATCACGTTAAAAAGGGAGAAACGGAATAGTAGACGAAGGTATTTTATTCAGTCAGCCTCCCTTTCTTGGTATTTAAATCCGTATAAATTTCAATTTGGGCATCGTATTTTGAGCCGTAGTGAAATGTTAATCATTATTTAACGCTTGCGGCGAGGGACATTATCGGGGACGTCATAAATGTCGATTGGGGCTACTTGTGAACTACCTGTTAATGTTACGCTATAACAGTTCCGTGTTACTGAAATGTTATGAAATTAAATATATTTTTAATGACGTAAGAATTTGAAATTTTGTTTGTGAAATGTATTTTATTTCTTTCGCTAAATCGCCCCCTCTACTATAAGGATAGCTTATGGGAATATAGAATATCGGTTCCCTTGTTGGACACAAGCCTCCTTTCACTTATGAGAGGAATTAAGAGTAGATATGCCACGCTGCGTTAGTATGGGACTGCACACAAGTTTTGAAAATTTTGATTATTTCTTAAATATGCTTTCTAACAATGCTTTCCTTTACCGCCAATTGGAGTCAGTGTGATCACCACTTTAAAAAAAATCAGTGATGCGAAAAGGTATTAAACTAGGGTTGCTCACGTATTATCAGTTACTAATATACGATATTACTTATGACTTTTTAACTCATAATTATATTATTTTTTGAAGTGAAACTTTTATCGATATTGTGAAGAAATTTAGTACGGTATTACGAGTAAAAAGGTATTGTTTCACCGCCGGCTGCATGAGTATACTATTATTTAACCTACTTATGTAAAATATAATTTATTTTTGTAAAGAAGTTTCACTTCGTACGCGTGTACGCAATTACACGCATATTTAAAAAATTATAATCATAATTATAAATGCGTCATAAATCCACGCCATATAGATAAATCTTTGTTTTATTCACTTCCTTCAGTGTTTTCTTACATAATGGAGACAAGTCATGCCTCTGAACGGGGTTTTCGCATTAAAACTGTGGTTTAGTAACCATGGTCAGTCACCATAGAGTTCTTTTTTTTTATAGTATAAGGGTGACAAACGAGCACACAGTCCACCTGATGGTAAGTGGTTGCTGCGGCCCATAGACATCTACATCTATCCTAGTTTACGAATCAAAATGCAGATGCGTTGTCACCCGTGAGGACTAAGATGGAATGCCTCATTTCCAGTAAAAAGGGCCTCCGGCCACCTGCACTCACCAAGCGAAACGCAGAGGTAAACCTCTACTTCACGCTGGTATTCTGTGAGGTCGTGGTACCACCCCGGTTCGTGCCGGCCCATCCGTGCGACAGCAAAAGCTGCCGCGTGGCTCTACCACTGTTAAAAAGTTAACTAAAAGAAACCCTATATGGTTGGACCATATAGGACGGCCCGAAATGAAGACTAGTTGGAGGTAGCTGCTCTGAGTGGATTTAACTAAGGAGGAAAGAGGGAGGGTTTGTCCTTTTCCGAAGAGTTGCTGCCGAGGGGTGATGCTTTGGATGTATGCAAAGTGTTTCCCGTGGCTTTGTAATGAAGGTGGAACACAATGTGATTTTAATCAGTGCAATTCCGACTTAACCCGTCTTTGACCTCACAACGGGTACGCGTAGGTATTTTGTGAGGGTAGCTAGAAAAAATTGGCAGTCAAATTCTAGCGGAAGCGATTGTCGTCAGTATACCGAATATCACGTCCTACCTTACTTTGAAATAGACGCACATTGAATGTGGTAAAAACAATGCTTACAGATTCAGAAAATTTTGTTTCTGTTATTTATATGATGCACATTTAAAACAAATTGAAGTGTTTGTCCGTAACAAGGATATAACCGACGAAATTTTTACTAAGCGATTTTTAAAATTATTGTCTGTGTGTGTGCCCGGGCTTATCTTCGGAATGACTAAACCGATTATAATGAAATTTCACGAACAGACAGATAAAGTGGATGATCTAGGCTATATTTCATCCGAAAATCTTGACGCTTCGTGTGAGAAATCGAAATATTTATTAAATAAATGGTCTTGATAATTACTTTAAACCTAACTAACACCTCCATAATAAATTTAGGAGCAGCTGGGGCAGGTCAATACAATATAATAACAATATAATAACTCATAAAGATAAGCTTAATTTTAAATAAGTAAGAATATCAACTGACAGATGAAACAATATCTTTTCCTAATAAACAGTCACTTCAGTCCGTGATCATTGTGGAGTTCAGTATTGTTACTAGCAAAAGGAATGTTAATAAACCTTTCGATGTAAAAGCCGTTAGAAACTAAAATAAGTTTAGGACCGATGTTATGATTTGTTCTCGTGTTACATGAGACGAAAAGAATTCTCAAACTGACGAATATATAAAAATTCGAAAATCACAGTATTATTGTATGGTATAGTAAATGTATAGTTACCCTAAGTATCCAAAAATGTGGAGGTATGTATAAATTAAGTAAGGTTTACGAAAACGTGATTCTATTCTCTCACTCTTATAGTTCAAGTGGACGATAATTCCATGAGACTGGAAAGAGATCCGGACAGGAATGACTGCTTTACGTGATTTCTGATGCACGGGTGTAAAACAACGCCACGTTCCTGAGTCCAGATTTTTATTGTGAATCTTTGTCACAAAAACCGAATAACTGATTTTCACTAGAACCGGGACTCGAACCCATATTTATCACCATCATCATTAAAGCCCTTTACAAGTTCACTGCTGTATATAGGCCTCCCCCAAAGAATGCCACAAAGCACGGTCCTGAGCCACCTGCACCCATCGACTTGCTGCATGTGTTATCATGTATTCACTTCGTCTAGTGGGGGTATGCTCTACACTTCGCCGGCCGGTATGAGGCTGCCACTCGCGAGCCTTTTTGCCGGCCCATTGCTACTTCAGCATACTAAACCGTTGGGTTGTGTCGATAACTCTGGTTCTATTCCGGATATACCCCTCTCTATAGCTTGCTCAGTAACTTTTGCTCAGTAATCTTGTTTTCAAGTTTTGAGGTATACCGGACGAGAAGATGTGTCACAATCTCCCAAACCCGGGACTACATGATCATGAGTTGAGCTTACGATGACTAGACCAATGAGATAGTTTTGAAGTTTTAATATCGGATCCATTACAATAATATTCAAATGGAAAGTCAATCATTTTATTCCTCCACGAGCTATGCAATTTTACTATACTCCTTTAATATTACGTTGGTAGGAAACAAAATCAAATATTTATATTTCAAATAGCGAAATCGTATCGAAAATAAATCCCTGAATTCGATGCTTATAGCAAGCTCAATAGCGTAGAAAATATTGTACGTTGGAGGCATGTGTAAAATTCAATGCAAGTCAAAGCAGGGCAGGCCAGCGTTCAGAGTAACACACTATGTCTCGATTCCTTTGATACTTTACCTATTTTGCATGTTACTAAAATATTACAAAAATCCTTTATTCTTATAAAAGTATGAACACTAGTGTTCTTCACAAAGTGATGAATATAGATCATCCTTCCTTGGGCTTGGTTTTCACCAATAGTTGGTGGAATTTGACGTGAACGCCTAATTTAATACAGTAACCTATACTTAGAAATTTTATATCTGGTATTAATAAGATGTGTATACCGCAGCCAAGCCCGCAATAAATTATAATATACATGTCGCAGCTAATTAGCTTAATTAGCCTTTCATTTAACAACCTAGCTAAACTAAACGGCGATGTTCAACTGGCGGCCGATGCGTTTCAACCGATGTGTCTAATACATTTCATGCCTAATTTTGCAGTACGTGCTATATTATATAAAAACAAACACGAGTTTAGGGTGCCTCAAGGGCTACCCCAGCCACATCTTCACTGATAATACAAGATAGATGCAATGTTGTTTTAGACACATCGGCTGAATATCATTCAAGCCGCTAGTTGAACGGCGCCGTTTAGTAAAAAGGCTAGGCTGTTAATTGAACGGCTAATTCAGCTAATTGGCTGCGACATGTATATTATAATTTATTGCGGAATGCAACAATCCTTTTCCGATGTCATTAGAAAACCTCGCAATAAGTTTGCTATTAAAAAGTTGGTGGTTTTAAAAAGTAATCATCTATTAAAGACAACGCTTCTTACACGAATTATCTATGTCGTTTATATTGTTAAACGTATATATTTCGTTATTTATATGTACTATTTATATCTGTATGTTAATATGTATATATAAATGTTTATGAATGTATGTATATATTTGTGTTATGTAATGTATTATATATAGGAGATTATATATATAGATAATATGTCCTATATATTTAGGAGATATTTTTTTGGTTCATTTATTGTATATATTAAAAAAATGAATAAATTTGTTTGATGAATGATTTACTGGTAGAGAATGCCTCAAGGTACTAAGTCCGCCATTTGTATTCTTTAAGATTAAGGAATGCAATAAATAATAAATAAATTAATAAACAATCTTAAGTTGCCTCTTAATCTTCTGACACTCGCGTGATATACCTTACACCTACTAAATATTAGGTACATAGGTATTAGATACTTATATTACGTGTGGTGGATCTATCTGTTTTTATTTAGTTTTATAGAATTAGAGTGACAAACGAGCACACAGTCCACCTGATGGTAAGTGGTTGCTGTGACCCATAGATATCTACATTTATCTTCAATAAAGTATCAAAATGCAGATGCGTCGTCACCCGTGAGGACTAAGATGGAATGCCTCTTTTCCAGTAAAATGGGTCGCCAGTTCTCTACACTCACCATACGAAACACAGCAGCATTATGCTGCTATTTTACGCTGGTATTCTGAGAGAGGGTGGTCCTTCCCCGGTCGAGCCGACCCATTCATGCTACAACTATAACAGTAATATAGCTGCAGCATGGCTCTACCACTTAAGACACCGTGCCACAATTGTGAATATGTATACCAAATATCAGTCAAAACATTTATATGTATATATAACAGTTTCTTGTTTCAAAAATTACATTTTAATAGAAAATATTGCGATGGAATAGCACAGACCAATACAGAACTAAAAATAACAGAACGAAATTTAATTAAATTTAATAATTAAAATAGAATAGACTATTTCTTTCAATAAATATTATAATAATTATCGAATGTCATTTTTTAATTATACCACTGGTTTGGAAAAAAGCCTTGGTTCTGGGAAGAAACAGCAAGGAAATCCTGAAGAACCAAGAAACAACGTGACGAGAAGAAGCGGAAGTAGCGGGAACAGCGAGACAATTAAAACACAGCTTTTTTAATTAATCACAAAATAAATTAACAAAACCATTTAAAAACAATCAACTCATTCATACGGGTTTATAAACCATGACCCAGATGTATAGCATATATTACCTACAATAAGTTTTTATATATAATCTTTGCTTTAAAAAAGATTAGAAATAGAGAGATATTGTATAATTTCTGCGACTTTATTATAAAATCGTATACTCTACGAATGTATTACTGGTTCTGTGGAAGCGAGTTACTAGCATCTTAAACAGTGGTAGAGCCACACGGCAGCTTTTGCTATCGCACGGATGGGCCGGCCCGAACCGGGGTGGTACCACGTCCTCACAGAAAACCAGCGTTTACCTCTGCGTTTCGCTTGGTGAGTGCAGGTGGCCGGAGGCCCTTTTTACTGGAAATGAGGCATTCCATCTTAGTCCTCACGGGTGACAATGCATCTACATTTTGATTTGTAATAGAGGATAGATGTAGATGTCTATGGGCCGCAGCAACCACTTACCATAAGGTGGACTGGACTGTGTGCTCGTTTGTCACCCTTATCCTATAAAAAAAAGTTTCCCAGCGAATGGCGGCTCGAATTTCGAACACGTGTATTGTCTCACCTATTATCAATATAAAAATCTATTCGTTCCATCTGATGCCAAACACGTGTATTCTCTTACCTAGTAGCAATACCAAAACAGGTATTTTGTAATTTTTTACGTAAAGATATTTTCATTAATGGTGTGAATAGTTACATTAATGGTAGCAAAGATTTTTGCATGCAATCTCGTTTTTTGTTCTGCGGACTTGAGGAATGATAAAACATCAATGTACCTAATACCAACTTTTGTTTATAAAATAAGAGGTTAGAGTGTCTTTTAATAATACATGGTTATGTTTATCTATAACTGATATCTACAGCTGATCCTCGCGACTTCACCCGCGTGTAATTTAGGGTTTTAATTTTGTTGCGCGGAACCCTAATTATTTTTCAAATATGTAAGTAGCCTAAGTTACTTCTTATAACATAAACAATCTACCAGTGAAATTTCCGTCAAAATCGGTCCAGTCGTTTCGGAGATTAGCCGGTACAAACAGACAGACAAAAAATTAAAAATTATGTTTCTGTAATAGGCATCGTATATACTATTATACGCAATTAGTAAAAAGCTGTTAATTTGACATTACAAACAGACACTTCAGTTTAATTATTTGTATAGATTACAATCATTAGCAATCATTAGTTAGGTATATCTACTGGTCACTGTAATGTAGTCACTCTAGAATTCATTTAAAACACTATTTTAAAATGGGTTCAATACTCTATTATTTACTTCAAGTAAGGTTAATAAATGCGCACCTAGTCCATCTAATGCTGCGACCCATTGACAGATGATGGCAGATGTAGTGTTGTGTTCATCCGTCGTTGTCGTCACTGGTCACACAGATTTGGTGTTTAAGTAAACCCGTCGAAATTTAAAGCGATGGTTCTGGGTAGTTCCAGAAATCTTGGATAGTGCTGAATAGGACTGTCTATGAAAACCATGAACCCGTTTTATTTAATGTACTGTTAATTCCATTTTCCCATTCCAAAGTAAATTTGGCTTGCAAGTAGATCACTCTGTAATCTGGGAAACACAGATTTCAGAAACTATTGCTAAAGTTTTTGACATGTTATGTCTATTATAAAAAAAATAATTTAATCGTTTTAACAGTTTTTCAGACTTCAAAACCAAGTTTATTCTCTTAGCAACTATGCAGATGAATGGTATCCAGACCTATTGTAAAATAGTCTTAACAAGTTTTTCAAAAATTGTTTAAGATTTATTTTCGATTTCCGAAAATACGCTTTTCGTTCCAAGGTTAAATAGTTTAGAGGCGTTGCTCCAGCATCTTATTAACCCTTTTTTTATAAATGATCGAAGTCGAACCCCTCCTTCTTAAGATGACTTCAACTTTTGTATTCAAATCTAAACCGCATTTTCTAACGTTCTCTTGATTCGATCCACAAGATAGCACCGATTTCTTTAATTTTTAAATTAAAGTTCAGGTCATGTTGTACTACTATTCGATGTAAGAGAAGCACCGCATAAGCATACATTTAAAACACCATGGGTTTATATATTTCTATATGCATTTTATAAAGATAATAAGTATGTTAATTATGTAGATATATATATATATATATATATATATATATATATATATATATATATATATATATATATATATATATATATATATATGTACGCGTATATGTTTAATATCTAATTACGTAGTATGTTTTAGTTATTTTAACAGGTGTAATTAGCTAACAACTTTTATTTTCTTAACTCTCTCGGGGTTTACTGGTATAGAATAATATAGGGCATTAAGGCATTTGTTCCTTTTTTTAAGGTGTTTTCCAAAAAATATTAAATAAAAATTATAAAAGTGCAGTATAAGTATAATTAATACATAACTCTACTTATAGTAAAATTATTTTCTGTTTTTAACAAAAATAAACACACTACGGAAATCCAATTTGTAAAGATGTTAAAAATTCCGTCTCTTTTTTGAATTGTAAAAGCAAAGATTGTTTCGTGCTAATTAAATAACAACACAAAGGGGTCGTGATAAAATTTTTATGGACATAAATATAAAAAAAGTGATTTCTCAAAATGTTTCAAGTCGAATTTGGAATAGATAGAGACGAAGCTATTTCAATAAAGTACGGAATAAAAGTCAACAAACGTGATTTTTAACTAGAAAAAACACATAGTACATTAGCTTGTTTACTATAGAAGTGACGTCATGACGGGAACCTAAAATGGCGGATGGCGTTTTGGACGTTTGAGGCACAGATTAAAGAAATATTCTTAAAATTATATTATAAAATTTATAATGCATTTTTATGAATAGAAATCATCATTTCTCGTTTACTTTTTACAAAACCTATTATAAATACGTTTTTTCTAATTTCTTTTTACACTATGTAAAATATCGTATAATAGTCACTTGCTGCTCCAGTGCTTGTTGACAGACTTCACATGTCCTCGGAATATTTTATTTCTCAGACATACAAGATTTCCTTACGATATTTTCACCGACAAACACTTAGTAAATCAGCATCTACAATTGCAATCAACAATTTCCCATGGGAATGAGCTCAGATTACTCACGTACAGTGAAATTTATTTAGTAGCGTACCTCGGGACTTATGTACAGATCTAAACAGTAAAGTAAAAAAGTGATATAACAAATTACTTTAACATGTCTCCTTACATGTAAGCAATACATTCGGTCTGTCATTTCTAAAATTATTTTAGAGTAGGGAAGATTTCCTCTTCGAAATGTTTTATTTTAAAGAAATAAAGTTTCTCATGTTATTTTCCCTCAACGTCGTTATACGCGGTGAATCAGCACATTAAGTTATAAAATATATCAAAATAGTCTTAAATATAATATATTCGCATTTAAAATTGCGATTTTTAAATTGAACTTAGTAGTGTTGATGGATAACGACTGTCTCGATTGTAGGACTTCTTTTCTTCATAGGAATCTGTCTGGAAAGGTAAGGAAGGTAGGTTCTGTCTAACCTGTTTCTGTCACCAACCAGCAGTACCTGCACAGCTATTTTCCGATCTGCGGATATAGAGGAGGACGGAGGAGGAGGATAATTACAGGCTATGAGAAAATCCATTACAGAGGTGACAACGCATCTGTGAACTTTGTATTTAGTTGGTTGCAGGTGTCCATGTGCTGCAGTAGCTACTTACCATCAGGTATGACTGTCAGAAATGTAAGTTTGTTTGTCAATTCAATATCATAAAAAATACGTGTATTATGATATTACAGGTAAGAGCCACGCCATTAAACTACTACGGCTTGCAAAGCATATAAAAAAAAAACAGATAAATGTCTCTATGTATGATGGTTGCACCATGAATGAAAAGACTCGACCGCGTAGGATTTTGCTCCCACTTTATGCTAGCGTAGAATTACTGTGTTTCGTATTGTGAGTGTAGAGCACCGACGCACTTTTTACTGTTAACAATATAATCCATCTCAGTATTCAGGAGTGACGCATATGCACTCTACTCAGCTGGACTGAATGCTAGCTTATTTCCCTTATAATTAGGGAAAAATCTTAATATACCATCCAAAAACTTACAGCTTGTGAAATTTTCTAATCAAAGTGAATTTTTTAATAAAAGGTGATTTCATATGTACTATAAATAGTTTATTTTATTTGTTTGAAAATACAAATGAACGTTAGAGACGCAAAAGATCGAGTAGATTTATATTAAAAAACTCATTTCATTATGTGTCTTTAAAAAATACTATTCTAACAAGCGCAGCAATAAAGGCTGGTGCAGCGCGGTTGAAATAAATCGCGGCTAGAAGGCATCCACCGCTGTATCTACCACTTTAAATGGCCGCTGTTTACACCGTACTGTAATTTGATCGTTCCATTTTTTTAGAAAATAGGAGTGATAATCAAATTTACAGTCAATTGATGGTGAGTGGCTTCTGCACGGACACCTGAATACAACTTAAAACAAAGAAGTATACAGATGCCTTGTATGTGAGGACTAAGATGGAATGATAATAATAATAATAGGATGAAATAGATAGTACATAAGCAGACAGATTCTGTAAAAAAGAAGACCTACCACTTACTGAATGGACGGGACTAATTGACGGGAGTACTTTATAGATGTACTTAATTAAAGGCAAGGTAAAAGGAAATAGTAAAGGGGTAAAGGAAAAGGTGGATTGGTAACACAGTTTTCTCGTTGTCTTAAATGTTGCAAATTACGAAACTTATATATTTTTTTTATAGGATAAGGGTGAAAAACGAGCACACAGTCCACCTGATGGTAAGTGGTTGCTGCGGCCCATAGACATCTACATCTATCCTCTGTTACAGATCAAAATGCAGATGCGTTTTCAACCGTGAGGACTAGGATGGAATGACTCATTTCCAGTAAAAAGGGCCATTTAATAAGTGTATTATTTAAAATTATATTACATTCGTACCCGTAAGGAAATAAATAATTTTGGCGGTAAATAGCAGTGTGCAAGCACTGCTGTGTTCCGGTCTGAAGGATAAAGAGAGTCAGGCATTCCATCCAGTACACAGAGTTGACAACGCACCAGTTGCCTTTTTGCTTGAAGTTGGCTGTATGTATGAATTACAACTATCATCAGGTGGATGGTGGTAACGCCAGTTAACAATTTAATTTATATATCTAATAGAATACTTGGTACATAACTTTTGACCCTCCATTCTCTTCTCCTTTCATTACGCACGCACAGCCGTTGAGGGCGACACAGCGGCACGCAACGGCAATCCAGTTGCTATCGAACAATACCGCTTACCGCAAGAGGACATTAAGTCCTTCGATACCGCTTTAATATTAATTTATCACCGGACATTGTGTCCTTGTAATTTCACAAATGTGACGCACTTTCCGCGATTATAATATGTCGAGAGTAAAGGAGTGTGATATCTAGAACTGATCTACTAAAGTGCATGCGCCGACCACGTGGTGACCTGCAGTTAGCTGACGCGTCGGGAGGGAGGCGAGGCAGCTCTTCACAAGGTAAGTGCGTGCATTCCACTCTCATCCATTTTCCCTGCTCTGCAAGTTAGTTGTTCACTTTTGTTTTATAAAAATATGAGCATTATGAAAATTTTACTCAGTCAAAATAAAAAGGTTTTCTCTTAGAAATAAATAAACTTATGTTCCAAAACAATATTAGCGGTAAATGTTACACAACGGTGTGATTTTAAACGCCCTTAGACTATTTCGCAGCATCGCCTAGACAAATTTTGCTTTGAGATAAGAAAGAAACAGGGAATCAGGACAAATGCAACATTATAGCGGCTTGTGGTTCCTAATGCGGATTACTGCGGAAACGAATGACAGGGTCGAATGGCATTCCCTTAGTTTTCGGCCGAGATAATGGTGATTAAATAAATTTAAGGCGTTGCAAACGAATAGACTTTCAGTACTCGTGGAATGTTTGCGGACGAATAACAGCTCTATTTTAGTCTAAATAAAGTTTGTTACAGACTAGTGTATAATAATATTTTCGATAAATTTATTGTACAGTGAACGGGTTGACATCAATTTTGAGTTGTGTGGTTGTTATTGCTAATTATTGTATTGTAACTTAAGGATTTATTTTCAAACGAATGTATACATAATAAATAAAAGTGAAGTGTCTGTCGGTAATGTCAAAATAAGTGCCTTATATGGTGCTGATTATGGTATTTGCCTACTATTAATATATGAATAACAATTTTTAATCTTTTTTTTTCTGTCAGTCTATTTATCTCTCTGGGCTAAAACTAAGAATGGCTTAACAATGAGCAATGACACGAATTATCTAGGTTATATTTTATCCGAAAAAATAGATATATTTTTGAAAAAAAAAACGAAAAAATTATAAAATAAATGGTCTTCAATAATTTTAACTCTAAATAACGTCACATTAATAGATCCTACCCTGGCGAAATATCATTAAAGGGAGGAGAAAGTTCAGTACCTTTTCATTCATACAATCCGTCTTCCTTTCGATTCTTTCGATAATAATAATTATAGAGTAAATAAAAAAGTTACCATGAATTCAAGACATCCATGTAAAATTTAAAATCGGTTGATGTTTTGTAGTTTTTATAAAATATTTTATTATAATTTAAAATCTAATTTTGATTCTCCATGATGATTTATATTATTAATTGCGCAACCGTGAATAAAAATACGTAATAATTACACAATGTAAAACAGGAAACATGAACACCAACGTACATCGTTAGCGTTGCTATTAATCAACAAACGAATGCATTAATTAATTGTGCAGCCAGCGCTAATGGTGACCGTTCCCGTTGAATCTCGCCCACTGATTTACTGTCAGCAACATGATCTGTCTCACTGTCCTGTTAATAAGTTGCTTTGTGCTCTTTTACATGTTCCCTACAGATTGTTAGTGAATATATAACGAGTAACTGTGTAATTTTAAACTGTTTGTAGCATGTGTTATCTTCAGTGTAGCAATAAATTGTGTATTTTATTCATCTGTGTGTACTAAAATAGACAAATTGGTGACTTGACCAATCACAAGTGATCAAAACGTCTAGAATTTCGATTACCAATCCAAGCGGGATCATCATATAAATTTCTCTCTTAACGTGATGGAGAAAAAGATGCAGTATATTTTTATGTTGACTACATTGTTATTACTTTTTTATAATGGATGAATATTTTTTTAAATAATTAATTTATTAATATCCATTTAATAACGTAAGTAAAAATTGAGTCCACGAAGCTAATTAGATAATTATCAAATATCACTCTCATCAAACACTGAATGCATCTGTTTGTATATGTATGGTATTAAGGTGTACGCTCTTTCTGAGTTATGCGGTGAGCGAAGGCCGCTTTACATTAATTCTTCTTATTTACTTCATCCAATAGTAATCGTCATCATTGGTAACATTAGAAACCTTCACAAGTCCTGCTTCTATCGATTTATGGCATCCTTTATCAGGTCGTCACTCCAGCTAGTTGCACCGTACAGTCCACTTACTAATCTAAGACTGCCACTTAATAATTGTTCTTCACAGTGTGTTGTAATAACAAGGCATTTAACAAGAATTCTAAATACAGAGGCATTTCCAAGAGAATTTAAAAATAAATATAATAAACGTATTTCACAATCATATTTCCCAAGTATGCTTAAACTTTTACATGTCTGTTCCTCATAATTAATTTATAGAATTCAAAGTTCTCGTACATCTGTAACAACATTAACTTAGTTCAGTGAATTAATATCGATTTATACGTCGACCTAATAAATTAAAATTTCTTATCGAATTGGTAAAACTACTCAGATAGCCAGAAGAGCTAAGTATTCCCACAGGTTCTGTCGACTATTTACCGTCGCCATGGGAAACCGCTCACATGTCTCCGCGCCATTTCCGCCCCAATAATTTAGAACGTTCTACTGTTCTGAAGGCGAACGTTAATAACATGGCAATTATTACAATTATTACATAGTTAAAGAAATTGTATTGAGATCACCTATCAGATATGTAATACAAGCCCATTATCGCATTCTGCTTGTTGTTAAGCAATAAATTGTTATTTTTAAAAATAATTAACGAATTATTTTTTTAATACAATACTGTATTTCTTTATATGATAGGGTGACAAACGAGCATACAGTCAACCTGATGGTAAGTGGTTGCTGTGGCCCATAGACATCTACATTTATCCTCGTTTGTGAATCAAAATGCAGATGTGTTGTCACCCGTGAGGACTAAGATGGAATGGCTCTTTTCCACTAAAAAGGGTTTCCGGTTGTCTACACTCACCATACGAAACACAGTAGTTTTAAGGTGCTATTTTACGCTGGTATTCTGTGAGAGTGTGGTCCTTCCCCGGTCGAGCAGACCCATTCGTGCTACAACTATACTATTAATATAGCTGCAGCATGGCTTTACCACGTATTCAATTATTAGCACCTGACATATTTTTCTTAAATCACCCAGTGTTGACTGGGAATATCACAACCTAAAAAGTCAGCCCACTGTACTTTACTTTACTGTACTTTACTGTACTTTATAGTAATATAGGATTTTGCGTCTATAACAGACGATTTACGGTGCAATGCCTGAGGGACATCGCTTTTGGTGACCGACCAATGCGAGAATGACGTGTATTATTAGCATTGGCCTTAGAATAAAATACTATGACTAATCAAATTGAGTCTACATTCCGTTCTTTTTTTCGCAAGTTTCCATCAGATTCAGTGTTTAATTTTAAAAACGGCCAAATCCCTTTTAGCGTAGTTTTTAAAGTGGAGTAATGCCAACCCAATGTCTCTTTTTTACGTTGACTACTGTATTTTGGAGAAATCGGAATCGGAAGGGTATCATCCTTCGCACATGCTCTAGTCCACGTAAGCGCTTCTCTTAAACGGTCAAGCTAGGCAAATGGGCAATTTTTAGAACGTTGTCGTTTGATCCCCTGTCTTGCCATAATATGCCCAAGATCATACACAGGCAGCGCATGTGGAAGGAGTTCATAGAACTTCGTCGTCATACGTCGCCCAGGTCTCCGTTTCATACAAAAGTATGCTAAAGGAAGCTTTAAACGCTAACATCTTGATTTTAGTGGTCAGATGTTTGTTATGCCATACTCTAGCATTAAGCTTCCCTAACATGGTCGTCGCATTGCCGATATGATTGTCAACATTAGAGTAACATGTTTACATACTCCTGTACTTTAAGGGAAATAATTCTTTTATAATATATGCCTTATATCAATGTAATTGGCTTCCCGAAATTATCTTTTTCAAGTAAGATGTTTTGTATGTATATAATGTTTTACTTTCCAAGTTTATCTAGATATTTTTCATACCTAATTTTAGTTTTTCTAAAGCCGAACAAATCTCGTTCACCCATGTACTATATAAATTAGTAAAACAAAACTTTTCTTGTATTCCCTAATACAAATCCAACTAATGCTTGCGAAAATGAAACAACTGCTGTTAACAACAGTATTCGAGTGGAAGATAAAATCTCACGACTCTTTAGTATCTAGGTCCATACCCTCTTTGCTTAATATGCTACTATCGCTATATTAAATGCATAAGTATTAGTAAGCTGAGGATGAACTTAACGGATTCTCGAATGGCAGCTCCATACTATCAAATGTAAGTCGACGACGTTCCTTGATATTGCTGCCTCGTAGCAATCACCATAAAAAGTATGCGACGTCCGGTACTTCACCAATAAATAATTTCCAGATAATAGCTTCTGAAGTCATGCTAAGACATAGTGTATTGGAAAATTAAAGGTCTCTCTTTAAATTCTTAGCAACAACTTCAAAAGTTATTAAGTGGAAATTATTTTATTATTTTTAAGTTGTTTTTATTTTACTTTATTTTTTACCCTATTGAAAATTGGTCCACAATTTTAAGGTAACATCTGGAGTGTCACCTAAATAGTTACATTAAAACTTTTATTCCCTACTTTTCGACCTTTAGGGATGGAATTTTCTTTATATTATTATAGGACAATGAGGGCTAATAATCTTCCACTCACCAGATGTCGCTTGTTGTGATTAAGGTAAAGTTTTTTGTTACACAATGTCACTTAATTGAGAAATTATTTTTAAATAATAGTTTATCTTTATCTAGAGTATTATATTAATACACAACACAATGAGTCAGTGGTTTGATTTTTAATTTTTTGCACTTTATAACTCGTTTTGTTAAATTTTTCTACTTTTAGTTATATTTATAGTTTGGATTATTCATTTCTAATCTGATTAATATAAAATATAACTAATGATACGAATACAAACCTTAAAGTTTACATTTTCGTAAGAAATTATCATCCCCGCTATGAAATCTGTCTAATGTTCTACCTTACTGTAAAGTGGCGCCGCCCTGGTGACAGAAAAAGTCGTGGATCATTGCTAAATTATAACCTATTTAATAATGGAAAAATCATTAAAGTCGACTCATAAACAATACTGCAGCCTATAAAAGTCTATTTCTGAACTATCTCACTCAATGAGGCAGTATTGGCAATTGTGGTTTAATTTTGTTCAGCTGTTAGCGGGAACATGTTGCTGTCTTGTTTCAATTTCACACTGTCGCCTCGTACGACATCCCCAGGCCGATATGGAATAGTGGATATTCCTACAGTGCCACTACACGGTGCGGTTTATTTGAAGTCACTTGTAAAATTAATAGCTCGCCAGTCAGACGATGTTCTGCCCTTACCAACGACCCTTCCTGTAAAAATCCTTAAATTCTCAATAAAAAATTTTGAGGGTCATTTAGCGGGATAAAAACTATCCTATCTCTCAAGTTGGACCAAAATACACACAGTGTGTGAAATTTCATTGAAACCAGTTCAGTAGTTTTTGAGTCCATTGCGGACAAACAACGTGACACGTAATTTTTATATATAAAGAATATACAAACGAATTAAAAAGCTCATTTGAAGTCACTTTAAGAAGATAAATCTTCGCAATTCACGTAAAAGCAAAGTACTTTAGTACACCAGAGAAAAGAAAATAAGCATTTCATATCTTATTTACGCTCCTATTTCTGATTGACTTGCTTTTCTTATTAAATCGCTATCAGAGTTGTCGATGCGTACAGTACAACTAGCGCTGTGATCGTTTCGCTCTCGTACTAATGTTTTGTATCCTTCAGATATTAATATGCATTTCTACTTAAATTCCGAATTTTATATATAATATGGTGGATAAAAGTTTTTTTCTAACACTGTTTTAACGCTGTCAATATCACTGTACCTCCATACTGTAACCCTCGTTTACTCATCATCATCATCATTACAGCCCTTCACAAGTCCACTGCTGAACATAGGCCTCCCCCAAAGAATGCCACAAAGCACGGTGCTGAGCCACCTGCATCCATCGACTTCCTGCCCTACACTTCGCCTGCCGGTACGAGGCTGCCACTCGAGAACCTTTCTTCCCCATCGGTTGTCGGTTCTTCGAGCTATATGGCCGGCCCACTGCCACTTCAGCTTACTAATCCGTTGGGCTATGTCGGTTACTCTGGTTCTACTGCGGATATCCTTATTCCTAAGTTTATCACGCAGAGAAACTCCGAGCATAGCCCTCTCCATAGCTCGTTTACTACTAAAGCTTAAATGATATATTACATTAATAATAAATAAATTACCACCAAATATAATAACACATAACTTACAATAAATATTTAGAATTTGAATTTGCTTACTGTATTATATTAAACTAAAGGAAAGAGCTTATATCTTTCTAAACGGCCGGCAACGCCCTTGCAATGCCCCTGGTGTTTTAAATAATCAGAGGCGACCTTAATTATTTACCACATCAGGTGAACCAAATGAATGTTTACCTCCTCTTCCATAAAAAGACTGGAGACTTTTCCAGGTTTCATAGATGATTAGAACTAATTATCGTCAGTCTATCAATTGTCCACTGAAATGTACGTAGACTACCCCCATAAATTGTCAAGTAGCTGGATATTTGCTATAGTCGCCACGCTTGGTAGGTGGGTTTGCAACCGCAGCCATTATTATTTTGATCTGTTGTCAGGAAGATGATGCTTCCCATCTCCTGTTTGTTTCCTATGTCGCCTCTTACGAAGGGATGATATAAGGTGTTTGATTTTCTTTCACCGCCACAACTATGCAAACATTTTTCTACTCCCGTTCATGAGTGTAGTGCTTTCCACGTTCACTGTAAATAAAATGTATAAGGAGTAAAATTAGTTTTAAGGATTTTTATCGCGTTTAATTTTAACTTTTTCAATTCCCTATGATTTACAGCACCCATGGTCATATATAATAAGAATAGACTAGAATAAATACAGTAGTATGCTGGCGTTTGAATTAAATTTTATTAATTATAGGGTCCTTAGCAGATAGTATCACTCAGCCATCTTCCCTATTAAAGTTAGGATGTTTTTAATTTCAATAGCCTCGTGAATCATCATTGCTAAGAATGGGTGTTCTATTGCAAGGATTTGTTGTCTATCAGATCCGATATATTGGTTGGAACGAAACTAAACATGTTGATATTCTTCAGACTTCCCGGAACGTCGGTGCTTCACATCAACGATATGTTCTTACTTACGCGGGTTTTTATGGAACATTCATACAAATATACGTAAAAAAACCTACGTAAAAATAATTTTAATTAAACGTGATAAAATCCGTATCATTCGTTTTATTCCATGTCTAGTACATACATACATAATTATAGAACTGCATTTATGAAAGTTTGAAGTATAGTCGAACATAAAAAAAATATCTATATCTATTTTATGGTGCCAATCAATATTAAATAGGACCGATGATATAAATAAAATATCTCAATTAAACATTATACCGTAAATTGATAGAAGACCGTGAAATTCATCATTATTTTGTTAAAAGTAAATTAACTTAAATTATCAATGAACGTGAAGATTAAAATGTAAATAATAATAATACATTTTGATTCCAAGACAATGTACCTTTCTAATGAATACATCGGAAAACACACCCGATATAAAAAATAATAGGTGTTTCTAGACGTATATATTTACGAATTCCTGTAGCATATTATATGTATGCCAAATATCAATCATTTAGGTCTAATAAACTTTTAGAATTCAAAAAAAAATTCAAACTCACGCGAGTGAAGCCTCGAGTAAAAACCTAGTCTCATCTAGTACATATATATATATATATATATATATATATATATATATGTGTACTAGATGACCAGGCAGACGTTGTTCTGCCCTTTATGACGACCAAGTGTCCTAAAAAATCATTAAATTCACAATAAAAAAAATTGAGGTTCACTTATCGGGATAAAAACTATCCTATCTCTCAAGTCGGACCAAACTGCACACACTGTAAAACATTTCATTGAAATCAGTTCAGTAGTTGAGGAGTTCATCGTGGACAAACAATGTGACACGTAATTTTTATATATACACAGTCAGGTCATAAGTATTGTCACACAGTAAAAACTTTTCTTTTAGAATGCTGGCCACAAAAAAGTTTATTGAATTCGAATTTCGAATTGTTCATGAAAATAAAACTGTATACTTTTTAGAATTTTACAAATTTTTAAATATGGAGAAGACCGTGTTGCAGTTATGGCGTTGCATCGTTGCGGTTACGCGCCAATTCCAATTTTTGACATACTGAAAAATTTTAATATAACCAAAAGATTCGTTTATCTTACCATTAAACGATACTATGAAAACTCTAGTGTAGATGACAGGTCAAGAAGTGGTCGCCCTCGGTCTGTTAGGACTCCAGCAGTGATAAAAGCTGTGAAGGCGCGAATTCAAAGAAATCCCAAACGTAAGCAGAAACTGTTGGCCTTTCAGATGGGTTTAAGCAGAACTACGGTAAAAAGGGTGTTAAATGAAGACTTAGGGCTTCGGGCATATCGAAGAAAAACAGGACATCGTTTGAATGCTCGTCTAATGGACCTGAGACTGAAGAGATGCCGCGCTTTGTTGAAGCGGTACGCGGGAAAAAATATCGGGAAATTCTTTTTTCGGATGAAAATTTTTTTACCGTAGAAGAAAGCTACAACAAACAAAATGATAAGGTGTACGCACACAGTAGTGAAGAAGCGAGCAACCGTATTCCGCGTGTCCAACGAGGTAATTTTCCATCCTCGCTCATGGTATGGTTGGGAGTTTCTTATTGGGGCTTAACAGAGGTACATTTTTGTGAGAAAGGAGTAATAACGAATGCAGTTGTGTATCAAAATACAGTCCTGACGAACCTTGTGGAACCTGTTTCTCATACCATGTTCAATAACAGGCACTGGGTATTCCAACAAGATTCGACGCCAGCTCATAGAGCGAAGAGCATGCAAGACTGGCTGGCGGCGCGTGAAATCGACTTCATCCGGCACGAAGACTGGCCCTCCTCCAGTCCACATTTGAATCCGTTAGATTACAAGATATGGCAAAACTTGGAGGAAAAGGCGTGCTCAAAGCCTCATCCCAATTTGGAGTTACTCAAGACATCCTTGATTAAGGCAACCGCCGATATTGACATGGACCTCGTTCGTGCTGCGATAGACGACTGGCCGCGCAGATTGAAGGCCTGTATGCAAAATCACGGAGATTATTTTAAATAAACTTTAGTGTCATAAGAATCTATGTTTTGTTAAGTTCATTTTGGTATATAAATGGTTACATAATGAATAAACTTGTTTCAATTATTTTATATTAAACATGTGACAGAATTTATGACCTGACTAGGTAAAGATATAATTTAATTTAATTTAATTTAATATATATAGGAGTACTTATCTAAAATGTAAACCTAATTAGACTTCATTTGTCATTTTGATATATGAATATTATATGAAATTAATACGAATTAAATAATTTTTATTTTTATTTCCGTTTCTTAACTCTAACTCTAAAGCGCGTCAAAAACATTACAACACGGTACTAGCCGACAGAAAGACGACAAATAGTAAGGGGGCACAACAACTCGGGGAAACTCTCACATGAGTACACACACTAACTACTCGCTCACGCTTTCCGAACACGACTTTGCATCGTTATAAATTCTTAGACTACGTCCTTATTATCATTATTTAGTCCGCCATTAATTGTCTTACCACGTTTTTCTGTCGAGCGAGCATAGTTAACGAAGTGGTTTTGAAGTTCGCAAGAAACCGGGAAATAGTTTATAGTTTTGATAGTAGGAAACATTTTGTTTTAATTCAAAAGAGATTCGTCATTATTTTGTCTTGCAATTTGGTGCAGACGTTAAATTAACATCAATAGAATCAGGTGTTACATTGCGGGAATCGATTATATTAAGGACTAACAATACGCCCCGTCTTCGCCTATTAATGTAAATTTATTTCGATACAATATGGCCTAGATCCCTCCTAGCAGTACTCTTTATCTGTTTGTAAGTTTTCATCACAATCGGTTCAGCCATTTAGAAAAATAGCCCGGACAGACAGACAAACAAAGAAACAGAAAGACTTACAAAAAATTTAAAATGATTATTTACGTCATAGTAGCATGTAAATTACCCCCTGAGTTTAATAAAAGCAAGTTTTTGTTTTAAAAAAAATAAGTAAGATCCAGGTAAAAATAAAATAAAAACGATGTGCCTTGTATTTTGTTAACATTCGATTAGACTATAGATATGTTGTAAATATCCTATTCTAATTAATAATTACATCATTATTGAACATTCTAATATAAATAATATATTATAAGTAATAGATATAATGGTAACTATTATTTTTTTAAAGACCTATTCTGTCTCATGACCCGTATTCACAAATAAATAAAATTTGAATTCGAATTTGTATTATCTAGTTAGTCTATTGCGTGCACAATAGACAAAGGGCGGTAGTTGGTCTTAAACTAAGTGAGACACATAATTTTACTATGCGGATCTTTAATTAATTTTTAACAATTTTAAAATAACCGTCGTCGTGTTTGGCTGTATGAAATGAATAATATTTTTTTTACAATATTAGACTGAGCATTAAGTAATCTAAGGCTTTATTTTAAAGCCGGGACCCGCGATGCAATAGCTACATACACTATCTAAAGTTAAAGTGAATATTATGCTGTCTATATTAGTCACTACCATATATATATATATATATATATATATATATATATATATATATATATATATATATATATATATACCATATATATATACCATATATATACCATATATATATATATATATATATATATATATATATATATATATATATATATATATATATATATATATATATATATATATGTAGTCACTACCATAAAATACTGTCGAGATTAGGGTCAAGAGTCAAGATTAATAGGGTCGAGAGTGAACGGTAATAATTTAAAATTAAAAATTTTGTACAGCCGACTTCAATATACATTATTAAGAATAACTCAAAAACTATTGGTCTTACCTTGATCAAATTCATATGGGACCACACGAGAAGTACCAGATTTCAAATAAAAGAAAGATCATCGAAATCGGTTCCCCCAGTAAAAAGTTCTGAAGTAACACATTTAAAAAAACATACAGTCAAATTGAGTACCGTCTCCCTTTTGGAAGTCGGCAGAAAAGAAGAAGGTAACGTGGCAACCGTTGTTGTTTGGAGGATTTCTGAAATGAACATCATCGAAAAACTGCACCACATATATGCGAGGAGTTTCTAACGATCTGTTTATTATATTTTCTAGTACTTTATTTTGTAACGCATGCATATTTGCGCCATCCATTATGAGTGCATCTGGGATGTTCCTCTTTCGCCTAGTAGGTGCTGGATATATATCTAATTCCTTTAAACTAGCGAGGCTACAACTGAAACTGAACGGAAAATTTCCTTTTATCCATGTTTTCAGGCAATAAAAAACTGCTACAATATCATTAAAATATGAAGGAAAATTTCTCCATTACGTACAAGGTTATAATAGATCAGGTGTGAAATCCAAATGTCTCCAGTCCGATTATTTTTCCCTTTTTTTTCCAAGTTCCTTCTTTTGTGAGAAAAAACCTTTTTTGCCCTTTTTCAACGCATCTAAAAACACGAAAGAAAGACCGAGCATTAGAAAGACGAATACGGTAATAATTACATAAGTAAAGAAACCGAAATTGTGCAAATATTTTTATCCTATTGGCGATGTTTCGGTAAAAAGATAAAAGTCAAATCAATAACTCTTTATCGATAATCAACTTAAAGATAAACTGAAAAATATGACTCTTCCTGACATCTATTGGCGTGTAACATCGTGGGTCCCGGATTTAAAGTAAAGCCTTAGATTATTTAATACTCAGTCTAATATTGTAAAAAAAATGTTATTAATTTCATACAGCCAAACACGACGACGGTTATTTTAAAATTGTTAAAAATTAATTAAAGATCCGCATAGTAAAATTATGTGTTTCACTTAGTTTAAGACCAACTACCGCCCTTTGTCTATTGTGCATGCAACAGACTAACTACATAAGACAAATTCAAATTCAAATTTTATTAATTTGTGAATACGGGTCATGAGACAGAATAGGTCTTTAAAAAAATTGTGTTCGCTGTTTTCAACCCAAACAAATATAATAGTTACCATTATATCTATTACTTATATTATATTATTTATATTAGAATGTTCAATAATGATGTAATTAGAATATGTGTTATATGTTTTTTTAACAGTGGTAGAGCCACGCGGCAGCTTTTGCTGTCGTACGGATGGGCCAGCTCGAACCGGGGTGGTACCACGACCTCACAGAATACCAGCGTGAAGTAGAGGTTTACCTCTGCGTTTCGCTTGGTGAGTGCAGGTGGCCGGAAGCCCTTTTTACTGGATATGAGGCATTCCATCTTAGTCCTCACGGGTGACAACGCATCTATATTTTGATTTGTAATAGAGGATAGATGTAGATGTCTATAGGCCGCAGCAACCACTTACCATCAGGTGGACTGTGTGCTCGTTTGTCACCCTTATCCTATAAAAAAATGTGAGTGTGTGTGTGTGTGTGTGTGTGTGTATGTGTGTATTTATATCCAGCATCTACTGACCGTCAGGTGGACTGTTTGCGCGCTTGACACCTTTTTTCTATAATTTTCTATAAATAATGATGCCCCACTGTTGGTCACAGGCTTCCTCTGATTTCTGGGAGGCTTATGAAGAAATTAAACAATTACAAAAGTATTAAGCGTAGTTAATAAACTCAAAAAATAAACTAGCTAATAAAATACCTTAGCAAGAGAGTGCAATGCTATCAGTTAAAATATATGAATTGGAAACTAACAAGGATATACGAGAAGGGTCTGCGTTTAAGTAGTTAGATACTATTTTATTACTAATCCACGCGTTTATTTAAGAGGTACGAGGGTGGATTGAAAAGTACTCGGCCTAACACAGATCCATTCAATACTAAAAATCAAATCTACCCACATTATTTAGTTCAGTTCAGACTAGTTCATTGTGTGAAGTTCGAAACGTGTGCGATAATTAGTTGTGATTTTATAAATTTATTAACAAAGTAATCGGACATAATTTCCGCGAATGGAGCAAATCGAGCAGCGTGCCGTCATTAAGTACCTCCATAAGAAGGGGCTATCATCAAAAGCCATCCATGATGACATGGTCAGTACATTAGGCGATTGTGCTCTGTCATATTCATCCGTCAAAAAATGGATAGCAGAATTTAAGCGTGGTAGAGAGAGTGTGAAAGATGAACCCCGCTCTGGAAGGCCTTCGACGTCAACTACTGACGAAAATATTAAAAAAGTACTTGATTTAATAATGGGAGACCGCAGATTAAAAATTAGAGAGATAGCCGAGATTATAGGCATCTCTTATGAACGAACTCAAAACATCATTGTCAACGAGTTGGGTTTCCACAAGGTGTCTGCGAGGTGGGTTCCGCGACTGCTTTCAGTTGAACAAAAAAGGACGCGATTGACTATTTCACGCGACTGTTTGGAGTTATTTGAAGCCGATGCAGATGATTTTTTGAATCGTTTTGTTACTATAGACGAAACATGGGTTCATTACTGTACACCGGAAACAAAACAACAATCAAAACAGTGGAGAAGACCTGGTGCACCACCCCCTAAAAAGGCTAAGTCGATTTTGTCGGCAAATAAGGTGATGGCTTCAGTATTCTGGGACTCGAAAGGTGTGATTATGATTGATTATCTTGAAAGGGGTCAGACTATAAACTCTGATTACTACTGCACCTTACTACGTCGTTTACGAGAGGAAATAAAAGAAAAACGTCGAGGAATGCTCAGAAGAAAAGTCCTGTTTCATCAAGATAACGCCCGTGTTCACACGTCAGTACAGTCAATGGCTGAAATTCACAACTGTGGCTTTGAACTGTTACCGCATCCGCCGTATTCACCTGATCTGGCACCATCAGACTTCTTTCTGTTCCCTAACCTAAAAAAGCACTTGGGAGGTCAAAGATTTTCGACAAACGACGAGGTCAAAGCAGCTGTAGACGCATATTTTGACTCTAAGGAAGAATCATTTTTTTTCAACGGTCTAAATGCTTGGAAGGGGAGGTGGCAAAACTGTATTGAACTTGATGGTGATTATGTAGAAAAATAAAAATATAACTGATTTAGTATGTGTTTATTTTCTTGGTTAGGCCGAGTACTTTTCAATCCACCCTCGTAATTACCAAATAACTAAATCGGAACTAAACATTTTTGGCTACACATTTTATACAAAGGAATTTTCTATTAATGTTTTTTAATAATAATTTACAGTAAGGACGAGGAAGGCTGATAAACGAGCACATAGTCCACTGGATGATAGTTCGCTATAGCCCATAGACAACTTCATACGTCCATACGAAAAAATGCAGATGTGTCGTCACTTGTCAACCCTCTGGATAAAAGGAAATGTTTATTTTGTGGGGTGAAAAGTGAGTGTATGCTCACTGGTAAGTGGATTATGTGGCCCGTAGACATTTACATTTACCCTCGATTGAGAATCGAAATGCAGATACGATAGTAATCTTGAGGAATATTTCGTTGCCATGGAACGATTCTCCCCGGTTCTCTTTACTCATTATACGAAACACGGCAGAGTAAGCTGCTAATTCACGCTTGTATTCTGTGTGAGCATGGCGTTTTCCCGGTTGAGGCATCCCATTGGTGCTGCAGACATGATACCCTGAAGAATAGAGGTCCACGACGTATAGAGTAGATTTTTAATTATATGAACTTGTATGTATTTCTCGTTAACTAAAGTGGTCTTAAGCGCGACTTCCGATCATGTGGTTCCGAGTTAGATAGATAAGTCAAGCCAAAATTTTGTTACCGGGGTTTTGTCCAATAATATATTTTCAGTATTATACGCCAATGCTTTCTGCTTGCAAAATATAGGCTCAAAATATTAATATTATACGTGGTAGAGCCATGCTGCAGCTATATTAGTAGTATAGTTGTAGCGCAAATGGGTCGGCTCGACCGGGGAAGGACCACGCTCTCACAGAATACCAGCGTAAAATAACAGCTTAACACTGCTGTTTCGTATGGTGAATGTAGAGAACCGGAGACCCTTTTTACTGGAAAAGAGGCACACCATCTTAGTCCTCACGGGTCTACATTTTGAGTCGGATAGATGTAGATGTCTATGGGCCACAGCAACCACGTACCATCAGGTAGCATGTATGCTAGTTTGTCACTCTATCCTATAAAAAATGTGGATCAAATCCCTTATATTGTCATCACCAACCACAAAAACTTATTCTTGTAAGGTAGAGTGCACCTGTGTTTACATACACACTCGTGAAATATAAACCTGTCCTACGCCGATTGCTAGTTTCCCTTGAGACTGGCCGCTGTTGACGAATTTTATCCGGGAAGGCATTAAACTTAGAACTTGTTTATTTATATGTCTTCTAATATTGGTGTATCATCTTTAGCATATTCAAAATATGTAAGTGCTTTATTATGGGAGTAAAGTCAGTGAGATGAAACACCTTCAAACTATTTATTGAAGTAATATAGCCTGCTTCATATCATATCATACTGATATGTGGTCATGCAACAAAGCGATGTAATTTGTTTACGAGACAGGTGTGAAGCGGTGTTTCCGTGTTGACTGCCTGCTGTTTTTAAAGCCGACCTCACACTGACCTACTTCCTGACGTCACAGTTGACCTCATGTTATGTAATAGCCCAACCAATGGCACACCAGTGCCTGTCAATTGGTTAACGATATTATCCAATGGTCGGCCTAGGCGTGGCATGGCACTTTGCCAGGCCAGATGCGGCACACTTGCAGAGAGTTTTACGCCTAGCACTTGTTGAATATCTGCTAAATTTTCAGTCGTGCTTGGCCTAAGGCGGGGCGGGGATGCTGTTGCTATGTTATAAATATCTAGGCGGTTTTTATGTTCCTCATATTTTTCTTTCACCAAAATTAGTTAAATAGACTTTCTCAATAAAAATGTGTTTTTAAGAAATTAGGTTTCTTCTCATTACTCTCATTATTTTTAATTATATGTAGCTACATTTAACGAATTTTATTTTGCTTTATAGATTTTCGTTTTATTTTATTATTATTTTAAAAAGCATATTTTCATTATAAATTAGGAAACAGCTTGACCATAAGACACTTGGTTAAATTCTCTATAACTTACAGACTAAATTGTGAAGCATCGTTTTATAAAATTAAACTCTTTAAAAGCATATCAGACTTTCGTATTAACAGTCACAGGGAATTCAAAAAGGCTGAATGAATAAATAAACAAAAAATATTTTTATAGCAACACTTTTTTATAAAATAAGGGTGACAAACGAGCATCAACATCTACATTTATCCTCGATGAAGAATCAAAATTTAGATGCGTTGTCACCCCTGAGGACTAATATGGAGTGCCTCTTTCCCAGTAAAAAGGGTCTCCGGTTCTCTACAATCACCATACGAAACACAGCAGCATTAAGCTGGTATTTTACGCTGGTATTATTTGAGAGAGTGGTCCCACCCCGGTCGAGCCGACCCATACGTGCTATAACCATAATATACCTGCAGCATGGCTCTACCACGATGAATTTAAAATGTTCAAGTTGTAAAATTAATTTTATTTTCAAAATAATAAGATAAAAGTTAAGTATAAGAATAATAAGATTATCAGTTATCACAATTTCAATGTCATTTAACATTAAGACTTTAAACAAATTTAAACAAAATATTAAAACTACATCCTCCCTCCCGATGAAACCCTTTTGCCTCCCTACCTATTTAAAATATTTCATCAAAATCGCTTCACAATAGACGAATATATTGATTATCATTAAAAAAAAACATATATTTCAATTGTAAACCTTGTTTTCTGGAGTCGACCATAAAGATGAAACGTTTAAAAATATTCCAGCTTTATTAGTTTTTTTTTGGTAACGCTCCTCTTACAGAGGCCTCCCATACTATTTGTAAAATAATTCTACAGTACGTGAAAAAGGGAGTCCAAAAGCCAAACACTCAAGAGAAGAAAAATTTAATTTGATTTAAGGAAGGGCAGCGGACCGACCCGTGCATTCATCAAATATGCATCCGATAATGGAGTCCTAACATCGGAGGCAAAATTCTCTTTACACCGTAGATAATTTTTAAGTACTTACAAAACAATTTATTCATGCATTTAGAGACTACATCCTAATTCAATAAAACTTTAGTATTTTTTTAGCCGAAAAGCGGTGAATGTGAATAGACGTTTTGTTCATTTTCCTCCTTTTTTCTACCGACTTCAAAAAGGAGACGGTACTCAATTCGACTGTATGTTTTTTATGTGTGTTACCTCATAACTTTTTACTGGGTGGACCGATTTCGATGATTTTTTTATTTGAAAGCTGGTGCTTCACATGTGGTTCTATATAAATTTGATTAAGGTCTAACCAATAATTTTTGAGTTATTCTTAATAATGTATATTAAGTGTAATGTATATTAATGTAGTGTATGTATGTAGTGTAATGTAATGTATATTAATATAATGTAAAATTAATAAGTCGGTTTGACAAAATTTTTAATTTTAAATTATTTTAATTTTAAACATCACAACTATTATATTATACTTTTAAATTAAATCTGTATAGTATGTCATATTTTTTTATATAACTGAAGTAAAAGTGAGCGACTTCCATACATACCAGCAGCCAAATTCAAACAAAGAAGCCTAACGGTTGCGTTGTTACCTAAAATGGAATGCTTCAAAGTTTGTAAATATACTAGGTCCCTATACCATTTACTTCGCAATCTTTTGCTGGAAGTGCACTGTAGGGGGAACTAGATGGAATGACGACCTTGTAAGACCTACATGAAGCGGATAGATGCAAGTGACTTGGTACGATGTTTTGTGGCATTACTTAGAAGAGGCATCTGTTCATCAGAGAACATATGAAGTGTTGTGATGATGTTGATTCTCCTCCTATATTACCTCACGGGTGTTTCATTCGCAGGAACTTATTTTTTACGAGCTGGTGTGATTGGGATGAAATTATATGATTAATTAATCATTTTTATATTTATGCATTACTTGAGCCTTAAATTAATTATACGTGGTAGAGCCAAGCTGCAGCTATATTTATAATATAGTTGGAGCACGAATGGGTCGGTTCAACCGGGGAAGGACCACGCTCTCACAGTATATCAGCGTAAAATAGCAGCTTAATGCTACAGTGTTTCGTATGGTGAGTGTAGAGAAGCGGAGACCCTTTTTACTGGAAATGAGGCATTCTATCTTAGTCCTCACAGCTGAACGTACAAACGAAGATAGATGTAGATGTCTAAGGGCTACAGCAACCATTTACCATCAAGTGGAATATGTGCTCGTTTGTAACCCTTATTCTATAAAAAGAAGCTTATATATTATGCGATGTGAAGCCAGGACTACCTTTTTGTATAGATCTAATTTCTGCTTTATGAAATGTATTTTATTATGTACTATAGTTGTTACGCGGTGGCAATCGCGGATTTTTATAGGGAAGCCGCTGTTGCACATATTCTGTTTAAGACCTTGTTACGACTCAACCACTGCACGGCCAAATATATATATATATATATCTTTATATATAAAAATTACATGTCACGTTGTTTGTCCGCGATGGACTCCTAAAGTACTGAAAGGATTTCAATGAAATTTTGCACACTGTGTGCATGTTGGTCCAACTTGAGAGATAGGATAGTTTTTATCCCGATAAATGACCCTCAAATTTTTTTATTGCGAATTTAAGGATTTTTATAGGAAGGGTCGTTGGAAAGGGCAGAACAACGTCTGCTTGGTGAGCTAGTATATATATATATATATATATATATATTATATCACGGATAAAATCAATATAGACATTTTATATGTTATACAGCAATGCTACATTTGCATTCAATGCAGCAATCATTCATTATGATTCCAGTTCGAATGTGTCGACTGCGCTACCACTGGAAATCAACGTAAAATAGCAGCTTAATGCTGCTGTATTCCGGAGACCCTTTTGACTCGAAACGAGGCATTCAATCTTAGTCCTCAAAATTGACAACGCATCTGGATTTTAATTTTTAATCGACGATAAATGTAAATGTCTTTAAGCGATAGCATCCACATAACAACAGGTGGACTGTGTGCTTGTTTGTCACCCTTAGTATGTAAAAAATATAAAAGTAAAAATTGTCAAGAATAGACTACATTAGTCATTTCTTTTTCAGAAATAAAAAAGATCATAAATTATTTAAATAAACTACGTTAAGATAATAGTTTAAAATTAACTGCCTGCAATTGTTATGTTGTAGTCTAAAACTCTTATCGCGTATAGCAGCACTTAGCCGGTGTTTCTTACATTATGCATAACATTTCTGAAATGATATGTTAATACACCAGATTTTGAACGAATTGATACAATCTGATTTCCGTATACTCAATGTTTCAATAAAACATTATTAATAAATACGAAGCGTAGTCACGAGTACTGCTCAAATAATAATACAAAGCTTTTTCGAATAACCACAAAGAGACGTTAAAAACAACATCATAAGGAATCTCATAGCATAGACGCGTTATTACACATAATACCCGGGCGCGGTTTGGCTCCGTGCCTAGATAGGAGCAAGGCGCCCGATCCGCAACGACATTATTTTACATAAACGCTGTTAGCTGCATTAAGATATAAACTACAACGGTTAGTAATAACGATAAGCGAAATAAAAATATCTACTCAATATTTTAATAAAAACTATCGGTAGATACATTTTGTACGGTAGAGGAACGCTGCAAGATTTTGTCGGCTGAACCGGGAATGATCACGTTCTCATTATATTAAATTACAAAAAGAATAATTCCACTATTTCTTATGTTAGTGTAAGAAGCAGGAGACCATTTTAACTGATAGCAAAGTATTTAGTTCTTAGGCGTGTTAATGCATTTAAATTTGATTCTATATTAGGGTAGGATTAGCATATTATTTAAAAGTTAAGGGGCCACAACATTTACTAAAACTTGGATTGTGTGCTCGTTTTTTGTTTTCAATTTGATATAAAAGCCTCTAAAAATGAGTATGTCAAGAAATAATTTTATTCCTCACTCCCTGCTATATACTTTTTTGCCATAACGATGTAATACATAATTAAACTTTTAAAAAGTACAACTGGCCACCAAAAATTAAAAAGAATAGAATCATTGAAATCGGTTGACGTGGTAGATAATTATTCGCCTATACGTCGTGAGCCTTGGTATGTTGAAATTTTGATTATTTTCTCATGGAACCCATTAACAATTATTGACTATATTTTTATTGAAACAACCTTGAGGTACCCCATTTCTTACAAATCAATGAATATTTGTCAAAAGTACAATGGAAATCGGAAATGGAAAAGTATCATCGCTGAACATAAAAAAAAAAAATTCGACCCTACATTTAGACCTAACTGATTTAATTTACAACGTCGTTCAAATACTGCCGGAGGTACATACGGTAGCAGTTGCAGTACTTCAAATGCATGTATTAATACAAAAGGCGCTCGCTCAGTCTACTTTCCTACCTAGACTGACTAAAGCTAAAGTAAAATTTCATCGTCATCTTCATCAACAGCCTGTAAAAGTCTAGCGCTGAACAAACACCTCTCCCGCCGTAGGGAGGGTTTGCCTTAGACACCACACTTCTCAAGTAGATTGATAACCGCAGTACCAGAAGTCTCGCACCTTGGATGCTGATGCCAGTCGTCGGGCTGGGTATTTTACGTCCGGCGTAAACGACATGGCTATACCGTTTCACATAAACCACGGATGAAAGGAGGTGATGAATTTTCTTATTCCGGCATTACGCGGTTATTTTGACGCGACTAAAACTTATAAATAATTAAAAATTTTGTACAACCGACTTCAATATAAATTATTAAGAATACCTCAAAAACTATTGGTCAGACCTTGATCAAATTTATATGGGACTAAAAGTGAAGCACCGGCTTTCAAACAAAAAAAAATCATCGAAATCGGTTCACCCAGTAAAAAGTTATGAGGTAACACATAAAAAAAAAACATTCAGTGAATTGAGTACCGGTTCCTTTTTGAAGTCGGTAGACAAGAAAGACTAAAGTAGATACAAATTCAAGCCTGTTTTCCTCTTCACTGCACAAACAACATAAAAAGTTTTGTTTTCCTTAAGGTAATTGTTTCAGTTCAAAATAAGGTTCCTATTAAGAACAATCCAATCCGATTAAGAACGCTACAGTACAAATGTACATTCCTTATCTATCCTATCTTTGACATAATTTATTAGTTTTTATGTTGACGCTTTCGCTTATCTCTTGAAGCAACCCCGGAGATCACATGCAAGCAATTTGTTGGAAGACGCTATGAGGGTTGCAGTTTTTATTATGAAACCAGAATATCGCAAGCACTGCTATCCAGGGATAATTTTTATTTTTCCTACGGCATTCAGAATTGTGATATCAACTACGTGCTCTTGTTGAAATTGTTCTGTTTACTTTAAATTATAATTTAACAGCGCAAAAAATATTTCAACTAAAAGAATGAGCAATTTTAAATTAAATATATATTTTTCTCTATTTTTAGGGGCTGATAATATAATATTATAATATATTATAAATATCTTAAATAATAATAATTTACAATAAGTAGAAAATAATAAGAATTTATAGAAAAGTGACACCAATACTATGTTATACATGGACATATACAAAATAATGTTATTATGTTGACGATACAAAAAAAAATTCATTAAATTCCTTTTGCGTTTCTGAATTATATTTTAAGATAATTTCGCGATGAGAATATATATATATATATATATATATATATATATATATATATATATATATCATCATTACAGCCTTTCATAAGTCCACTGCTGAACATAGGCCTCCCCCAAGGAATGCCACAAAGCACGGTCCTGAACCACCTGCATCCATATATATATATCACAGATAAAAAATCAATAGAAAAACGTAATAATATGCATTCAAAGATCACTGTTTCAGTTTTAGTGTTTAGATTGTATCATAAGTTAAGATTGATGAAATCGTATTTATGAGTAAGTCTCTTGCAACCAACTGTAAACCCCTTTCAAAGCCATTTTCCGTTATATAAGACTTGTAATAATATCTTGTCTGAAGATATTTCATTTCTATGGCCATAGTCTCTTCTCTGAAAATCCTTTGAGTGTCGTATCTACTTTGAATCATGTCAATAGGGGGACAATCTTCTAAATTTAAGTCCCAAAGCAACTTCTGTTACGAATTCACGATACCTATACAACAGTATTCATTTTAATTAACATCGGATTTGAATGTACGGACAAAAGACTGTCGAATATCCGCTCAAAATACTAGTCCAGAAATGTATTTTAATACGCAACGACTACGATTCGACTTTCCTAAATAAAATGTTTGTAATTGTAAATATTTTTAATACTTTAAATAGTGTATCGAATTGCCTAATGATTTAAAGAGGATCCTAATGACGCGTTTAAATTTGTTCTTTAGTTTCTGCCTGTGGATTCAGGCAAATTAATTTTGGTTCTATTTACAACCTATCAAATATTCATCAATATATTGAGGGTACAATATTGTACGACAAATTTTCAATTATTTTTTTTCTAAAGAAATTCCTAACGTCGCTATTCTCAATGGCGCTGTCTACGCCTTCGTTTGACTCACAACCTAAGTAGCTTTGCCAAGTTGAGTCCTTTCATTACAGGGCTACAGACTGTCTGACCTCCATTATGTTTTATATAACAACATAATAATATATCTCTGTAAAGTCCCCACCTTTGAATGATTGAAGGCAACTTGTTGATCGGTGAGACAAACTAGATTGAAAAATGCATAAACTCAACGTCAGTGACACAAACCCCTTCTGATGGCGAATTATAACTATTATCTTATAAATGCCTTGTGGCTATATCTGCCATTGTATTGGTCCTATTGCAGGGTTGGCAAAAGTGCTGCAGTAATAAAATAACCAATAAACTTGTTGTGTTTCTTAGTCTATAGCATGTTTTAACGGTATAAGAAGATTGGAAGGAGGAAATAAAATACTGCATGTATGCAGTTTTCAAAGGACACATGGCAAATGAATTGCCGTATTTTGGCCGCGTGAGTGAATCTATTTCATCCCGTGGAAAAGGGCATATTATATTGAAAAAGCTATAAATTCCTCAGTGTCTTTGATAGACGGCGGTATAGGCTTCTTATTTTAAGGTAGGTGACTACCGCCGCACACGAACAACTACAACACCAGGAAAAATTGCAGGTGCTTCGCTGGCCTTTTAAAATGGAGTAAGCTCGTTTCTTGAAGGTCCCTAAGCCAAATCGGCCCGGGGAAATCGCTGATGGCAAACGATTTCACAAAGAAGTCGTGGAAGGAAAAAAACTCCATGTAAATCGCAAAAAATAAAAGAACGGTGACAAACGAGCACACAGTCCACCTGATGGTAAGTGGATACTGTGACCCATAGACATCTACATTCTATCCTCGATTAAGAGTCAAAATGCTCGTCCGTTGTCACCCTTGAGGACTCAGATGTAATGCCTCGCATCCAGTAAAAACTCCGGTTCTCTACACTCACTATACGAAACACAGCAGCCGTGAGCTGCTGTTTCACGCTGGTATTCTGTGAGAACGTGGTCCTTCCTCGGTCGCCTCGAACCATTCGTGCTACAACCAAAATATACCTACAGCGTGACTCTACCACGTACACATATTATGTACTTATGATGAGAGGTTAATAATATAATATTAATAATGTTCAGCAGTATATAGCTAACAGTGTGATAAAAGGACAATCACATTATCCGAAAATTCGATTATTAACTTTCCGTTAGTTTTTTTTATGCTTGGCGACTGATTCTGTGTTTTACATACACGCTGCTATTATTCTAATGGAGCATAATGCTACATCGGATCGGCCTATTTGTTGCTACAATATATTAATTATGTAGAAACATACCGGAGATGAATATTTTCTTTCTTGAGAACCAATATCTGTGTCCTGCAGAGTAAAGTAAATAGTAATGCTGCATAACTGCCGAGTTTTAATATCATGCCAATAGTAAATTTGTCTCTTCATACGTTATCTGTTTATTCTACTATCGCCGTAGCACGTATATCATCTTCCTATTTTTCCTGTTTTATAAGTCAAAAGAAGTCCACTGCTTTTTTATATAGAATCAGGGTGACAAACGAGCGCACAGTCCACCTGATGATAAGTGGATGCTATGGCTTATAGACATCTACATTTATCCTCGATTAAGAATTAAAATGCAAATGCGTTGTCACCCCTGAGGATTAAGATGGAATGCCTTGTTTCCAGTAAAAAGGGTCTCCGGTTCTCTAAACTCACCATACGAAACACAGTAGCCTTAAGCTGCTATTTTACGCTGCTATACATGTGAGAGCGTATTCCTAACCCGGTGGAGCCGACCCATTTATGCTACAACTAATATAGCTGCAGCGTGGCTCTTCCACGTACGAAGTTTCGCTGGAATTACGCTTTTTCTGTTGTAGGAAGCATTACGACGACATACATGGCACGCGGCTTGACGATCGCAGTTATTTCTGTCAAATATTAATTTACTTTTACTTTTAAATAACTATATTTATGAGATAGAAACTTCTCGCACTATTAATATGATGCTCCGTCATAAATCTACAGATTTTAGATTATATTAAATATAAAGTATATTATATATATACTGGCAATCATCCGAGGCAAATCAGGATTTCTTGGACTTGTAGGAGAGCCACGGTTTGTGTTTATAACGTCGCTAATAAGCCCAGCTATGTACGTAAGCACAAAAGTTGGTAGCATTGTAACAGCAACATTAAGATGAATAGCAAAGTCGCAACTTATAAGTTAGAGGCCATTTAAATTATTCGGGCATTCTCCGACCGAAGCGTCAGTGCTATTGACAAAGGTCATTCATATTGTACTTCGCGCTCGGCCGCCCTCACTAATTCGGATTAAGCCTAGTCTACAGCTATGGTCATAGATAGTTGTATAGAAATGTTATACTTCAAATGTTGATGCGAGATTTGTATCGGTCTGCTTGTCTAAATACGAACTGAAATAGTTTCACCGATTTTTATTAGTATATATTCTGAAATCTAATATTCAAATATCATTAATAAACTCACTGAAAATAAATATGCTAAGATATAGTTCATAGAGAAATTAAAACTCCGACTAAAATTATTTTATTCCTTTTGGTTCTTTAATGCCAGCTTTGACTTTTTTTATAAAGGTTTAAAAAATTACTCCTTTGAGTATTTTTTTTTTAATAAAGTATATCACATTCTCAATATTGTCCAAGTATGAAGTTACATTGAAAACTTCACTTTTTTTTTCTCTATATAATTTTTAGTAAAACAGAACCAACCAAATTGGTTTACGATTAAGGAAGATATCGCGTAACAGATATTAAAAACACACAAATTCGAATATTCAATCTTAACTTTTTTGGATGTCGGCATTAAATACAAAATTTTAATGTCCTTCGTTTTTTATATTTCGTGCGAAAAATATATAGAGGAATATTCTAGGAACTGCAATTATTATGTATTATATAAAATATACACGTAGACAATAATACCGGCCGTATTAGCGTCAAATTGCGGCCGTGCAGCAGTAATCGCATTACGACACTGAATATCTAAATATACGATATCATATCTGTACGTACGCTTGCACGTTGATGACACAGTATTGTGGCAGCTTAATCATATCTAGGTCTCATTAATTATTCTCATAGGGTATGTTGCCTGTCAATTCGACGCTAATGAATGTTGGATTGTTATTATTTATGCATTTATATAGAATTAGGATCTCATCATTGTCCTTAATCTCATTTCGGGTCTATTATTGTACTAAAGAGAATTCGGGTGAGAAGTAATGCCTCATAACTTGTACTTGTATACTCCAGTATAATATAGAAATCCATTTCTAGTTAATAGTTTTAGTTGTCTATTTATAATTGCTGGGTTCCAAGAAAAAGGGAGAATGTGTTACTAAACAGAGTCTTAGACCGTAGAGGATCGATCCCAACTAAAGATAAAGACCGTCTTTAGTTTTGTATTTTTGTGTGCAGCCAATCAAATGTCCACTGCAGAACATACTTGTAGGCCCCATGTAACATATATTTATAACATATTTGATTTCAGTCGGGTTTAGATTGTCAAATATCCAGGTACCCACTTTTTTTTGCCCATATTTTTTCTAGGACAAATGGTCGCCCTCCCGGTGATAGAACAAGTTGCCGGATTCAAGGAATATCGTGTCCTCCCCCTCTCTTCGGACCTAAGATAATAGTTATAATCATATAATATCTCAGCGCAACTTATCTATCTCTTCTTCCAGCTCCAGGATCTTCTCGTCAGTCCTCAGGATTCATTGTATATTACCAGGTCGAGTCGCCTTAGGTGGCAACCAAACCACCACAGGAGATACTTAGCACCTCTCGCCGTGCCGTTAGAGTGGTCGCCACCATAGCCAGGAATAGCGAGGCCGTCGGGGACTGGGGGCCGTCTTTTTGTAACTTTCGTCGTGGGGGTTCATGGCATAGTTGCCACGCTTGGCGAGGGGGTTGGCAACCGCAATTTTTTATTGTAATTTGCTGTTAGCAGAAAGATGCTGCTGCCTATCTTCTGTCTCAGTATCCCTCTGTCGCCTCTTAAGGGCACGCCCACGGGAAGATATGGGGTTATGGATATTCTTACCCAGTATTCTTACACAGTAAAATCTCATTCATTCATTACAAATGATCAAAACTTCACTACCATACATAGGCTTCTCCCATATATTGCTCATATTTACTTGCCTTCCAACCGTCGCCACGATTAGCAGGCGGGTAGGCAACATCACTATTTTTATTATTTTCAATTCTTACCAGCATCATTTTATTTTATTTTATTACATTATTAGCGATTGTTACAACAATAAAAATATTAACTGCTAGCTTAGTATATAGAACATAATGCACAATCACTTACAGGTAATTATCACTTATACCATCAAACATTAACTGATAGAATAGAATAGAATAAATTTTTATTCAATATTGATTTTTTTTTATAGGATAAGGGTGACAAACGAGCACACAGTCCACCTGATGGTAAGTGGTTGCTGCGGCCCATAGACATCTACATCTATCCTCGTTTACGAATCAAAATGCAGATGCGTTGTCACCCGTGAGGACTAAGATGGAATGCCTCATTTCCAGTAAAAAGGGCCTCCGGCCACCTGCACTCACCAACCGAAACGCAGAGGTAAACCTCTACTTCACGCTGGTTTTCTGTGAGGTCGTGGTACCACCCCGGTTCGAGCCGGCCCATCCGTGCGACAGCAAAAGCTCCCACATGGCTCTACCACTGTAAACTGTATTACATAATTTTTATTGAAAGTCATTTTTTTATTTACGACTGGTTCGGAAAATACCTCTGTTCTAGGAAGAACCAGCAAGAAACCCAGCGGGATTTTTTTTCAAACATCACTTAACAATAATTTCGTTTATACAATTTTAAATGATTTTTTATAAAACCAGCATGGTGGCGATCACCTTATTCCCAGGGGTTATTTTCATTTATGTATTCCTTGATATTATAATAACCCTTTTTGTGCAGTTTCTCTTTAATAAAACTTTTAAACTTGTTTATTGACAAACTGAATATGTTCTGGGATTTTGTTGTAAAAGCGTATACAATGCCCCATAAATGAATTACTGATTCTGTGGAGTCTAGTAACTGGTATTACAAGCTTATGTTTGTTCCTAGTGTTTAATGTATGCACATCCTTATTCTTATTAAAGCTATTTTTGTTTTTATGTACATACATTACATTTTCATAAATATATTGCGATGCCAAAGTTAATACGTTTATTTCTTTAAATTTTTGTCTCAGGAACTCTTTACAATTGAGATTATAAATCGCCCGTACGGCTCTCTTTTGCAAAACAAATATAGCTTCAATATCAGTCGCATTACTCCATAGCAAAATTCCATAAGACATTACGCTATAAAAGTAACTAAAATACACTAATCTAGCTGTCTCAACATCTGTGAGACTTCTAATCTTTCTTACAGCATATGCTGCAGAACTAAATCTGCTTGCTTATTTAGATATATGGGGGCCCCATTGAAGTTTCGCGTCAATAGTTATACCGAGAAAAACAGTGGTATCCACAAGACCCAACTCCTCCCCATTTAACAGCACATTGGTATTCTATTATTCTATTATATATTATATATATTGGGATAAGACTATAAACTAAAATCTTAAATTGTTTTCTTAACGTAATTTACGTCAAGGATTTGGTGATGGACACAGCGTTTGTTGTAAAGATGGCTAAATAATATGCACCTAAGCATGTCATCTCTGCATTATTTTCCCTCTGTCACGTATTGCGAAGCCTACGACGTCATGATTAGTATTTTCTTAGGCTGCCACTAGACGGCCAATCTCTTGTAAAGTGTGGGATTACGACATATACTTCACACTATTGGTTAGGTTGGTCCAAAAGTGGATTTATTACGGGTTGATGGAAAATGATTGTCCATAGGGTAAACACTTTTTGCCACGAAAGTGTAGACGTGGTGTTATGCTGCTAGGTACTGCTCGTTCCTCTGAAAAAAAAATGCTGTAATCGCTACACTCCGCTGATGAATTCACAAACGCAATACCGTAGTAATCACTTAAGATTGGGTGGACTGGATGTCCGTTTGTCACTTCAGTTTTATAAAAAAATGTAATAAGGCCAATACCGGCAATTGACTTATACGGTAGAAAACACCGTCTTTAATAATTTACTACGTTACATATATAATCTTAATTTGCTTCCATAAATAGTATATAAATAATTTCATTTCAAGTTAAATAAGAATTTTGCTATTTGAAAATATATAAATAAGATGGTTATGTATGTAATTGATTTAAAAAATTTGATGTCATTACATTATATTTTACTACGATTTTCGTAAAGTAGGTATATTTATTTTGATAGTTTTTAAAAGTTATTCAATCAATTAGTGTCAAATATCTAGCAAAACTTACACCTAACACTACTAACTACTAACTTACAACTAATAATGTATTTTCTCAAATACTTTAAAAGCAATAATTTCTGCTTTACTTAAATTCTTTGTAAAATTTTTCCTCTTTTTTTAGCGTAATAACCCAAAAACCTGAAGCGTTGTATTAGATCCGTGTAAGCGATCTCTTATAATGCTTGTTAGGAACACGAAACGTATCGACGGCAGAGGGCACTAATGACCAGCTTGAATACGCATCGTTAGTACCTGATTCCATATTATAACCATAGGAGTTATAAGATAAATTAAAATTGAAAGTAATTTTTAAATTTTTGCGGTATACAGGGTTATTTTTTTAAGAGTAGCCAAATTTTAAACTTAAGTTCAAATGTATAAATAATGATAAACCGTTATGTAGTTATACATTACCACGCATTCTGAATTTAAAAGATAATAAGGACAGAATGTTTGAGGTTTTTTTATTTAATTTTTCTTCACCATTCGCCTACATTATTTATTTTGAACCTTCTCTGTAAATTTGGTCGTATATTGAAAAACAACCCTGTATATTCAGCACAAGAATGTCTTAGAATACCAGCGTGAAACAGCAGCTTAATGTTACTGTGTTACGTATGGTGAGTGTAGAGAAACAGACAACCAATTTACTGGACACAAAGCATTACATGTTAATCCTCAAGGGTGATAACGCATCTGCATTTTGATTCTTTATCGAGGATAGATGTAGAATATGCCTAACGCCACATCATCCACTTACCATCAAGTTGTCTGTGGGTTCGTTTGTCACCGTTATTTTATAAAGAAAGTTTACCGCTAAACAAAAAACTTCTCCATAGATTTTTTTTTATAGGATAAAGGTGAAAAACGAGCACACAGTCCACCTGATGGTAAGTGGTTGCTGCCGCCCATAGACATCTACATCTATCCTCTATTACAATTCAAAATGTAGATGCGTTGTCACCCGTGAGGACTAAGATGGAATGCCTCATTTCCAGTAAAAAGGGCCTCCGGCCACCTGCACTCACCAAGCGAAACGCAGAGGTAAACCTCTACTTCACGCTGGTTTTCTGTGAGGTCGTGGTACCACCCCGGTTCGAGCCGGCCCATCCGTGCGACAGCAAAAACTGCCGCGTGGCTCTACCACTGTTAAAAATTGCCTCATAGGGAGAATATTTGCTAGATGGTTGACATTTAAAATGTAATATGAGAATATGTAGAAAATGGGCTTACATTCACATTTAAATTACATAAAAATAATATTATGATTTTATCGTTCTTGGTAGTGAATGTGATCTTAACTTTTTGATTTTGTTATTAATAAATTGAAATAAAAATACAAATGTTACAAATTATACTTCTCAAATTCTACAAAAAAAAAGAATGAAGTAATGATGAGTCTTTTTAATTATTGAATCAAAAAACATATATGCTTTTTTTGAAATAATATTGTAGTGTTAAATAATATACTATAAGAGTAGCATGACGAAGAGAAGTCAACAATAAAGCACAAATTCTCCACTTCGCATTTAAGATGTGGGTAAGTAATCCATCCATATCTTCTTCTTATACATGTATAAAAATTATTCATCAGATTCCGGTACTTGCACTTGCGCGAAGGCTAAAGGCATAGTAGAATTAACTTATAATGAATGGCGTGAGTATCATACCATTTCAATGAATGTATTATCATTCCTAATTAAACAATACAACTCTTTTAAATTATAATTAATATTTCCACGAATATTTTTTCTTCGGCAGCAATACGTCTAGTACTAACTAGTATGTTATAATAACATAACAAAATTGGAATTAGTAACGTGTGCAAAAGTTAAACCTAACCTAAACCTAAGTTATCTAACTAAAACTACTTCAAAATGAGCATCCACGTTATTCAGAGATAAAAATTAAATATTACTAACGTGTAACTAACTTACTTGTTCAGATTTTCAAGGTATTCCAACAGACAGACAGAAGTAAATAAAATGCTATGTTATTTATATTTTATTACAAGGAATTGGATAATTAATTACAAAAATATTACTTGTTTTGAAAGGACAAAAACGGTACATTTTACACGTAATTTAGCAATTCGCACTCGTTAAGGATCCACCAACGCGTCCATATAATGGTCTAACATTGTTTTACCTGTCGGCCTCCTTACGTGTTGCGATGTTTAGTAAACACGTTAATATTGTGTAGTTGACATTTGATAAGGTATTTTGGGCTACAAAATATTTTTGTTAGGTCATTTTAATTACTGATAGAAAGACATCTATCTTGATTAAAAATCAAAGTGCAGATGCCTTGTTAACATTGAATTTTAAAATGTTAAATTACAGGAGTTAATTCCTCGTTCTCCCTTCCACCCCATTATTGACGACGTATCACGAATTTGTAGCAAACGACTTACTGCGTTTGTCGCAAAGGACTAAATTAATTTATCAGCCGCGTCTCTCTTTCCTTTAAATATGGATTTCAAGGTAACAATAAACATTCTTTTATCAAGCTGTAAACTGTCTCATACACTTTACTAATGTATTAGTTAATAGTTAAGCACTGGCTTATGAAAAAAAAAATATTACTTCGCTGTGGGAACTCCTTAAGAATCGATTCTCATATATAAGGCCGGGATATGAAAGTTTATGGGGAGTAAAATCAAACGTTACGTCATGCGTTACGTTATGTAAGTAATCATGTTTTCATCACTATGCAAAGTCGTGCGCAATTTGTCTTGCGCAGCCCCCAGCACAGAGTAATCTTGGCTGTACTACTTTATGTAAACGAATAACAACTGTCAACCAATTCCTTTCTTCTAAAAATTTATGGCTTTACATATATCTATTTTAGCTGAAGTGTATTATAATGTTGACGTTTATTTCTTTGACAATTTTTAAATTAGAACTATAAAACTTATTGAATAGGACCACAAAACTCTATATGACTACATTATTTAATTTTAGGATATTTTCATTTAATAATTACATTTATTATATTATTATTATATAGTAAATTATTATGTTGTTAGTAATACAAATAAGATTATTTTATGTAAATGTAATTATCAGAAATATCCATTGTAATTAATAAAGAAAAATGGATGGCTGTATTTTTATTATATTATTAAGACCTATAGTAACCCATATATAGCAAAGGAATAAATGAATTTGAATTTGAATTTTATACATTTTGTAAAATTCATATACGACATCCAAATATACCAGTATCAGTGAATAAAATATATGAAAGATGTGCTGAAATATATTGCTACTATTTAAAAAAATCTGAATAGGAGGAAGAGGTAGGTTACAAACGTTTCAGTCCAAACGCGACCGTAACGCGGGGGTGGGGTAATAGAGTGTCATCTTGACGTAATAAATGATCACTCAGTCCCCGACGGTAGGTAAAATTCTTCCTCGCAGCCCTGTTTTTACATAGCCCATCAAATTACTACCCTTTGTACCCTTGCAACAATACCATAAACCCTGTCAAAGGCTTTGTACCGATGATATTGTGAAATATTATATGACAGTAAATTAATAGCGTGAAACCCTTGCCAAGCGGATTGTGATGAAATTAAAAATATATTTTTAGTTAAAACGTGTAAGCCCTATCCCAATTTTAATACTAAGTCTTTTGTAAAAGTGTCTCTTGTTGTGAATTTTTATAAAAATAATAATTTGGTACTCTTTAACCGAAGACAAAATAGTGCCAAAATAATGCTCCTTCAAGAGATATTAAGTCGTAAAAACTACTTTAAATAAAAGATTATTTCATGATAACTTTGATTCTCCAAATGCACCTGCCACAATAGCTCATCACGGCTATGGGTTAGCTGGTAAAGAATATCGACAGACAATAAGTTCGCCCATTGTTATCTTAGATATAAAGTAAATAATTTAAAGAAATAAGGTCACGAAACGGAAATGATACTACATACTAAGTGAATAATAATTTATTGCCATGCCATTTTAAATATTAATTGGCATGTTTTACACCTATATTGTCTCCATCGTCGTTATTGTGTAACGGAGAAAAGAAGACACACATCCCTTATTGACAACCTTCTACATTACGAATGCAGTCTTTCACATGTCCACATCTCAACATAGGTCTGCTCCAAAGAATGCTACAAAATACTGTCCCAAGATCGCTGAGGCCAAATTTTAAAAATATTTTATTTTAAGAATATATATTACTATCAAAACTTTGAGAAAGACTTGATCAACAGACATACATCGACAGATAACGAAGTGATCCCAAATTTCAGCATGAAATACTAATGATATTGTAAAATAAAAGTTCACGCAAACAACGCCTTAAGAAAAAGATAGTATGGCGTGATATTTCTAGGAGGGGTTTTCACATCCTCGAAATGGTATTTATTCAGAAATGCAAGTTTCTTTACTATGTTTTCCTTCAAAACCGAGTACGTGGCAAATAAGCACTGAAAATTGCCATTATCAATTACAGTAGTGCCAAAGAAAAAAATCTTCGTGAAGTTAAAATCTACTTGTATAATCTTATATAGGCAACAGGAAGCGCCGCACAAAGCGGAGGAAATTGCCTATCAGAAACTGGTAGTAATCAGAACGGTGCGTAGAGCAATCTAACTTCGCTGTGGACGTTATATCCCCGCTTAATGAGATATTTCGAGAGACTACTTCGTTGGGAAATAGAGATCGCTGCGGCGGCATCGGACGCTGTGGTAAAAGACTTTGTGGGAGTTGCTTTTGTGGGCTTTCAAATTCTATGGATCGCCTTTGATGATATAAACGTTTACGCTTAAATTGTTATCAATTTTCATCTACATATTAATTAAAGCTAAAATTCTTGAATTCTAATTTCAATTTAGTTATTACTTCTTCAAATATTAATTGCCATGTATCTAAAGAAGCTGTAGTGAATCATCACTCATTCTTAAGTTCTTTAATTGGTTTTAAAGTAATAGCTTTTTATTATGTTAGTTTATACATTTACGCAAATGTGTTAAAGTAGATATTGACTTGATATTATTATTATTTTAATCATGTAAGAATAATGTAAGAATATTCACTAACCTATTTTAAAAACCCATATTAACGGGATAAATCCCGTGGGTGTCGTTAATGGCAACGAAGGGAATGGAACAAAAAATGGGCAGCATCATTTTTCCATTAAAAACTCAAAATAATAAAAATAAACCGGCCAAGTGCGAGTCGGACTCGCGCACCGAGGGTTCCGAACAAATCCGTAGGTTAAAATTATTAAAAATATTTTTATTATATGATGTAACTAAAAATTTATGCGTTTCGCAATTTTTCCTTTATCTGTGCTATAATAGGTTGCTTCGTACCAAATTTTAAGATTCTGAGTTCACGGGAAATACCCTGTAGGTTTTGATTCCCTTGCGGCATAATATTTGCGGCATAAACGGCTGTATCTTTTGATTGCGTTGGCTTAGAAGCTTAATTTTTTCACAGCTCCAAGGGACAGTAGACTTGAGTATTTGATATGAATTTCAGCTTGATACCTCCACGCGTTCCTGAGAAAAAGGGTCTTGACAGACAGACAGACAGACAGACGGGCAACAAAGTGATCTTATAAGGGTTCCGTTTTTTCCTTTTGAGGTACGGAACCCTAAAAACTGCCGTTACCAACCCACCTGCCAAGTGTGGCAACTATGGCAGATATCCTCTTATGAGGCAATCTATGGGGGAGACCTATGTTCAGCAGTGATTTTTTAATAGGCTGTGATGGCGATGATGATGAACTTGGTTATGTAATTGAGAACTTTAAATCGATTCCATATAAACATATTTACGGTTTCGTTACTCTGAAGGGAATATAAATACATAATTTTCTATATAATTCATTTGGTATTTTAGATTTATACTCAAATTAAACAGAATTTTATATGCGATTTAAATAAGTTAAAAGTTTTCCAGTCTCTTCCATTGCATCATATCGTCGTTAAAAGTGTTCAAATATTGACAAACTTTCCGTTTGCGATGAAGCGGGCGGTTCTACGCTCAACTTTTACATGTCTTAGATAAATTAAGATTCCGGTTAGTGTTTTAAAACAAACATTTCATCAATGCTAGTTTTATTTGGAATAACTTTTCTATGTTAATTTGAGTTACTAAATACTAAAAAGAAGAAATTGTTTTCAATGCAATGAAAAAAATAATCAATGACTAAATATATATGTTGCTTGAAAATTTACGTAAATCAAATCTAAAAGGTATGGTATTTACGTAAAAACTACTAGAATATCTAATATATAAAAATAAATGTTTGTATGTTTATATTTTATGCGTTGCCATACCGTTCATCAGATTACGCTAAATCATTGTCAACTTTTTGCTTGCACCAAGGAGGGCACTTCCGTGGAGGTTATAGGCATATTAGATTTAACTTACAGTAGGTGGCGCGCGTGTCGTACTGATAAAGTTATATGAACATTTCAGTATATCATCCAACTTCAATGAACGAATTATCATACCCAATTATACAATATTAAAACCATATTTCCGTAATTATTTCTTCTACGGCAACAACGCATCGGAGAATGTTGTTAAATAAAAAAAAACATGTCAACGTCAAAAAATAAAAATAAAACTACAAGTGAATCCATAGTTGTAACTGGTCTGATGAAACAGAACATCAAGGCAAAAATTTTGTGAATAATTTCACGGAATATCACCGAACGAATAATAGTAAAGAATGCTTTTGTGCTCCCTGTGGCACGACTCATAGATGACATATTGCTTTACATATTGCCGTTTGCTTATATATGTATGTTATAAACGTACCACTGTTTTCTTTGCTTAAAGTGAGATCGAGAATACTCGTGTAAATGGAAAAAATATAATAAAATTAAACATCACACATCTATTAAAACTTATCCCTAGTTTACTTCTCAACAAACTACTCCACAAGCTCAAAGTCGCTCACCGAGCGATGAAAGAGCTGTGTTCGGAGTATCCCTTTTAGATAAAATTCGAAATGAAAAAATCCGCCGGACAACCGAGATTTAGAGAACCAGTTTACAAACACGGAAGTCTGTGTCAGTAACACAGACTTCCGTGTTTGTAAGCTGAAGTGAAAACCGGTGGAGTAGACGTGTTATGGAATGGAGACCGCGTCTACGCAAACGCAGTGCGGAACGTCCCCTGACCAGATGGAGCGACGGTCTTCGCAAGGTGGCTGGTAGAAACTGTATGCATGTAGCGGCAGATCGGGCTAAATGGCACGCCTTGGAAGAGGCCTATGTTCAGCAGTGGACTGCCGCAGGCTGATGATGACGACGATGACTAGTTTACTTCTAAACTAAGGTCAATACATACTCATATTCATCATATATCATATTCTCAATGCTCAACTGTAAATCGCCACCATTTGTTTCTTTTTTGCATTTCTTATCAGGTCGCCAATTTTTTTCAAATACCATTCTAAGCAATAAGAACTGTACCAGAATTTTCACCTAAAAGAAGAATTTTTAAATAAATTTTAGAAATTTAGTCTGTATTACTCTTTATATTTTCATTGTGAAATAAAATATTCATGATTTGACTAAAATTTATTTTCTTGGTATTCTTTTGAAATGTGATTCCTAAAACAATAATCTTATTATGAAGAATAAACTCATTCTCTTGTAATATGAACAAAGTTCTCAGATTTAGACAAAAGCAGATTAAATAACAATTCGACGTTGGTTTTTCTATGATTCACTTATACTTTTATATTTTCCTTAATATTCTTCACTAGCATATATAAATTCACTGCTGAAAATAGGCCTTTTAAGGCAGCTGCTTGAGGTAACCACGGAAGATTTAAAAGACGCACTGTGCTTAGTTGGCAAGTTGGTACGCGTAAAATCCAATCTGTGGGATTTTAATTCGCCACTTTACGAATGGATGTGGTCTGTATGCGTTTCAGTCCTGACCACAGGCCTCCTTCCATTTTTTATAGGGTTATAGGGTAAGGAAGTGTCCACCGTTGCCTTGTTCGCGTGTTTGTGAACTTCACATATTTTTATAATATTATTTTGATTTTGCAGTCAGGTTTCCTCCTAATATTTTAGTTTGTCAGTGAACAAGTGGTGGTATATGAGCCTAAAATTTGCAATTAACATTATCATTGGTGCAGGCGAGGATTGAACTGGGGTTGCTCGGTTACTGTGAAATTTTCGGCGTGCACTTAGAATCTGAGTTACTGCAACTTTATTATAATCATAAACAATATTTATTTATCATAAAATTTGCTATTCCGAGAATGCACATTCTTGGAATGACTAGTTTGTATTACTCGGAAGTGTTGTTGATACTTATTGATGATTGGTGAGAAAAGAGACAATAAACTGTAAAGATCTCATCTGATAAATCACAAATTTGTAAAATTTCTACATCTGTCCTCATTGCATCCTTGTCTTTTTTGAAATATTTTTTGAGATTGGCTTAAACAGAATATTGTTACAAAATCCGATACCAAACCATTTTACATCAAAATTACTGCAAAACTTGCTCTGTCGGTCTCGATTCGAAAACATTCCACCAAAATATGTAATACATCCTCTAATTGGCTACATACGTCATAATTAGGGGATTCCACCTTCCCTATCAAAAATGCAAAGCTGTTCAATGGTATTGTATTCCGATCGAATTCCTAAAGCTTTAAATATCGGCTCTGCCTCTATCTGTGCATTTCACCCACGAATCCTTGTCTGTCAGTTTGATGCACATTGTACATATAATTCATTATCATTATTTTATGGATCTAATAAAATATTAATGCCGATTTCAAGGCTAGTTCAATTATACAAAACCGAAACGAGTATCCTTAGTAACATTATAGTCGGAATATTCAAATTCTTTGCCATATCCGATAATACCGCTCTCATGCAAAATGCATACAATATCATTCTTTGCTTCATACGCGAATGCTTTCCGGGAGTAATTCATGTAAAACTGGCTTTATTTGACTTTTATGCGTTAAATTTTTTATGTATCTTAACCAACGTACATTTTGCTTTTGAATTACCGTGAACAACGTCATTTATTATCGATAATGTGCTTCCTTCTCTGTTAAAGTAATATCCTGTGCTTTAAATAGAAAGGAAAATAATTTGGTTTATATGCAGGTACCCTTTAATGTAACATGTTTATATTTTACTATATTTTATGAGCGTTGTAGGAATACAGTTATAGAAGTTTTTTTTTAAAACTTCAACCTTACATGAACTAAATGCAATTGTATATATTGATAGGTGGACGAGGGTCTTATGATTTATTAATGACCGTAAATGTCATTTTAAACCTTCCTCATTCTTTTTAATCACCAGAAATTTGTTTACTGCTGGAGTACATAGCAAGCGGTTTGGCGGTCTTAATGCCAGACTTTGCGCACCAGCGACTGTGACGCAACAAGATATTCATGTAATTTCCAGAAGTAACCTTTGTGATACCCGTGAATTGCTGGAGTATGGGGTGATAGATATTCACTTTTGCTGATTAATAAAACTGCCGTGTCGTGGTGGGTGTATACGTGAAATAAGTTTCTAGTTGTAAGAATGTAAACGTCCATACACTGGAGGCGTATTGAAATAAATAAATAAAAAAAGAAAATATTTATTTCGCGTCGTAATCACAATCTCTTATTGTACATAGAATAATTCCCTTTTTAAACATTATTAATTTAGACACATTTAGAACATTATTACATGGATTTAGGTACGAGTAGTTATGTGTGCAGTAAAACTTTACGGCAAAAATTGAAATGTTTCTTTTAATTTTAAAGAATGAATGAAGCAAGATATTTGCGTTAGTGAGAAGATTAGAAAAAAGTTGAGAATGGTTTCAGTATCATCTGAAAAGTACGTAGTGCGCTGTCCATCTTTCTATGTTGGTCTGATGAGCCCGCATAGAATAAGTACATATTTTTATGATCCATAGAATAACTGTTTTGGTTCATTAATGCAATTTTTTAACTCTAGTGGGAATCGTTGTTGATTTCATTTTGAAGTTTCACGTTTGATATCGTTGCATTGTGGACATGTATCAGTATCGATACGTAGTATTAATTTTCAGATTAAAATGAATACCAGCTTAAAATAGCAGCTTAATGCTGCCGTGTTATGTATGGTTTGTGTAGAGAACCGGAGACCCTTTTTAATAGAAACGAGGCATTCCATCTTAGTCCTCAGGGGTGACAACGCATCTGCATTTTGATTTTTAATTGGGGAGAAATATAGCTGTTTATTGCCCACAGCACCCAGTTACCATTAGGAGAACTGTGTGCTCGTTTGTCACCCTATTTCTATAAAAAGGGAGTAAAGTGTATGCACTTGTGATATCGCCAGGAAGTAACCAAAATGACTCAGTACTATTTACAAGTCACGAACTTATTGTCTTGCGCCTCGTGTACGTAGATAAGAAGCGATACGAACGATTATGACAAAATGTTCAAATGTTTCATCCCGCGGAAAAGGGTTCGTTAGATTTCAATTGCATTAGCGTACCCTTAACCGTGCGAGATTAGGTAAATGGATCACTAATGGACGTTCACAAATATCCTTAACTGAAGAGGCCCGCAATTGCTTCCCCTTTGCTTACGAGGTAAATGTCATATGCCATGTTCATAACATTCTCCGCTTGGCTTTGATTGTTTCCAAAGTATTAAATAAATTATTCACTTCATTTATCTTTTTTAACGTGGTAGAGCCACACTGCTGAGCTGCGCCCGAATGGGTCGGCTCGACCTGGGAGTGAACGCTCTCATGTAATAACAGCAGCTAAAAGCAGCTATGTTTCGCATAGAGAGTGTAGACAACCAGCGATCCCTTTTTACTAGAAACGAGGCATTCCATCTTAGCTCTCAGGGGTAACAACGCATCCACATTTTGATTCTTAATCTAGGATAGTGAAGATGTCTATCGGCCGTAGCATTCACTGATTAGGTGGACTGTGTACTCGTTTGTCACCATTATTCTATAAAAAAGTTGACTAGTAATGCGCTTAAAGCGCTTTCTTAGCGTTTCTAACTAATTAAGCATTATTTACGACATTTAGGAAGTCACATTTAGTAGTTAATTAATATTACAAACAGTATCAGATTATAGAACAAAAAGCAGTAATAAACATATTTAGCTGTGATTAAACTAATCGTGACACATTTTGCTAAGAATATTGTAGACTTTGTTTGTTTATTTAACACCATAACAGCAGTACAATATGTATTTGTCATTCATTTATTCGTACCAGCCTATAAAAGTACAATGCTGAATATAGGCGTCCCCCAAAGATTGCCTCATTGCCTCTAATTATAAAGGGCAGCGATTGTCAACCCGCCTGCTAAGCGTGGCAACTATGGCAAAATTTATACATATTTATGTATAATAATTATGAGGCAATCTAGGCCCCATAATAGGCTCAATATAGATTTTGGTTTAGGAGGCCTATGTTGATTAGTGGACTGCTAAAAGATAAAATGGAAATAGAAATAAACGAAGAAATCTGTTAATTACGAAATATTTTCCCGATTTCCGGTACCGTCTATATTTAACCGTCCAATCAGTTATTGGCCGATACAATTTGTGTATTTATTCTGGGCTCCTTAATGATAGCCATTCAAAGGTAACTGAAGCCTTATTCGTTTGAACTTAAAATAATTTAGATGAAATAATTGGAAATTTCATAGAATTTCCACTTGTGATCATGCTCATTTTGGCAAATCGGTAACATTTCATTATCGGTTTTTTGGCCTACTACAAAAAATGATTAAAATGGTCAAAATTGATTGTCATTTTTTTGTACGTATTTTACGCGACATCTTCGCCAATTATGAACCGATTCTGATAGTTCTTTCTTTAAGTACGCTATACATCAAGTGTTACCTTGTTTAAATTTTAATTTTTTTAATGCTACACATTCCAGTTGTTACATTGAGGTGTAATATTGTTTAGTTTACTCAAAAGACAAAAAAAATTACTTTAAATAAAATTATAAATCGAAACCAAAAAAAAACAGTTAAAAATAAAACTTATTTCCTACACTATAAAAATAATTTCCACTGCTAGTAAAAAATTGTATCGAAAAGATACAGTCCCGTCTTGAGAAGTTATTAAATAAGTGCAAATTATTTTGTTCTTTTATATTTTTCCGAATTGAAAATTACCTGAAAATTGTATTACTCTTTTAGTTTTTTGAAGTCGGTTTTAACTTTTGTTTTAAATTCAATTTTTCAATCGCCTAACCATATATCTAACCGGTATTTAAATGCGGAGAAATGGTCGGAGATGTATTTTTGTGGGGTTTGTTACAGTATAAAATACGAGTGTCTTCTCCTTCTTTTCTTGGTTATTTTAAAAATAATTCATCCAATATCATACTATAGAAATCATGGTCTAGAAATCTTTAGTAGTTAATTTTAAGACGTTTGTTACGTCATGCAAACGTCTGAGAACACACAGAAGTCATTAAACAAAGCAAATTTAAGGACTCTTTACTCTTTAAAACTGTCAAGTTTGTATACTACAAAAGTGAGATTAGCGTTTAGAGAATTGAACTAATATATCTGTTAAGCGCTACAGCTATTTCATTTTATATTTTTAGCTTCAGTATTATTTTAATGTAAACATATTATCCTCATTATTATTTTCTGTAATTTTTTCTAGTGAAGTTTTAAGATACTTGCTTCAAAATGTGTGGGTGTGACTTATATTTAGAACCATAATAGGTAATGACATATGTTTTTTATCCAAAACAGACATTTCAATTCAAACAGAAGAAAATAAGTCCTCAGTTAAAGGAGAATTCAGAGAAAACTACCAAAATTTAGTTAGTAATCCATTGAAAAGTCTTAACTAACAAACATTCCAATTAAACCAACCCGGTCTTTATTAAAACGGCTCTATAGTTCAATGGGCCCCAATTGCGAATCTACAAAATAGTTGGTTAGAGATATTCAATTTATATTCATTATAAAATATGGCTGTGCGTTCATAAAGATCTCGAGTGGGGGGAGTTACCATAGATACAGGGGGACGTTGCTATAGGTGACTCCAATTGCCTCGGCATCCGTCGGGTTTCACCGTTGTATGGTCTGAGTATCATCGAACAAAGACTTTGTGTAAAATATATTTTGTTATTACGATGAGAAATACCAATAAAATTCTATGATTTGTTTTCAACATTTATATTGCTAACGTATTTAATCAGCTTACATATTTTTAACAGACGTTGTTGAACATGAATACCCAGCTTAAAATTTATTTTCATTTGAATGGAAAATGTGTTTTACTGTTTAAATTATTTCAAAATTGTATGTATATTTTGCTATTGATATTGCCCAACTTAACATATAAATTAATAAATTATGTGTAAATTACAAAAGCATTATATTTGATAAGAGTAGGTGACAATTTTACCTTTGTGTTAGTACGTAATCTTTCACACTATAGTAAAATGAACCAGAAGGTGTGTATGTAACTTTAAAGCTGAACATCAAAAACAATAAAACATGTTAATTTAACTTATTTAACTGTTGATGAATATTAAAAATTAGAATAGTAAAATCAGACTAGTGCAACATATTTTAAATAAAAGTTTAGATTTATCTATTGTAACATTGTTACAACTTGTATTTAATTAAGTTGTGAGACGTTTTGCAATTGAAATTGACGATGCTCAGAAATGACATTTAATTAATTGTTATAGTATTATTTCTTTTTATTATTATCTTTAGTTAAATTCTGCGACTAATTATTATCAAATAGCTCACAAAATATTTTACATTACTGAAAAAAATATTTGCATGCCTATGTAAATTAAGCAAAACGTGAGCGCTCGTTCCACATGTTACGAGTAACAACCTCGTATACCATTTAATACGCAAATAAAGATGATTTTTTTTCCCGGGGGACACAGAATTCTCATCTGGTTGGGCTGTATAAAATATATAAAATAAAATTAAAAATAAATAAAATGTATTCAAATTATATATACTAAAATAAATAACCCAACCAGATTATTATTATATAAAAACGCCTAAGCTCACTATAATTATACGTCTTCAGTAACGTTAGAATATAGATGATTTTGGCGACCTATTAAACATTTTAAATTATATGATAAGGACTGAATTCTCATTATTCAGACAAAAGTTATCAAATAAATTATAAACTAGCGGAATTTAAAATAAAAGAAAACATTGAATGTTGTATTCATACTACTGTTATTTTTAATTTGTTTATGTTGTATTTTATCCCATGAATAGCTTTTATTACGGTGATTGGAAAATCGCCCCCCTATTTTTATTTATTGCAAAGCGTTTAGTTTAAAATATTTTTAATAAAATTATAATATTTTAAAATAAAATTGACTTCAATTATCATTATTTTTATGTACGAACCAAGCTGCAGCTATATTTATAATATAGTTGTAGCACGAATGGGTCGGCTCAACCGGGGAAGGACCACGCTCTCACAGAATACCAGCGTAAAATAGCAGCTTAATGCTGCTGTGTTTCGTATGGTGAGTGTAGAGAACTGGAGACCTTGTTTTACTGGAAAAGAGGCATTCCATCTTAGTCCTCACGGGTGACAACGCAATTTGCATTTTGATTTTTTATGAGGATAGATGTAGATGTCAGCCTATTTCTATACAAAAGGAACCATTGCAAAAATATTTTCTAATCGTCACCATCATAACCATAACAGACCTTACAAATTAATACTGAACATAGTATGACCAAATAATGTGACAAAACACGACCCAAAGCTACCGGAATCCATCGACCTTTAGTATGTCTTATCAAGTCGTCACTACAATCTAGGGGGTCATCACACCATTCACTTAACGGCAAGGTGCTGTCACTCGAAAACACTCACAAATTAATTAGAATTAGGCGTTACTTTGCGGAAATCCATTACTATAAAGTTGGAAAAATTTCACTTACCCAATATCCTCTCAATAAAATAAAATGTTGTGTCTTACTTAGTTTGAAGAGCACCTGGCCGCCCTCCCTCAATTGCGGTGCACTATCCCCGTCACTACTAATCCCAGCACCACTACTACTACTACCACTGCACTAGGAAAAAAACACACACCGACGATAATACGACACGTGTTTCGTCTCCACACGAAGCATCCTCAGGTTTAGGATACTCTGCGTCTGGTGAGAGTAGTGGTGCTGGGATTAGTGGTGACGGGTATAGTGCAAGCAATTTAGGGAAGGTGGGAGGTGCACACCAAAATTGGTAAGATAGATCATTTTTATTGTAATAAGGGATAAAGGCAAAGTAAAATATTTCCAACTTCACACACTTATTATCTAACAGAAAAGTTTTTACTAACGGATCGCGTTGATCAACATTTTTTTTATTAGAATTTTGAATACTTTCGGCATATAGGGTAACGTGTATATTATAGGACATAACTAACTGCGGCAAATTCTCTAGATTTCGAAATTACTTTTGAATTTGGAATCAATAGGAAGAACTCCTTTGCTGTATCGGCGTCCATCTTGCTACCGACGATCTCTTTATATGTACATGGGAAATTGCCTATTGCCATATCTACCGCGCTGGTATCAGATCAAACACGATTTTTTCATAAGAACTCAGAATTCTGCTAAGGATGATTGTTAGCTTTTATTATAGAATAAGTACGACAAACGAGCACACAGTCCACCTGATGGTAAGTGGAATCTTTGGCCTATAGACATTATGCTCAATTAAAAATCAAAATGCACATGCGTTGTCACCTCTGAGCACTGAGATGGAATGCCTCGTTTCCAGTAAAAAGGGTCTCCGGTTTCACTACAATCACCCTTGCAATGTCGTGGTGCGTGGTCCTACCCCAGTCGAGACGACCCATTCGTTATGCAGCTAACATATAGCAAGCAGCATGGCTCTTACTATGATACAACTTCAATTAATAGTTTTAATACACAGAATATTCATGTAAATATTCTGTGCAAACGTGGTTCATCCCCGATCAAGCCCATCCATTCATACTGTAGACATAATAAAGATGCAACGTGGCGCTTCCACGTATAAAGTTTTGTATTAATGTTTGGGCATGACCACACTATGGCAAATATCTCCCCTATGCAGTCTATGGAGAAGGCTATATTCGGCATTAACCTTTTGCTAAGCTGTAATAAAAATTATATGACTACGCTATAAAAGTTCTAAAAATCCATATTTAGTTAATACAGAGTACTAGAGTAATAGAGACACCTACTACCGACGTGGTGTGTGTGTCTGTGTGTGTTTGTGTGTGTGTTTGTGTGTGTGTGTGTGTGGGTGTGTGTGTGTGTGTGTGTGTGTGTGTGTGTGTGTGTGTGCGTGCGTGTACGTGTGGCGTGTGTATCTATTCATTAATTGTTAGTAACATTTTGTTTGATCCATGAAATTTAATCGTTATCTTGTGAAAACTCGTCTTTACGAAGTGCTTCTCCTCAAATATTTTTCATTACATTTTTGAAGTCTAATTAATATTTGTAGATGTTTAATTAACATTTGTATCTTTTCCATTCAGGTCAGAGAATTTTATCAACGGTTCAAACAAGATAATTGTGGTATAATTCACATGCACCTATCGGAGGCCAAAAGATCTTTTTGAAATATCCTTTAATTAAAAAACTTCGCAAACATCTGCGCTATAAAACAAAAATGATGTGTCTTAACTAGTATGAAGAGCACCTCCCGCCCTCCCTCAATTGCGTGCACTATCCCCGTCAACACTAATCCCAGCACCGCTACTCCCAACACCACTACACTAAGCAAGACACGCCACTGACGACAATACGACACGTGTTTCGCCTCTACACGAGGCATCCTCAGGTGATGTAGATTCTTACGGTGGCTGACCGTTAAGTCACCTACTATACTAGGTAAGACATATCATTTTATTTTATAGCGCGCATGTTTGCGAAGTAAATTTTTTAAAAGCTTTTATATAATGGATTTTCCGCAAAGTAACGCCTGATTCTATTAATTATATCATTTAATTGATTCTTACGACATCCACGGCGCAAAATGGCACCGACCCCATTTCGCGCCGTGCTTAGAAGAATCCATCACAGTAATTGTATTTATTTATAGCATTTAATATATTATATAAATATCTGAAGTTAATTAAGTTAGTTTAGTTTTTTATAGTATAGGATGATAAACGAGCACACAGTCCACCTGATGGTAAGTGGTTGCTGTGGCCGTAGACGTCTACATCTATCCTCAGGCATATAGGCAGATGCGTTGTCACCCGTGTGGACAAATATGGATTGCCTCGTTTCTATTAAAAAGGTTCTCCGTTCTCTACACACACCATACGAAACACAGCGTGTTAAGCTGCCTTTTACGCTGTATTCTGTGAGAGCGTGGTCCTTCCCCGGTGGAGCCGACCCATTCGTGCTACAACTATACGACTAATATAGCTGCAGCATGGTTCTACCACGTATAAAAATTAGTGTGTTATATAATAGTGAAGTTAATTATTAATGTTTCATTATATAACTATTTCATTTAGTTGGATGGTTAGTTATGTAGGTAGGAAATGTCGTCCTAATGCCAATGTTTTAAAGTTTGTGGTTCACTTGGGGATCGTAAAATCTTCTGTCGGTACTAGATACTACGTCAACATTATTGGAATGACTATATAGGTTGGCATCTGTCAATTGATTAACATGGTAACACCACCAGCGTTTTTAAATGATATATTGAAAAAAAGAACAATTCGTCGTTTTCATCGATTTTTTTGTGATGGATAATATTTAATAATTGTAACAAACTGTATTTCGATTTTACTTTTATTTGTCTATTCATAATACACTTATTTATTTATTGTGCTTCTTACGTAATATTAGTAGTAATGGGCGGAACTTGTATGGGGTACTGAGTTAGCTTGACCTCATTTCTTAGTTTTTTTAGAGGTTCCAGCAGAATATTTAGCTTTCAGAGTTTTCCTGCTCGTGGGACCTGTACCAAACTACCTCTTATCATCTCGTGGGTGTTGTTAAAGGTGACAGAAGGAAAATGAAACAGGAGATTGGCGGCAGAATATCTCTGATGACAACTGAAAATTATAAAACAACTACGATTGTCAAGCCGCTTGCCAAGCGTGATAACTTTGGCAAAGTCCTCCCTAAGAAGAAATCTTTGGGGGAGGCCTGTGTTCAATATTGGACTTTTATAGGTTGTAAAGATGGAATGGATGGAGGGATGGCACCTGTCTAAGGGACTTACTGATTTTGTTGCAAAGAAGATGGGTGAACTGTCATATTATCCTACTTTTATATAAATAAATAAACAAAATAAAAATAAACTCTTCTTCATAACATTTTTACGTACGTTATATACGTAATGGCGCTCCTGATAGCATTTTTTTTCAAACGTTACCCCCTAGGTTTTTCTCCTGTATCGTGGAGGCAGTTTACAAACACAAATTGCACAAGGACAAACATCCTGCCCCGGAACCATTATTTGTAGGCCATACAAATACTTGTTCCGTGCGGGATTCAAACCCGCGGCCCCCAGCGTAGCAACTCATTGCTAAGACACTGCGACACGAAGCCGTAAAATTTGTACTACAAGAGGTATTGGTATACCTAATATATTTTAGGCCGGTCAATATAATAAAAACCAAAATAAGCCGTTTTACGGAAATGTAACAAGAGAACAATAAATATCCTAAGATTCAAGTCAGAACTTAACAACGAGTGTTATGCTTGTTAGCGATATAAACGAAACTTAAATAGTTTAGATCCTTTTACACCTTGGACATTCCGGAACAAAAAGAGCCCTGTCATCTAATAAAGAAGGATGCCGGTATCCAAGTAACCGTTTACCATCAGGTGATCTAATTGCTTGTAAGCCAATTATTAAACGCCCTATTAAAGAACTGCGGATCGATTTTCTTCGAACAAGAGCTGACATGCTAATGAAATATGGCAGAAACAGGTAGCTTATAAAATGGTGATACTGGCTAGGTCATCATAGCCAATCGAGTCCATAATTACATTTAACAATAAAATGTTCAAAACTGTAAATTTTTAAGTAGTATAAAAATGTAAAATACAATATTATTTATGCACTACGTTTTAAATTAAATGATTTTTCTATATTTTGAATAACGTCAGCATTTTTTGCAAATTAGTGTAACTACACTATAACGCCACCTGTTCGTTCTCGTGCGAAATGACTTGGTTGGGCGGCGGCTAGGGCGGGCGGCATCGACACCTAGATATTCCTCGAGTTTACGAGAGATGTCGCTACTGTATCATGCTACATGAAACAAACTAGTGCAGCAACATAACCGTATTCATAGTTTCATGCGAGATGGCGCTCAAAGCTATTTAATGATTCATTCAAAATAAAAATATAGGGCGTTGACCTTATTGAACTTATTATATTTTCATCATTTTAACGTAAACAGCAAGATTTTTAAGCTGAAAATGCATTCACAATCGTTTGAAAAAGATGAATGACATGTTTTGGTATTATTCGTATTTTTGATTCAATACTAATGTCAGCTTTCCTTTCTATATTCTTTTCATTCCTTTTTATATTAAAATAATTTCATCGCATTAAGTATTTATCAAGTTGCATTAATTTTATTATAACGAGACTAGCTCAAACCAACTTACTTTTGGAGGAAAAATATTTACAGTTGAATTAATGGAATGTAAAAAAATAAATCAAAATAACACATTTTATTATGTTAGTTTGATATAATCTGAACTTACAAGTTTAAATGCTATTTTACTTTTGATATTATCTGTAACTGTAATGCAGCCTCTTTAAATCGTTTGTTGGACATTTACCATTGCTATGTAATTTCAACAACCCATTGTTGTTATTTTTAATTTCACAAATAAGTTTATTAGAAGAGAATAGAATAGAAGCATTTTTATTCAATGTAGTAACAAGAATACTTATTGAATGAAAGTCATTTAAGCTTTATCACTGACTCAGAAAAAATCCTGTCCTGGGAATAACTAACATGAAACCAAGTAGGAAATCAAAAAATTACAATTTAACTATTTTAAACAATTAGTATTTAAACGTTTAGAAATAGCATGGTAGCGATCACCTCATTACCAGGAGTTGTTATCAATCATGTATTATTTAGTAGTACAATAACCCTTACTAAACAATTTTGCTTCATTCAAAAATTTTAATTAATAGATAAGTCAAAGCTTATTGAATTAAACAAATTCGTGTATCAGTATATATTTAAATATTGGCTAAAATATTAAGATACTTATAGGATTTTTATACGGTTTTCACCATTATTTAAATATTTTTGAGGTAGCTTGGGGTAAAATCCAGCATGCATTTTATTTATTATGAAGATAACAAAGAACTGTTGGCATTTTGTGATTAAGTCGTGAAAAGATCAGAAGAAGAGAAATAATCCTAAAATACTGGTGGATCGTATACATATGAATACGGGATAAGTCGCTAGAATAAGTATTTTTCAATTTCAAAAACTTAGTCTTACGTCAACAACAAACAAGTGTGCAAAAAAATTTAAATGACTTGAAAATGATCATCGAGATTAAATTTCGAGTCATTCTATTTAATCTCACAACCTATTCTCTTCGATTAAAGTTATGAACAAACTTAAAAACCATTTAATGCTAAGTTAGCCACTTGTAGACCATGGACACCTGCAATCAAATTCAAATAAAAGATACTACAGATATGGTCACACCCGATGACTAAGACTGCATTTTATATTTTATCAGTATAATAGCAGGCTTCATATCCTGTTATTATACTGGCTTGCTACACGATCCGACCCTTACGTGCTACAATCATAAAATATCTGCAGCATGACTCTACCACGTAAAAAAATAAATTAAAAGTTAAATACGGAGTGGAGGGTTTATTACGTCCCCACTAAAATCATAAATGAAAATAAATATAAGCTATTTCATTAGCTTGTGTTTATTTTCATTTATGATTTATATTCAAGGCTGTTGAAGGCTGTTGTATAATGATCTTAATTGAAGATGTAATAAAAACTTATTTATCTGTCGAAGCCTATGGCTGGTAACCATGGGCTTAGAGAGGCTTTGGGTTCAACAATCTTGACAATAACAGTATTTGAAAATTAATAATAAGTGTATGCTAAGGCTAAATCTGAATGACAGAGTGAGAAATTGTGTAATAAGAAAAAAGTGAGGTTTGCAGGATAACGTTGTGACCAGGATTAAGAAAGGAATGCTTCGGTGGTTTGTTCATGTAGAAAGAATGAATGAGGAAAGATTGATAAAGCAAATTTATATTACTGATGTGAACGGCAGAGTCGGAAAGGAACGACCTAGACGACGAAGGTTTATCGACGAAATTAGCGATATATTAAAAATGGGCCAGGTTAGGAGTACCCTTAACCGACGAGCGTGTTTGCGTAGATATGTGGATGTAAAGGAGGCGAGAGAGGTGTTTCAGGATGGTGCCAAATGTATGTTCGTAGTCTCTGCCTACCCCTCTAGGTGACAAGCGTGAGTGTTTATGAACGTATGTATATTTATTGTAAAAAGTAAATTTACAGGTTTTAAAGTTCCCACAGTTGGGCGCTTGCATCCTCTCGTTTCTGAAAGGGTTATGGAGTAATTAGCGTATCCCCAGTAACTACGTGTTGGTTGACTTTATACTGTGCAGGTTTCCATACAATGTTCGCATACTCTGCCGAAGCGTATATGTTTTTTTTATAAGATAGGGTGACAAACGAGCACACAGTCCACCTGATGGTAAGTGGTTGCTGCGGCCCATAGACATCTAAATCTATCCTCTATTACAAATCAAAATGTAGATGCGTTGTCACCCGTGAGGACTAAGATGGAATGCCTCATTTCCAGTAAAAAGGGCCTCTGGCCACCTGCACTCACCAAGCGAAACGCAGAGGTAAACCTCTACTTCATGCTGGTTTTCTGTGAGGTCGTGGTACCACCCCGGTTCCAGCCGGCCCATCCGTGCGACAGCAAAAGCTGCCGCGTGGCTCTACCACTGTAACAACATCCAACCTATAGACATCTAAATGTATCCTGAATAAAAAATTTAAAAGCAGATGCGTTGTTACCCGTGAGGACTAAGACGGAATGCCTCTTTTTCAGTAAAAGGGTCTCAGGTTCTCTACACTCACCACACGAAACACAGCAGTGTTAAGCTGCTATTTTACGCTGGTACTCTGTGAGAGCGCTGTCCTTCCCCGGACGAGCCGACCTATTCGTGCTACAACCATACTACTAATATAACTGTAACATTGCTCTACCACGTAAAAAAAGAAATTTGGGATTCTCGTGTACTATAAAATTTACAGCGAGAGCTACTGTTTAAAATTAAAAAAGACATAAGTGCGAGTCATATTATAAAGTAACTCCAGTAAATAATATAGATTCGTTACATTATTGTGTTAAACAAACCAATACACTTTTTACAAACTTCTTCCCAAAACAACCAGACAGTAATAAGCACGTGCGAGCCGGTGAAACTCTCGTCTACTATAATTTGCCCGCTCGCAGGGTGCCACCGATGTCAGTAGACGCTATCAGAACGACGCGACACCGCCCTAGAGCAGCCCCGCCTGCAATGCACTCGGGTGTCGGACACCGCGACACTTTTACCTTGTGTTTGTTTTGCTATTGGATTCAGAGCCGTGCACTGGAATGTGAATTTAAAGTTCTTTTGTCGTGTTTACTTTGTTGAAAAATTCTTTTAACAGATGCAAACTTTCACACCAAGTTTTGACGTTGAGTTTCCGGTTTATCAGTCAATTTTAAAATCTTAAATTTGTTCGTTTTAGTTACGTTGTCAATGTTATCACCATCATTATTATTATAGCTGCATATAGGCCTCCCCCGAGGAATACCTCAAAGCGAGGTCCTGAGCCACCTGCATCCGTCGATTTCCTCCAACTCTTACCTGGTAACTGGGGGGGGGGGGGGGGGGCTCATGAGCCGCCTGCTTCCCCCCCCCCCCCCATTTTGTGATGTGGGTATCGTAATCGTCGCCTATAGGAAATACCATATAAATCTGATAGCTACCGATATGTGGCAGTATTACATCGCTTCACAATTAGTACCATTCTTTACACCCGACGTAAAATACCCTGAACGAAGGCAGCAGCGTCAAAAATCGAGACGCCTGGTATTATGATCATCATACAGCCTGCCGAGCGTGATTATTGAAGGAAATCCTTTCTACAACTGTCATCTGGACATGGGCCATGTCCAGAGGGCTGTTACGCGCTGATGAGAAATTTTAGAAGAGGTATGTTTTAGGCAATCCTGCTTCTACCAAGATATATCAATGTCCACTAGGCGACTTTGTGAGTTAATGAAAAAACCAATATTTGTATTGCAGAAGCTAAGAAATATAGTTGGAAAAGCTTCACATTGGTACGGAAATAATATTTATACAACCGCACCAGGCAATTTAAATCTGTTATGCAAGGTTAACGTTTTTCATGACGCTATTTAAATTACTTCGCCTCATTCTTAGAAATAGTGTAGTTAAACGAAAAAAAAAACTAATCGAGCTGGAACGGCACACGACGTATCTAATGCCTCGGTGGCTCATTCGTACGGGATTTATACGGGGCGGGCACGAGGAGAATTCGGCCACACCGGACGCAAGTCAAAAACCACACCGATAAACAAACCACGGAACCCAGACAACGTTTGCATATAGAGATTTACCGACGGCTTTTTTGGGCAGGGCCGTGACATAATATTATTTTAGACACGGTCTCCTAGCTTGCACGAAATTTAAAGTCTTCACTATCAGTCGGCATCGGAATTACTTATGTTGGGACCACACGAGCGGTAGACCGGAGGTAATAAATTTGAATGGAGGATAAACTATTCGCCGAAATTTCAACTTTTGGGAAAAGATAAAGGACTAAATTATGACTCGAAATTTTAACGGACTTTTCATTCCAAACAAAAGATAACTCATAAGGAATCGAATTTGTAGGTTTTCTAGTCTGGTATTGGTTTTATTTCTCGGTGTGCATGTATTTAAATGATAAATGAAGATATTTAATTATTCAAATGATTTGAACTATTCGAGAAATTGTTTATTCATTGCTAACATTTATGTTGCAGAAGTGAATGGAAACGCAAGGGACAGCCCTAGATGAAAGTTAATCGACTACATATTATTATAGTTTTTAATATTGTATATAATAAAATATTGTATATTATGATAAGGAAAAAAACTGTTTTTGTATACGTGGTAGAGCCATGCTGCAGCTATATTAGTAGTATAGTTGTAGCACGAATGGGTCGGCTCGACCGGGGAAGGACCACGTTCTCACAGAATACCAGCGTAAAATAGCACGTTAATGCTGCTGTGTTTCGTATGGTGAGCGTAGAGAACCGGAAACCCCTTTTTACTGAAAACGAGGCATTCCATCTTAGTCCTCACGGGTGGCAACGCATCTGCATTTTGATTCGCAAACGAGGATAAATGTAGATGTCTATGGGTCGCAGCGGCCACTTACCATCAGGTGGACTGCGTGCTCGTTTTCATCGTTCCATATACTATAAAAAAAACTGTAAATAATGAATGTTATAACAATAAAACTAATGCATACTTATGTGAATTATGTGTTTATATACATGTTACAATAGTTTTTATCTAATCTTTGTCATTTTTAGGGTTCCGTACCTCAAAAGGAAAAAACGGAATCCTTATAGGATCACTTTGTTGTCCGTCTGTCTGTCTGTCAAGACCCTTTTTCTCAGGAACGCGTGGAGGTATCAAGCTGAAATCAAGCAAATATGAAATACTCAAAAGCATATAAAATACTCAAGTCTACTGTCCCTTGGAGCTGTGAAAAAATCAAACTTCTAAGCGAACGCAATCAAAAGATACAGCCGTTTATGCCGCAAATTTTCGAAATTCGCAAGGGAATGAAAGCCTACAGGGTAGTTCCCGTGAACTTAGAATCTTGAAATGTGGTACGAAGCAACGTTTTATAGCACTGATAAAGGAAAATTGCGAAAAGCATAAATTTTTAGTAACATCATATAATGAAAATATTTTTGATAATTGTAACCTTATATACCTACGGATTTGTTCGGAATCCTCGGTGCGCGTGTCCAACTTGCACTTGGCCGGTTTTTTTGAATTCCATTTCAAATTTCACAGAACAAAATACTTAGGGAATCGCCTGCCTGTCTATCTGTCTGTCTCAGACGTTCTTATCTCAGAATTTTTCAAGCTAGGCTCTAAATCCAAAATAATATGGAAAATTATAGAACGATAGAACTAGCTTTATATTGTTACGATGCTTTCTTACGGCGTTATTGTCACATCGAAGTGCAGTGTTCTTAGGTGTTGTAAGGAGCTGAAAGGTTTGCCGACGATGATTGAATAAAGGAAATTGCTCAGTCAGACCTACGGGTAGCCACCTCCACGACAAAAGGAGGCAACAAAAGGGGCATGGGAAAATTGACAAATGTTTGCAGGCACAACCAATGTGTCTGGTATTTTCTGGCTTTTGGCGCCTTATTACTGCGAGCTAGAGTTATTTTTCGGTATATGGTTTCATTTGTTTTTGTTAAATTCATATAATTTATTTTTATTTCTAACTTTTTTGTAAAATGTCAAAAGAATTTAACATTTTGGTCAAATAATCAATTTTCTTGGTTTTCTAGTCTAGTATTGGTTTCATTTCACGGTGTGCTACGAGTATTTAAATGATACTATTGAAGATATTTGATTATTCAAATGATTTGAACTATTCGACGACATTGGCGAATATGGTTTATCATTGAAGATGAGCCAAATTAAAAGTACCGATATCCGATTTTTCATGAAATGCGTAGGAATATTGACGTGATATTAATATAAAAATGTGTGATATACATATAAAAATTACTGATTAGGGGCGTATGCGAACGAACGATCCTTCACTTATTGATATTATCCTCTCTTGTTTGGACATCTTCGGCGCAGATACATTTCGTTTGTTCGATTTTTTTATACGATAGGGTGACAAATGAGCACACAGTCCACCTGATGGTAAGTGGTTATTGTGACCCATAGACATCCACATATATCCTCAATAAAGAATCAAAATGCAGATACGATTCATCACCCGTGAGGGCTAAGATGGAATGCCTCTTTTTCAGTAAAAAGGATCTCCGGTTGTCTATTCTCCGCATACGAAACACAGCAGCGTTAAATTGCTATTTTACGCTGGTATTCTGTGAGAGCGTGGACCTTCCCCGGTCGAGCTGACCCATTCGTGCTACATACTAATATAGCTGCAGCATGGCTCTACCACGTAAATTAAATTACAATACATGTTAATACCGCTAACTGCGTTTAGTGTCGTGCAGTGGCGGTGTTAGAATATCCACTACCCTAATCAACCCATGAGTTTAGTAAGAGGTACAGAGGGAAACAAACCAAAAGATGGACAGCAGAATCTTCCTAATAAAGACTAAAAATAAGGACAATATGGGGAAACCTATGTCCAGCAGTGGACTTTAATAGGCTGTAACGGTAACGATAAATGCGTTTTTCTTTAAATTTATAATTGAGATGAGAAATATACATTTAGTGTTTATTTTATAATCGACTAATTTTATCAAAAATTTTGAAATTAAATTACCGACATGATATTATATTAAACTAATATACTATAGACTAAAATATCATGTTTATCTTCATCGTCAGCCTGCTTCAGTTCACTGCTGGAGTATAAAGGTGATGAACAAGCACACAGTCCACCTAATGGTAAGTGGATGGATTGGCCCATAGTCATCTGTCTACATTTATCCTCTAATAAGAACCAAAATTGCGTGGCTTAGAAATGAGTTGCTGCGCTGGGGGCCGCAGATTCGAATCCCGTACTGATCAGTTATTTGTAGCCAATACAAATACTTGATCTGGAACGGAACAAGTATTTGTATGGCCTACAAATAATTGTTCCGGGCCTGGATGTTTGTCCTTGTGCAATTTGTGTTTGTAAACTGCCTCCACGATACAAAGAACCAAACAAACAGAAGACTAAGATGGAATGCCTCGTATCTGGGAAAAAGAATATCTGGTTCTCTACACTCATCGTACGAAACACAGCAGCATTAAGCTATTATTTTACGCTGTTATTCTGTGAGAGCATTGTGCTACCCAGGTCGAGCCACACAGTGGCTCGACCTGGTACCACATGTAAAATAAAGTAAAGTAAAGTACCATAAATAAAATATATTTAAATTTACGATATATACAATTTACGAGTATAATGTAATAATTATAATCTCTTTTATTTCACTAAACATTTTACAATTTGCATAAGGTAGGGAGCGTCTTTTAAGCACCTTAAGGCACTTGTGTCAGAAACTCCCGCTCTTCTATAGCCATACAAAACTTTCTAGAAACAAAAGATTACATATTATACAAAAAAAGAAAACTAATAAAAAGTGTTTTAAATTATTCAACAATAAATGTGTGTATGTGTGGGTGTGTGCGTGTGTGTGTGTGTGTGTTTTGTGTGAAAATATTTTTTTTTCACCTTATGTGTTGAAACATAAAAGTTTTTCTGTGCTTTCGTAAGGCAGGGTTTTCTGCCAATTTATAATCAATAGCTTGCAGTCCTTGGTATTTCTACACTAAATATTAAGATTTTTGTTGACAGAATTATAGAGATAGATAGATTGGTTAATGAACTGACGTCTGGCAAATGCAGTTTTAACACAAAAAGAGTTAAGTACAATGTCTTTCGGCTACTACTAAAGAAAGTATATTTAATTTCAAATAGTATGGTCTACGATCTCTAAGAGGTGTAAAACATTTAAGTTTATAATTTAACGCATCAATTTGTCACATATTTTAATAATCTAAACTCTCTCATCACAAAACCTATAGAATTTTCGTGGACCTAAAAAGATGAAATTTGGCATGAAGCAAGATTTTATAGCACAAGTAAAGAAAAAAATTCGAATATCGTTTATTTATAATTATATCACATGAAGAGATTATTTTTGCAATTACGAAAAGGGCATTGTCCGTGATGTAGACGTTGTATGTAAAATATTTTTTTTGATTGTCAAAGTTAAGTCTATCTTTCAATCCAACTTACCTTTTTATTAGAGCAATGCTTGGTGCTTACCCTACCTTAAATTTCAATCATGAATGAACTATTTACCTACATAATTTAGTATATATGGAACCTTCTGAGCGTGAGTACTATTTGCATTTGTCCGGTTTATTCTAAACAGAAAGGTGTTTTAATTCACCTGTGTTAAATTCGAAATGTTTCCGCCTTAATTGATACTTAATTTGAGAACCTGTGGTATTATCTCAAGATTGAATCGTTTGAATCGATGCCTACACTGAAAGGCGTTCTCAAGCACTGTTTGCCAAGAATGCCAGCAAACAATGGCGTCTACGAGTATAGCGTACGAACACAGCACGTCTATATGAGCATTCAATGGAATGTTGATTGGAAAATATTCTATCAGTCATTACCATGCTATTGTATTTACTATAATCTTAAAGTTGTTTTTTTTAAATGAAGAATAACTATATTCTATACTGTTATATGTTTTTATTGATGCTGTAGTCGACTTTTGAATAGAGTTGAAATTACCTTAGTATTATAAGAACACGTTAAAGTAATTATTATTATAAACTCTGTGTAAATAAATAAATATTGTTTATAATGTTTTATGTAAAAATTGCTAATCGTGCAACAACAAGTAATGTTATTGTGCTACCAATGTTAATATAAAACCATTAAAAATGTATATATTTTGTTGTTTTGTTTTGTTTAAAAACTGTTTTTATTTTATGCACTGTATTTTGGTTTTAATTATTAATATTATGATTTTCGATTTTATTTTAGTCTTTATTTTCTCAATTTTACTTGCATTTCTGAAAGACAAAACGTAAACATATTTGACGACTGCTCGTGTACAGGGCACGTGTTATTACACCACGTTACAATGAGTCGGATGCCTGTTTGTTGCTACATTAATGTTAAAAGTTAAAGTTAAATTTACAGCCTACATACGTTCGTAGTAGTAACTGGGCACAGGCTTCCTCCTCCATTTCTGAGAGGGCTTTAGGGCAAGGAAATGTCCGCCGCGCTGCCCAAATGCGAGATGGCGAAATTTACATGTCTTCGGAATATTTTTTCTTATTTCCCAGACATGCATATTTCCTCACGATGTTTTCCTTCACCGTTTAACACATGGTAAATCAGTCGTGGTAGCTCTGGGACTAAGCGCTCGCTGTAAGTTTTACAGTATGAGAGCAACCCGGGTTCGATTCCTACTGGCACCAATGAAATTGTTAATTGCAATTTTATGTGCATTAATGTTAAGGTAATATAATATTCATGTATTGCTATTATGTATAATATAGCTTTAAATTAAGATGTTTTTTTTCTTTCTAATGTAAAGAGTACTATAGTCTGAAGGATATAATTTTAGTGTTCTGTGTCAAATTCAGCATAAACGATAACCACAGAGCACGAGTCATATTGCATTGATAAATCAAACACCCTGGAACAATTACTTATTGGGTACACAAACGTTTGTTCCGATCGGTTTTCGAACCTGAGGTCATGCAGTGCCGCTAATTTATTAGTGTGATGTGTAATTGATTAGATGTGAGTGCTTTAGCACTGCGTTAACAAAAACTTCAGCTTACTGATGCGTTAAGGTATCAGTAAGCTGAAGTGGCAATAGGCTGGCCGTATAGCCCATTTCCACTTCAGCTAACTTCAATACAGACAGTAAAATGTATAACTATACCATTATTATATCTTACGTACGTTATACACTTACTTAAATACGTTTGAACAACTTGTTAAGATCATCATAAGTTACAGTCTTGTAAATGAAGGATTGTAGCATCGTCATCAGCAGGACATCATGAGGTTTTCGTTACGTTTTTTTAAGTCGTTTTTTAACAGTGGTAGAGCCACGCGGCAGCTTTTGCTGTCGCACGGATGGGCCGGCTCGAACCGGGGTGGTACGCGACCTCACAGAAAACCAGCGTCAAGTAGAGGTTCACCTCTGCATTTCACTTGGTGAGTGCAGGTGGCCGGAGGCCCTTTTTACTGGAAATGAGGCATTCCATCTTAGTCCTCACAGGTGACAACGCATCTACATTTTGATTTGTAATAGAGGATAGATTTAGATGTCTATGGGCCGCAGCAACCACTTACCATCAGGTGGACTGTGTGCTCGTTTGTCACCCTTATCCTATTAAAAAAAAGTCAAATATTATGAAACTTAGGTGAAAAATACACGTTAATGGGCTCAGTCACTACACGCTCGTGTATTCCACAGCGTCATCCTGTTTCGACGTGGATGCCTCCTGTCTGATTTTCGCATAGAATGCTATAATACATACATAAAATTTTCGGATACTTCACCACTTACCTTCAGGAGAGATAGAAGTCCGAAACTGGTTTAAAATAGTACAACACTCGCAACGCCATTTGGTTTCGATGTGGATGTCTTCTATGCAAGAGTGAGTTAGCTCTTCCTAAATGCGCTTTACTATCTCCGGATACTTTAGCACTTACTATTAGGAGTGAAAGAATATATATAAATCAATTACTGGCCTAAATATTGTATGCTCTTTCCTTTTACTAGCTTATTATGTATACTTTACTAGCTTATTATGTATGTTGTATGCTTCTTCCTATTACTAGCTTATCATTACTAACTATTACTAAGAGCGTGTAAATGTCTCACAGTTTAGCATGGGATAAACGTTACATTATTACGGGGGTAGTGAAGCGTAAAAGCCCTTCAGTCGCTCTTGTGCGTGTTAACAGATTTCAAGTGTCTTAGAAATATTATATTAAAAATAATAAAAACTAGCCGTGGTTAACTATGACATTGGAACATCGAAACCCCCCCCCCCCCTTGAGCATGGGAAACGTCAGAGAAATTAGTGCTCGAAACGTCAGAAATATAAAATAAGTTAATATACGCTATAAAATCCGCAAAAACAAGTTTTAATTAAATCATGTTTTCCAGCAAAATGTTTCATCGTACGTGGTAAAATATACGGCTATCAAATCTTGCTTGCCTTTTAAGAAACTTAAAAACTACGTATAATCCCGTATTAACCAAAACACTGTGTTTCGCCTGCATTAAGAACCCTATCGACAAGTTCTTCGATCGCTTACTTTCTTTCAAAATTCGGACCCTAGTTAAATAACCAAATTACTTCGTAAATAACTTGTGTGGAAAAATCGTAAAAACTAAAAGAATATACCGTCTACGAAATGCCAAAGGAAAGGTGGAGAGGCAAAAGAGCTTTTATGGAACAACTTTGGCGTACAGTGTCGTACCGACAGCACTACTACTAGGTATGTTTTAAAAGTGTGGTCACAGTATTAGCGTTCATTTCGATTTTATTCCCTATCACGAAAAAAATTGCAGCCATTAAATACGCTTGCTTATTTTGTAGAAAAAGACGCGTCATAAATTTTAATACTAAAATAGAATTTAAAAATATAATGTAAACCTTGAAGAAAAATAACAGTTATTATATATCTTATTTTTAAAAAGTGATAGTTCTAAACACAAGATCCTATTAATAGGAAACGAGTGAAGGAAACGAACGAATAGAAAAAAGGAAACGATCCATTCCATCTTGTTCTCGGGAGTGATTATGCATATTCGCATTTAAATTTTTAGTTAGATATCTGGGCTACAGCACTAACTTACTATCAGGTGTAATTTGTGCTCATTTCTCACCCTTATTCTATAAAATAAATCAAAATTCAATGTTTACCTTAATTTTCAAACATTTTTAGATTATATTGTATGGCTACAGGTATATAATATTAATTCGGATACAGCAGTTTCCACATATTTTACATTTGTGAAATATGTGCTAACCAATCAGAGTCCAAGAAAACCTAGTTCAAATTTCTAATGACATCTATGCAATTGCGAATCGCAATTTTAAAAGCTTATTTTTTTGTTAGCCCCTAAAAATCTACTGCTCGATTTTCTCACATGGATCTCTCCCGGCGTATGGAGAATTGGTGATGATTGCAGTACTAGAGGTATTGTATCTCTGACGGTGTTGCCCGCCACCGATCTGAGTATTATAAGTCCAGAGTAAACAGGATGGTTCCACCGCCATCTTTTTTTTTAAACTGAAGTGACAAAACGAGCTTAGGTTCCACCTGATGGTAATTCGTTATGGCAGCTCTTGGACACCTGCACCCAACTTTCAACAAATTAAGCTACAGATGAGTGGTCTCGTCTGAGGACTTAGATATTTATTATTAGAATACTTGCAGTGACTCTCCATATCTATCCTACGGACCGGAATGCAGTAATGCAATCGACACCATTTGGCGACAGAAAAGGTACGGGAGATAAAGGATTCCTACCTCATAGTAAAGTATCTATGGATATAATAATAGCATGGCTTGTCATCGTGTGACATGGTTCAGCGATTATCTCGGTATCAAAAGTGGGTAAACCCTACAATAGAAGAGGCACATACCTAGCTTGACTTGTGTTGACTTTTACAGGCTGATTATTATAGGAATAATATTTTAACGCAAAAAACTAAAAAAATACACAAATTTTATGGATTGTATCACATCATCATCATCGTCATTACAGCCCTTCACAAGTCCATTGCTAAACATAGGTATATTCCTTGAGGGATGTCTATGATTTTATCACGTTCCATTTCATTAGAAATAAGTTTTGTCAACGATTACTAACATAAATTGTAGCTTCATTCAAACCTAAGTGAAATGAACCACCTTCAGCCTTTTATTAGATTTGAAAGACAGATTTAATAATTAAACAAAATAAAAGAAATAACCTACTTCAAAAACAAAAAAGAATATCGGTATTAAGACAAAATGTATCAAATAATTCAATCCCCGCCTTCAAAAGTTATTAAATAATGGAATTTAAAAGATGGATGGAAATTATTTCATTTATTTATTTTCTTAAAACAGGCTAGAACGTCATTTGTATAGTTACTTTAAAATATAATCCCTTTCTTTACTTACAACCATTTTAAATAATGTTTTTCATCATCATCATCATCCATCATCATTACAGCCTTTCATAAGTCCACTGCTGAACATAGGCCTCCCCCAAGGAATGCTACAAAGCACGGTCCTGAGCCACCTGCATCCATCGACTTCCTGCATGTCTTACCAGGTCGTCACTCCATCTCGTGGGGGGTCACCCTACACTTCGCCTACCGGTACGAGGCTGCCACTCGAGAGGCAGCCAATAAAGTTTTTATGAAAATTTTATTGCAAAAAATGGTCAAGGTGTCGCCTTCTATAAAAAATAATCATTTAAAACTTTATTTTTCTCTAAAGTGGAATTTTTTATTAAAATTTTGATGGTGTAAATAGTACTCTCGAAGTTTAGTCTATTCAATATAATATATAATAATCGGTTTACAATCGACGAAGATATCACATATCAAAATACAAAAATACTGTCGAAAAGTAAACCTCCTTCTATTTGGAAGTCGAAAAATCAGGGCTCTCCTGAAGAACTACTGACTGATTTCTCTTCTGAGCCGCGTCTACATGCCGTTTTCGAGAGTAATTAGGAATCGTCTCGCATGCAGAATCGACGACTTCCACCCTTCCGAACAAGCCGGTTTCCATAAAGGCTTTAGCACTATAAACTACATACCCTTCGGCAAATTGTACAGAAGTCCGAGGAGTACAATTTGCCGCCATATCTAACGTATGTGGACTATGAGAAAACCTTTAATTCCGTCGAAATTTCGGTGGTGGTGCAGTCCTTCTGGCGGTGCCAAGTTGACTGTCGGTATATCGAAGTGCTGAAATGTTTGTACAGTAGGACTATGATGGCTATCTGAGTAAAGAACCTGAGTATGAAATCTATCCAACTGCAGAGAGGTGTAAGACAGAGTGACGTTATGTCCCCAAAACTGGACTGGAAAGATACGGTATTAACATCAATAGCGAATACATCACTTACCTTCGATTTTCCGACGATATAGTCGTTATGGCAGAATCGCTGTAGGACCTAATCACAATGCTCTATTACTATACTTTCTATGTGGTAGAGCCATGCTGCAGCTATATTAGTAGTATAGTTGTAGCACGAATGGGTTGGCTCGACCGGGGAAGGACCACACTCTCACAGAATACCAGCGTAAAATGCCCAATGCCCAATGGATTAGTGAGCTGAAGTGGCAATGGGCCGGCTATATAGCTCGAAGAACTGACAACTGATGGGAACAAAACGTTCTCGAGTGGCAGCCTCATACCGGCAGACGAAGTGTAGGGCGTCTCCCCACTAGATGGAGTGACCTGGTAAGACATACAGGAAGTTGATGGATGGATGTAGCTCAGGACCGTGTTTTGTGGCATTCCTTGGAGAAGGCCTATGTTCAGCAGTGGACTTGTGACGGGCTGTAATGATGAAGATGATAATGAAAAGCAGGGTAACCCTATCACAATGTCAATAAATTGACATCGAAAACGCAGAATATTTTATAAATAAATTTGTAGGCAGGTTGTATTTTTTAATTTTTTTAATAAACATTTTAAATTAAGAATTTAATTTAATCAATCAGTTTTGGCCGTGTAACGTCGTTCAACGGCCACTCTCGGTATGATCATCAACATTTTAGATACAGGATTTTACTATTTTAAAACGCTTTTATTTTATTAATGTGTTTAAGGAAACGTTTTTAAGTGTACACTAAATATTTTGTTTCATTACGTCGTTTTTTACTCTAGTTGGTAGTTAATTTATTAATTTAGATAATTAGTACAGTGGTAGTTGTTTACCTTAAATATCATTATATTTGGCTAAAAAGTGTGCCTTGTCACGCACATTTATTTGCTATTATTTTTAACCATTCATTTAAAATATTACTCGTTTAAAAGTGCACATTTAACTTAATCATAACAGGCGTTACAGAACAAGACAGCAGTAAAGAGTAAATTGGATTGATAAAAGATACATCAATGTAATTATTTTACACTGACCTCCCGCTCGTATATCCGCCGCACCTCATGTAGCATAGGGAAAAAAAACAGCTTCGCCAAGCGAAAAATATCCACAGTTAACGTAACTACCGAGTGCCGCCGATCTCAAGATATGCAAAGCCGCGTCCTTTGTAACATGATCTTATTGTGTACGAAATCCCCGACGCCAGTCTGAATACGAAGCAACTTATGTCGATTTAGAAATTTATTAGAATGTAAGAGAAATTTTTATTCGCAGCGCGATCTACGCGACGTGTGCAGCGCGAGACTTATTGTTGCATTCCGTCCTTGCATTCACAAGTTGGCTGGTTGGATTTATGTCCTCTAGTTAGAAAGTATTGTTTTCAATATTGTGAAGGATCTGTAAGATTAAAGCTGACGTTATCTTTACATATAAATGAAATTGATTTGTCTCTCTGTAAAATCGAAATATCTGTCTTTTTTGAGTTGAGGGACATTCGAAATATCATAATATGTAAAATTGAGTTGAGGGACATTTGCATACAATTACGACAATCATTTTTAAAATTTTTGACTGTCGGATCTATCACGGCTAATCTGGCGAACACTTGAACCAATTGTAATGAAACTTCGCAAATAGATCTCTTTATCTATTTGTCATCTACTCTGTCTATTTGTAATCTACTTTGTCCGAAAATCATGGGAGTTTATTTTTGTGAAATCGATAAATTGATAAAATAAACGGTCATTGATGATTATTAAGTGGCGAAGCTTGCGAAGTCACTTATTTCACGATGTCTGTCCGTCTGTCCGTCTGTCCAACGATTATCTCGAGAACGGTTTCGAATTTTCAAATTCTGTTTTCAGCAATCTATTACTGATCACCCAGGCATCTGAACCTCCTATTTTGAAATTGATTGCTCAACGGCAACCGTTAGAAACCGCTACAAAGCTGATTGCTTCGCCACTTTGCTATGCTGTTAGCTTGCTAGGTTTATTTCAAATATAAATAACACAAAAATCTTTGCCAGGTAAAGCTAGGGTGGAACGCTAGTATATATTAATGCAACAAAACGGAGTATAAATGATATAACGTTAATATTGGAATATCCAAAAACTTACTAACCTTCTTACAGCGCACTCATCGAGTGCAATAATGAATTATCATCATCGTCATTAGATCCCTTCAATCTCTACAAGCCGCCCCCATAGAAATCTATGGGGGCGGCTTGTAGAGATTGAAATTGAATTGAGTAAATCTCATAGGACGGATATATTCCATAGTACATATCCACGATTACTACCTTTGTTAACTTTTATATTTTCCCACGGGATGATATTATGGGGTATTGTATTCTTTTACGCTGCCATTATACTAAAATGATAAAGATATTGAATGATATTTAAGACATTAACGGGATGATATTATGGGGTAGTGGATTCTGCTACGCTGCCGTTATAAAAAAATGATAAATAATAAAAAAAATAAAAATATATAAATAGATATATAAACTACATATTTTCTATATCACTCACACACTTTCCAAAAAAAGAAAGTGTGAGAGTGATATCGAAAGAAGAGTGAATGCAGGAAACTTGGTGAATGGCGCTTTGCACTCCTTTATGAGCAGTCGTAAGGTGTAACAAAGCTCGTTTCCTGTGTGTTTCTTCGCTGTGCATGAGGGGGTGTTGGTTCCAACACTCATGTACGGAAGTGAAAGTTGGGTATGGCAGAAGAAACATGAAAACAGAATAAATGCAGTTGAGATGAGAGCGTTAAGAAGTATGATATGAGTTAAACTGAGTGACAGGATAAGAAATAGTGAGATAAGGAAACGTTGCGGCCTGAAAAGAAGATGTAGTGACAAAAATTGAGAAACATATGCTGAGATGGTTTGACCATGTCGAGATAATGAATGAAGAACGATTGACGAAAAAACTGTATAAGGCGAGTGTGAATGAAAGTGTTGGAAGGGGTAGACCTAGGCGGACATTTCAAGGCCAAATCTGGGACGTCTTGAAAAAAGGCCAGGTCAAGAGTACCCTAAACCGAAGAGCATGTATGAAGAGAATAATGAAAGTTGACGAAGCGAAACAAGTATGTAAGGATCGTAGCAATTGGAAAGAAGTGGTCTCTGCCTACTCCTACGTGGAAGAGGTGTGATTATATGTATGATTATATATGTATATTTTATATATTTAGAAAAAAAAGAGAAAAGCTCACGACCTTACGGATAAAAAATATTATTAATAATATAAATTAATTAATTATCTCTATTGCATCACCAAAGCTTATTTATTTATTGTTCATTGTATAAAATAATTTACAACAGACGAGCTTAATGTTATATAGCATATAAGTCCCACAGCTACATCATTGCCTCATAACCGTTGTGAATAATGGAAAATTTTAATGCGTAAGTGGGTACTTATGAGCAAAATATTATTAGAAATTTACAAACACAAATATACGATCAGAGGTAATAAATTCGAGGTATTTAAACGTAATAAATTTATATTAAACATATGTTACACGACTTCAAATGTAAATATGAAAAGCGAGAAAACATAAATTTTAGACAAACTTTATTATAAATTACAATTCAATATCCAGGCTGCAATAAACGTCAGAGTTCTGCAAATAAATTGATTTTACAGTAAACCGATAAAATGTCGGAACGAAATTCCAATCTGGCTCTCGTCACATACTCCAATACAGAGGACGTAAATCAAGAAGATAAATTGCGTGCACCCTCAAATCACCAATCTGAACGGCGGTCTGCAGTCGGCCCCAAGTCCATTCCCGTGTCCATCGCCGAGCCTCGATATTGACAATGACAAGTCGAAGATTGCAATGTACAGTTGCAAATCCCGAGGGTTCCATACCGAAATTGATCGTTGTAATTTGCCCGCGTTCGGACTGACGTCGTCCAACGATTCATCTCAGTGCGGCGTTTAAGGTGGGAGCTTGGAGGTGAGTCCTTTAAAGTTGACCTGTAAAAATGCGGGATATTTGCTTACACACATTTCTTCACTGAATAATAATTTGTTACTTTTACTATTTACAAGTAAGGAAAGAATGTGACAATATATTTATTATTTCAATAATGATTGCGTTCCTTACTAATTTCGAAAAGGCTTAAGGGCCACGCTGCAGCTAATACTATGTTACAGTACAAATGGTTAGGCTCGATCCGGAGAGGACAACGCTATCACAGATAACAGCATAAAAAGCAGCTTAATTCTGCTGTTTCCTATGGCAAGTGTATAGAACCGGAGATCTTTTTTACTAGTATCGAGGTATTCTACGAGTATGTTAGTCCTTAGGGATAACAATGCATCTCACGTTTTGATTCTTTTTTCAATGCAGTAGTCTATGGGCTACTATATTCACTTACAGTAAGGTGGACCGTATGCCCGTTTGCCACCTTTATTCCATTAACATGAGTAATAAACATATTAAGTTAAAGTTAGATAAAGGTTGTAGAAATATTTTTATCCAATATGATGTAAATATCAATCGGTTTGTTTAAATATAACTACAAAAAATACTTACTCAATATTCAAAAGTCAATTTATTGAATATTATTTACTGTGTCTTACATACTTTTCTATTCCGTTTATTCGTTTCCTTTTAATCTTATTTAAGTAATTGTTATTTTTATTATATTAATTTACTAATAAAGTACTTATGTATCTTTTATTACTTATATTATAGTATAATCGTGTATATGGTTTAAATGTACTGTATGTGCATATTGACTTAACATTGTATAATAATGAATATTGTTAAGTTTTGTTTTTGTTAAATGTTATTGGCACCCACGGAAGATGTGTCGAAGTACTTTGTTAGTACCAAGTCTATCCTGAGTTGGGTACCTTTTTAGTAACCGTTTACCTTAATATGTTATTATGGTTAGCAAACTTCTAAAATGTGTTACTATCATTACAGCCCTTCACAAGTCCATTGCTGAACATAGGCCTCCCCCAAAGAATGCCACAAAGCACGGTCCTGAGCCACCTGCATCCATCGACTTCCTGCATGTCTTACCAGGTCGTCACTCCATCTCGTGGGGGGACGCCCTACACTTCGCCTACCGGTACGAGGCTGCCACTCGAGAACCTTTCTTCCCCATCGGTTGTCAGTTCTTCGAGCTATATGACTAACACACGTATAGACAGAAGACTTATATAATATAAAATATTTAGTGTTACTATACATATTTATTAATAAATTCACCATAAGCCATATTTTACAGTACTACCATACTATTTAAATAAAACTAATTTTACGGATTTTATCGCGTATATTAACTTTTTTACATTCCCGACGTTTCGAGCACTTTACAGCACCCATGGTCACGGGGGGGACTGAGGTGTATGACGTCCCAATGTCATAGTTAACCACGGCTACCTCCAGATTAAAAATTATTAATTTTTGTTCCGATCCACGCAGTATGAACTTACAGTATCATGAAGTCTTGCAGTTGTATGCTTGGGTTGGGATTTAATTTTATTAATTATGGGATCCCAAGCAGATGGTAGCACCCAGCCATCTTCTCTATTGAAATTAGGATGTTTCTTGATTTCAATAGCCTCGCGAATCATCCTTGGAAGGAATCGGTGTTCTTTAGCGAGGATTTGTGGTCTATCAAATCTAATGTAATGACGGGGGCGATCCTGTACGTGTTCACAGACTGCAGACTTCCCGGAGCGTCTATTCTTCACATCAGCTATGTGTTCTTTAACACGGGTTTTTATAGATCTTTTAGTTTGTCCTATATAAGAGAGACCACATTCACAATCAAGCTTGTACACTCCTGCATCTTGCAGAGGAATATTACACTTGACTGATGGTAAAAACTGACTAATCTTCTTCGGCGGCTTGAAATATGTTTTAATGGAAGCCCGCTTCAAGATGTAGCCAATCTTGTCAGTGACACCTCTGACATATGGCAGTACAGCAGGCACTCGCTAGACTGTGGCCGGCTTCACTCGTTCACTGTGACGTAGGCGCGGGACCCGAAGCTTATTGTCGTGCAAAACTTGCTTGACGTGTTGGAGCTCGGCGGCCAGGTGTTTACTGTCACAGATCCCTCGTGCTCTCTGAAACAAAGATTTACCCACGGTAGCTAACTGTGAAGGATGGTGGTGAGAATCACCGTTTAAATATCTATCTGTATGGGTCTTTTTTCTATACACAGTGTGGCTCAAGGTGTTATCAGGATTCCGAATTACTAACACATCTAGAAAAGCTAAAGAATTGTTTGCCTCTAACTCCATTGTGAACTGAATTTTAGAATTTAAGGAGTTAAGATGGTCTAGAAATGCAGTTACTTTATCTCAAGGGAGAATTGTGAAAGTGTCGTCTACGTACCGCTTGTAGAATCTTGGGTTTACGGGAGAAGTACGCAGGGCTTTCTCCTCAAAGTCCTCCATGAATATATCGGCAACAATGGGAGATACAGGTGAGCCCATCGTCACTCCATCTACTTGCTTGTAGAACTCCTCCTTCCACAATAGGTAGCCAGATGTAAGGCAGTGTCTAAGTAATACTGCATATTCTACGGGCATGTTGTTTTGCTGAATGTTGAATGTTGTTTTCTAGCTAGAAGGCTAGAGCAAAACAACATGCCCGTAGAATATGCAGTATTACTTAGACACTGCCTTACATCTGGCTACCTATTGTGGAAGGAGGAGTTCTACAAGCAAGTAGATGGAGTGACGATGGGCTCACCTGTATCTCCCATTGTTGCCGATATATTCATGGAGGACTTTGAGGAGAAAGCCCTGCGTACTTCTCCCGTAAACCCAAGATTCTACAAGCGGTACGTAGACGACACTTTCACAATTCTCCCTTTAGATAAAGTAACTGCATTTCTAGACCATCTTAACTCCTTAAATTCTAAAATTCAGTTCACAATGGAGTTAGAGGCAAACAATTCTTTAGCTTTTCTAGATGTGTTAGTAATTCGGAATCCTGATAACACCTTGAGCCACACTGTGTATAGAAAAAAGACCCATACAGATAGATATTTAAACGGTGATTCTCACCACCATCCTTCACAGTTAGCTACCGTGGGTAAATCTTTGTTTCAGAGAGCACGAGGGATCTGTGACAGTAAACACCTGGCCGCCGAGCTCCAACACGTCAAGCAAGTTTTGCACGACAATAAGCTTCGGGTCCCGCGCCTACGTCACAGTGAACGAGTGAAGCCGGCCACAGTCGAGCGAGTGCCTGCTGTACTGCCATATGTCAGAGGTGTCACTGACAAGATTGGCTACATCTTGAAGCGGGCTTCCATTAAAACATATTTCAAGCCGCCGAAGAAGATTAGTCAGTTTTTACCATCAGTCAAGTGTAATATTCCTCTGCAAGATGCAGGAGTGTACAAGCTTGATTGTGAATGTGGTCTCTCTTATATAGGACAAACTAAAAGATCTATAAAAACCCGTGTTAAAGAACACATAGCTGATGTGAAGAATAGACGCTCCGGGAAGTCTGCAGTCTGTGAACACGTACAGGATCGCCCCCGTCATTACATTAGATTTGATAGACCACAAATCCTCGCTAAAGAACACCGATTCCTTCCAAGGATGATTCGCGAGGCTATTGAAATCAAGAAACATCCTAATTTCAATAGAGAAGATGGCTGGGTGCTACCATCTGCTTGGGATCCCATAATTAATAAAATTAAATCCCAACCCAAGCATACAACTGCAAGACTTCATGATACTGTAAGTTCATACTGCGTGGATCGGAACAAAAATTAATAATTTTTAATCTGGAGGTAGCCGTGGTTAACTATGACATTGGGACGTCATACACCTCAGTCCCCCCCGTGACCATGGGTGCTGTAAAGTGCTCGAAACGTCGGGAATGTAAAAAAGTTAATATACGCGATAAAATCCGTAAAATTAGTTTTATTTAAATGTGTAGTGTTCGCGTAAATATAAGAAATCACTACCATACTATTCAGTTTATTTATAATAAGTTTTCAGTGGTTGTAATGTTATCAACATAATTCAGTATTTATTAAATGATGCTGATGATAATGATTTATTGAAAACTTACGAACTCTTCTAAACTATATTATCATCTGCATAGTTTTTTAGCTTATAAAAATACAATACAAATTAAGTTGGGGTCGTTGTCGATGTTAATCCACTGAGATTGTATTTATCTATAATATTGTATTTAAATAACCATAAATATAAATAAATAAAAAATCTCCTGGCTTACTCTAGCTACCTTTCTACCTCACAAATGTATTCGCATGTGATATCTAAAGAATATTACTCAAACATGATACAAAATCGTCACACGTCTTCTGAATAAAAATTCGCCAATTTCCCTCGGCATCTTTGTCTCGAACGATTTGCGACTCGAACTGCTATTGCGATGGCTCCAATTGAAAGATACGTTTGTTTATGGTTCCAATTGTCGTGCGAAATGATTGCTCGCACACTTGAGATCTTATCGGATGCAAATAGCGTAATTTTAGCCGACTTCAAAAAGCAGAACGTTCTCAATTACACTGTACTTTGTGTTTATGTTACTACGTCAGTTGTCAGAAACATATAATAGCTTATAATAAAAGAAATAAAACTACATTTACGGATTTTATCGCGTTCAATTTTAATTGTTTTTATTTTAATTTAATTTTTGACTGTTTTTCAGCAGACACGTTCACGCCCCGCTCTCCGTAAATACTCAGACCGGAGATGAAGAGTAGCATCAAAACCGTAATGAAATGAAAGGAAGAGTGCACCTGTGCGTCACTCTATATTAATTTATGAGTAAGGGCTGCTACTAAGGATTTCTTAACAAAAAATCCAATATATCCTGATATTCTTTTGGGCTGACTCGACATTCAAACCCAGCCCGGGTTTGAATGTCACACATGATCAGCGGCCGCGATAACGAGCTCTAGACCAACGAATCATTCATTTTGCTCTATAACATTGTGTCATAAATAAGAAAAATAAAACAATCGTGAATGGCGTATTAAAAACATATTATCAATGTGATTTAAAGAATAAAACTACTATTACGGATTTATCGCATTTAATTGTTTTTATTTTTGATTCTCGACGTTTCGGGTGTTTTCCAGTACACATGATCACTGAGGTGATTGACGTCCCGATATCAGAGTTAAATCGGAGTACCTTCAGCTTTTTAATTATTAGTTTCGCTCCGATCTGCGTAAAATGAAACGTCGGGAATTAAAAATAAGAACAATTAAATGCGAAAATAACCATAAAAGTAGTTTTATCCAATGTGCAGTGTTCGCGTAAATATAAGAGATAGTTATTTAAATAAATTAAAACTAAATATTTAATTGAATGACTCTTCAGTAGCGATGGAATAAGGCAAGAATAAAGCTGAGACGCGGCGTCAATTTCACGGAAGATTTCATCCACAATTCTGGGAGCCACTCTCGTGGATTTTCAGCTACCTAAGCTACGAGTATGTGCACCGCACTGGGGGATTTCTAAACGCGCCCTTCATTTAGAGCGAACCGTTTGAGCGAGCATCTCGTATTTTTATATCCTCGAGGTTAAATATACATAGCTAAAACGCGTCTTCATAGTGATACAAACAGTTTTTTTTTTATTTTTGTTCATTTTTCCTGTTTCCTCCCGTTCATTTGACGATGCTCACATCAATGAATTTATTAAAATAGGTGATTGTTTTAAATATATTCTTTAAATTATTGACATGACCGATGGTTTATGATTTTTTGGTTACGGGAGGATGCAAGTGGTTCACGTTATAACCACGTTTTGTAATAAAACCGTGTATAATTAATCGAAAAAAAATATTATCCATTCCTCATGAATTCTCACGTTTGATGTTTAAAGGATTTTACTAAATTTCTGCAAGCGAATATTATATCAGGGAGGCGTTTTACAATAAGCAGATTTCACGCATGTGTACATTTAACACTTTTATAGAAAAACAAACTGACCAATTAGTAACAGCCTATATCTGAGAGTGTTTTAGGGAAAGGAAATGTCTGCCACGTTGACTCAAATCGTATTACAACTTCTTATTATGTCTTCCACTTTTTTATATCTCAAACGTGTAACTCCTTATGATGTAAATGAGCAATTCAAATTTCGTTTAACAATTCAGGTAGGGATCCGACCCGGGTTGCTCGCGTATTATTAAATTTACAGCGAGCACATAACCCCTGAGCTATGCATGGCTGTGTTCAGATTTATTAAAAAATTATATACCTTAGAAATTAACCGGAATTCAAATCGTGCCACGTGCAACTCTTAGTCACTCTACTAGCCAAGCTCTTATTAGACTTTTACTATCAATTACAGATACTTTATTCATGATCTTTGTCCATCTCTCCCTTTCTCCTATTTTATCCAATATTGTTAATATTTGATAGTATCTGAAAACGTACGTAATTAATCTGCTTATTCCTTATTATTAATGTAGGCTGCTATTTTATTACATTCTTACCCTTCCAAGAAGTATTATCTCAGTTCTGGATCCGATCAAAGGCCGAACAACGGGAGATAAATGGAAAATAATGGAAGGCGAGATTAATTAATCGCACAGCAACTTATTACAGGCTCAGCCTCCGCTGTTATAGGGCTGTTTTATCATAAAAGACATAATCCGGGGCCGTGGCGATCCCTCTACGTAGATATTGATGGGGAGGCATGCGGATGAAACCTCGAAAATATTACTAATGGAAAGGGCCTGTCAAATATTATTATAATTTATTGACAATCTCTGATAGGATATTTTATTTATGGTGACATTACTTGATAAAGTCTGGAAGTTAAAAGTAGATTTTTTTAATATACCTATAACTAATCTTAGAAAAACTGAAGTAATAATCTATTTTTTTTAATAAATTGACGGTAGTTGGATCACCTGGTGGTAGAAAGATGCTTTGACCTGTAGACATCTACATCTATCTTTGATGAACTAAACTAAACTGAAAGAGGACTAACATAAAATGTATTGTTTCCTGTGAAAATAGTCTCCGGTTTTCTATATTCCCCATACGAAACACAGCAGAATTAAGCTGCTATTTAAGGCTGGTATTGTGACAGTCACGGGATACTGATTCCAAATTACCTGTCCGGTAGTTGTGGTATGGTATACGGGTATGCGACCCCGGCTTCCCTAGCTATTACTGTCCTATCCCTTGCCCTCCTGGACGGTAATATCCTACATTTCCTATTTCCTACCCTAACTTACCTTACTCTTCCTTTTCACACCTATCCTTCCCCTTTTCCTATTCCTACCCTCCGCCAATCCAACGTCGGCCGCGCGGATGGATGCATGGCTAGGGGCGAGCCTAGTCGTTAGCGTGCCACACTGCCCTGGGACCGGGCGAGCCCAGAATTAGGCTAGCCTTACTCTGGCATGCGGGGCTCTGCTGGGGGGGACAAATTTTTCCCTCGCTATTCGTGGGAACGCAATGGATAATGATAAAAACAATTTAAATAATCAAAATGGCGGCGATGTGGTTCGCCACCCATCACGTCTCGTTTCTCGCGGGGGCGAAAAGCGGCCCACGGAGAGCCGCTTCGCTACGTTGAATGTAAGAGGAGGAATGGATGGTAAGGTAGATGAAATATGTCAGATGATGGATGAACGTTGCATTGATATTCTGTGCATGAACGAAACCAAGAGGAAAGGATGTGACACCACGGTTCATGGCCCCTACACGGCATACTGGTCGGGAGTCCCCCAAACTAGCCGAGTCTGTTAGGGAGTTGGTGTGATTCTTTCATCTCGAATGGTTGAATGTGTGATGGAGCATGAATGTATAAGCCCAAGACTCCTCTGGATTAGGTTAAAAGTCGGACTCACTCGCTTGTTTATCCTTGGGGTCTATGCACCGACGGATCTGCATGGAGGTGGGTCATTAAGATCACAACAAGAGAGAGAGGAATTTTGGGATAGCATGAGAGAGGTCTTGAATAAATGCGGAGAAAATGAACGTATCGTGATGTTAGGTGACTTTACTGGATGGGTTGGAGTAAAGCGTGATGGGTATGAAGGAGTTCTGGGTACGTTTGGAGACGAGAGAGTGAATGACAATGGGAGAAGCCTGCTTGAAGTATGCTTGGAATGGAATCTGTGCGTGGCCAACACAATGTTTGACCACAAAAAGATCCATTTGTATACAAGAGATGAGGGTGAGTCTAGAAGTATGATTGATTTTGTAATTGTGGATGAAAGACTGAGGAAGAAAGTGCACAGACCACTTCCTGGTCATAGCCCGAATGCGTGGCCTCTTTAAACGGTGGCGACACCGAGGTGCCGAGCCTACGAGTGTTTTGGACAGAGTAAAAGTGGAAAATCTACAAGAAAAAGAAAAGAAAGACGAGTATGTAGAGAAACTGAAAGAAAGTTTTAAAGGGATAGAAGAGATAGGAGTGATTGAAGATTTGTGTGAGACATCCAAGAAAGGGGTCGTAAATGTTGCTATTGAGGTATGCGGGGTAGCTAAAAGAAGGAAAGGAAGAAAGAATGATAACGTGTGGATGGATAAAGATGTACAAAGGGTTGTGCAAGAAAAGAAGAAAGCGTGGTTGGATTGGTTAGCAACAAAAGCTAACCAAAAAGTTCAAAAGGCAACGGATGACGAGATAAAGGAAGCAAGAACGAAGTATAAAAGATTGAAAACAGCAGCGAAAGAAATTGTGTCTAGAAAGAAAGAAGAACCAAAGGATGATTTCGATAGGAGGCTCACTGAAGATTTCCAGTCAAACATTAAGTTTTTCTGGAAAACCATCAAAACAGCCAGAGGAAAAACTTCTACCTCGGAGCTGAGTACAATCAGGAGTCAAGATGGAAGCATTATAAAAGGAGAAGAATGTGTGTTAAAGAGATGGAAAGAGTATTTTGAAAGTTTGTTTGAAAGAGAGAAAGTGCAGGTACAGCATCTGCCACCTTCCACGGAAAATAATATAAATGTTGATGAAAATGAGATAAGCATGGATGAAATAGTGAAAGCGTTGAAAAGTATGAGATTAGGTAAGGCTGCAGGGTATGACAGGATTACCGCCGAGATGCTGAGGGCTGGACAGGGCCTGGTGGCTAGTCAGCTGTACCGCCTTTTCAATCTGTGCTGGCGAAATGGGCAAGTACCGGGAGACTGGTGCAAAACCGTAATCGTGCCATTGTATAAGGGAAAAGGGTCACGGCAGGACTGCATAAATTACCGTGGTATAAGCCTTCTCAGCGTCGTCGGTAAATTGTATGCGAAAGTGTTGATTGAAAGGGTTGTGAATGAAACAGACGAGAAAGTATGGGAAGCATAAGCGGGATTTAGAAAGGGAATGGGATGTATGGATCAGGTCTTTTCCTTGCGGTGCATAGCCGAAAAGTGTTTGGCTAAAAACAAGAAAGTCTACTGCGCGTTCGTAGATCTAGAAAAGGCCTATGATAGAGTGGTGTGGAATGAATTGTGGTCAGCATTGTCCGTGAACGGTGTGAGCAGTATCCTCATACGAGCATTGCAATCTCTTTATAGGGATTCTAGTGCTTGTGTAAGGATAAACGGGGCATACACTGAATGGTTTCATATCGAAAAAGGTGTTAGACAGGGATGTGTAGCGTCACCGTGGCTGTTTAATCTGTTCATGGACAATTGCTTGACAGATTTAAAAGAGAATGAAAGTGGGTTGAGAATGAATGAGTTACTCGTCAAATGTTTTCTCTATGCTGATGACCAAGTATTACTTGCGTCTTCGGTCGAGGAGTTGCAGGAGATGGTAACTGCTATGAGTGGAGCTTTTGTTAGAAAGGGAATGAAGATGAATGTAAGGAAGACGAAAGTGATGGTGTTTGAAAAAGACGAGGCAGTTACAGACTGCAATATCGTGATTGAAGATGAACAAATTGAACAGGTGAAAGAGTTTGTGTATCTGGGGTCAAAGTTTACAAGAGATAGAAAGTGTGAGAGTGATATCGAAAGAAGAGTGAATGTAGGAAACATAGTGAATGGAGCTTTGCACTCCTTTATGAGCAGTCGGAAGGTGTCTAACAAGGCTCGTTTGGCTGTGCATGAAGGGGTGTTGGTTCCGACACTCATGTACGGAAGTGAAAGTTGGGTATGGCAGAAGAAACATGAAAGCAGAATAAATGCAGTTGAGATGAGAGCATTAAGAAGTATGATAGGAGTTAAACTGAGTGACAGGATAAGAAATAGTGAGATAAGGAAACGTTGTGGTCTGAAAGAAGATGTAGTGACAAAAATTGAGAAAGGTATGCTGAGATGGTTTGGTCATGTCGAGAGAATGAATGAAGAACGATTGACGAAAAAAGTGTATAAGGCGAGTGTGAATGAAAGTGTTGGAAGGGGTAGACCTAGGCGGACATTTATAGACCAAATCAGGGAGGTCTTGAAGAAAGGCTAGGTCAAGAGTACCCTAAACCGTAGAGCATGTATGAAGGGAATAATGAAAGTGGACGAAGCGAAACAAGTATGTAAGGATCGTAGCAAGTGGAAAGAAGTGGTCTCTGCCTACCCCTACGGGAAAGAGGCATGATTATATGTATGTATGTATGTATGTATGGTGTGAGAGCGTGTTCTTTTCCCAACCGAGCCGACCCATTCGTACTACAATCATAATAAAGATACAGCGTGGCTCTACCACGTAATTACTTAAGTGTTATTAACACCTAGATAATATTTAAATAATGTATTGATGAATTTAGCGTCAGATTAATTACACTTTTTCCTTATTTATTGCAGTAACAACTGAAATAAAATTCCATTTGATGTTCGATGGAAATCACAGATGTGTTGTCTTTCCTACGGCCTAATATGCAAGGATTCAATTTGAATGGTTCCGTTATGCAGGAATCCCGCATGGAACTGGATTTCCGGGTCTGGACGTTTGTCTATGTGAAATTTATATATGTGAGTTCACAGTAGTTCTCCGCGATACAGGAGAAAATCATAGTGTGGTAATCCCAACGTTTGTTATTCGACTAAAATAAATTGTGAAAATGATGATTCATAATTAACATTATATAATTATGATGTTAGAAGCATCAGTAGCCTAATGGGAGGGCGCGGACCGCGAACTCCAAAGTTCGTGGGTTCGAATCGACCATTCAAATACTGTCGTGAACCACTTCTAACACAAGCATTTTAAGGTTACCAGAAGTGATTAAAGGGAATATTAGTAATGTTTAATAGCGTTACTAGTATTTAAAAAAAATATATTAAAAAAAGAATAATATTTTTTCTTACGGTTGTGCCACTTTGCAGCTTTATGACTACGGCGCATATGGATTAGCGCGATCGGAGAAGGATCACGCAATAGCTTGAATATGTGTGATATGTTGAGCGGGGTGAGTGAACCAGACAGGAGGATGTGACAACGCATCTGAATTTTCATTCTTAAGCGAGGATAGATATTTAATCTCTATGGGCCTCACTACTCACTTCAGGTAAACTGTGCGCTTATTTATCACTCTTGTAATAAACCGGCCAAGTGCGAGTCGGACTCGCGCACTGAGGGTTCCGAACAAATCCGTAGGTATATAAGTTTAAGATTATTAAAAATATTTTTATTATATGATGTTACTAAAAATTTATGCTTTTCGCAATTTTTCCTTTATCTGTGCTATAAAACGTTGCTTCGTTCCAAATTTCAAGATTCCGAGTTCACGGAAAGTACCCTGTAGGTTTTGATTCCATTGCGAATGTCGAAAGCTTGCGGCATTAACGGCTGTATCTTTTGATTGAGTTGGTTTAGAAGTTTGATTTTTTCACAGCTCCAAGGGACAGTAAACTTGAGTATTTGATATGAATTTCAGCTTAATACCTCTACGCATTCCTGAGAAAAAGGGTCTTGACAGACAGACAGACAGACGGACAACAAAGTGACTGTGTGATAAGGGTTCCGTTTTTTTCCTTTTGAGGTACGGAACCGTAAAAATGAAAAAAATGTAAAACAAAAGTCAATAATTAATGAAGAGTCTTCATTATACATTTAACGACTTCGTAGTTGTAGTCCAAAACAGTATCAAAGATGCGAGGAATCTGGTGCTACGATCGTCAATTAACCTGCCAAGCGTGAGGATTTAGACAAATTTTCTCCACAGCTGGAAATTTCCAAGTCCAGTTGTCAACTTTAACGAAGTGATGATAAAGAAGAAGAAAGAAGAAGGCTAGTACCAGTATATTTTTGTATATTCACGAAAGAAGACTCTTTAATTTTGTGATATAGTAAACAAACCCAGTTAGTTTCTTCTAAATTTTTATACAGCACAGCGGTTAAGTAAAAAATAAACGTAATTAATTAAACATATGGATTGGTCAACACTTGTTAAAACACTCTGTATAAGCTTTTAAAAATATTAACATGCAAATTGGGATAGTGAGGAAAAATTTAATAAAATTATAAATTTGTTTTAACAGTTTAAATTAGAAATAAACAGCATATCACCACCTGATCGCTTGCTTGCCTCTGCATACGTTGTAGTGGATGATGCCTACAGCCGATTTTCCAGTATGGACTCCCAAGCTATAGCAACACTCAAACACTTCCCTGTCTCTGCACACGCTGTAGTGAACGATACTCACCACCACCTGTGCACCTTTCTAGCGTCGAGTTCGAAGTTGATAACGTAATACAGTTCGACCGCTCACCTGCGGTTACGCATGTTGTATTGGACCGAATCATATTGAATATTGCGTTGACCGAAATCAAAGTTACCAGCGCTACACCGGCCTACCGCTCATGTGAGCGGTAGGCCGGTGCGTGATGACGCATGTGCATCTGCACATTATTTAGTGGCTGATGATTATCTATAGTCTCTTTTATCGGACTATAGGTTGACAGCCTAATATCACAGAATAAATAATAGTATTACTAATATTGACAAACCATGATGCCAGAGTGAACACGCAAGTATATTTGTGCATCACTTCGAGGGTAGTATCAATTTGATTTTTATTTTACAAAATCATGTTAATAAAATAATTAGTAACTAGTATACTGGTTAATTAATTTTAACACATTTAAATAACATGTTTATTTCTAAAATGTGTAGTGCAATTACTACAGTAAATTACACTTACTTCTAGTAATATTTGTCTTTTAATACAAATTCCCCATTCATAAAACTATTGTTGACGCATTTAAAAACAAAGCTACAGTCTGAAAAATTTGTCGTTAAAGTCAGTTACAACTGTTTGTAGTAATAGCCATACTATTTCTGGAACTATTAAAGCTGCGTTATATTAAGTTTCATAAATAGAAACTACTCAAAAACCTAAACATACTGGGCTTTCGTGGCACATAATAGCTTTATTATTTCAAAACATACGCAGAAAATAAACTCAACCATTTTAGTTTTTTGCTCGACCTGTATAATGGCGTTTTGGTTTTTACGACATTTGTTGTTCGAAGGGTCGATATAGCTGTAGCACGGCTCTACTACGTAAATTTGGAGTTAAAATTGTCAAATATATGCCGTACACTTATAAAGTGTCATCGAAATGTAATTTCTGAAAGTTAACCCATCTAGTACAGATTTACATCAACGTGTACCCCTATCAAATGCTCGTTTGCGCAAAGTATGGATTCAAAGTATATCTCGAACGGCTGCGAACACCGAAGCGAACGGCTCTGGGAACACTTTTTCCCTATTTCCGGACGAATAAAAAGAACTCAAAGAGAACTTCATGACTTTTGTTATATCGTATAGCTTTTTACAACACTCCTAGCACGTTCGCGGATGCAAATTTTCTAAAACGTTTTGTTGGAAGTAGTTCTTTGTGAGAGTTGGCATTTCTATAGGTTTATGTGCGAGGTAATGTGTTACGAATTTTCAAAATTGTGGTAATGATTTTTTATTAAATAAGTTTCAAGTGTAGGCCCTCAATTAGGAGAAAAATTTCTTCCCGTAAGGGTGGAAAAATAGGGGATGAAGTATTTAGTAGAACTATTTTGTCGTCATATAAATATGATACTTAGTCCAATCAAAAGCATAAAAACATAATGTTCTTCATAACCTCATAAAATAGAAATATAAAATTAATTCAATTTTATTAATTGTTTAAAGTCGTTTTTTTACATTTTATTAAATTTTTTTTCGTTTTCCTATTTTTGACATAGATTTAGTTATTTTTATTATTGTTCGGTCTTTTGCCATATAAGCCAAATAATTATTTAAAAAACTATTAAGCGGTACATCAAAATTATAACAATAGATTTTGCAAGGCAAACTAGGGAAAGACCAAGCTGACCTGAGTTGATAACCCACAATGGTATCTGGTACATATTTTGACTATTCATATTACTAAAATAGAAGCTTTCTTTCAGTAATAAAAAGTGAATCTATTACAAATATTCAAATAGGCGTTGAATCAACAGATTGGATTAAGGTTTAATTTATGTAATATGAATATTTTATAACTACTTATAGAATCAAGGACATTGACATTTCTCCTCACCGCATAATGTCCAAATACGGGCAGAAATGTGAAATAAACTTTAGACATGATATTCGTCTTGTTGGTGATCAGTTACAAAACAGAAGCATTGAGCTGCTATTTCACGCTGTTATACTGTGAGAGCGTGGTCGTTCCCCGGTCGAGCCGATCCAATCGTGCTAAAGCCATAACATGTCTTTACATCGTTTAATGTGGCTAATAGAACATTAATTCTACTACCAACAAAAATAGTATTTTTTTTATAAAGTAAATGTGAGCGAACGAAACGAGCACACGATCTACCAGATGATAAGTAGATGTTGACGCCCATAGACATCTACATCTATACTCGATTAAGAATAAAAATGTAGATAAGTCGTCACCTATAAGGGAGATGGAAGGCCCCGTGTTCAGTAAAAAGGGTTTCTGGTTCTCTACACTCACAATACGTAACACAATAGCATTAAGCTGCTATTCTGTATTCATCGCGTAAGAGAATTCACTACACCATTAAATTCCATGGGCGCCGAAAGAGGCGACAGAGAGAAATTAAACTAGTACATGGACAAAATAATAAAAAAGCCGGCCAAGTGCGAATCGGACTCCCGCATGAATCGTTCCGTACTATGGTAAAACACGTTTCTAGTAGGTCAGCCCGTTTAATTTTTAATTTTTTTTAATATTATTTGTAGTTATAGCGGCAACAGAAATACACATTCTGTGAAAATTTCAACTGTCTACCTATTACGGATCATGAGATACAGCCCGCTGACAAACAAACGTACAAACGGACAGATGGACAGACGAACAGCGGAGGTTTAGTAATAGGGTTCCGTTGGTTACCCCTTGGGTACTGAACCCTAAAATTGCGGTTGTGAACTCGCCTGCCAAGTGCGGTAACAATGGCAAATATCCTTCCCTATAAATCACCGTAAAATAATCAGCAGGGACTTTTAACAGGCCATAATGAATGAATGAATGAACAAAACCTGTAATAGAGTTTAAATTTTTATTTAAAACGGAACCCAAAGCTTATAGAGTTTATTTTTAAAGATAAAACTGTTATAAATAACTTAATGTCCTCTTATGCAATTTGTTACTTTACTAAGCGCGTTACTTACCATCCAGCTTAAATGGTTTAGCAGCGGCTACCTGACGAGATCATTAAGGTAATATTGATCGTCGTTCAAGGATTAGCGGCTGACAGATTGTCCTATCAACGGACAGCTAATTGATTTCACCCTACGCGCGACGTTAACTTCGTTTAAGGCTTACGTGAGATTTAAATTTTAAACAAACTAAGTAACTTTTAAAATTTTTAACAAGTTAATTCCGCCGGTCTTTTATGCGACATTCCTGTAAAGGAAGAAAATTTTAGCAGGAACTTAGTCTCGCTAAGTGAAGCTACATACGTTGATAGAGTACAGTGTGAACTTAAGTAAGGATTATAGTGAAACTGTTAACCGAAATTTATATGGTGAACTGTCTATTGATTTAGAAGCAAATTTTAGTAAAGTTAAATTAGGGAAAAAAAATTCAAAATTACTTTATCTCTTGTTTCCGGTAAATCGATCTTAAGAACTTAATCTAAAATTTAGAGGCTAGAGAAATGTTACCAGTTACACCACTAACTAAATAACTACTAGCTAAACCATTATGGTGTAGTATCCACTTTCCATCAGTTAAACTGTGAACTTCTTCGTGATCCTTACTTCTAAAAGATTATCGTCATGATATCATAATCAGTGGCCATGCTTATATCCTGTTTGCGGCCATTACCTCTGAGCTTATTAAAACTAGCAAGATCTACTGCTAATATTAAAAATATTACTCAGACAATAGAGGTGTCAGCGCAACATAATGGCATTTTACCTGAACTTCCATGTGGGCACAACTGAAATTGGTACTTACTAAAATAAATAATTTTAAATTAAAATATTAAAGACTATTATAATAATAAGAAAAAAACTAAAACTAGTAACTTAATTATTATACAGCCCCCGTGGTATCGTGCCAAGAACGCTGCGTTTCCACGTTGAATGGCTATACTTAGCCTTTGAGTGAAAAAAGAACCAGCCCTCTTATCACCAGCAGCAACGACCAGCAGCGGATGGAGTTCCTTTAGGAACCTCACCGCACGTGGACCCCACGGACCGATAATCTCTAAAGCAAATGGTACAAATATGTAGTCATCTCTCAGAGACTCATATTTGCGCCACTTACTCAGTTCAGCTGCCTCTGATGCCGCCCCGGCTCTAAACGAGGTACCCCTGAGATGAGAAGCTGCCAGAGTGTCTACGCAAGTAGCATCCCACACTAGGGCTTTACCTCTCTCCCAAGGGACCAATGTCATACCGTGGGGTCTTTGCCATCGTCCCTAAATATTCCACAAGGCTCTAAATCCGAGGGAACATTTATAGAGACAACAGCCCTTCGGATGACATCGTTCAAAAACCGTGCGTGAAAACCTACCAGCACTTTAAAGCAATTAAAATTAACTGATCGACCACAAATAAAATAAAACTAATTATACGGATTTTATCGCGTTTATTTTAGTTTCTTAAACTTATATTCATATCAAAGTTTTAGTTGCATAAATATAATAAACAGAGTACATTTTTTTATGAAAGTACTGAAAGTATATTCTTACGACCTTGGTACGCAAAAATTTAAGTTGAATTAATGAATCCTTTTATCCTGTCATCAAACATCAAAGTGTGACATCAAAGCTGCACTTTGATCCTTAATCGAGTACTGATGTTTACCTAGTATCCACTTTCCATCAGGCGTATTGGTACTAATAGAAGATACATTTAAGTGTCTATGAGACACAGCATCTTACTATCAAGTGGACTGTGTGCGATGTCACCCCTATTCCATAAAAAAACCCGACGATATTATACAAATATATCTGCCGCATGGTCATCTACCACGTAAAAGTGTTTAAGAATATAGACTGATGATAATATGATGACCATTACACCTTTTCTGAGGGCTTCTGCCCGGTACCAAGCACAACAAATGTTTCGAAAAATTAATACACTTTGGATAGGTCTATTACTCCGCTTACGCACGAGTAACGCAATAAATCAGTTAAAAGGTAAAGCCGATCAATCTATTGAGAACAAATAACATTTCTAGATTTCGTCTCAAAAGTTTTGTTTGCTTTTATAGATATTCTCAATAAAAAAAGTGTTTTCTGCGAGTTTTTGTAACTTAAATTGTCTCATTTATTTGAAAGATTTTCTACTTCACGGAATCTAAGGAAAACTTTCTTTATTTTGTAATTTTGTATTCCTAAATTTGCCATTTTCAAATTATAAACTCACATGTCATCGAATAATGATCAAATAGAGTATTACCAGTGAGATATTACCTGCGCTGCGCTAACGACTTCGTCTAGTGCGTAGTGTGTATAAGAATTTTTTGCAAGTTATGAGTGGCAATTGCCGGCGTACATAATTTTCGACTGTTTTAATTTTCTGCGGAGTCCGTGTGAGTACCTACCACCATTTAAATATTTCTGCCACTGAAGAGAAATGCGTGCATCGTCATGTACCAGTCTAGAGGAAATGGTGAGCCAATGTAGTTGCGGTAGTTGTAGTCATTTCATTTTAGTTCTCAGAGGTGAAAACGCACCTGTAGCCTTGTTTGTACGAAGTTGGTTCTAGGATAACATGGTCTGTGATGGCCACTTGAAACTAGTTGGAATGCTATTGTCATTACAGTTTTAAAAAAGGAATAGGATATAACAAGAAAAAAAGAAGAGAAATATTAACCATCAACAATGCACCAAACATGAATGTTGTCAGAGTTATGCCTTGCGGTGGACTTTAGGAGACACAATACTTTTGACTCTTAATCTAATTCTTCAACGAGAGCTATGAATTTGCCTCGCTCCGCATTATTCACCTAAAAAAATGTTCCGAACAAATCTATTTAAGAGCCTAATCAAATAAGGTGTGAGGGTCAGATTTTAAATTCCTCTCGGAATTTGCATAATGACCGCGTCCCAGTAACTGCTCAATCTGAGCGAGCCATTTATTATTGCAATTCTTGTTTCACAGACTCCTTTTTTCAGTTAGTTTACTTAAAGTATCTCATAAAAGTCCATAATACTTAATTGTATAAGTAAGTTATGTGCTAGGGAAAAGATTTATACGTATCCTTCATGATCTAAGGTTTAAAATACTTGCATGATTTTTATAAATAATGGTTTATCTGGTATTTAATAAGTTACACTCATAAACTATAGTGTATATACCTGACAGCCTATCTGAAGTCTATAGCCGAATACAGGCCAACATCTTGGATTGCCTTTAAAGGGTAATTTTATCATAGCCGCCACCGGCGGGCACCCTACACTTCGCTTATTGGTACGAGGTTGCCACTCGAGAACTTTTAATCCAATCAGTTGTCAATTCTTCTAGATATATAGCTGGCCCATTGCTACTTTAGCTTACTGATCTGTTCATAAACTGATATCTTCATTACGAATTATTTTTTTTACGTGGTAAGGCCATGCTGCAACTATATTGTGGTTCCAGCACGAATGGGTCGGTTCGAAGGAACACGCTTTCAAGAATACCAGCATAAAATAACAGCTTAATGCTGCTGTGTTTCGTATGGTGAGTGTAGAGAACAGGATACTCTTTTTACTGAAAACGAGGTATTCCATGTAAATGTCTATGGGACGCAGCATACACTTACTATTAGATGGATTGTGTGCTCGTTTATCACCCTTATCCTATAAAAAAATATATAACGCAGAGAAACTACGAGGTTAGCCTGTCTATAGCTTGCTGTGCGACTTTAAACACACAGAACTACCTCACAGATCTATATATCATCACTGGCAACACGCACGGGTTGTAATTTGATTATAAATTTGTGAAATGGCCACTTGAGCCTGACAAGTCTACAAAACATGCCTATTAAAAGTAACACTACATAAAGAAATTACAACGCTGTTGAAAATGTACGCGACTTAATAAATAAACATGAATGGAGTATGTAAAGGAAATGGAACAGAAACACCGTTGATTAAAAAGTCGTAACTGCAACGACGAGGGGAAATAATGAAAATTATAAATCAATGTGACGTTAATGCCAAACCGCAGTCACTGACGGGCTGCTTTGTGTCGCGAACTCGAATTACGGCGTAAATGTTACTTTAAATTGCTCGTAAACTTTGTTACGCAATTCTCAATTATAATGATTCACGGTCGTAAAAAATATTACGTTCTTTATATTTTGTTTTTGTTACAATTTTAAAGTCAAGTGTGAACCGTAAATATAACTTTGCATATTTCTTTATTATAAAGCCATTTTCAATTTATTTCACATATCACAAAAAAGCATAAGCTTTTACAGTGTTGATATTTACAAAAAAAAACTGGCAAAGTGCGAGTCGGACTCGTGCACCGAGGGTTCCGAACAAATCTGTAGGTATATAAGTATAAAATTATTGAAAATATTTTTATTATATGATGTAACTAAAAATTATGCTTTTCGCAATTTTTCCTTTAATAGTGATATAAAATGTTGCTATGTACCAAATTTCAAGATTCTGAGTTCACGGGAAGTACCCTGTCGGTTTTGATTCCCTTGCGAATGTCGAAAATTTACAGCATAAACGGCTGTATCTTTTGATTGCGATGGCTTAGCAGTTTGATTTTTTCACAGCTCTAAGGGACAGTAGACTTGAGTATTTGATATGAATTTCACCTTGATACCTCCACGCGTTCTGGAGAAAAAGGGTCTTGACAGACAGATGGACAGACAGACAGACGGACAACAAAGTGATCCAATAAGGGTTCCGTTTTTTCCTTTTGAGGTAAGGAACCCTAAAAACTGTTATAATTATTAGATAATAATAAATTAAAAAGTTAAGATAATCCTGAATGTAACTAAATCTGTGTATCTCAATATATCAATTCAATGTAATGTAATACTTTTTGGCAAACAAGTCTACCTTATTCAAACGATAAAGGCTACAAATATACCTCCGAAATATCTTACATTGTGTAATTATACTGACTCTCTTAATTTTCATTGCTGACAGCAGTGATTACTTTGTTACTTGGCGGTAGAAATATGCCAAAGGCTGATTACTAATAGTACTAATAGGCAAACCAGTTGGGCCAGAAGATTTAGGAATCTGTTTGAATAGGCTTTTAACATAATAAGGGTGACAAACGAGCACACAGTCACATGTGGATGGTATGGCATATAGACATCTACAATCTAAGAATCTAAATGCAGATGCGTTGTCACCCCTGAGGACTGAGATGCAATGACTCGTTTTCAGTAAAAAGGTTCTCCGGTTCTCTACAGTCATCATACGAAAACTGGAGCATTAAGCTGCTATTTTACATTGGTATTCTGTGAGAGTGTGGTCCTTCCCCGGTCAAGCCGACCCATTCGTGCTACAAACCATAATACAACTGCAGCGTGGATATACCACGTATAGGTATTATGAAATACTGCAAGCACATATTTAAAAAAAATAAGAATTAAAATTAGTTCTTAAATAATATACCTTCTGTGATAGTTCCTAGAACCTACCAGCAAGAAACAGGAACAGGAAAAAGTTATTACAATATAATCGAGAATTTTTAAATTTGACAATGCTATCCAAAGCCCGCATTTTAGGACTGAAAATCCAACATAAATTGCCTAAATATTTACTTTAAATTATCGTTAGCAAATTTTCGTGTTTAAATAACGTAAATTTATGGAAAGACTATCTCTTACAAAAGCATACTTCAAACTCTTGAAAAAATAATGAAAGCGAGAAACTCTTAAATTTTGGTAATTTTATGGCGTAAAACACTGAACTTATCTCAAATAAATAAATATGCAAATTAAATGTTTTCCGTGAAACTTTGATAAAGTAAGCCGAAAGTTTTGTCCGGTGCTCGTGAAGTTATTAGCACTCTAAGTTGGCCACAGTCTTAAGTTTAAATAATTTCGTCGACCTCTCCATGTAAATACACTCGGCGGGATAAAGTTTTTAATAAAAGCACAAAATACAATTATTTTTCACTCAACCCTTTTCGCTTTCTTTAGAATAGGGTCATAAAATTTTCGTGTAATTTTAAAACGTTTTTATAACTTAATGTTATTTTGTGACAAAAAATACAAATTCTTTGTTACCTGCCCTTTTGATAGAAGTTTATGAGGCATTTATAATTCAGTAATTGTGTGACACAAGACTCCTTCCTTTTATTTTTTGCGTTCTCAATTATTTTAAAAATTTTCGTTACTTTTCATTAAGTAAAATTTATATTTCTTTTGAAATTAAAATATCCTTAACCATATTCTTGTTCCAATAGAAGAGTGTTTACAGAACACGTTATGGATATGGATAGTAAAATGTACTTACAGGTCATGTACACTCGTAATCAACGTCAAACAAGAGGTGCTCTGGATTAAAAAGGGAATGCTTTACAGTTTCTAATTATACTGGCTCTATAAAACCTTCAAACTAGGACGCAAAAGTATGCAATACCGCTCGACACTCCACTTACTCAGACGGATTTTAAGCAGAGGAGTCCAAAAAATGACCGCAGTAAAGACCACATACCTCACTGATATAAACCAAAATTACATCTTATTTATCAAAAATGTAAATTCAATATATTTTCTTTCGTTTACTGCTGCTTATATCTTTAGTTATCAGACTTAGTGTTTTTGTCAAGAAATTCTTAGGAGCAGGTCGGAGTCAGGAAGTTGGCACTGTATCACTCTCGTGATCTCCCTTCGGTCATGTTGGTTGGTCATCTCTTCGAACTATGAGAGTGACGGAATAGAGAGTGCATTTCTTTTTGGGCATACACTCGGGCACTATAATGCTATCTTGCGCAGAGACTGCCGCCGTGATCGAAATTCGTTCTGGAGGACATTATTATCATTACCAGTACGTAAGTATACGTATTAAAATTCGAAGTTCCACCCGTTGACCCGAATGAATTTTCGTCGAATTCTTATAAAATTAGTATTTAATTCAAAAAGGTTAGGATAATTATTGTAAATATAATTTTCATTTAATTATATTTAGTCTACGTTCTACTTACATGCTTAATTTAAATGTTTGCGCCATTAGATGCACTTACCTGAAAAAAATAGGACAGTTTTGTTTTAAATGTGAGTAGACGGTAATATGTAATCATATATTTTTAAATGGAGATGAGGAAATAAACAGGCTATGATCCACGTTAAGAAAAAACAATTGCTCTTTAAACTAGGCGTTGTTTGAGGTTTAGTTTGAAAATACCTCTCTCCCCTTATTTTCTGCGCGCAAGGGGCCCACTATCACTGTAAACAATAAACACCAGTATCTTATAATTAAAACTATGTAAATCTGCAGCCAATTTCCCTTTTAAGTGGACAAAGCAATATCACATCCTCAAGGTAACAGCTAGTATGTTGTCTAATTGTTACACTTAAACTTTCATCCTCTATTTTTTACTCTCGGGAACCCTTTCACCCTTTTAAGTATAATTTATTTAATAGAAATAATCCTTAAATCAAGTGTCAATTGGCGACGATATCGCGTGGCGAAGGTATATGCGCAGTATCGCGACTGTATTTTTTTTAATATAGGAGAAGGGTGACAAACGAGCAAACATTCCACCTTACGCAGCAACCACTTACCATTCCACCATGGTAAGTGGTTGCTGTGGCCCATAGAGATCTACATCTATCCTCGATTACAAATCACAATACAGATGCGTTGTAACTCGTGAGGAATACGATAGAATGCCTCATTTGCAGTAAAAAGGGTCTCCGGTTCTCTACACTCACCATACGAAACACAGCAGCGATACGCTGCTATTTTAAGCTGGTATTCTGTGTGAGCGTGGTCCTTCCCCGATCGAGCCAACCCATTCGTGCTACAACTATATTACTAATATAGCTGCAGCATGGCTCTACCACGTAAAAAACTAAGTAATAGTAACTAAGAAATATAGTCGAATTAGAAACCTCCTCTTTTAAAATCTACTAAAAAGTTGCCGACATTACTTTATTCATGCGGCTTGATTTATATACTTAAAAAAAAGCATTCACTTATCGTGAGAGAAAGCATTATAACAACTCATAACTCACTAGAATAAAAAAAAATGTTGACCCCATATAAAACTCACTTGTTATATACGACGACGTGACGCGTTTCTATGCTTTGCATTTGCATGCTTACATTTTTGTAGCCCGCATGCAATATACAAATGAAAGGAGAAGTCATCATGAGTTTGAGTTATTGTTTAAAATATCCATTAAATGTCAACATATTTTTACACAATCGTTTGAGGCGGTGTAAGAACAAGCAACCCCATATAATATTTCTAAATAATTGTGTTTTAACCTTATAGTGCCGGTGTACGAATGTCCACTACCCCATATCGTCCCATTGGAGTTGTAAGAGGCGATAGGGCGAAACAATCTAGTGACTCTGCTGTCGCAATAACATCTAAAATATTTAAAAAAATGCAATTTCCCACCCGCCTACTAAGCGTGTTAAATAAGACAAACATACTCCTAATGAGGCAATATTTGGGGAGGCCTATGTGCAACAACAGACTTTAACAGTGTTATTAAATGAGCGAATGAAATTATTTTTTTTGTGTAAAAATGTTTCAACAACATTAACGCCGACAAACGATGGAAATAAAGGTTCTTGAGTGGCAGCTTCGTACTAGTAAGTAAAGTGTAATGCGGTAACCCAGTGCATGAGTCATGACCAGGTAACAGATGTATTTTTTTATAGGATAGGGTGACAAACTAGCACACAGTCCACCTGATGGTAAGTGGTTGCTGTTTCCCATAGACATCTACGAGTACATCTATCCTCGTTTTCAAATCAAAATGCAGATACGTTGTCACCCGTGAGGACTAAGGTGGAATGCCTCTTTTCCAGTAAAAGTAAATGTATGAATTCGATAGATATAGAGGTAACTCAGTTCCTTGGGGGAGGCCAGTGTACAGGCCGTAATGTACAGCAGTGGAGTTGTGATGGCCTTTAATAATATCATTAATTAAAAAAAAATTTATTTGTCAGAATATAGTATTTATTTAAAGGATCGGGTGACAAACGAGCACACAGTCCACCTGATGGTAAGTGGTTATTGTGGTCCATAGATATCTACATCTATCCTCGTTTGCGAATCAAAATGCAGGAACGTTGTCACCCGTGGGGACTAAGATGGAATGCATCTTTTCCAGTAAAAAGGGTCTCCGGTTCTCTACACTCACCATATGAAACACAGCAGTTTTAAGCTGCTATTTTACGCTGGTATTCTGGTTACGCTGGTTTTCCCCCGGTCGAGCCGACCCATTCGTGCTACAACTTCACTACTAATATAGCTGCTTGGCGCTACCACGTATGAAAAACGATATCAATAAATATAGGTTTGAGACCATATTATTCTGTCGTTTCTGGCGTATAAATATTTAATTATATTGAAAGATATTAAATTTTTACCATCGATTATAGGTGCGGTGTATATTATTTTAAAATTAAGTAGACAATAATTTATTTCAAAATTTTAAATCTATGATATCAAATTTTTCATTGATTAGTATCACTTGTCTTACAGAAATTGGAATAACTTATATTTTAACATCTTAACATTCAATTATTTGGAGACATTGGGTACTTTATTATTAAGTGGCGAAGCTTTCAAAGACACTTATTAAGTGGCGAAGCTTGCGAAGACACTTATTGATTTCACGATGTCTGTCCGTCTGTCCGTCTCGAGCAATCGATTACTGATCACCCAGGCATCTGAACCTCCTATTTTGAAACTGATTGCTCAACGGCAACCGTTAGAAACCGCTACAGAGCTGATTGCTTCGCCACTATGATATGCTGTTAGCTTGCTAGGATTATTAATAATGATTGACAAAAAGTAGACATTATTAGAAAATATTTTTTTTGTTTAGGAATATTTATCTCATGTCTTCTCTTATCTCTAGTTACGTCTTGCATTTCAAATAAATAACTATGACTATGGACAAAGGTATACATTTCGAATATATATATATATATACATATATATATATATATATATATACATATATATATATATATATATATATATAGCTGGCAGGGGTAATATTTACATTTTTTTCCCGATGATAAACAATTTTTGTCCAATATTCTTTTGTGTGGGACTGTAATAAAAAATCCTAAACAGTGTAAAAATGTAACGTTTATTTAATGAAAAGTTAAAACTTAGAAATAGAAATAACTTCTACCTAAATTTTATCCAGTCTCTTGGGCTTTGTATAGAACATTGTTGGAAAAATCCCGCAGACTTGCGGTCTACAATATATCATGTTGATGTATAGTATTCCAAATACTTTGCTCCAAGACAATAGTAACTAAGTTTTTATTGAGCTTAGGCTGTTGCTTTCCTCAGCTATATCACCAATTATTACAGATGGCTCGCCAATCATCATCTTATCACCATTGCAGTCAATCAAAAGTCCACTGTTGAACAAGGCCTTCCTACGGGTATTCTATATATGGTGATATGATATGATTTCTATGTATGTGAAACTTATTTATATATACTGCCTCTACGGTACATGAAACATTTTTGTGTGAAGGTAACGGTTTTTTTTGGAGATAACTGCTTATAGGTTTAAATGAGCAGATTATAATCGATTACTTACATTACATGTAGGTACTAATAGTTATAATGATGGTCATACTATAATTTTATTTAAGGAAAAGAGGTGATACTTATAAATGATTACATTTTATAAACTTTTATTTCTATTTTTTAACAAATTATTATATTTTAAATAAAAATAATTTCACGGATTATATCGCGTATATTAACTTATTTTATATTCGCGACGTTTCGAGCACTTTACAGCACCCATGGTCACGGGGGGGACTGAGGTGTATGACGTCCCAATGTCATAGTTAACCACGGCTACCTCCAGATTAAAAATTATTAAATTTTTTCCGATCTACGCAGTATGAACTTACAGGATCATGAAGTCTTGCAGATGTATGATTGGGTTCGGACTTAATTTTATTAATTATGGGATCCCAAGCAGATGGTAGCACCCAGCCATCTTCTATATTGAAATTATGATGTTTTTTGATTTCTGTTTTTTGTTTCCTCCACACTAGGATTTTCTCTTGTATTGTGGAGGCAGTTTACAAGCACAAATTGCACAAATACAAACATCCAGACACGTAAAAATTATTTGTAGGCCATACAAATACTTGTTCGGTGCGAAATTCGAACCCGCGGCCCCTAGCAATGTTTTGATAAGCCACTGCGCCACGTAGCCGCCAATATACGCATTAATACATCATCATTATTAAATCTACAACATCCACCTGCAAATGTTCAGTGCTAGACATGGGCCTCTCCCATTATATGGAGAATTCACCTTAATCTTCAGGCTTGTCAGGCGGATTGACCATCGCAGTTCCAGATGCTTCGTACCTTTGACTCTGAACGCCACCGCTTGATTACTTTACGCCTAGAGCAAACAAGTTGATTATAACGTCATCTTTCTTAACACATCTCGTTCTGGCATATCTCATAGCTGCTCCTTAAGACACCCACGGTAAGAAATGGTGTAATGGATTCTTTTACGCCACCTCCACGAAGATGCAGTGTTTACTATCTTCCGATTATTTGGGAGTTGAGGCCATGGTCGATTCAAAACAAGAGCACATCATCATAAGTATGTTTTGTTAACAAATTTTTCAACAATTTGTGTCTACTTAAATAACTTTTAAGTAATGAAGACAGCTAAAAGTATCCAAGCCATCAATCAGACATTAAAACAACAAAAATTATATACGGCAAATGTACAAAATTGCATGTTTCGAGTTTATTGCAACCCTAACCGCAATTACGTGTAATTGAAAACGGTGGGGTCGTTATCGTTGTGACGGCACAACGACGAGTTGGGATTTTGATTCACTAATAATATTAATTATTAATATATAAATTTTTTTCAACATAACTTTTTTAACAGTGTATTGTCGATGTTGACTGTGTAGTGGTGGTGTATTATACTCGTACCACACCCCATATGATCCCGTGAGTGTCGTAAGAGGTCACAGATGGAATCTGAAACGGTAGATGGGCAGCAGCATCTTCCTGATAACAACTTAATTTAATTGAAAACTGCGGCTGCCAACCCGCAAGCAAAATCTCCTTATGAGATAATAATCTATGGGGGAGACCTTGTTCAGCAGTGGACTTTTATAGGCTTAAGGAAATATTTTTTACCATACCATTTAGAATGCTACTCGTTAATTTCTGTTTCTGCGTAATTTAAATTGTGGCTATGTAACGTAGTCCAATTTGGGTGCAACTTTGAATTATAGCAAGCGATAACACTGAAATACGTCCTTATTCCTATTTCACTTCAAAGTCTTAGTCAAAACTTTTATAATTTATACTTGCGATTGTTTTCACTTGATGAAACTTCATCTATTTTTAACTTTTAACTATTTTTAACGGATTTCAAAAAGGAGGAGGTACTCAATTTGACTGTATTTTGTTTTTGCATAGCGGTTTCTAATTGAACCGACTTTGATGATTCTTTTTTTTATTTTAAAAGCTGGTACTTACACACATACATTTGGTCACTTATAAATTTGATCAAGATCTGATCAGTAGTTTTGAGTTATCCTTAATAATTTATATTAAAGTCGGTTGTACAATATTTTTTTTATTTTACCACTTGTTGTGGTTTAGATAGACACGTGTACTTGTTTCATTCATATTTATTGCAATAAAATTGACGAAATTCATATAGTAATACATCCGAAGATGGTAAATTAAACTGATTAAATGATCACTGAGAAAGCCTATTCACTCTTGCCTTAAATTTTATACGTATATATTCATCGGTTGTCCTGCGTACAGCAAAAGAGTAGAATCTATATTCCACTCTTTTATTGTATGCAGGATAACCGCTGACGACAGGATGGGAATATACATGCTGGCAACCATTTACTAAAATCTATATTTCCATCAGATTACTATGTTTTTATTTTTATTTATATAATAAGTAAAACTAGAACGAATTCCACCTGTTGGTAAGTGGATGCTATTATCCATAGACATCTACATCTATCATTGATTAAAAATCAAAAAACAGATGCGGTGTCACCCCTGAGGACTGCGACGGAATATGTAATTTCCAGTAAAAAGTGGTTCTCTCCACTTTTCATTCTACTACTATTTCTCACCGGTGTTCTGTGAGAATATGATCCTTCGCCAGTCAAGCCGGCTTATTCGTGCTACAACCATAATATAACTACAGCATGAATCTACACAATCTGGGCAGTTTTAGTAATTATATCTTAGGCATTCCATTTTAGTCTTCAGCAGTGACAACGCATCTGTATCTTTTTTTTTATTTGAAGATTCGATTGTCACTTTATTTTTATAAAAAAATCAAATATTTATTTAAAGCGCCTTTATCATTTCACAAAAGCTTAATTAACTTTTTTTTTAATTACCATTAAAGGTCAAGAAAAATAATTAAATATTATTCATTAACCTTTAGTTTTCATAAACTTATACAATCTATTATTTCAATGTTTCTGTTTGAACGATTTCTAGTAATGTTATTTACTGTTCACTGTTTGATATTCACAACAGTATAGTTGAAAACAAACTTCCCGTCTAGCTGTAAGTAATGAAAATTTAATCAGAAGCAACTTTATTTATCGTATGGTTTATTTAGTAAACAAAATAGTTATGTTTGTTCTTTTATATGAAACGATGCCTGTTTTTTAGGAATTTGCGTATGTGATCTTAAACCTGGTAGAGCCACGCTGCATCTATAATATAGAGATAAGACCACGCTGTCACAAAATACCAGCGTAAAATATCAATTTAATTTTGCTGCGTTTCGTATGTTGTTTGTAGAGAACCGGAGACCCTTTTTACTGGAAACGAGGCATTCCATATTAGTCCTGACGGGTGACAACGCATCTGCATTTTGATTCTTAATCGAGGATACAAGTAAATATCTCTGGACCATAGTGTGCGTGTGTGTGTGTGTGTGTGTGTGTGTGTGTGTGCTCTTATACCTGTCGTCACCATTATTCTAATAAAAAAGTGAAGTATTTAGGGTAAGCGTAAAGTGATGTCATAAGTCTATGATATAGTGTTATTTTTAAAAGGTATATGTAAGGGGGAAATACGCAAAATTTTGCCACAAAAACAACGCATTTGCATTTTGATTCATAATCGAGGCTAGAAGTGGTTTGTGTGTCTTACCCGTATTTGCATAAAAATACGTTTTACTTCTTTAACATTTTTGCCGCTTACACAGTTCCGCACTGGCGAATTTTAATTAAACCTCTCCACAACTTTTAATCTTTTTATTATTATTCACCTTGTGTCAATTAAAATAAAGACTATTTTTCTTGTGATTTTGCTTACGTATTTAGAAACAAAATAGCACGATGTAAATAACTATGCTCCTTTTGGAAAAATAAGTTTAAATATTTTCAAATAAATTATTACGTGAGTGCTACAAAGCTTAAAGTTTCATATAAGTGCCCCCTTCGTTACCTGGCATCCCTCCATTATATAATCTTACAAAAGCATACAAGTAATTCCCAAGCGTAACGTGTAAGTCTGTCCAACTTAGTAGCGAAGGACTTGGGAGTGCGCGTTTGAAGAGGTGAGACAAGCGTTGTGTTTAGTGAACGCTCATCGCGGGCGTCTTCCGTCTACGACTGAACTGTGCAATTCACAGGCTTCTGAAGAATTTACTTTATTGTTCACCTTCAAATTTTACGTGGCAGACCCACGTTGCAGTTAATATTTTACAGCACGTATGAATTCCCTTGACCGAGACAGGACCACGCTCTCACAAAATACCAGATAAAACAGCAGAATAATGGTTCTGTTTTTCGTATGGTGAGTGCCGAGATCCGGAGATTCTTTTTACTGGAAACGAGGCATTCCATCTTAGTTTTCAAGGGTGACAACGCATCAGCATCGGCAGTTCAGCAGAGTGTACCACAGGCAGGTGTATTTGAAATGTTAATAGATGACAAAAAGAAAGCAAACTTTGTTTTTATAGGATAAGGGTGACAAACGAGCACACAGTCCACTTGATGGTAAGTGGTTTCTGCGGCCCATATACATCTACGTCTATCTTCGATTACGAATCAAAATGCAGATGCGTTGTCACCCGTGAGGACTAAGATGTAATGCCTAGTTTGCAGTAAAAAGGGTCTCCGGTTCTGTACACTCACCTTACGAAACACAGCAGCGTTAAACTGCTATATTACGCTGGTATTCTGTGAGAGCGTGGTCCTTCCCTGGTCGAGCCAACCCATTCGTCCTACAACTATACTACTAACATAGCTGCAACATGGATCTACCACGTAAGTTTAATTCATAATTGCAAATACAATAATAATTATAATTTACACTATATGACATACAGTTAAAAATAGGATGATAGCTTCCTCCTATCCCTCGTACCTCCACCATCAGGCGTAAATGCGCCGAATGCATAGACCTCGCAAAACTTTCCTCTCAACAAGCGAAGGATTTAATTGTTTTCCTGCACCACAGAAGCTGAGAAAACGCGACTAAAACTCTACTGTACGCCGGTCCCTCTCTCCCTTGAGAGGCCTTTTGTTTTGAGAAGTCTAATTTTTAATTGGATACCGTACTTTCCCACTGAAAGTTTTTAACTAACTACCTATCCTATTATGATCCCCGTGTTGATTACTCTGCCTTCCAGTTTCCGTCGCAGCGTTTCATTGATATACTTTGTTTAAATTAGGATAATTTTGGTACAAAGTCTGAAATTGAATCAACATTAAAATTTTACGTAAGTTTTAGTAGCGTATTTTGGCTGCAGTACGATCATCTCAACCTGGAAAGGACCACGCTGGAATAAATGGGTTGGCTGAACAGGGAAGGAACTCAGCTAACATAGAATACCAGCGTAATTAGTAAAAATTAAAAATTTTGTACAATTGAGTTCAATATAAATTATTAAGAATAAATCAAAAACTATTGGTTAGACCTTGATCATTTTAATATGGGAACACATGTGAAGCACCTGTTTTCAAATAAAAAAAGAATCATCGAAATCGATTCACCCAGTAAAAAGTAATGAGGTAACACACATAAAAACATACAGTCGAATTGAGTACCGTCTCCTTTTTGAAATCGGCAGAAAATGCAGCATAATGCTGTCATATTTTATTTGATGGATGACGAGAACCAGAAATCCTTTTAACTGGTAACGAGATATTTCATCTTTATACTCAGGGGTAACAACACAGGTTCATTTTGATTCTTAGTTGATAGCATTCACATAACTTCGGATGAACTTTATGCTCGTTTATTACCGTGACGTCCCCTTCAAACTGGGTAGAACACATTATTTTCTTTCTTTACTTAAAATTAAGCAGATTAAAATACAACAACTTTATTCATACGATTAAATTTCCTAATAGTACAAGATTTAATTATTATTTAAGATAATAAGCATATAAAAGGGTGATATTTTAAAACCCAATCGTGTACAGAGCATTAACTGTTATTTAACTAGTTGAAGAACTAACAAGAAAAAATGCGTATTCCAATAAAGTATCTTGTAAGAAGTCAAAATCGAGTAAATGGATTTCCACTCGTATTCACTGAAATTGTTTGCTCGCTCGTTCTTGAAGTAAATTAGGTGTGTACACAGTATACAATTTCCATCCGTTTTGCTTTCAACGACTTCTTTATCATCGTTACGTAGCAAGTTTTTTCAACCTGTTACTATTCACTTCTGTTGTAGGCAAGCCTCTAGATCAATTATGAGGGCTGTTCATTATTCATTTCATTTATTAATTCCACATGCTAACGAATAATGTAGATATATTTTATTTGGAAGTGGATTAATTTTAAAACGATATTTGAAAATTGGACTCCGTTTCTGCTTATGGGTTCGTCTAAGTAGGTTTATTTACCTATTTTACCGCCAAGTAGATGTTTCTCTTGTCTCTGTCTACTAGTCTTATGTTTTTTAAAGAATAAGAGTGTTAAACGAGCACACAGTCCACCTAATTGTAAGTGGATTCTGTGGCTCATAGACATCTACATTTATCCCCGATTAAGAATTAAAATGCAGATGCGTTGTCACCCCTAAGGACTAAGATAGAATGCCACGTTTCCAGTAAAAGAGGTATCCGGTTCTCTACACTCACCATACGAAACACAGCAGCATTATGCTCCTACTATCCGCTGGTATGTTGTAAGAGCGTAGTCCTATCACGGTCAAGCAGATCCATTCGTGCTACAACCATAATATAGCTGCAGCTTAGCTCTACCACATATTGCTGCATTCCGGTCTTAAAGGTGCAGAGGAATAAGCGCAATGAACTGAACTATCCGATATAAAGGTTGTAGAGAATCAGTAGAAATATGGGATGTGTCTCATTTCTTCTATTTAAATATTTTTATAAAGAAGAAAGGAGTTAAGATTTAATAACAAAAGACAATTTTTTTTCATTAAGGGGTATTTTAGCTAACGTTGTCACATTACACGAAAGAAATAACTATTTTGGTTGATTATATTTTGAAGTTATATCAAACTAGAAGAATAGTAAACTTATTTAAAGGAAATACAGTTACAATTATACAACGCGCAAAATATTTTGAATGACAATAATAAACAGATTTAAACAGATTAAACACATAGATATAAACATAATACTATTAATTATGTTAAAAATATGAACGATGCTCAGAAATATACTCATTGACCTCAATAGACATTAGCGATCTCATTCCAACCCCAACGGAAAGGTCTTAACACTTTCACTGTCCGATTTTCAGACACAATAGTAAGATAATAGCAATGACCTATACGTAGTACATGGGACAGCGAACCGGTTAATTTGAATACGGACGAGACAAAAGCGTGTATAAAGTCCATTTCACATCTATGTCGATAGCTGCTGGGAGCCTACGCTCGAAGTTGTTGAAGATTATGTTTCATCTTCATCATAATTACAAGTAAAAAAAAACATACATGATTCATCTCTCGGTCGAAGTTTGACCCACACATACGTACATACGAATCAATAAGCTTAAGTGGCATTGAACCGGCCATCTAGCTCGATGAACTGACAACCGATGGGGAAGCAAAGTTCATGAGTAATAGCCATATCATAATACTCATATCGGCAAGAGAAGTGTCAGCCGCCTCCATTAGTGGAAGATTTGGGTAGTGGCTCCTCCGTGACTACATAGCGCAATGTTGTCTACCTTCAGGTAATGTTTTTTAATTTTTTTTTAACAGTGGTAGAGCCACGCGGCAGCTTTTGCTGTCGCACGGATAGGCCGGCTCGATCCGGGGTAGTACCACGACCTCACAGAATACCAGCGTGAAGTAGAGGTTTACCTCTGCGTTTCGCTTGGTGAGTGCAGGTGGCCGGAGGCCCTTTTTCTGGAAATGAGGCATTCCATCTTAGTCCTCACGGGTGACAACGCATCTGCATTTTGATTCGCAAACGAGGATAGATATAGATGTCTATGGGCCGCAGCAATCACTTACCACCAGGTGGACTGTGTGCTCGTTTGTCACCCCTATCCTATAAAAAAAAATGTTGCTAAACCAGTTATTGACCTTTCTATAGCTTGTCATTATTCTTACGAAAGTGACTTTGGCTGGCAAGTAATCCAGGGATTAAACTGCCAACCTCAGTGTTGACAATGCTTAATTAAGCACCTTTTGTTCATGGATTAACGCTTCTCCTGACTGATCATGGACTTAATACTTTCTTTTTTAATTTCCACAGATAATACTAAACTTTTAAAGAGATTTATTTTGTTTTCTGAGTGATATTAATTTAATAATTGTTTTCATAAAGTGATTTTCTGCTAGGAGTATGTCTGGGTAGAGAGCACCCTCTTACCTTTTTAGTCACTTAATAGTAAGCGGTAGCTTGCACTGGTGTGTTCCGGTATGAACGGTAGGGAATCAGTGTATTTACAGACTGAGAAGATAATCCACCTTAGTTTACAAAGGTGACAACGCATATTAAGCCTTCTTCTTCTGTCCATGTGGTGCAGTAGTGTTTTACCATCAGGTGACAGTTCACCTGTACACAGGTAGTACATTTCAACTGTACAGTAATTTCGTTGTCACTACAGTTTAATAGAATAATATATATATATATATATATATATATATATATATATATATATATATATATATATATATATATATATATATACACTAGCTGATCAGGCAGACGTTGCTCTGCCCTTTTCGACGACTGTGTCACTTCTCAGGATGAAAACTATCCTATGTCTCAAGTTGGACCAAACTGCACAGAGTGTGGAAATTTCATTGAAATCAGTTCAGTAGTTTAGGAGTTCATCGCGGACAAACAACGTGATACGTAATTTTTATATATATACTAGCTGGAAAGGCAGACGTTGTTCTGGCATTTCCGACGACCATTTGCTGTCCTAAAAACTCCTGTTATTAGCAATAACAAAATTGAGGGTCACTTATCAGGATAAAAACTATCCTATCACTCAAGTTGGACCAAACTGCACAGTGTGCAAAATTTCGTTGAAATCAGTTCAGTAGGTTAAGAGTTCATCGCGGACAAACAATGTGACACGTAATTTTTTTTATATATATATATACTTTTAAAAACAATTATATATATATATATATATATATATATATATATATATTATTGTTTATAAAAGTATACATTTAATAATTTTTGAAATGCTAGAGCGAGAGGATTATTGATAACAAAAATTTCACATATATACGCGAAATATATTTTTTTCTTATTTCTCAGACATGCAGGTTTTCTCACGACGTCCTTTCACCGTATCACGTTTCGCAGTACGCGATAAACCCAGGTTCGGGTTGATCGCGTACTGTGAAATTTACAACCAGCAATTAGCCCCTGAGCTACCACGGTTCTAGGCAAAAGAAAGTGTATGAAATTATAAATTGATTCATAGAATCTTTACGCGAATCTTCAACGAGGCAGCCCCTCGAGAATCTTAAATTAATTTTACATCAGATTTCGGTTCTTCCAGATATATGACCGGCCCATTGCTACTTCAGCCTACTGACAAGTTATTGGTATATGTTTTTGTTGTAATAAAAATTTGCGCCTTCTATAATCTGTGCTCTTGTCTACTATTATATACTCTATGATAAAAGCACTCTCTACTCTGTGGTCATTACTAGTATAAACATAGAGATAATATCTCTATGAGTATAGAGTGTTGTATTTTGTCACTAATATATGTTTATTTAATTTTTTTAGAAGAGGATATTATTTTCATTTAAAAATAACAGGTTATGGGCCCAGAAAGCCCGATAAATAAAATCAGTGCATAAAGTCTACTAAATCAGTGTCAAAACAGTTTTGTAAAAGACCTAACCTACAAAGGCAACTTGCTCAGTTTTCAGAATAAATTTTGAGTTTTATTTCAAATTAAGCATGTCATCAAGTAATCAATTGGCATTAATTGAGAAATTAACCGGCCGTGATAACTATGCTACGTGGCGTTTTGCTGTTAAAACGTACTTGCAACATGAGGAATTATGGGATTGCGTGGAATGTGTAAATTCAAGCGTAATTGACACAAAGCGTGACACTAAAGCCAGATCGAAAATAATACTGCTTGTCGATCCTGTTAACTATGTTCATATTCAAGAATCACGCACTGCGAAAGAAGTTTGGGAAAATTTATCTCACTCAATATGCTGATATTTTTACCAAACCTCTGTGTAAAATAAAATTTTGTTATCTTAGAGATAAAATTGCAATCAAATCTTGCCATGTAGTTAAGAATACTTAAATACTAAACTTATTGTTTCTTTATTGTTTGCTTTATGTCTGAAATGTAAAAATTAATAACTAGAAGGCATTAAGTTAGGGGTTGTGTTGTAATAAACATTTGCGCCTTCTATAATCTGTGCTCTTGTCTATTATTATATACTCTATGATAAAATCACTCTCTCCTCTGTGGTCATTACTAGTATAAAGTGTTGTATTTTATCACTAATATATGTTTGTTTAAATTCTTTAGAAAATGATATTATTTTCATTTAATAATAACAGTTTTAATGTCATGACCTATTGCGGATAATATTTTGATTACTAATTCTATCACGCAGATAAACTTCGAGCACAAGTCCTCTTCATCGCTCAGTTAGCGATATTAAGCTTCCTGATACGGCCTGATGTCCTGATTTACTGTTGTATAAGGACCATGTCTCATTTCAAATCCATTTGTTACTACTGTCAAAATGCACTGATTGCTTACTATTGTTTTGGGTTTTGTGAAATACCTGACGAGACGATTTTGCATCATCATCTACTGAACGCTACCCAGCCGAGCTGAATCTCTTGATTTGTCCACTTTATTAAACTTTTTTATGGTAAAGGTGACAAACGAGCATACGGCTCACCTGATGGTAAATGACTACCGCCGCCCATGAACAACTGCAACACCAAGGGAATTCCATGTGCGTTGCCGGCGTTTTGAAATGGAGTAAGCTCTTTTTTTAAATGTCCCTAAGTCGTATCGGTCCGGAAAAATCGCCAGTGGTAAATTATTCCATAGAAAAATCATACGCGGAAGAAAACTCCTAGTATAGTGGAGGACCGCCAATCATCCAGATGGTGGGGATGGTATCGGGAGTTATGCTGCGATGTGCGTTCGTGAAATTTGTGTGGCTGAGATTAATCCGAACAATTCCTCAGAGCACTCCCCGTGGTAAATGCGAAAGAAAAGGCAAAGGGACGCAATATCTCTTCGCAAAGCCAGTGAATCGAGCCGATCTGTAAGGACTCGGTTCTCGACGATTCGACCAGCTCTACACTAGATACGGTCAAGTGATAGAAGTTGTCACTGGGGAGCCCCAGCCCAGAGATGTGAACAGTATTCCATGTGAGGCCGAACCTGTGCCTTGTAAAGTTGCAGGCGGTATGCTGGCATGAAATACTGTCAGTCCTGGCCCGGTAGCACTATAAAATAGTGTGATGATATTTTACTGGAGCGAATAAACCATGGGTGAGATCTGCCTCCGATGGACACCACAGCGGAAGGAATAAAAAGTTCCATAGCCTAAAGTAACACATCAGCAACAAAATAAGCAACACCGTTGGGATCGTCCGGCGTGAAGCAAACCCGCTCCCAAGGGTAGGATTCAAAGAAAGACCGCATTTCATTCCAATCGGCCGACCTATCGTGCCAAACACGGCGGCAGGCTGCAGAAAGCAAGCGCAATTTCAGAGTGAGTGACACCACACTCCGGACTAGATAATGGTCCGAGGAGGCAAGAGGGGCATCGACGGAGACCTAATATCTTTCCGGATGAGAGGTCAGCAGAAGTCCAACAGGAAAGGTGCATGATCCTCCACATCTGGAATCTGCGTAGGCATAGTTACCAGTTGTGTCTTGTGTCAGACCATATGTCAAGGCAAAATCATGAACAGATCTCCCCGCATGATCGGTTGAACGTGAACCGAGCCATTCGGTGTGGTGGGCATTAAAATCGCCAAGGATTACGATCTCTGCGGATGGAAACTGTTGTAGCAAGGAATCTGTAGCCATTTGGGCGTGGTTGATGAGTCGGTCTGTTTCGGCATTGTCGCTAGGCGACCTTTAGAAGCACACGTAGATGCGCGGATGGCCGTCGCTGTCTACACGTAGCCAAAGGGTGGACATGTCATAACCTTCAAGAAAGCCGATGCGTCGAGAACAGATGTCCTACATGATGTATACGCAAACTCTAGCCCGAGGGACAAAGGAGTTGTCCAATTTATACCCCGGTAGGAGAGATACGAAGTATCAGCCGGAGAGGACACCTGCGTCTCGGTTAGAAAGAGCAAGGCCGGCTTTGCCATCTCGAGATGGTAGTAGACAGCGTTTAGGTTCGAGTGAAGTCTCCTGATGATGCAGAAATTCACGGGTAGCGTGTCGCTTTGGTCTTGTAGCTCAGTTTGCCCCGAGCAGTTGTTGTTTTGAGCGGAATTTAGCCCCCCAACAATACGCGGGGCAGTTTGAGCACCCACGCTCAAGACTAGCATTTCAGAAAATTTGACCTCGGTTTTGTTTGTTAACAAGAAGTGTTAGAAATCTCGATTTGGTGTTTTTATTATTTAAAATTTTCAGTAATTTCATTTCTTAACACATAACATTTTTTACACAAACATATCAAACAACGACTTTATTGCTGTTTTGTTCTGGATAGAAATACATGGAATTAGTAGTATATATCAAATATATATACAGACACTGAAATATAGGTACAGCTCAAGTAAGCCAATTACCATCAAATGAAGAGAAATTTAGGCATAGCTCCGGGCCTTTTTATTCGAGAGCCAGCCCGACGTTACAAACTAATTGAGTTACGTACTTTGTTTCAATTAATGACTCCGACGTGTCGACCGCCTCTGCGGAGTAACGTTTAGAAGTTTCAGTCTTGTGACAAGATGAATGTACAATTTCTTGTTCCACTATAAATTTAATCTTAGAAATATATTTCTACAAATGAACAGTTCACTTTTAATTAAATAAGTTATGTGAAACATTTTTTAAAATTAAGCTTTGAATAATTATGAAGCTAGTCTGTCGCCTGGAAAATGTGCATAGCTGAATAATTTTCAGGAGTTGTTTTTATTTAATCTTAAATTTTAATACAGCTTGGGTGTGTGTTTAAATCTCATAAAGATATATTAATTGTACAATAAAGTTTTACTATTTTCATAACGTGCTTAATATTGCTATGAAAGTTTTAGTACGTTAACTGTTAACTAGTTTAATTTGGAGGTTCAGTAGTGGCGAAGCATTGAGCTTCGCAGCTATTGGCCAGAGGTTCGAATTCCGCACGGAACTAGAGTTTTTTAATTTTTTTATAAGATAAGGATGACAAGCGAGCACACAGTCCACCTGATGGTAAATGGTTGCTGTGGCCCATAGACATCTACATCTATCCTCGTTTACGAATCAAAATGCAAATGAGTTGTCAGCCGTGAGGACTAAGATGGAATGCCTCTTTTCTTATTATCTTATTGTTACAAAATCTTATTCACTCTTACCTTGAAGGCATGCAAATGACAATCGGATAGAAAGACAGATGTCGGCAATTATTCTACTCCTTTGCTACAAAAAACAAAGTAAAACGATTGTTTTGAAAGCGTGGAATATCAACAATAAAGGGTAGCTGATCGAACTGATAAAAAACGGATCTTCTGGTTGTCATATGGGGGAAAGGAATGGGTGAAAATAAATAATGTAATTCAGGATATGTTTTTATATCCCACAAATGATTGTTCCGGGTGTTTGTTATATATGTTTGTATAGTAGTGAATGCCAATTGCAAGTGACAGACAATTCTACTAGACATTTTTTTTTAAATAGAAACGGATTCAATTGAATAAATTGAGTCTCGTAGCCTGCCCGGATCACTTAAGTGCTTGATGTTACATTATAATAGTATTTCTTTTGTTTTAAGGAATGCAATAAATAATAAATAAATAATAATAATAATTTATAATATTAATATATCATCGCTGTGTAGTGACAACTTTAGATTACCACTACCTCATATTATCATCCCGTGGGTGAATAAAATCGTCCCTATGAAATAATCTAAGTGGGAGTCCTATGCTCAGCAGTTGAATTTTGTTAGGCCGTAACGAATGAAACAATGTAGATGTCATCAACTCAAAATATGGTTTAATGTTACCAGATACGAGGCGTTTTGCTTTTAATTTCAGGGATTAAAAGCATATTATGTCCATATTATATGAAGTGATTTTTTAACTATTTCCCTTCGTAGGTATAAAATAATAAAGTTACAGTCTCACAAACTAATAGACTTGACTAAATAAGTTTGTTACGTGTGTGAATGTATAAATATATTTACGTATATGTGCAGAAATCATAGGCCACGGAAAAAGGGTTTTAATATTAGTAAATATTATATAACATTAAGGAAAAGAAAAATAAAAAAACACTTTCCCGTCATTTTTAAATTGTTTTTTTGTCCGCCAAAATGAGTGAATCTAACGAAGAAATTCGATACATTCTGAAGTTTTATTACAAAAAAGGGAAAATGCGACTAAAGCCGCCAAATCAATTTGTGACGAAAGTTGGCTCAACCGTTTTCATTCTGGGAATTTTGATGTCAAAGATGCAGCTCGCTCTGGTCGCCCTCATACGGATAAATTCGATGTCATTTTTGAAAAAATGAAGAAAGATCGGCATATTAGTAGTCAACACATAGCTGAGAAATTAAGGATCGACTATAAAACAGTTTGACCCCCTTTGAAAAAGTCTGGCTATACAAGAAACCTCCATATTTGGGTACCAAACGAGCTCACTGAAAGAAACTTAGTGAATCGTGTACTCATTTACAATTCTCTATTGAAATGTAATGAAACCGATCCATTTTTGAAAACATTAATCACTGGTGATGAAAAGTGGATCACCTACGAAAAGAACGTGCGAAAAGCGAATCATGATCAAAGGGTAGTCAAGCTCCACAGACTGTAGCGAAACTCGGATTAACACGCATTAAGTTGATGCTGCATGTATGGTGGGATGCCCTTCCAGGGCATCGTTTATTATGAGCTTTTACCGCCAGGCAAAACTATCGATTCGGATCTTTACTGCCAACAATTAACGAGACTCAAGCAAAAAAAAAACGCCAGCATTGATCAACAGAAAAGGAGTGGTGTTTCATAGTGATAACGCAAGAACACACATATCTTTGGCCACTCAGCAAAAATTGACAGAACTTGGTTGGGAAGTAATAATGCATCCACCATATAGTCCTGACCTTGCAACCTCAGATTTTTACCTATTTCGGTCTCTTCAGAATTTTTAACAGTTTAACAGAAAGCTGTAGCTATTCGGACAGCGTTCCTCGTGTACTTCTGGTGGTGGCAAAGACACTACGATTACGACCAATTACAGTAGAGTATTCATTGCCATCTGCCATGACTGTCTAATAGTAATAAACTGATATTTAAAATTATTACGCACATAATTAAATTTCGTGTCAAGCCCTGAACCCAAACGCAATTCAATTAAACATGTCACGAAGACAAACAAAGTGACTAAATGAATAGATTATAATCAACAAACCACTACCATAACTCATGCAAACGTAAACACAAAAGCCTTAGTTATGATAATGCGAAAACTTTCGTTTAGACTAGAGGGTTGGCTTTTAGGTTAGTTTCACCTCGTTCTCTATTAAAACTTAACAGACAAAGAGAGCCTTAAATGTAATTAAAAGTTTAGAAAATATAACCTCCAAAAATGGTATAAGCGACTTACAAAGAAGGCTACATTCGGAGTTTATTTAAATGATGGAATTCATAATAAGGATATCCACAGTAGAAACAGAATAATCAAAATATCAAAAGATAAAAAATCTGAATGGGATGGGTCGATCGTGTACGTGGCAGATCTATGCTGCAACACTAGTGCAATGTCAATGACTCGGCAGTGATAACATTAAAAGTGTAAGAAAGCAGCAGACATATCGCTCCTATATTCTGATTTTAAATCGAAGATAGTTGTAAGTGTTAATGATCTACAATATTGACTTCTCATCAGGTAGGCTATGTTCTCATTTTTTACTCTTATTGTATTAAAAATAGCTTCTAAAACCGATAATGTTGTTATTAATAAACCGATGGGGAGGAAATTTCGTTGAGTGGAAGCCTCGTACAAACAAGCGCAAGATTAGGCAACTCCCCGATATATTAATTGATAAGCTGATTAAGCATTCAGAATGATTTTTTATACAAGAACGTTACCTCCTCACTTGGATTTTCTCCAGTATCGTGGGGGCAGTTTATATACATAAATTTCACAAGTACAAACATCCAGACCCAGAAGAGTTATTTGTAGGTTATACAAATACTAGTTCCCTGAGGGATTCGAACCCGCGACCCTCAACGCTGCAACTCATTGCTAAGCCACGGCGTGTCAAAAAAAATCAAGCATGCACATTGTGATCTTCATCGGATGAGGCCCACTATCAGAAACGGGCATAGTGTAGGTTTCATTGACAATGATGGTGATGAATTCAAATAGTCATATTTTGTCTTTAAATGTATCTTATTCTCTATGGTACGTGATACAAAATTTCGGCCTCTACTTTCTTATTTGCTGCGCTAACAAATTAAATTTTCGATCGAGACGAGTAGCCGCGTGCATCACTCTCTTTGTTACCTAGACAGCGATGCCTTTTTCGAAAGGCGAGCGTTGGACAACGAATTTCTCCACCGTGAAATATGAATACCGCAATTTGGTCTCGTTATTTGAATGAAACGCTTTCGCGGCTTGCATTTGCGATTTTAATACTTTTTCTGTACGTTTTAAATTTCATTGCAGTGCCTGTGATGTTTATTTTAAATCCGCGCTTTTATTGCAATTAAATTTGGCATTATTTTTTAAGTTCTTTTGGCGCGTTTGAGAAAATGATGAAAATGTTTTTTTTATCGATGCGCGCGCACACCGAAACCTAAAAGCGCCAACTTCGGTTGGTAATTGTTTGTCAACTGTCAAGTTTTCGTGAGAACTGATAACTATATCCAAGGTAGTTTCTGAAACATATATAAAGCCATTCTTTTTATTTGTTACGCTAAAGATGTATAACTTCTCAGTGTAAACTGAAGTGTCAAACGAACTTATAATATATAATAATAAGTAATAGATTGTAAGCGGCTACCACAGATAATGTACGCCTGCAGTCAACTTCAAACTAAGAAGAAAGCTCATGCGTTTTCAACTGTCAGGACTAAGATGGAATGCCTCATACCTGGTAATTATACTGACTCTCCATATCCTTTCGACCGGAACACAGCAGTGCAGTCACTGTTATTCGGTGCCAAAAAGGTAAAAGTGTGGTACCTACGCAAATGGACTCAATAACATAATAATAAAACAGTTTAAAAAGTTACCAACCCGCCTTACTTCGCCCAGAAGAAGTGAAATTATTCACAGCTAAGCAACTCCTTCTATTCATTGAGGACGTAGGGCTTAGCAGTGAACTGTAGTCAGCAGCGATCACAATAGATATTTTAGGTAGCAGTGATACTGGTATCTCTAGACCTGCATAGCTGCTCGTACATAAGTAAAAAAAATACCAAGCCGCCTGCCAAACTCTGTCAAATAATTATCTAGATAGATTGTCCTATGGGGCTGTCTATAGGGGTTAGCTATTTAGTTTAGCAGAGCTTCATTGGGATGTAATGAATTAATTAGTTAATAAATGATAAAGTCATAAAAGTTAAAAAATGCTATTGGTAAATCCAATTCTGCATACCATAAGCGCAATAAAAAAAATTACGTAAGACATGATTAGGTATACGAATTTTTTTTAAAAGCAGTTTAATTACACACAAGTTTTCACTAATAACCTTATAATAATTACAATTTTCCGATAATTTTATGTCAAACTTGAATTTAAAAAAAGTTTGGAAAATCCAAAAGTGTACGACTCATAATGCTTATATGATCATCATATCATCATTCAGGTCACTCCATAAAGTCCAAGACGTATTTAAGTATAAATATTACATCCTACTTACTTTTAACACGCACTACTATTATTTATTATGTGCTTTTAAAATATTGTACTAAAAATCTGTAATTATTATAATAATCAAGTATGTATAAAATTTGGTTTCCCAAATATTTTGTAATTGTACAGCGATCTTTTTGAGCCGCTGCAAACAACCGATACAGCATACACTGACGACGGCGGTTAACGCCGAACTGAGTGAGTAAGGCAGTCTCTATTTAGTAAAAAATAAATTCATACAAGGCTGCTAAAACACCGAAAATTTCGACATTTTGCAGCCGAAATAAAATTATTATAACTAAACAAAACAAAATTAAACTGCCATTTACATTCAATGGATTCACACATGAAAGCTTTTTAAAAATAGATTGAATGGAACAATTGATATTTTCAAAAGTTATCGTGTTTATGAAGCCATGCGAACTTGATAAATCCACACCATAAGCCACTAAAACCCCTTTCATCAATCATTTATCTTTCTGACAATGTGTTTTTTATATCATTTATATGTTCAATATGATTGTTAGATACGATTTTATGCGACAAAACGTTGGAACCTTGATTGATGACCTTGATGGGTTTAGGTGCTAGTGGAACATACCTACGTGCTTTGCGCTAACGGCATGCAAAAAAGTTATAGTCTATACGCGTCCCACTGCTGGACACAGGCCTTCTCTCATTTCTTCTCAGAAAGAGAAGAAAGGGAAAGAGAGGGTTTTAGAGCAAGTAAATGTCCTCCATGCTGCCGCAATGCATGTTGGCGAACTTCACATGTCCTTGAAATATTTCGTGATAAAGACATATCTATAAGTAATTGACGATCGTGTAGTGTTAAAAGGTTATATGAAATACTACGAGTATATTGGTATTTCAACTCCCTTTTCCTCTTTTTCTACATCGACCCATAAAAATCCACTCGACTTGAACCTCTTCAACTATAGACAGGATTCGGTTTAAATATCACGCTTTGCAGTCGCACTCCTATTAATGACAGCTAGTTCCAGATGTCTTGTACTTTCGATTTTTTAAATTCTTAGACATACAGGTTTCCTCACGATATTTTGCTTCATCGCCGAACACGTGGTAAATCAGAATTTGAAACTGAAATTAGCAATTTCTTTGATCCCGGCTGGGATTGAATATGGATTGCTCGCGTATTATGAAATTTATGAGCCAGCGCCTAGCTACCATGACTCTAGTTCGTGAACTTAAATTGTATGTTAATTTACTGGTGACTTGGTTAGACATTCGAAAAGGAAAATGTTGGCAGAATATCCTTGTCCCCGCTCGTGGCCATCTAAGACGGGTAAGTCGCAAACTCGATTATAGAGGGAGGAAGGCGTGGGGCGGACGGGACAAGGTGGGACATAAGTTCGAATACAGTAAGTTTAAGACAAAGCTGTCCCTTAATTGTTGTAAACGGATACAGTTAACCTAACAGATATATTGAATTCAAGCACGACGTCGTTTTTGGTTTACAATATTCATTTTTTTTCGTTACTTTGGGTTTTTATATAGAAGAGGGGCGAAACGTGCATGCGGCTCACCTGAGGGTGAGTGTCGACCGCCGCCCATGAACAACTGCAACCAGGGGAATTTCAGGTGCGTTGCTGACCTTTTAAAAAGTAGTAAGCTTATCTATTGAAGGTTCTTTAGTCGTATCAGTCCGAAAAAATCGACAGATTATAGTTGCGCTGGATTTTTTACATCGTATTTTTTTTGTGACTTAAACCCATAGCCTGACACTATCAGATTTTCCATGCGGTTATCAATTTGGAAATTTTGTTTTAATTTTATCGATAGTATGAGTAAGTGCCTCAATATATAATTTTATTTTTATACTCATATATATATACAACATGTCCCAAAATTCAACGATAAGCCAACACCCCGGACTAATCGGGGAAAAAAGAAAAAAAAATATATCCTAATTATATTTTAAGTTATATAAAAAAAATGAAATTCTTCAGAAATTGAGACCGTTTATGATATTTTTCACTACCATGATCACAATTTTTTGAATATTTTTTTCTTTTTTTTTATAGGCAACTTGAATAGTACTGCTATCTACCACAATTCTTAAAAACTCCAGAATAACTCTTGTTTTATCACGAAAATTAATGAAACTTATTATATTCCCTAAATTTTTTGAAGACTTTTACTTTTAACCAAATTTAACTTATCGTGGTGTAAAAAAAAGTATGAACACTAGTATGGCAAGTTTTTTTAAAAATTGACGCAACTAACCAACATTCCAAAATGGTATAATACTTTAGGAAAACAAGTTATAAAAAAATATGGGCCTATTATTTCTAAACGGGGGCCAAATTCTTTAAATTGTAATTGTCAATAATCACTTTTACTACATGCCCAAAATGGGTTCCTGTTACAATTTCTAGGAATTCGAATGGGGCATTAATACCTTAGATGTTAGAGAGAGAGATAGATAGATAGAGATATTTACGTTAAAAAGAAACAACAACAGGGCAGGTAGAGAAGCTGTTATTATTCTCAGCAAGTCGGTTCAGTACGCTCTGCTCCTTTGTTTACTGCGCACCGTTCCCATTTCAACTTACGTGGCCCTCGTATATACTATCGACTTTTGGCTTGGCTCTTTGGACTGGAATCGACCTGCAAATTTAACTGACCTGGCATTATTTGGACTGGAAGTGATCTGCAAACTGAACTGACCTGGCATTATCTTGGACTACGATTGTGTGTTTTGTGATTTAGAGTTCTGGCGCATTTTGGACTGTTTGGCGTTTAACATACCGCAACCGTACACACCACAGGAATACGCTAATATGCATTTAATCTATGGAGAATGCCGATGTAATGCTGAACGCTGCTAGCAGACTGTATCGAGAAAGATACCCAAATGCTTAAAAATATCCTGATAATCGAGTGTTTATTCATGTTCATCAAGCGTTTTGGAGGGTCGTATGCCATCCAATAGGAGAAGCGCTGGAAGACGTAGATTCGATAGTGATGAAGAAGTTCTCAATGAGATAGAAAATGACTCGACTACTTCGGTACGTGCCATAGAAGAAGCTACAGGAATCCCGAAAAGTTCTGCACATCGAATATTAAAACGTCACAAGCTTCACCCATATCACTACAGGCGTGTGCAGACGTTATTACCGCGGGACTATCCGCTACGGGTCACATTTTGCCGTGTAATGCTGCAAAGGCACAGTGAAGATCCCCACTTCCTAGACAAAATTCTATGGTCGGATGAAAAAACGTGCAAGAAAGATGGGTATTTAAATTTTCACAACCTACATAGTTGGAGTAATGAAAATCCACACTTGATGAGACAAGACAAATCCCAATATCAATTCAAGGTTAACCTATGGATCGGCATATTAAATGGAAAAGTAATTGGGCCCTTTGAGTTACAAGGAAACATAGATGGCAATAGTTATTTAAACTTTTTACAAAATGACTTGCAAGAATTGTTAAACGACGTGCCCTTAAGTGATCTTCAAAACATGTGGTTCCAAAATGATGGTTGCCCAGCACATTATGGCCGTCCTGTGCGAGAATATTTAAATCAAGAGTATCCAGGGCGTTGGATCGGGCGACTTGGTCCTATCTTATGGCCACCCCTTTCACCCGATTTGAACCCCCTGGACTTCTTCTATTGGGGTTGTCTTAAAAACAGGGTCTACTCAAAACCAATTGTGACATTGGACGAGCTTCGTCGAAATATCACTCAGGCTGCTGATTACATTAATAGCAGAAGATATGCAAGACAAATAGAACGATCATTTTTAAGGCGATGTTGTGCATGTATTAATGCTGGTGGCAAACAGTTCGAACATTTGCTATAATGTTAATAACTTAATAAATTACACGTGAAACTGTTTGTACCACTTGTTTTGAAATATTAAACATTTTTCAAGAACTAATACTTTTATTACACCCGACCGTCATTTGGCCCCTGTTAAGAAATAATAGGCCCATATTTTTTTATAACTTGTTTTCCTAGAGTATTATACCATTTTGGAATGTTGGTTAGTTGCGTCAATTTTTAAAAAAACTTGCCGTACTTTTTTTTTACACCACGATAAGTTAAATTTGGTTAAAATAAAAGTCTTCAAAAAATTTAGGGAATAAAATAAGTTTCATTAATTTTCGTGATAAAACAATAGTTATTCTGGAGTTTTTAAGAATTGTGGTAGATAGCAGTACTATTCAGATTGCCTATAAAAAAAAGAAAAAAATATTTAAAAAATTGTGGTCATGGTAGTGAAAAATATCATAAACAGTCTCAATTTCTGAAGAATTTCATTTTTTTATATAACTTAAAATATAATTGGGATATATATTTTTTTCTTTTTTTCCCCGATTAGTCCGGGGCAGGTCTATCCTCCGGTGTTGGCTTATCGTTGAATTTTGGGACACGTTGTATATATATATATATGAGTATAAAAATAATCTATCTATCTGAAACTATATATATATATATATATATAAATAGTTTCAGATAGACGGTAAATATTAAAATACAAAGTCCCATCAATGTCTCCGTTTAAAATTTTTAATTGAATCTCCATTATTGAAAATCCATTTAAAAATAATCCTACGGTAAATAGAAATTATAGAATAAAGGAAAATGTATTTTATATCAGTTGTACTATGCAACCAGGTAACATGTGTATGCACAGAATCGTTAAATACGTAAGGACGGTGCAGCATATTAAAAATAAATAAAATATAAGAATTCCGTGTAGTGGCGGTGTAAGAATATCGTCCCGTCGTTCTAATAACGATTAAAAATAAAAACTGTGGTTGCCAACCCGCTTGCCAAACATGGCAACTATAGCATATATCCCCCAATGAAGCAATCTAAGTGGGAATCCTATGTTCAGCGGTGGATTTTAATAGGCTGTAACCGTAACGACGTTAAACTCATTAAGAGATAGTTTCGTTCATAGGAGACATGCTCTTTATATACTCTTCACTGTTCTGGTTTCATATCTTCATCGTTTGCTGTCCAAACTGAGCTCCGGTGGAATAACATGCTTTTTAATTTATATGCTTTTAGCATTAAGCCTGCCTTTCGAGCTTGTACTGTAGTTGTAAGTTTCAATAAATATTAAATAAATAAATAATAACACATATAATAATAAATAATAATAATAAATATATATAGTACGTGGTAGAGCCATGCTGCAGCTATATATGTAGTATAGTTGTAGCACGAATGGGTCGGCTACAACTATACTACATATATACCGGGGCAGGACCACGCTCTCACAGAATACCAGCGTCAAATTGCAGCTTAACACTGCTGTGTTTCGTATGGTGAGTGTAGCAAACCGGAGACCGTTTTCACTGGAAACGAGGCATTCCATCTTAGTCCTCACGGCTGTCAACGGATCTGCATTTTGATTCGTAAACGAGGATAAATGTAGATGTCTATGGGCCACAGCAGCCACTTACCATCAGGTGGACTGTGTGCTCGTTTGTCACTCTATACTATAAAAAAAATATAAGACTTAAATAAATTAACAAATTTTGAATAAAAATCTTTGATTCAATATACCACACAATATTTTCATATGCAAGTATATGATGTACTCGATACGCATACAAAATAATTAATATATATTATGTGAGGGTAGTAGAAAAATGTTTATGATGTATATAATTTAAATGAAAAATGTTGGCGTTTTGTGTTTAAATTATAGTTATAGATATTAAATATTTACACTGAAAACTATACTCTGATCCAATAATTATAAAATACAAGTAGAACCCGTTAACTTGTGACCTGAATGCAAACATTATTATGAATAAACTTTACTACAGGACTCTATTATTAAAATGAAATGTAACGCTCGGCAATTGTTTTATACCTATAGGTTCAAAGCGGTCATACGAGTACATTTTACGTGTGTATTTTATTTAATGATTAATAAATTTTATGAAAAATGACAGTATCTCTGACAAATATGTATAAGCTGTGAGACAATCATTGGGTGAGGTCTTTATTCTGCAGTGGACTTTTGATAGACCGTAATGATGAGGATGATGATGAATTCAGACGCACAAAGTTTTCTTACCCCTTCCACCTTACAACATACGCAGTTCACTCAGGGTTGTGCTTACATATGCCATGAGACGAAAAGAGCGGTAGGATTTTTTAAAATTATTATTAAAAATGTAATTTTAAGAAACTCTTTTAGCCTAATGAACGTATACCGACTTAGCGCTGCCATATTCGTAAGCGCTAAAACCCTCTTCGTAAGAAGTGGCGGGCTGATTCGGATTAAACTTTGAATATGTACGAGAATTTAGCGTCGCTTCACTGTTGGAAATTTCTACGTCTGGACTTTTTCGAACTCGCTCGTGAGACCGCGCCGTGGTAAATTTATTTTTAAAATGCGATAGAAGGTTGTCAATATTATAATAAAGTTGCTTAATCGATAACTTGATCGAAGAACTATTTGTATGGCTTATTAATGTTTTTTCTAGGTCTAGATGTTTGTATTTGAGTAATGTATGTATGTAATCTGCCTCCACGATGCAGGAGTAAATCTTTGTGTGAAGGTAACGTATTTTTGAAAGAATTATATAAGAATAATAATATTACTAAATATTCATACTTACATTCATACATAAAGGTAAGTTGATAATAATAATAATAATAATGTTTATTTCTTAGAATAAGAAGTTACAAGGTGGTTGGACACTTTTTGCCTAGAAATCCGATTGGATATACTTTTTTATGGGATAGGGTGATAAACGAGCACACAGTCCACCAGATGGTAAGTGGTTGCTGTGACGTATAGACATCTACATCTACCCTCAATAAAGAATCAAAATGCAGGTATGTCGTCACCTGTGAGGACTAAGATGGAATGCATCGTATCCAGTAAAAAGGGGCTTCGGTTCTCTACACACACCATACGAAACACAGTAGCGTTACCCGTCTATTTTACGCTGGTGTTCTGGGAGAGCGTGGTCCTTCTCCGTTCTAGCCGACCCATTCGTGCTACAACTATACCACTAATATACCTGTAGCATGGCTCTTCCACGGAAACGTATGGGTATGGGTGTGTACCATGCCCTTCCTACCTATAATGTCCTCCAGACCGAATTTCGGCCCCGGCGGCCAGCCTCAACGGAGACTAGCCATCTGCGCAGGACAGGATTATAGTGTATGCGCAAGCACAGGTGCACTCTCTATTCCCTCACTCTCATAGCCCGATGGGACGGTAAACCGCCACGACCGGAGAGAGATCAGGCGCAGGACCAACGGCTTTACATGCTTTTCGAGGCACGGGGGTGAAACACCGCCTACTTCCTGGCTCCGGGCAGATAGTGATAATTTCTTTATGGAAAAACTCAATAACTGATTTTTTGGCCCGACCCGGGATTCTAACCCGAGACCTCATGATCAGCAGTCGTACTACTACAACCACTAGACCAACTAGGCAGTCAACTTCCTTCCTTCCTACTTCTAACGTCAAATAGCATTGCTTGCATAGTTGTTGTTCAGGCTGAAGGGTAACGAGAGCCAGTATAGTTACGGACTGTGAGGCATTCCATCTTAGACCTCAGATGTGACAAAGTAACCTCAGATGTAGCCTTCTTTGTTTGAAGTAGGTCACAGGTATCCATGACTGCTGTATTTACCATCACGTGGATTGTAATTTCATTTGTCACTTCAGATTTATAAACAAAAAATAATGTAAAGATACAGCTGCTATTTTCCGCTGGTATTCTGTGAGAGCGTAATTCTATCCCGATCAAGCTGACTCATTCGTGTTATAACCATAACTTAGCTGCAGTGTGGCTCTACCAGGTATAAACAGAATAAAACTATCCCCAACAAATCCTTATGCGACAGTATTAAACCAAAAATAAATACAAAATTGAGTTCATTTCAAACAAACAGTACACCCACGGAATAAACGTACAGAAGTAAAAAGGCATAAACAAATTAAGTCCGGCGCGCTGCGCCCGTGCCTTGTCATTTCCATTTTTTGGATCCGCAAAGTTGTCACTGAACAGTTATTTATTTAAAAAGTTTTTCACGTGTGCATAATAGATAAATCCGCTTGTAACTGGAGCGGTACATTACCTCGCACATAAATAATATATCGTATTTTTAACGTATCACGGAGAACTTATTGCAAATTCATGTGGCTCCGCGGATAGTTTGCCGTCTTTGTATTTTTGACTACTGTTTTAATGTATTTTGATGTAACGTAAGTCACGAAAGTTAGTTCTAAATTTATGGCTTCAGGTTTAAATATTTACAATTGTTTTGTTTCAAAATTTAAAAGCAATAGAACATCTGATCTTTCTCACGCTGTAGGAATTCTACATTTGTTTCCGACCTCTTTATATCAGTAGATGGTCGTGATTTCCTTACCGATTGTGACCATGACATACTTTTACATAAATAGATAGGTAGATAGTTAAATCATTTATTTGTTTTTCCAATCACACACGTAAATTCAGTGACTGAAAAAACACTTAACACAAAACCTAAAATGAGTTACCGATTCGATAATATAAAACCTTCGGCTCGATTGAAGAAGGATCACTTATCGAGTATCATCATCATCATTATGATCATTACAGTCCTTCACTACTCCACTGCTGGACATAGACCTCCCCCAAGTAATACCAGAAAGCACAGTCTTGAGCCACCTGCATTTATCGACTTCCTGCATGTGTTACCAGGCTGACACTCCATATAGTGGGGGATCGCCCTAAACTTCGCCTGCCGGTACGAGGCTGCCACTCGAGAATCTTTTTCCCCCATCTGTTATCGGTTCTTCGAGCTATATGGCTGGCCCATTGCTTACTAATCCGTTACGCTATGTTGGTTCCCATAGTATGCAAATAAAATATATAAAATATCAGCGTTATCCTTCTGTGTTTTGAGGGTGAGTGACAAGAACCAGAGACTCTTTTTACTGGTACCAAGGAAATCCTATACAAACAAGAATAGGCACTATTTACATTCAGATAGACTGCATGCTCGTTTGTCACCCTTTATTCTAAAAAGAAAACTGATAACCAATATCATGATGTGTTGTTGAAATAGTATTGGTCCCATTTGGACCTATCCAATTCAAACAAAAATACATTTTATTAGTTCTTCACTTTATATTTCAACTTTCATTAAGAAGGCGCCTCAATTTTATTTGTTTAGGATTATATAAATTAAATTATGTAAAATTATAACATTATTATTTTTTTATATTATACTTTACTTACAGTAGTAAAAAAGTAAGTTTCTTTTAATATTTAATTGTACATCTCATTCTATATTCCCTTTAACCTGAAACCAGACGAATTTCGAGTGAAAATAATCCTTGTTTCTTTTTTTGCGAGCCGAATTAAATAAAAGTTGTTTTCAAGCCAAAAACTGTGTATAAGCGGGCCGCTACTTAATATTACAATCATAAACATAAAAGCTATGAACATCGTAATCATTGCTTTATTTAGTAATGCGTTGCAGACGAGCACGTGACGTGTTTAAATTAAATATGAACAAATAGCCCGCGGAGGCTTTGCCGATTCAAGAAATAAATTGTAATACCTTTGTGAAAAAAAACAGTGAACTCTGAGCACAGATAAAAAGGAAACTCAAATTGAATAAATGTTGTTTATTAATTAATCATATGGGCTAATCTTCAGACTGGCAGAGCCGATTGTGATGAAACTTTATGAACAAATACACAGATAGTAATGCCAGGAAAGATCGAGACTATTTTTTTCCGAAAAACTTGCGTTATTTTCTTTCGAAACAACGAAAAATAAAGTCATATTAAATGTTTGCTAGTTTTAAATAAAATTAATTCGCATAATTACGGTGTAAGAATGTTCACTACATCGTATCATCCCGTGCACTCAGGCAGGAGCATCTTTATAGTAATAGCAAGATAGTAAAGCAATCTGCAGTTGCTAACCCGCCTGCCAAGCGTAGCAACTATGACAAATATACTCCTTATGAAGCAATCAATATGGAAACCTATTAAATAATTGCTCAGCTTCCGTCGTAATTTTTCCTTACGATCCAAAGAAAAATCTTTCTCTCTAAGTTCCTGTGCACTCCTTGACTTACTATGACAAATCATTTTCTGTGCTTGGAGTAAGTCTTTGGAACTCTTTACCCCAGTCAATTAAAAGTGCCCCATCCTTATATGTGTTCCAGAAAATTTATCTCCCTATCTCAGATTAATTATGGTTATTGATCTACCTGAAGAATGTTGTCTTTTTAATGCATAAGTTTGTATCTTTATTTTTTTGTTCTTTTTCTTATTTTTATTCATTTCTTCTCCTGGGTTGTTTGGAAGAGATTAATATGTAGCAATAATATCGACCTTTGTATATCCCTCAACAGTTATATTTTCTTTTTGATATTTTTAACTTTTCTTGGTGTACAATAAAAAGTATTGTATTGTATCGAGTATCGTATAATGATAGAAATTTAAATCTAAAATAATAATATTAAAATTAAGTATTCAATAAAACGTGCAAATATTCTTTACGGGAATCAGTATTAGTAGACCACTAAAATTTAGATCTTAAGAGCAACGGAATACATTTAACGGTTCAAAAGAGAAGTCACTAATTCGAATTTATTTTAATATTGTATATTAAAGACGCGTAGAAAAAAAATCATCACATAAAGTTTCGTAGGTGCCGTAAAATGCGACTAAGCGATATACCATAAATATCTTACGGCTTCCGATAGATAACAAAAAACGGCGCTTCGAAGGTTTCTCTTAAATACCCAACACAATAATCTAAAAAAATAGCACCCAATCCACCTGATGGTAAGAGGATAGCGTGGCCCACAGACACCTACATCTATATTTATCATCATTATAATTATGTTTACCCTTATTCCCCTAAAGCAATTCCTTGAGTTAAAAGTTAAAAGCTAAATTTACAGCCTATATGCGTCCCACTACTGGTTACAGGGCTCCTCCCAGAAATTAGAGGGTTTTAGGGCAAGGAAATATCCATCGCGCTGCCCCAATGCACGATGACGAACTTCACATGTCTAATTCGAAATTTTTTTTCTTATTTCTCAGACATACAGGTTTCCTCACGATTTATCATGTGGTAAATCAGCACTTCAAATTGTAACTAACAAATTCATTGGTACCGGTGGGGATCGAACCCGGGTTGCTCGCGTACTGTGAAACTTACAGCGGGCGCTAACCGTCTGAGCTACCACGGCTCTCCGAATTTTGAATTCAAGTTTCCACTCCTTGAGTGGAACATTTGAAATTCAAACCTCAGTTATGTTTTGTTTTTGACCTTATTTTTTATATTACATTCATTTCAATATATTTAAATACGCGAATCAGTTTTCTAACAAGGGTTCAGTGACTTTTCGGCCTAATTTAATAACATAGATAATTAAAATTCATAATATATTAATCAACGTGGCATAAACAATACAGACGAATTGGATATACTCCATAATGACTTGCAACTTAGAAAATTTCCTCCGGGACTATCAGGTACCTTTAAAATTAATTGAAACATTTACAGCGTAATCCCATAGATTAATAAATATTTTATGGCGAGTTGCGACAGAGGAGCTTCACAAAATAAGCTGGCACATAAAGTTTACAAGCCATTTTCGTGCAACGAGGAAGTAAAATAAGGGTCATTACTGTTAATTTGATTAAGGTACTTTACTTTCGCTAATAACATAATAATACGGATTATTACAACCGTGTAGGGGCGGTGTATGAATATCCACTATACCATATCGTCCCGTGGGTGTCATAATAGGCGACTGAGGGAAATAGAACAAAAAATGGGCAGTAGCATCTTCATGATACGAAACCAAAATAGTAAAAAACTGCGGTTGCCAATATGCCTGCCAAGCGTGGTAGCTATGGCAAAATCTATATCTATGATGGAGGTCTTTTTTCCTCCAGTAGCCTTTTGCACGCCTCATAACGCAAAGTGTTATTAGGTAGTGCTTTACTCTCAAGTATGTTTAAGTCAAGTAATTTTGTGTTTTTAAAACGCCTCTATCAAAACCATATTGCACTTATACGATAATATGAGCAGCCGTATATCAAGAAAACACTAATTAATCCACCTTATATTTTATAAAAAAAATCATTTTATATTGTTACTTGGAAAAAAACGGGTTGAAAAAAATTTTACGTGAAAGTCCGGATGTTGATTTTGTATGTGGTCACAGTAATTTCCGAAAAAAATTACTTTTTTTATTAGCTTCAGAACTACATCAACTGGTTCTCTATTTCATATCAATAGCCTGGTACGCGTAGTTCGTTATAATTAATTTCAAATTTTATAAGTTTTATTGCTATCAACAAAATTTAAGACGTTTTCATATTTTTTAGCCCTTGATAGACAATGGACAAATGTACCATACAGCCTACATCAATTTTATAATTATTTTTGTAATTGATTTATTTTGTTAAGTATTATTAATATTTTTCCCTGTAGATGATACTACCTGTTAATAAAATAGAAAGCTAAATTTAAAACACGTAAGTAATATATTTTGAAAGCCAGGAATACAATTTATTTTTTTCATCAAAATTAAATGAAATGCTCGTGAGGCGTGCACCTTTGGATTTTCCAAACTATTATAGACTGTAATGGATTTTTACATGTCAGTGGACAATGGATGAATTTTACATACAATCTTTATTAACATGTACCGTAAAATGGGGTGAATAGAAATCGCGGTGTGAATAGACACAAGTCTGGTTATTTGATAAAGTTGTCTATAGGTCTGTCTACAGCTCTGGAACGTATGTTTATTACTACTGTTTATTATTTGCCAATATTTTCCCTTTATTTTGGTAACCTTTAAATTAGTGTCAATTTTGATGACAGTAAAGAAAAGGGCGGTTATTATAAACGTGTGAGTACAAGTGGTTTTATGCTGTGTAAAACTTTTAGTTAAACATCAAGTTCTTCAGAGTTTCCTTCTTGCAAATGTTTTTTTTAAGGAGTAGAGTTTCTCATCTATTACTAGTATAAATATGAATATCGATATTGAACGATTTTATTCTTTTAAATAATAAAATCAGGATGCTGGTATATACAATATATGTAAGAAAAACAGTGTAGAAGTTGAAAGTTGTGTCTATTCACCCCATTTTACGGTAGTTAAACTAAATAGGTATGACAGTTTAAAGTGAAGTTGGTGATATTTACGCAGATACCACCAACATTCAGATTAAAAATGAGTTTCGTATGACAATAATATTAACCTTTTATAGAATTTAAAACTCCAATATTAAGAAGTAAAGGGCATAAAATTATTTCATATTCTAGAGTCAGTGCTAAGATACTCGTATGGTACAGAATAATTAAAACCCAGAATTAAAAGTGTGAAACATATTTATTATTTTTATTTCTTTGAAGTCCGGTTTTACTTTTCGTTAAAGATTATTAATACCTTTTTGAGTGGAAGGAATATCACTATCTCAATATCATAATACGTGAGGTTATTGAAATTAAAAACCTCCTAATTTCAATAGAGAGAGAGGCTGGGTATTACCACATGCTTGGGATCCTTTAAAAAGTAAAAAAGTAAAGTTACAGCCTATATACGTCCCACTGCTGGGCACAGGCCTCCTCTCATTTCTGAGAGGGTTGGGATTCTGTAATTAATAAAATTAAAACTAAATCCAAGCATACCACTGCAAGACTTCAAGACACAGTAAGTTCATTCTGCGTAGATTGGACCAAAATTAATAATTAAAAAAGCTGAAGGTACTCCGGATTAACTCTAACATCAGGACGTCAATCACCTCAGTCCCCCGTGCCCATGGGTGCTATAAAGTACTCGAAACGTCGGGAATCAATAAAAGACAGTTTAATTAAACGCAATGGAATCCGTAAAAGTAGTTTTATTCAATATCTCAATATCGCCAAAACAGTGATATTAAAAACTTTCTTCCCTAACTTTGCCACCTACAAAATTATTTTTTCGAAAATTAATACATTTAATAAATCATTGATGGCGGACTGATTGGCGAAAACCGTGTAAATATATTTACCAGTTGAATTGTAAAACTTCTCCTTTTAGATGTAGCCTAATCCTTAGGGTTTAATATTTAAATAGTAAAAAATACCAGTAAAAGTAACAGTCGAGAATAAAAAAATTACATACAAATCAAAGCAAGCCTTTATCAATGAATACCGATCGAAACTTCAATGGTCAATACATCAATGGTTAAGTTACCTTTTTTCGTAGCTAGGTCCCATTGTTTCTCAATACTTACTGAATGATGTTTTCAATTTGTTTTTGTATGTTTTAAGATAATGCTATTTATTTTATTTAATTGGACTTTTTTCTTTTATAACATTACTATAACAATCGAGCTATTAATCCATAAAATGATAAGTGGCGGACAACTGCAACAGTAGCATGATGGTATGTTATTTTTATATATTAAATGTGACAAAAGATCACGCTGTCCACCTGATCGTAAATGGATGCTGTGGCCCATAGACATCATCTACATTCATCATCGATTAAGAGTCAAAATGCAGATGCATTGTCACCCCTGAGGACTAGGCTTCCAGTAAAACGGATCTCTAGTTCGCTAAACTCACCATACGAAACAGCCTTAACCTGATATTTTACCCTGGTATTCAGTGAGAGCGTTGTCCTACCTCGGTCGAGCCGACCCATTCATGCCACAACCATAATATATTTTTATATGATAAGGGTGGCAAACGAGCACACAGTCCACCTGATGGTAAGTGGTTGCTGCGGCCCATAGACATCTACATCTATCCTCTATTACAAATCAAAATGTAGATGCGTTGTCACCCGTGAGGACTAAGATGGAATGCCTCATTTCCAGTAAAAAGGGCCTCCGGCCACCTGCACTCACCAAGCGAAACGCAGAGGTAAACCTCTACTTCACGCTGGTATAACTGCAGCGTGGCTCATAAATAAATGAAGAAGCCTAAAACCGGCTTTTTTGTCTTATAAAAAATTACCGCTGAACATAAGCCATAGATTGCCCAAAGGGGGGATATTGTCCATAGTTGCCTCTCTCAGCGTTTTTTAAATGTTTTTAGTTGCTATCTATCTCCTATTTCCTTTACCTTTGTCATCTCTTACGATACCCATGGGATGATATAGTGTAGTGGATAATCTTACACCGCCACTCACAGATTTGTGCACTACACCCACAGAATTTCTAACAGTGGTAGAGCCTCGCGGCAGCTTTTGCTGTCGCACGAATGGGCCGGCTCGAACCGGGGTGGTACTACGACCTCACAGAAAACCAGCGTGAAGTAGAGGTCTTCTCTCTTCTTACACCGCCACTCATAGATTTGTGCGCTGCTGTTTAGAAATAGGTAACTGACGAACTGAAGAAGGTGGCAGCTGACGAAAATTGACTTTGTTATAGCAATTACTTAGGTATAGTAAAAATATTGCGATTTTATATTAATACTTACTTCTAACTGATCAGCCGGCAAAAATCCAATGATCATTCTTAACATGTAGATGATGAACTAGAATCAATTAAACTGGGTTATTTTACAATAACCGGCCAAAGGAGACAATCGTTATTGACCCACTAGAAATTTTAACGTAACTTAATTTTACTACGTATAAAAAAAGATACCAATTTATTATAGTAACGGCTTAAAGATTTTATAAATATCTAACCGGAATCATGAAATCTGAAAAAAAAGTTGTTTTGATGATGATTGATGTTCTGGCTAATGTAATATTAAAATAAATGCGTGTAACGAAGAACGGACTACTAAAAGGATTTTTCATCAATCTTAAAGCATCTATAAATGCTGAATGTACCTACGACTTTGTTTTATATTATTTTACAGCGCACTATTTTAACTTATAATAGTGAAAACTACTAGACATTGATATTTTATTCGTTAATTTCTCAGTATGCTCGTTAGATACGGTAAAACTGATATTGCTATTATAATCTTTCGATTATCTATCTATACATCTATATCTATACAAATAAATAAAATTGAAGTGTCTGTTTGTAATGTCGAAATAACAGCTTTTTACTAAATGCATATGAAAGTATATACGGTACTTATAACAAAAACACGATTTTTAAAATTTTTGTGTGTCTATCTGTCTGTCTTCCTGTCTGTCTGTCTGTTTGTTCCGGCTAATCTCCGAAACGGCTGGACCGATTTTGACCGGAATTTCACTGGCCGATAGCTGATGTTATAAGGAGTAACTTAAGCTACTTTTATTTTGGAAAAAGAATTAGGGTTCCGCGCAAAAAATTAAAATCCATGAAATCCAATCGTAATAAAATACGCGCGGGCGAAGTCACGGGGCACAGCTAGTAAGGAATAAATCGACACGTATTTCATTAAGTTACGCCACAATTTGTGGTGGGCCCATTCTCCATACAAAAATAAATTGTCTCTTTTGCAGACAAGGTTTAGAATAAGTAATAAAGGCAAATGGTGAAGAAAAAATAATTAAAAAGATCTCTAACATTCTGTTCTTTTATCTTTTAAATTAAAAAAGCGTGGTAATGCATTATTTTAAAAGAATTTACTGCGCACGCACAGATTCTTAGGGGTCGATCGGTAGGCAAGAATAATGTTGCCCTTAAATCACAGTCAATTTGGGAAAGTTTCAAATAAGGTAGAAACATTATTTACTCATATTTTCAAAAACTGCAATAACGGAATAACGCAAAAACGGAATTAGGTATATATATACATATAGAGTAATATGTATTCATTTTGCTTTAGTTGTATGAAAATTTTGTTGACAAAATCAATTTGGGTGTCGCCTTATTTGATTATTATCTATCACAACAAGGAGATTCAAAATTTGTATAACTATATTTAATTACAATAAAAATATTGAAGATAAAAAATATTAAACAACACGCATTGAGAATGAGCTGAGATGATGCCAGTGAGAATACCGGGCCATGTCATAAATTATCATTTTTTCATCGCTTCTTAATACGTCTGCAAAATTTCAAATTCTTTACTTGACTGTAAGTGGGTGAAAATTGATTTAGAAAATTCTACTATATTTTTATCTTTTTAAAAATAATTATTACTTTTATTCATACTTGTGCATAAATACACAGATAATATAGCGAAAGAGATATTTATTATATATGTAATTATTCCCTGTTTGAAATAATATAGCTGTTAAAATTTCGATCAGCATTTATATTGGTATGTGAAAATTGAAAAAATTGGAGAAACAATACACGAAATATCCAATTACAAAACACGCAACAAAAAAGGCCGGTGAAAGGCAACAAATCAAAACCCGTGAACTGCTACAATTACACCACGTTTAGGCGGCAATTCAGTAACAACATTTCATATTCACATAGACATGCAGCGCAGGCATTTTGGGGGAGCGTTACATTAAAGGGGAGTATTCGATCAGCGTAAATTTTTTTGGTTCATTTACCGCGGGCCATACGTTCTATGACAGCTCCAAAATACAAGCGGCAAGCGCGGTATGGTTAACAAAATCATGGTTTTTAATTTTTATGCCCCAATTATAGCTTGCAGCTGTTAAATTTTATTTTATAAAAATAGTATTAGTTTTGTGAGAATCCACAAAAGTATTATTTTGTTTTGAAAACCCAAGACATTGGTTTTCGCTATGTTTTTGATAATTTTAACTCTTAAAACTCTAAAACTCTTTCAGGCGCGACTTGCGAGTGCCTCAGATGTTTTTTTCGGACGGAAGTAACTTTCAGGTAAATCTAGAGTCCCTTTACGCAGTTGATAAAAGTTGCGACATTATATATAGCATTTCGTTACATTATAGTATTTCGTTAGTATATGCGATAAATAAACATTCATACAAATATGGTTGTTTACCAAATGAAAATTACAGATGGTGCTAGATAAGTTAAGACAGATATTATTCATTATACTTAAATTTACATCTATTTTACCCGACTACCCCAGAAGGAGGGTAATGGTTTTTGAGGGTATATGGAAAAATATGGAAGAGGCCCAAATAAAAACTGGGCAAAAAAGATAAGGATTAACAAATAATATCCTCCAGAGCGAATTTCAGTCATGACAACCAGTTTTAAAGATGACTAGCCGTCTGCATAAGAAAGGATTTCAAATTTGCACAAGCACAGGAGCACTCTCTATTCACTCACTCTCATAGTCCAATGGGATGACAATCCGATTCGACAGGAGAGAGATTAGGCGCAAGATTAACGACTACGTGCTTTCCGAGATGTAGGGTGAAATAACACCAGATTCCTGACTCCGGGCTGATGCTGAGAATTTTTTGACAAAAAAAATTCATTGTTTTTTTTATTTGAACCCAGAAACTCGTGATCAGCAGTCCCGTTTACGATCAATAGACCAACAAGGCAGTCAACTCCTTTTCATTCATTAATAAATAAATATACAATTACATATTATCTTAAATTTTATAAAGATTCTAATTTTAAAAGAGAAACGCTCGTTAATTGCGCCGAGTCTTTAATGTTCGGTTTATGTAAATATTATGAGAGTTTAACTATTCAGTTATTCACTTAGCGTCAGCGCTCTCTTAGCCCGTCTTTTTGTATCGCGAGTAGAAATACTTCCCTTTCATTCGCTTCCACTTAAACTGGTTTTGTCTCACCGTCCAAGTTTTCTAAGTCGATTTAAAATTTACTTAAAACGATTAATTTAAATCGAGTTAGGAGTTTCGTGTGAGAATTGAATTTTAATACATTTACTTAAGTCTTTCTTCAGTGCTAAGTAACGTCCCAAGTTATAGAAATTACCTTCGAAATCCTTATTTATTAGTCTGAAAACATAAGTTCAGAGCAAGATTTTAATAACTTGAATTAAAACTCTTTCTTGCAAGTGAACATTTTGTTTGCTAATTACGTGGTAGAGCCATGCTACAGCTAGTTAGTAGTATGGCTATAGCATAAAAAAGTCGGCTCAACCGGGGAAGGATGTCCTCACATAATACCAGCGTAAAATAGCAGTTTAACGCTGCTTTGTTTCGTATGGTGACTGCAGAGAACCGGATACTCTTTTTACTGCAAACGAGGCATTCCAACTTGGTCCTCACAGGTGACAACGCAACCGCATTTCGATTCGTAATCGAGACAGATGTAGATGTCTATGAGCCTCAGCAACCACTTATCATCAGGTGAACTGTGTCCTTGTTTGTCACCCTTATCCTATAAAAACAAAAACAATAATTGTTTTCTAGTTGCCCTTATAATACTAATTCAAAATAGTTTCGTTTCTTACTTCAGTCTTTTTTATAAAAAGGATATGTGTACTAATTTAATTGCATGAAAAAAATTACATATTTACGATGTTAAAAACTAATTAGATTTATTTCATCTGAGGATGCCCCGTTTAGGGGCGAAACATGTGTCGTATTATTGACGGTGGTGTGTATTGCCTAGTATCCACTTCACTTCCTATTTGGGAGTAGCGGTTTTGGAATAAATGGTGACGGGAATAGTGAAAGGTACATTATTTTATTTTTTTACGCGGATCATAGCTAGTTTATAAAGGGGAAGACAGGAGCTAAACGCAAGTTTCATAATGCCTTAGAGTATATGATGCATTGCAGTAAACAAAATCAGAAATATGAATATATCCTAGTTATATTGTTTGTTGAAAACATGATATTACTAATTTGATAGGATAGGAAAAAATCACAAAGCTACCTCTAAAAATTTCTTTTAACGATTTAAAACCATACTAATATACATGACATAATTCTGATTTTTTTGTCAGATTATTCTACAAGCAACATATCAACGTAATAGTAGTATAATTTTCTAGATAGATAACACTTTATTGTACGCCAAAAAATAAAAAAAATATTAACAAAAAACTTTCTAGTCAAATCAATAGATTTTTTTTAAATCGCATATTCTTATTTCTGAACATAATACGTACGCATGTGTGCGTAAACGCCTGTATACCAACAGTGCCGACCGAGGCCTGATGCTATACAAAATTGTGAAAATGTGTGCGTCCTTCATTCGAGGTCAATTAGCTCTTCTAGTCCACTGTCCCAAAATGTTAGTCTGACCGGCTATTTGCTTACCCGTATCCGGTATTTTTATGATTGTCCTATATCTTGAATACATTGTCATAATATACCCATATGACATAGCATTTAAGCGTATTTCCAATATTATTTCTTAAACATTTGCAACGAAAACAGCAGTTCTATTGTGAAAAACTGGTGGGAGTCGTCTGGTAGGAATTACTACGCAACCGCTTTTCTTTACTATGATAATTTATTTATTTATATATTTATTCTTTATTGGATTCCTTAATCTAAAAGAATACAAAGGGCGGACTTAATGCCTTGAGGCATTCTCTACCAGTCAAGCTATGAAGTGGTGAGAATTTGAAGTAGGTGTAGCAATATAGCATAAAAACAAAATAAAAGTGATAATTAATTACGTTACATACAATAATATTTCCTATTAAATGATAAAGGAGCGAGATAAATATGAATGGATGCTTCCCAACGCCAAGCGCCCAATGGAGCTTGGACTATTTATCGGAAACCATGAAGACCTCATATTCATGGCAAGGATCATTCATTTATCCTGGTTCTTCCCAGGACAAAGGTATTCTTGGAAACAGTGATAAGTAAAAAAATGACTTTTAATAAGTATTTTGTTGTAATAATCTATATTGAATAAAAATACAATAAATTCTATTCTATTCCATTCCATCCTATCTTTCTGCGGTTCCCATAGTTACCTCTTATGCCACAGGACAGGATAGCCACAGGATGAAATAAGGTAAGGACGATACACCTAGTTTACGTAGTTAACTATTCGGACCTTAGGACATTTTATATAAGTATAAAAAAATGTATTACAGTATAAATAAATAATCCCACCCAATCAGCAGTAATTGAAGTATGTTCTTATATTTTGCAATTAAAAGAGGACGTTAAAATTTGGAGTTTATTAGTGCATAAAGAACCTGAGTATTTGTTTATTGTTTTAATATTTTTCTCGTAAACGCATCAAAGTACCTATAAATAATAATAATGTTAATTACATTTAATAATATTTATAAATAATTACATATTAATAAATACAATTAAACAAGTAATACTAAGCTCATACACACATTCAGTAAAATGACAAAACTACTTTAACAGGGGTACATATAATTAATATAAATTAATAATTAATTTAATTAATAAACAACAATGAATTAAATAATTTAATATTTTATGGTACGATAGCTACATTGTCTTGATTCAAGTAAATAATTATTCAATAAATTTCACTAAATGAAACACAAGACTAAAGATGGCCTTTGAAACAAGACGGTTGGTCTAGAATCTAGTTACAAAATACGCGTTAAGTACATAGGTGACTACACTAGACCAAATTAAATTGGACTTAGTTTGGAGCCATAAAACCAGCGGTAGGAACTAACGACTCACATTACACTGAGATCTATGTGTTCTTGACTTACCTTAAGTTTACCTTCATCGTCTAGAAAATTTCCTCCTGTGTAAATTTTGTTTTTTCAGTATTTTAAAGAAAAGATTTTTCCTAAAAATGGGACGGTAAGAAAACGTTTTGTGGCAAATATACAATAAAATATAATGAATTCGAATTTCAAGCGAAAATCACTTATTTCGCGGCAGCAGTTTTTTTTATTACTACTCCAGATATGTGAGAAATATGCGATGGATCATAACCTATTGTACAACACCAACAAGTCTGTTTGTTTGCTTTTTAAGAGTGGTAGGGTTCAACCTCATATCCCCCCATTGCATTTGTGTAATTCACAATTAGAGTGGGTAACGACGTTTAAATACCTGGGTCAAATTGTTACTCAGGATCTGTGTGATGGTTCCGATATGGACCGCGAGCGACGTTCCTTGTCAGTGCGTGCCAACATGATAGCTAGACGCTTTCAAAAGTGTTCTCATACCTCAAAGCTGGCGTTGTTTTCAGCTTACTGTCAGCCACTTTACACTCCTCAGCTGTGGACGAATTACACTAAAGAGGAATATCGCAGACTGAAGGTGCAGTATAATGATTCGTTCCGCGTGTTGTTCCGTCAGCCACGATACTGTAGCGCGTCCCAGATGTTCGCAGAGGCCCATGTCGTTGGTTTGTATGCGTTGATCCGTCACCATATCGCGCGATTTAGAAGTTTTGTTTTTGGGTCGCAGAATAATCTCATCAAAATTATTTATAATATTTATGCATGTAGTGAAATTTTTAGTAGGTGGTCAAATTTATTAAAATCTTAATAATAAAATGTAATAATATCATTGATTAACCAATAATTATAATTAAAATTTAAGGTATAGTGTAATAAAAAAAATATTAATTTTAATTTTATAATGGATCTGTGTTGTCTGTATCAAATAAATTATTATTATTATTTTTTTTTATTATAATAAAGGAGACAAGCGAGCACACAGTCGACCTGAAGGTTAGTGGATACTGTGGCTCATAAATATTTACATCTAGCCTCGATTAGGAATCAAAATGCAGGTTTTGTTTGGTTATGACCCCTGAGGAATAAAATAAATTACTTCGTATCCTAATAAGGCTCTCCGTTTCTCTACACTCACCACACGAAACACATCAGTATGAAACTGCTATTTATTTATTGCTATTTTACGCTGATATTATGTGAGAGCGTGGTCCTACCCCGCTTGAGCTGACCCATTCATACCACACCTTAATATAGCTGGAGCGTGGCTCTGCCACATTACCACGTATACGTTTACATATTTATTGTGCATAAAAGCTTACAAACACACCACCTAATGTGTATGCTTAGATTTTTATAGACGCTTATTAATAAAGCATCTCACGCCATTATATTATAATCCGGGTATATTCAAAACAAGAGTGAATAGGGTTTTGTTACGCTAAGACAGTTTGATTTGCTATATAGAGCTCCATTACCGCGTATAACCTAATAATAAGTGAAGACTGCCCCGTGGTTTGAGTGCTTATAAGTGCAACTGCTGGTCAGTGGTTCCAGGTTTGAATCCCGGACTGAATTTGAAAAACTAATTTGGTCCTACACCTAATCTTTCTGCAGTTGTTTTAGATTGCTGTCTCGTCGGACTATGAGAGCGAGGAAATAAAGAGTGCACCTGTGTAAGCACACAGCTATTGGGCAGATCTCTTGGATAAATGGAGACAACCCTTTTATGTTAATATGGACGAATATGGCAACCGTGACCAAAATTCGGTCTGGAAGACATTAGGTATTATTACTATGATCAATTTTACATTCAGGTGACTTTCGAGTATCTATTGTTTTAAATTTTATAACGGTGGGTCAGATAAACCGCTCACTTTGTGTCCCCAAAATATGTCTGCATTCAAAGCACGTCTCGTCCTCCACGTCTACCGAGTCCACCTTACGAGAGAGTTGCTTCCTTGCCCGGATTAAGTCGAATTAAGATCTCTGTTACGTATCTTTGTTCCAACAGATATTGCTGCTGGCATTTTTAGTGTTTTTTCTTTACACGATGTATTTAATTTAAACGAAGAATTTCGGCTTAAGTACAAGTTTTATTTTTCTATATTGTACCGTTGAACAGTTTCATCATTATCATCATCATTACAGCCCTTCACAAGTCCACTGCTGAACATAGGCCTCCCCCAAAGAATGCCACAAAGCACGGTCCCCACCTGCATCCATTGACTTCCTGCATATCTTACCAGATCGTCACTCCATCTAGTGGGGGGACGCCCTACACTTCACCTGCCGGTACGAGGCTGCCACTCGAGAACCTTTTTTCCCCATCGGTTGTCGGTTCTTCGAGCTATATGGCCGGCCCATTGCCACTTCAGCTTACTAATCCGTTGGGCTATGTCGGTCACTCTGGTTCTACTTCAGATATCCTCATTTCTAAGTTTATCATGCAGAGAAACTCCGAGCATAGCCCTCTCCATAGCTCGCTGAGCGACCTTGAGCTTCCTCATCCGGCCAGCAGTGAAGGACCACGTCTCAGTTCCGTATGTCATCACTGGCAACACGCACTGGGTGTACAGTCTCGTTTTCAAGTTTTGAGGTATACCTGACGAGAAGATGTGCCTTAATTTCCCGAACAGTTTAAAAAAATATAGTTTGTACTTGTATTTACAGACATTTTTTTTAAATTCCAAGGAAGCTCCACTTACCAAATTTATAATACAGTAGCAAACCGAGTTAGGTTCCCGTCGGTACTACTAAATTATAAATAGCAATTTTAAATACTGGTTTATCACGGGAACAGCGGTGAAGGAAAACATCGATGCGGAACTGAGAAATTATAATAAAAAAGAATCATCATCACATCATTTGCTAACGCGCATTACGCGGTGGTTTAGTTTTCGCCTAGAAAGGATTTACTTTTGACGTACTGTTTGTACTATCTTTTTCCATATAATTATATATTTTGTATTTTTTATTCTGGCTATAAGCACGAATTGATAGGTTCAACCGGGAATGGACCACAGAGTAGTGTAATACGACAGCATATTGCTGCCGTATTTTGTAAGGTGTGTATTGTTACAGTTGTGTTTTAACAAAATATTTATAATGTAAGCTGAAAATTTGTTATCTTTTTCGATATTTTCTATGTTTACATCCATTCATCACGTCCATTACAGCCTATAATAGTCCACTGTTCAACATAGGCCTCTCCCATTGTCAGTCAATGGGGAGTTCCATGTCCAGCTGTGTAGTTTGTGGGACTGTAATAAACGAAAGAATGACTAATTGTTTATTAAATAATGAGCCATGATAGCTCAAGAGCTTAACGCTCTCTATAAATTTCACAGTACGCGGTAGGCTTTACTTTCATACCCTAAAACCCTTTCAGAAGTGAGAAGAGGCATGTGCCCAGTAGTGGGACATATATAGGCTGAACTTTACTTAACTTTAATTTAATAATAAAATATGAAATAATAGTTTTTTCTCATAGTTTTTCGGTCTAAATTACTTTTTTACTAATTAAAGGAATAACATTCGAACAGCCTGTGCACATTTGTGTATTTTAATAATAAGCGCATCTAATTTATAGGCATGAAACATAAATTGAGATAGCAGCGATATCTAAAATACTATTGAAAATAAATTACCCATAGTGTATTGTTAAACAAGCCATTATAACGTGTAATATGAACAGGCTTCGTGTAATGCTATAGGTCTAGGAATTTGAAACAGTGCCAAAGCATTACCCAGGGCGGGGCGAGGTTTTTTAACCGCCCAAAACACGCCTTGAATTTTTATTATGCAATTCCCCCGCGAAATATATTTACGTCTATGTTACTCATAATGCAGTTTTAATGTGATCTTTATAACATGTACTAGAAAATAATTGGTAGCGTTGCAAATTTATAAAATTCCAGCTGTACCCACGTGTTGCTATGGTTGAAAAGTTAAAGTTAAATTTACGGCCTGTATACGCCACACAACTGGGCACTGGCCTCCTCTCACTTCTGAGAGGGTTTTAGGGGAAGAAAGTATCTACCACGCTGTCCCAATGCGTGCTGGCGGACCGCACACGTCTTCGAAATATTTTTTTTAATATCTCAAACATGCAGGTTTCCTCACGATGTTTTGCTTCACCACGATGGTGGTAAACCAGTACTTAAAATTTAGATGTACAATTACATTGTTGCCGGTGGGGATCGAACCCGGGTTACTCACGTACTGTGAAAGTGCAACTAACAGCGAGGGATAAGCTCCTGAGCTACCATGGCTTTTATTGGTTGAAAAAGTTTTTCAACAGTTACATAATAACATGGGCGTATTTGAATGCAAAGTTAGGTCAAAATTTCCAAGCAATCGGTAAAGAACTTTTGAATATTTGTTTTATAGGAGAGCGGAAAAAAGAGCATGCGGCTCACCTGATGGTAAGTGACTACCGCCGCCCATGAACAACTGCAACACCAGGGGAACCAGGGGATTTGCAGACGCGTTGCCGGCCTTTTAAAAAGGAGTAGGCTCTTTTCTTGAAGGTCCCTAAGTCGTATCTATGTCGTAAGATTTTGAATTTGAACAACTCAGTTACTATATATTTATTATTATTGAATTACATAATGGGGTATTGAATTTTATTTATATTGAATAAAATTTAATTTATATTGGAAACTGCTTTCCACATTTTATCACCACGGAGACCTTAAATATAACGACCGAGGAATTTGTTATAGTCCAGAAAATAATTATTCAAAACATTATATTTCTGTTTCAGCATTATTATTTTTCTGCCGACTTCCAAAAAGGAGACGGTACTCAATTCGAGTGTATGTTTTTTTTTATGTGTGTTACCTCATAACTTTGTACTGGGCGAACCGATTTCGATGATTCTTTTTTTATATGAAAGCTGATAGTTCTCGTGTGGTCCCATATGAATTTGATCAAGGTCAGACCAATGGTTATTAAGTTATTCTTAAATAACCTATATTGAAGTCGCTTATATTGAAGTCGGCTGTACAAAATTTTTAATTTTAAATTATAGTTATTTTGTTTTAATAAATAATTTTAAATTTAAGGTTTCTTTGGTGGAATGATGAGGTTAACGACCTCCCGGTGGATTACGATACTGGTTACCACTTCCTATTAACAACCAGAATATTTTGAACTTTGCATAAAATATATTCTATTTTATAATAACAGAGTAACAAATGAATTAGTAGGCCACCATATGCAAGTGACTTCTGCGGCTCATGAACACTTGCAACTAACTTCAAATAAATGAAGCTACAGACGTTTAATGTGCTAGAGCCATGCTGCAGCTATATTAATTGTATAGTTGTAGCACGAATGGATCAGCTCGACCGGGGAAGGAACACGCTTTCACAGAACACCAGCGTAAAATAGAAGCTTAATGCTGCTGTGTTTCGTATAGTGAGTGTAGAGAACCGGAGATCTTTTTTACTGGAAAAGAGGCATTCCGTATAATTCCTCACGGCTGACAAGACATCTGCATTTCGATTCGCAAACGAAGATAGATTTAGATGTCTATGGGCTACAGCAACCACTTACCATCAGGTGGACTGTATACTCGCTTGTCACCCTTGTCCTACAAAAAAAGACGCGTTATTACTTTAGAGGACTAAGATGGAATTCCTATCAAAATTCCTCCTATAGATACCTGCAACCTAATTGGTGGAACTCCTTTTCTGTAATTATACTGATATAATGTAGATGCTGTGGTCATTAGACACCCCTGAGAACTAAGATAAAGTACCTTATTACCAGTAAAATGGTTTTCTACACTCAACTTTGTGTTTCGCACAGCTGCATTAAGCTGCAACTGTACGCTGGCATTTTGTAAGAGCACGGTTCTTCAAGCCGTGAGAGCCGTGGTAGCTCAGATGGTTAGCGCTCGCTGTAAGCTTCACAGTACTCGAGCAACCCGAGTTCGATCCCCGCCGGCACCAATGAAATTGTTAATTGCAATTTTAAGTGCTGATTTACCACGTGCTCGGCGGTGAAGGAAAATTTCGTCAGGAAACCTGCATGTATGAAAAATAAAAATAAAATATTTCGAAGACATGATTTAGATGTGGACAGGCGTGTCGCTGCCGGGAACAAAGTCAATGGTGCCCTGACTGCGTTAGTCAAAAGGCAAGGCGTAGTGAAGAGTGCACGCCTTGCAATACATAACGCAGTGTTGGTACCGACTTTGTTATATGGCAGCGAAACCTGGGTATGCCAGAAGAAGCATAAAAGCAAGTTGAATGCAGTGGAGATGCGATCTCTTCGTAAAATGTGCGGCGTCACCATGGCTGACCGAAAGCGAAACGAAGAGATTCGCAATATGGCAGGTTTGAAAGATGACCTTATCACAAAAATTGATAAGGGCGTGCTTCGATGGTTTCGGCACGTTGAGCGAATGAGTGAAGACCGAATGGTGAAGAAAATATATAGCGCGAAAGTTAATATTAAAAGGTGTCGAGGTAGACCGAGACTAACTTTCGAAGACCATGTGAGCAAATTGCTCGAAGAGGGGAGGGTCAAGAGTACTCGGATACCTAGACGTGCATGTATGAAGAAGATGATGAATCTGAAAGAAGCGAAAGAGGTATGTAAGGATCGTGACACTTGGCGATCTGTTCTCTCAGGCTACCCCGTCAGGGATTGTGCGTGACGATAAGTAAGTAAGTAAGTAAGTCGAAGACATGTAAAGTTCGCCAACACGCATTGGGGCAGCGCGGCGGACATTTTCTTGCCCAAAAATCCTCTCAGAAAAGAGGAGGCCTGTGCCCAGCAGTGGAACGTAAATAGGCTGCAACTTTACTTTAACTTTTACGGTTCTTCGGTCTATCTGACCCATTTGTTTTGTAGCCATAATGTAGCTGCATCTATCACTTTAAAATATTACAGACTTCAATAAGATTAAATATATCTATCAAAACTGTTGTACTTGACCATTGAAGTTAAAAAAACGTAGCGGAAAATATTTTACCAGCCTGTGTATCGTAAAGCTAGCACCCTTTCGCGGAACTATCACGATACACTATTCATATTTGGACAAACGTGCAATTTCATCGAATGCTTACCGAGGAATGACTTTACCGCTATATTATTAATGGGTAAACATGATACAGCTAGTTCACAATCAAATTGAATCAACGTTTACTTCACTTTACAGTGCAAGGTTGCTTGCATCCTGCATTTTTCCTGAGAATGGATAATAAATTGGTTCGATTGGATGGTCGACCAAGAAAATACATAAGAATGGTGTAAAAGAATAATGAGTCATTTGTCTCAATTTGTTTTTGTTTTTAACAAAGAATATGTGTTAAGAAGTATACAGCGCACGTGATGTAACCAGCCTTTAAAAAACATGTCTCTGTACATGAGGGCCTTTAATTCATATCATTCCGTAAAAAAAAAAACACTGGCGACAGTAATTTATCAAATGTGTTTGTGCATGGCAGAATATTTAAGAAAAACGCATGGTATTGAAATGCCTAACAACCAATGTACAATATTCCTTTTAAATATTTATTCCAAAAAGTTTACTAAAGTATTTGTATTAAAATTAAAACTATTGAATTGTAATATTAAATTAACTTAACAATATAGATACAATCTATAATACGTAACAACCGTTGATGGATTAGCCTAATACCGTGTTTCACAAGAGAAACAAACAATGGTTTTTCATTTGCCGTGAAAATCGAATTTAGAAAAAGGGACTAGTAAGAAAATACATTTGTATCAAGAATAAAAAATGTGTCTTCTTGTTATAAATGATTCACACCCAAAGGGGTCTTTCTTGGACTTGGATTTCGTACGTCTTGTCTTCATATTTTCTAGTTTAACCCGACTTTTTGGCAACAACGAGGTGATCGTTACTTGCAACTTAGTAAGTAGGTAATATACTTACTTAAATTTAACGGACTTTTGGTAGTATGTGACTCAAATGGATTGAATAAAATATTATTTGAAACGGACGAGGTAAATTAATTAATTACTTAAATAATTAATTCCAAACACATTTCTTCTTCTTAGAGCCATGGTGGCTCAAATGGTTAGCGCTCGCTGTAAGCTTCACAGTACTCGAGCAACCCGGGCTCGATCCCCGCCGGCACCAATGAAATTGTTAATTGCAATTTTAGGTGCTGATTTACCACGTGCTCGGCGGTGAAGGAAAACATCGTGAGGAAACTTGCATGTTTGAGAAATAAGAAAAAAAATATTTAGAAGACATTTGTGAAGTTCGCCAACACGCATTGGGGCAGCGCGGCGGAATTTTCCTTGCCCTAAAACTCTCTCAAAAATGAGAGAAGGCCTGTGCCCAGCAGTGGGGCGTAAATAGGCTGCAACTTTACTTTACTTTTACATTTCTTCTTCTTTCTCTCTTCATACGATTCTTTTTCATCATTACCATCCTGTAGAAATACACTGCTGGGATGAAGCTCTTCTGTTTTAGGGAAGATTTGTCTTAATTGTCTCGCTCGACAGGTGGAGTGACGATCGCAGTGATATAAATTTTGCTGCTTTAACTCAGGCCCGTTGTTGGTTTGGATATTTTTCTTTATTTTGTTTTAATTTTATTTTATTCTTTTTTGGAAACTTACAGCTAACATTAACAGTTAATAAAAACTCACAGCTAACATAAAAAGTAAATAAAAATTTGAACAAAAAAAAACGACATAAAAACGATGAACGAAAAACAATATGAACTTTAAAAACAATAATTCTAGTTGGTAAAAGATAAACATCGATTAAGACAAATACATTAAATTAACAAAATTAAACAGAACACTAAACGAAAGATTTTTTTCTTGGAGGGTATCCCTCATTATAGACTTGTTAAAGCAATTTTTTTTAGTTTAAAATACTAATAATGCTATTAAATATTACTACTGACGCTTCAAATTGCGTAGCTGTTTTTTATTTTCAAAAAGTGCTTTATAAATAATTAAAAGAATCAACCGTTATTTTGCGGAAATGCATTTTGTAATAGTTAGTAATAGATTTCTTTGCCTATACCCGCTCAAGAAAATAGAAGGCAGTGTGTGAGCAGATATAGGCAAAGTAATTTTTTACTAAATATAATGCTTTGTAAATGATATTTGTGTATAAAATATTTTGTATTTGATTTGACTTTGACTACTCCTAGCGTAAACGAGCTGGTCCCACCATTACTATCCTATCATCCCATCCTATTATCCTACAGGCAAATCTCATAGTCGCCTCTTATGACTCATTTGGGTGACATGGGGTAAAGAATTATCTGACGCAGATAAGACGCGATTACAAATAAAATATTTTTTCACAACGAAGCCAATTGAGAGATTAATATTTTATACAACATTAAGGTAAGTGAAACTCTCTATGTCCCGTGGGCGTTGTAAGAAGCGACAAAGGCAAACAAACCAGTAGAAAAACAGCAGCGTCTTGCTCATAACAAAGAAAATAAGAAACTGAGGTTGCCAACCCGCCTGCCAAGCGTGGCAACTATGACAAATAGCCCTGTATGGATGAATGGATGATTAAGATCAGAAAATAGCTCGCAGTTTACACTATAATTTTAAATACCAGCATTGCTGTAATTATCTCCCGTTAAAGTTGTTGTTACGTGGTAGAGCCATTCTGCAGCTATATTACTGGTATAGTTGTAGCACGAATGGTTCGGCTAGACCGGGAAGGAACCACGCTCTCACAGAATACCAGCGTAAAATAGCAGTTCAACGCTGCTGTATTTCGTATGGTGAGTGTCTCTACAGTTCTCTAAGAGGAGACCATTTTTACTGGAAAGGAGCATTCCATTTCAGTCCTCAGGGGTGACAACGAACCTGCATTTCGCATCTGGATTTTGATTAGTAATCGAGGATAGATGTAGATATCTATGGGCTTCTGCGACCACTTACCATCAGGTGGACTACGTGCTCGTTTGTCACCTTGATCCTATAAAAAAAAGCAATCTAGATAAGCATAAAATGCTTGTTCTAGGAATAGTTTGCGTCTAAACAATAAAGGTAAGAATTATTTTTGTGGCAAAAAGAAAGAAAACTTTTTAATTTTATTTATGATAATAGGGTGAAAAACGAACACACAATCCACTTGCTGTTAAGTGAATCATGTACTCCATACATATATATATATATATATATATATATAACTGTATCTATCGAACTAAAAGAGAATGCCTCATTACCTGTGAAAATAGTTTTCGCTTATCTTCACTCGATTTCTCAAAAATCTGGTATTCTGTAAGAACGTGAAAGGAACCGGTTGAGCTTAATCTTTCGTTCTGCAATATCTACATAATATAGCTGCAGCGTGATTCTACCACGTCAATAATTAATATTTTAATCATAGATAAAAATAACGCAAACTAACGGGCCTTTGTGCGATGATCATGCAGGATGATAATGATAAATAATGATAGACTTACGTATTTGAAATCACACGCGAATGTATAAAGCATTTGGAATCAACATTTACTACTGCATTTATCCTAATAAAATATTTAACTAACAATCAGTCATTGTGAACACTAGCGTTTAAATACAATTAGAATTTAAGGCGGAGTTGCAGTACCTTCTGTTTTTAAACCTTATAAATCTACTTACATGTAACTACTGTAATACATAATAACACAATCATTTTATTTAAATAAAACCTGAGCGAATGTCGTGAAATACTCAGTTAGAACGAAGTTCCTTTCGTAGTATATAATTACTGATAAACGTATTATATTATTGATTATCAAATACAAATAAATTAATTACTAGTGTCTATTAAAATGAAGCGTCAATTAAAAGAATATTTTTTTCATGGCAAGATAAGAAAAAGTGCGAGGGAGAAGGATATTATTCCATCTCGCTCGCACTATAGAAACGGTTGTGACGGAAAAATCTTACACCTTTTCTCGTCTAGAGCCCATCCGCCAAATTCGTATTGTGCGATATGGAACTTCGTTCCAAAAATTAAATGCTGTCAAGAGATGTGTGTAGTCAGAAACTACAATTATTATAATTATTATCGCTATTTAAACGTTTATTTTGCTGACATTCGATAATGAAACCTTGTATAAAATTAACCAAATGAAAAACCTTATTAATTTTAGGTCATGTTGCGAACATATTTTATAAATTTCTTATTATTTTTATTTCACTTATTTAAGATTGGACGTTGTATTTTTAAAAAAAAAACGTGTGTAAACGAAGGCCTTAAAAATCATAAATATAGTATAAACACTCAAGCCTCTCACCCAAAGGGGTAGGCAGTACTAAATACTACCATTTGGCTTGATCCTTAAACACCTCTCTAATATTCTATTTAAAACCTCGGAAAGTTGCAAAGTATTGATCCAGTTGAAAGAAATCGCGTACAGTGTTTAGTTCTAACCGATCATTACAGAGTAGCAGACCCACCCAAGCGATATATAATTCAGCTGGTTGTCAACGACGGGGCAGTTCGCACGGATTGCACAAACGGGTATCGTTTCAATAATTCCACTGTAAATAGTTCCCGTGATAGGACTGTTTTATACATATTTACACAGATAATTTGCCTTTGTTATAATAGATGAACTGATGCGATTGTTTGTTTTTTGTGGACGAATTAATAATATATTCGCAATATCAATATGAGCAACTTTAAGATTTATTCTTTTTTTATAGAATAAGGGTGACAAACGAGCACACAGTCCACCTGATGGTACGATATGATGTGGCCTATAGACGATTTACATCTATCCTCGATTAGAATTAAAATTCAGATGCGTTGTCACCCCTGAGGACTAAGATGAAATGCCTCGTTACCAGTAAATATTGTCTCCAGTTTTCTACACTCACCATACGAAACACAGCAGCATTATGGTGTTTTATGCTGATATTCTATGATAGCATGGTCCCAGTTTGTTGTTGTTGACCCAGTTGAGCCGATCCATTTATGCTGCAGTTACTGCAGTGTGGCTCTACCACTATGCGTGGCGATTAAGGCAAACCCTCATTACAACAGATGAGACCCATTTTCAGAAGTGGACTGTCACAAATAAATTGTAGAATAATGAATAATATGATATTGCAAATCTCGATAGTAAAACTCTTTCGCTAATTTCATTAAAAAAAAAAACAAATAAATATCAAGAGTTTTATGAAATTGCTCCAATTATTTATTTAATATTATCCACATTCCAAAACATAAACGAGCTTTCTTAAGTAATGAGCGAAATAATTAATGTGACCTTAGTAGTAAAAACCTATTCTTCTCTCGTTAGTGCGCTGTATTTATTACTTGAGAGTTTTACATGAAAAACCGCCAGTCCGTCGTTTGGTACAAGATTTTGCTCGTAGGTAGAATTTTATAGGAGTTGATTATTTGTTTTATTGTAAGTAATGTACGCCAAGCTTACTTAAGTCGAGAGAGAATGCTTAGCATCTCTGAAGATAAGTAGAGAGGTACGATGTCTTATCGTAATAATTACTTGTTTTGTAATACTTACAATGGAGCTTAAGTGATTTTCTCATGTCAAATATAAAAGTTAAGCTTATGCGAAGAAAATTTATCACCTATCCCATATCATCCCGTAGATTTTGTAAAAAGGCTACAGTGGGAAACAAACCAAGAGATGGACTGTAGAACCTTCCTAATAACAACAAGTAAATATAAACGCTAACCTTATCGTTGTAAATGCGGCAAATAATCTCCATATATTATGTAACTCCAGCTATGGGAAACGTATGTTCAAAAGTGAGTGAATAAATGAAAAAAATTACAAGTTCAATGCTTAACATAGACCTCCTCAAGTAATGCCAAAAACACGTTCCAGAACCACATTCATCCATCATCTGCCTGTATGTTCTGCCAGGTCGTCACTCCACTTAGAGGGGAGCCCCCTACACTTCGCTTACCGGTGCGAGGTCACTTATTATTCTTTCTTCCCCATCGGGTTCCGGTTCTTCGAGTAGTATGGCCAATCTATTGCCATGCATGGAATTGTAATGATATAAATATGCAAGGTTATTATAACTGTCGATAATTATATCAGATATCTTGTTGGTATAAAATTAACAAGTGAAACGCAGGACTCGTAGAGTATTGTAAAAGAAGTAAAATAAAAAATAAATGTGTTATTTATTTTAATATATCGCGTCAATATATTATTATTTGTCATATTTTTACATTATCATTCGATTATGAGCTATGTTCAAAATTTCAAGTGTCAACCCCATCGGGAAGTTATCTTAGAATCAATTACTAAATTCGAATCGAACAGACATATACGAAGCGAGTTAATATAGCGTGGTAATAACTACAATTTATCTCAAGTCACAAACCCGCCGTTTCCACTCCAATACTGTCTCGCGTGTATTTCAAATATATAGCGATGTAAAAATCCCAAGACGGTGATAAGTATTCTCTCCACCTCGCACTCATCTTTCCCCGCTTACAGCCGATCGAGTTAAAACAAAATGCAGGTGGTTTTTGCTCGTTTGCGCCGCGGCGGGCACGTGTGGCGCCGTGCCGGATTTCCCACGATTTTTCTTGCGCGGTTATATTTCTGGTTCATTGCCAGCTAAGCTATTAGCCGGTGTCATATATCCGAGTACTTTAACGATAAATAGATGCGTTTATAAATTTGGAAGTAAATATTTTAGGAAATTAGATATATGGGAGTATTGTTGGGAAGTTAATGCTTTCTTTCATAACCATAAATTCATCTGGGTTGTTATTCGTTGTTGTACTCTCTATGTTTAGGTAGGTTTAAAGGTTAATCTCCCAATTCCTGACTTTTTAAAAATATTTTTTTTTTATATTTTGAAGACAAACTTACATTCCACGTGATGAAAAGTGACAACTGCAGCCACTGGACGTCTGCAACTAACTTATAAAGCAAGCTACAGATGCTTTTTCATCTCAGAGGGCTAAGACGGAATACCTTACACCCTGTAATCACTGGCACTGGCACTGGCCCTTTTTAAATGGTAGAGCCACGCTGCAGCTATATTATGGTTGTAGCATGAATGGGTCTACTCGACTGGGATAGGACCACGCTCTCACAGAATACCAGCATGAGATAGCGGCTTAATACTGCTGATATTAGTATAATAAGTGTAGAGAATCGGAGACCGTTTTTACTGGAAACCATTACATCCCAGTTCTCAAGGTTGACAACGCATCTGCATTTTGATTCTTAATTGAGGGTAAATGTAGATATTTATGAGCTGCAGCATTCACTTACTATGAAGTAGAAAGTATGCTCATTTGTCACCTTAATTTTATAGTAAAAGAATAGTTCAAACTAAAACACAGCAGTGTACATATCACGACTGAAATAGATAAGAAGGTGGTGTCTACCTGTAATAATAATATTTTTATTTCATTGAGCATTCAACAATTTACATAATGTAGGAAGCATCTTCTAAGTATAGTATGTTTGCGTAATCTTGCATAACTTGCAGTCCTTGGTGTTTCTAGAGTTAATATTAAGCTTTTTGTTGGCGGATTTTTGTTAGCATTATAGGTAAACACCAATACAGAAATGGAGTTCAACCACCTGGTAACTAATATGCTTCACAGTTCTTATTATATTGGGTGTTTTAACCTTTGAAATAAATGAGAAATCCTCTCGCACCAACCAAATGGATTTATACATAGAAATGAAGCCTTACCTTTAACAAAGTAAGTGCTTCACAGCGTCTAATTCTACCGTCTTTTCTACTACTGTCGCAAAGGAGCTATGCACTTTTGTGTTCTAATATGAAGGGCCGATATAATTAAAGGTGTGAGATATTCGATCTCGTTCCTCGGAGATAATAACTGTACTGAAACTTTCTTTATTTAATTGGCTGCTGGTGCCTTTGAATAGGAGTAGCCACGAGTATCAATAGACAGTTAGGTCGCTAACACCCATATTTATCAAAAACAAAGAAATATAACCCATGCCTCGAAGAGTACTAAAAACAATTGGATACTAAAATCTACGTATAAAAATACGATGTAAACTTATAAAAAACTTAAAAACGACTAAAATGAGACTAAATAATACTGAATATGTTCAGAGATAGACTGCAGACTTTCGAAACGTTCGCGGTTTCTACCAACATCAAAAAGGAGGAGGTACTCCATTCGACTGTATGTTATTTTTTTATGTGTGTGAACTGATTTCAAAAATTTTTCTTTTATTTGAAAGCTGGTGCTTTTTATGTCATCATCATCATTAAAGCCCTTCATAAGTGTACTCCTGAACATAGGGCTCCCCAAGGAATGCCACAAAGCACGGTCCTGAGCCACCTGCATCCATCGACTTCATGCATGTTTTACCATGTTGTCACTCCATCTAGTAGGGGGTCGCCCTACACTTCCCCTACCGGTATGAGGCTGCCACTCGAGAACCTTTCTGGCTACGGTGGCTTTTTATGTGGTACCATTTAAATTTGATCAAGGTGTAACCAATAGGTTTTGAGTTATTCTAAATAATTCATATTGAAGTAACTTGTATATTTTTTTTATTTTAATGCATGATACAATCGGCAAAATTTGTTTTTAAGTAAATCCACATAATACGGCGGCGTAAGTGAATCCATCGTTCCATTGCGTTCATCCCGTTGATGTGTAAGAGTACTTTAACTGTAAGAGGCGACTATGGGTTGTGAGATGACGGTGAAACCATCTTATTAACGTCAGGCATAAAAGCCGATCGGCAACAAGCAGCGTGAGATGTGTGAAACGTCTGGTAAGTAAAGAGAGGCGATCGTCAATTCGCAAGCCAAGCGTGATGATTAAGGCTAATCCATCTAAAACGGAGAAGAATCAGCTGTGGTCTTATATTGGCTTATGATAATGATGATGATGATTCAATTGTTTAAATTAGAGTGAGATATTAACGGTCTTACTTATAATAGTTGATACAATTAATACTTTATTAAATTAAACAATATACTTAAATAAAGAATTAATTGTATATTTCTATTGTCATTTAGTGTAAAGAGAGATAACAGATAAAGGAATTTATTGAATTGGCGTATGAGTAAAGCTGTTAATGTGTTTACGTCCGTTATTACTACTATGACAAAATCCCCCCTATGACGCAATATGAGGGGAGGCATATGTTCAGCAGTGGACCTTTCAAGCTGTAATGGTAATGATACAAAAACTTTACTTTTGTAGTTACCTATAGTTTCTAATACGTGCCCTTACAATTTAAAATTGGTGTACACCGATTTACAAGTAGCGCCACCGGAGGCGACGTTTTCTGGTTTTAATTCCCCCAATAAACGTCGCATAAATCCTGACGTCTCGTATACATCAGACACTGAGACGTGGCTGCCGCGCACCGGCCACAGGGTAGACGGCAATAAATCTCGGCACACTACGTACTCTGAGCGTTCTGCGTCGCATAACAGAGTTCCGTTTGTCACACCGTAACGAATCTCACGAGTTTTGGAGACGGCGAATGTTGGGGCTCAACATTGTTTTAAGGATAAACTCGAACTAAGATAATATCAGTGCTCTTCTGCTAAACAACAACCTTTTCGTTTTGTTTATTTACATCTATCCATACATAAATTCTTACGCTTGTTACCTAGAGGAGTATACAGAGACCACGTGATTCCATTCGACTTGTCCCTGAAATAAAGTTTTTGTACAGTAAAGCTTTGGTGGCTATCCAAATATGATAGCTAGCCTTACAGGCTGCGAGAACTGCAGAGATGTGTAGACAGAGTGACTTTCTATCCCCAAAACTTTGTATCGCTGCATTGGAAAAGGCTGATTATTAGAAAGGATACGGTAATTACATCAATGGCGAGTTCATCCATTTCAGCCTATAAAAGTTCACTGATGAACATTTCTCTTCTCGAGTGGCGGCCTCGTACCGGCGGACGAAGTGTAGGGCGTCCCCCCACTAGATGGAGTGACGACCTGGTAAGATATGCAGGAAGTCGATGGATGCAGGTGGCTCAGGATCGTGCTTTGTGGCATTCCTTGGGGGAGGCCTATGTTCAGCAGTGGACTTGTGAAGGGCTGTAATGATGATGATGATGAACATAGACTTACCTTATAGGCTTGGCAAGCTTGTTCGTAACCGCAGTTTTTTATTACTTTAAGTTATTATCAGGTAAATGCTGCAGCCCATCTCCTGTTTCATCTCTTACGACACCCTCGGGACGATATGGTGTAGTGGACATTCTTACACCGCAACTAAACGTTCAAGACGTAATGGCCAGTACATTCCTTTTATTCGCCTGTAAAAGTAATAATAATAATAATAATTGGTATTTATTTTCTCCCACATATTATGATCAGTACATCACAACAGACTTAGTATCAATGAACTATACAACTAAATAACAGCTATAAATATTAGCTAAATAAAATGCAGTAGGTGGGAGATTGGTGCCCAAACTAGGTTGTGCTATGGGATCATCCTTCAACAGAAATAACATTGCTGTAAAACACTTAATAATCAATACAACTACGTGTAGTATCTGTAATGTATACTGCTGGATACGAAACTCTCCTGTCGTAAGAGGAATTTGTCACAACAGCTACGCTGAGCAGGTGAATTGTCAGTCGTAATACCAGACGTCACGAATCTTTGGCATTTCTCCCAAGGATACATACCGGTGTGATGATTTCAATAATTCAAATTGGTTGATTTAATGCTAAAAGGCCTAACAGTCTCCCCTTATGTTAAGTCGAAAATATATTACCAGTGCCAAGCTTAAAATACATTGATAATAACGTATCGTAAATAAATAACTTCTAAGCTATCTATTTAAAAAGTGTTTTCGACAAACGAGGACACAGTCCAACTGATGGTAAGTAGTTGCTGTGGCCCATCGACATCTTATAGGTCCCATGTTTTAGTAGGACCTCCAAAAAAAGAATGTAGCAACTGTATCGTAAAAAGCAACTAATGGGTTATTGGGTTTGGGATTATCTAAAAGTTTAAAAAAATTACTATACAAAGTTTGTATTAAAATGGGTTATTATATTGAGGTGATCGCTACTAAGCGATTTCTAACTTATTTTGTGTTGCTAATAGTGTAAGATATAATGTGTAAGGCGGTTTTCTTGCTGGTTCTTCCCAGGACAGATGTTTTTTTCCGAACCAGTGGTAAATTAAACAAAAGAGTGACTTTCAGTAAGTATTATTTATAATCTATATTGAACAAGTAAGTTTCATTTTCTTTTTCTACTCGAGGCTAACCACCAATCGCTTGTTTCGCAATTGTCCATCTAAACATATATTTTTTGGCTTGGCGCGTTCCAAGTAGCTCGCTGCTCCTTTGACTCTGTCTACCACCTTTTCGGGGTTTCAAATTTTCAAATAACATAAAATAAACTTATCATGGCATAATAACAGTACGCCACGGTGTGATATCCTTCCGCATATGTCTGTGCCATCACGTGAAGCTGTAGCTCCGTTGACGACAACGGCCTACACCGACATGACAAACGGCCTCGGATGTACAACTGAAGCGCAACTAAAGTAGGAAGAGGCACGATACCTGCAGTAATATCGCGGATGGTGTTTCGGAATACTTTCGTCAGATTTACATTTTACAAAGCATAATTTGTAACCCAAAATTCGGATTTCATTTCCGTACGGATCAAGTACTATTGATATGGCTTACCATGGTATGGCTGTGTGTTTGATCATACGCAATACATATAAAGTCAAAATCAAATATTTATAACTTGTTACAAGTCACGTTATGGTTTTTTATAATACAGCATCGTAAACAGTTGTGATAGGGACGTTTTTATTCTAAACTAGCTTTACTCCGCCCCCGCGACTTCGCCCGCGTGGAATTTATTACGATTGGATTTCATAGGTTTTAATTTATTTGCGTGGTACCCTATTTTTTCTAAAATAAAACTAACCTAAGTTACTCCCTATAACATCAGCAATCTACCAGTGAAAGTCCCGTCAAAATCGGCCCAGCTGTTTTGGAGATCAACCGAAACAAACAGATAGACAAAAATTTATTATTAGTACCGTATATACTTTCATATGCATTTAGTAATAAGCTGTTAGTTTGACATAACAAACGGACACTGCAAAATTATTTATTTGTATAGATATAGATATTGATATAGATTTGTATAGATATACATCGACGCTCCAGACGTTATATCTCATATTAATTTTTCTATTCCTAGAAGATCGCCCAGGTATAAGAAATACACTCCATTCGTCACAGAGTTAGCACGGTCGCATTTAGGCTATTATGCTCCTCTAAACAGATTAATGAGGAGTTACAACGAGATACATAACAAAGATATTGGTAATACCGGGAGTGAACAAATTATATCCAAAGATGGTCCATGTACTTCGAAAGAACGTCGAAAGACACAAACTTTGGATATTTTCTCAGACCCCTTACGTCGCTTTAAAAACTGATAAAAGATTTTTAAAATATTTATTGTGTCTCAACTGATAAACGATTTTTAAAATATTTATTGTGTTATTTTTTAATGTTTCTTTTTTTATTACTGTATAAAATAAAAAACAAATTAAAATACAACTATTAAGATTAAAATCTTAATAGTTGTATTTTAATTTGTTTTTAATTATTAACTCGAATTGAAATTATCATTGACATTAAACTGACATTGTTTTCATTCTTTTATTTATTCATAAACATTTTTTTCTTTATATAATAACATTTTAATTCTTTTACATTGAAATTTTTGTATTGTTTTATATATTCGTAATCAAAACGTAATGTTTAAGAACTGTGTATTTGCAAATCTGATTTGTATTGTTTTTATTGTAATGTTCCCTTTAAGATAATTATTTATTTTTTAAACACACGTATTTATTTTAAGTCAATCTTGTATTTCTCAGACAAATGAATGTTTTATTCTTATGAGAAATAAATTTCTTAAACCAGATTTATAAAGCAAAAAGCAATGTGAGTATGTCGCTCAATATTCATGTACTATAAAAGAGGTATCACTGAGCATTAAATTATTCATTGTCTACTCTTAGAAAGTTTGTAGAGTATATCTTGTTGGTGTGACAAATAAATAAATAAATTGAAAATAAACTGTATATTAATCTGATGGTAGATCTCCTTTTCTGGCTAGTAGTTTGTCCAGCACCGCTACTCCCAACACCACTACACTAGGCAAGACACACCAATGACGATAATAAGACACGTGTTTCGCCTCTACACGAGGCATCCTCAGGTGATATAGACTCTACGGTGGCTAACTGCTAAGGATTGGGATTAGTGGTGACGGGGATAGTGCACGCAATTGAGGGAGGGCGGGAGGTGCTCTTCATACTACTAGGTAAGACACATCATTTTATTTTATAACGCGGATATTTGCAAAGTAAATTTTTTCCAAAAGCTTTTATATAATGGATTTCCGCAAAGTAACGCCTGATTTTATTAATTACATCCTATCTTAGTCCTCAGAGGTGCCAACATATCTGTAACCTTCTTTGATTGAAGTAGACTGCAGCTGTCTATAGACTGCAATAGCCACTTACCATCAGGTCACTGTAATATTATTGGTCACTTCAGTTTCTTTTTAAAGTTATTTGTTACATTATTATATATTAATTACCATAAAAGAGCTTCGAAGTCTGCGGCATCGAGATGCCCCTACATAAGTTAGTGGTTGTACGTGTTTATAGAACACCGACATCTGATCCAAATGTTTTATTAAACAAATTAGACCAACTATTGCACGACTTATCAAGAAACTGTAAGCCTGATACTAAAATGGTTTTGACGGGTGATTTTAACATCAATACGCGGAAACAGGGACAAATAACAAATTACCTCCATATCTAAATCATAACTTAAAAATACACATGAATGTAAAAACTCATGCATAGACCACATGCTAAGTAACATTATAGACGTTAACGCTACGGTACTACCTTTATACTTGTCCGATCACGATACAGCTCAATTATTATGTTTCCCTATGCTAAAAAAAAGAAAAACCAAAAACATACACAGTACTTAAAAAGGACTATAGTTGCCAAAATATTTTCAAATTAAAGGAATGCCTGAAAAGCATAACTTGGTTTGAGGTATACGCAGATATGAGTCTGAACTCAGCCTTCAATAAGTTTCATGAACTAAAGTGCATGTTTTATAATCTGCATTTAACACAAATAATTGGATTAGCAAACGTCTAAGAAAGAGCAAGCTGTAAAATTAAACGGTCACTAAGGTATAATTATTATAAAAAAACAGCCGGTAATAAAATCCTATATATAAATTACTCGAAAGTATTAATGTTTGTAATGTATTAATACCTCCAAAAAGATTTCACTCAAAAAATATATAAATAAAAGTAAAAACAAATCTAAAGCGACATAGAATATATTAAAAAAGAAATTAATGGTTTAAAATGTGACGAATAAGAGGACCTATACTACACTAGCTATCATCCTACTTAAGGAATCAGTGTCAGCGCGTCACTGTTAACAAAATCATAAATAGCGAACTGACAACATGTCCTACCCAAAAAAAAACCCGTGTGGTTTTCTTCAGGGAAGTGTGCTAGGTCCACTTATGTTCATACTATACATAAATGACGTAACCAGAGTGACTGATCATAAATGTATCCTATTTGCAGATGACATATCAATAATTGTGACATCAGATAAAATAAATATAATCCTATACATGACCATGAAAGTGCAATTAATAATACTATCGACAACATTTTTAAATAGCTAGAGGAAAATAATCTAAAAGTAAAGAGCAATGGTAGAAAATAGCTGACAAAAATTATTGCGTCCAGAAATAAATTATATATTAAATGAGTTTTATTATTTTTCTATGATTTATCAAATAATAATGTATTTAAAATACATTATTATTTGATAATATAGCCACAGAAAAAAACAAAGATTTTCGGGATTATCAAATGACTTAAATCATTTTACTCTATTCAAGTGTTGCCATTTACTATATTTATACTATTTTCGTATAACTTTGTAAGACTACCAACACAACACACAAACACAAAATATTTTTATATTAAGTTATTATTAGTAATAACTATACTATCAGTAATAAAAGTGATATGGTTGAAAATAAGTCTCTTACAAGGAACTTTCTACAATAATACATTATATCAATCATGTACTTTGTAACAATTTCATTTAATGTTATGGCAGCACTAGCTAAAACAAAATGTCACTGTTTTTTACTGGCTTTACGTCTCTGGGTCCTAGCCCTTCTGAGAATGTCATCGTATGACACAAGGGCCCTGGAGCCATGCCAGAAATATACATTTATAGTATGCAAATATATAATAGAGATACAATAATCTAAACACTCTCAGCTATGTAGGTGAGTACATTATGTTGAGAATTTATTAAGCTAACATCAAATAACGACATGACTTTTTTCAAGTGTCATATCTATACATAATTTACTTAATAATTAAGTGAAGCTGGCTGCCTGGATCGCTCGCTAAGACGAGACAAGGCTAGGCCGAAACGCATATAATATCTTATTTACTTTTAGTATGTGTACTGATTTTAAAGATAACATGTGTGGAGTGGGCTAAGCCCACGCTGGCCTTTTTATACTTGTTTGTCATAACCTAAAAGGGTTCAAATGTAAATATCTTATTTTTGACGCCTTCTCAGGACAAAATACTTTGACAGAGTTATTAAGGGACTGACGCTTAACATTTTAAGATATTTTAGATATATAGACGCTACCATTCCTTCTCAACTAATTTTATGTAAGACAGTCTGCCATTGTTCTTTAAATAAGTCAAATTTCATACAATTCAATAAATCCATACATGATATATTCAATTTTAACCTCAATATCGAAAAGATTAAAGAAATCACACATACGAAATTTTTAAGTGTAACGATAGACCAGGATCTAAATTGAAAATTACACATTGAGGCCTTATGCACACGTATCAACAGCTTTGTTTATGCTGCTCTTTATAAAACAGGGAGCGTAACTAACTTGCAAACAGCTATTACTACTTACGACGCGTATGTAGCCTCCATTATACGTTATTAAGTGATAATATGGGCCAATATTACTGAGAGACAAAGGGCATTTGTAGCGCAAAACAATGCATGAGAGCCATAATATGTGGGTTTCCACAGGGCGAGTCCTGTAGAGCATTTTTTTGGAGCCTGGGCTTACTTCCGTTGCCAGAACCGTCCATTTTTGAAATGAGTTGCTTTGTCCAAAGTCATACATCTTCCAGAAAGCCTGATGAACTCTAGATTAAAAAGAAATTCGGATAGATTAGTGTTAAGCGTCATTCCGAGATCTGCAAAATTCAGAAAAAGTTGTTAAGCAATGTGTGTTAAGAAATATAATAAGATCTCCAAGGACATCAAAAACCTCAAAACGATTTTATTTAAATCGAGACTATATAAGTGGCTTATTGAACTAAAAGTGTATGACATTAAAGAATTTATTGACATTAGGCTTTAATAATTATTGATTTGTTGATATTGATTTTATGAATGTATTTGACCCTTTTTGAAATAAATGTTATGATATGTATGTAAAATAAACTTAAATTTACATGGTAACTTGCAAACAGCAAAACATGAAAACAAAAAGCAAAACATGTGAACTTATTTTACTATACCACATACAAATACCATGTTTTAAGCAAATAAAAAGATTATTATTATTATTATTATTGTCATATAGTAATAATATTTATTTTCTTTAAAAAAAACGTTACCCCCACACTAGGATTTTCTCCTGTATCGTGGAGGCAGTTTACAAACACAAATTGCACAAGGACAAACATCCAGACCCGGAACAATTATTTGTAGGCCATACAAATACTTGTTCCGTGCGGGATTCGAACCCGCGGCCCCCAGCGCAGCAACTCATTGCTAACCCACTGCGCCACGGAGCATCTATTATTTTAAGTTTTTTTTATCTTTTTTCATATAAAGTCAAGTTATATTTTGATCATCTTTATATATAAAAAGTACGTGTCACGTTGTTTATCCGCGATGGACTCCTAAACTACTGAACTGATTTCAATGAAATTTTTGGTCAATGTGCAGTTTGGTCCAACTTAAAAGATAGGATAGCTTACATCTCAATTTATAGTCGCAATACAATATTATTTTATTGAAAGTTATTTGTCTATTATTTGACAGTCACAATTATCTGTTAGCTCCAAACGATTCAGTCAGATGACGATATCTGTTGACTGGATTGAGTAAATATTTAATAGATGGCGCTATGTTAAAAATACAAACGTCTAATATAAGCTACAATTTAGTAGTATAACCACCACGTGTTGCTGTAAGTATTCAACAGATAGAACCAATTTCAAAAAAAATTTGCAGATAGTGTGCAGTTTGGTCCAACTTGAGAGATAGGATAGTTTTTATCCCGATAAGTGACCCTCAATTTATTTATTGCTAATTTCAGGAGTTTTTTTTGGGAAAGCAAATGGTTATTCGGAAAGGGCAGAACAACGTCTGCCTGGTCAGCTAGTAATAAATAAAAATCAAAAAGTATAATAATTTTTTATCATATAAATATAATTTTCTCATGCCGCCATCGTGCACGCGTGTAATATATAATATAAAATTAAAAATTTTGTACAACCGCCTTCAATATAAATTATTAAGAATAATTCAAAAACTATTGGTCAGATCTTGATCAAATTATAACACAATATATGGGACCATATGAGAAGCACCAGCTTTCAAATAAAAAAGAATCATCGAAATCGGTTAACCCAGAAAAAAGTTATGAGGCAATACACATAAGAAAAAAATACAATAGAATTTAGCACCTCCACCTTTTTGAAATAAGTAGAAAATTGTTTACGCACGTTATGTTTTATAATTTAATCCCTTCTATAGTTACTTGCGTTATAATTTTGATCACATTTGCATAAATTGCTATTTGGCATTCGAAATTCAAAATCACTAATGGAAACAAGCGTTGCATAATTGTTATGCAAGGTGGCTCAACTACAGCGATGCATTCCAACTGACCACCTCACTTCCCACATTGCAGCCTGCTAATTAGCAGGCGAAGCTCTGTCGTCCGACCGATAGCACTACCATCCCAATCTCGGCCCGGCTTAAATTACTACGGTCCAGTGAGTGGAATAGCGCTACCGTTGCGAAATGTCTGTCTTTGAAAATGTCAAACACGATATGCGACGAACACGCGCACGTAGTGGTACGTACTATAAAGTAATTACTTACATAGCAAATGTACTACCCTCATTTTCGCAAGTTACTTAAATATACAAAGTCTTCTTTTGTGTATGTATATTATTTAAGATGGAATAAAATAATATAATGTATTTATTTTTTATTTTATTAGGATTGCCAACTGGTTTGCCGACCAATTTGTGCTACAACCATATAATAGCTGCAGCGTGGCTCTACCAAGTCAAATTATGGACAAACACAGCTATCCAAGTATTTCCTAATTAAATTTTACAACCAACATATTCCCCCTTGTACATTTAGTATCAAGGTTACAAATTCGACTATTTCGAACTAAATATGAAATACAAGGACAAAATAAAGTATATAAAAATAAAAACAAAACTGGACGAGGATCTATATTACCTGTGTACGAGATATAGTTCTGGGTTTCTTTAACTTTTAACTTCTAACTTTTGGACTTCCAATTAAATATTTTAAAATGAAGTTAAGAAAATGGCTAGTGGATAAGTGTTTTTATACGATACAAGAGTTCATGCAACAAAAATAGTGTATATGATTATTTATAAAATTAAATAAAATGTAACATAATAATAATATTAATAAATATGATAAATAATAACATAACTTGACATTTTTGTAAGTAATTTAATTTTTCTAAATAATTGTAAATATTTGCATGCCTATTAAAGGCAGAATATAGCTTGAACTATGCACCTCTGTTAAATCTACCACCTGTATTCTGTGCAAATAAATGTTTCTTTCTTTCTTTTTTTCTCTCTTTCTTTGTCTCTCTTATGGTAATAAAACGTTAGAAATTTTGTTTGCATATAAGATTAAGAATTTCTATTTGAAAGATATTCACTGCCTTAGTAAGTTTAGGTGGGTGGGAGGAAGCTGCCTTTCATTCTCATAACCACCCATTAAAATCTGTCACCGGCAAACAAGCTCCGCTGCCTCTCCTCTCCTTACTACGCCATTGAGCATAATATTATCTAAAATATCCTAATTTTTTTTGCTATTTTCGTCAAAACATTCGATTTCGCAAAATAAAGCACTCACACTCTTTTTGTATACGTCGATAGTACACTGTTAAAGATTTGAATCTTCTTCTTCCTCACCAGTCCGTTAAAGTTTCATAGCAACAAAATTCCGCTTGACTGGGAAAAGACCACGCTCTTACAGAATACCAGCGTAAAATAGCAGCTTAAAGTTATGTTTCTTGTGGTGAGTGTAGAGAACCGGAGACTCTTTTTACTGGAAACGTGGCATTCCGTGGTAGTCCTCAGGGGTGTCAATGCATCTACGTTTTGATTCTTAATTGAAGTTAAATTTGGTGTCTATGGACCACACATCCACTTACCGTCAGGTGGACTATATGCTCCTTTGCCATCTTTATTCTATAAAAAAAAAACAATCATAGTACAATAACTCTTACACATCAAATGCCGCTTCGCGTCGCCGCCGGTCTGTATATCTTTACGACTGACGTAAACGAGACTATTACTCCGTCATTTATTGGAAGTCATAAAAAAGTTCCGACATAGATTGGCTATAATTAAATTAAGTCATTTTAATTAATTTAGATTTGACAAAATTAAATATCATGTACATTATTACGATCAAATTTTCTTGACTCGTGCGATGAAGTTTTGGTGACTATATTGTGCCTGCTTGCGAACATTTCTGATAAAAAAGACATTGCAAATATTTCTTCCTCGCACGACTTCCTTGTGGAATCAATTACCATCAGCGATTTTTCCGGACCGATACGACTTAGGGACCTTCAAGAAAAGAGCGTACTCCTTTTTAAAAGGCCGGCAACGCATCTGCAATTCCCTCCCTGGTGTTGCAGTTGTTCATGGGCGGCGGTAGTCACTTACCATCAGGTGAGCCGCATGCTCGTTTGCCCCCTCTCCTATAAAAAAAAAAAAAAAAAAAAATGCCGAGCACAGATAGTAAGTAATATATAAAATACAAATTCAAATATATTATAATATATAATATATAAAAATCAGTGGCACCAAAATTAAGAATACATATAAACTTATTGCCCATAATTACAGTAAACATATACAGCTAAAGCAATAACTGAACTCCACACAATTATTCGAATCGACACATGCATACACGCGCCGCTACAAGCGGTCTAAGCCAGTTTCGCTATTCAGGCAGTTGCGGATGTCGCTTTTCAGTTAGAATTTAATTTTAATTTTACTTTCTTAATACTATACTTAAAATTTGAAGTCGCGTACACTTTCTTGCTTTCAAATAAATTTATAGTTTTCTACATAATACTTGCTAACTTCGTAAACTGGCAGAACTATTGAACGGATAGATACGGTGAATTCGATATTCAAATGGCTACCCAAAAAGTTTGCGAATAGAAGATCATGCTCTCACGGGAGGCGGTGAAGGAGATCGCGCTTCGCCGCCGGCGGAAGGGTAGTTGAATATAAAATCGGGACGCCCACATTGTTTAAACCTAAACAGGTATTATCTTTGTTATGAAAACTGCAATGACAATATTCTCAGGAAATAAAAAATATTTAAAAAAAATGTTTTGTACGTGGTAGAGCCTTGCTGCAGCTATATTAATAGTATAGTTGTAGCACGAATGGGTCGGCTCGACTGGATAAGGACCACGCTCTCACAGAATACCAGCCTAAAATAGCAGTTTAATGCTGATGTTTTTCGTATGATGAGTGTAGAGAATCGGAGACCCTTTTTACTGGAAAAGATGCATTCTCACGGGTGACAATGTATCTGCATTTTAATACATAAACGAAGATTGTGCGCTAACGTGGTAGAGCTACACTGAAGCTATACTATGACTGCAGCGCGAATGAGTTTACTCAACTGGGGTAGGACCACGCTTTCACAGAATATCAGCGTAAAATAGCATAATGCTGCTGTGTTTCGTATGGTGATTGTAGAAAACTGGTGACAATTTGAACTGGTAACGATGCATTTCATCATAGTCCTCAGTGGTGACAACGCATCTGCATTTTAATTCTAATCGAGGACAAATGTAAATCGTCTATAGGCCACATCACCCACTTACCATCAGGTTTTACGTGGTAGAGCCAGTAGTTGTAGCACAAATGGGTCGACTCGACCGGGGAAAGACCACGCTCTCACAGAAAACCAGCGTTAAATAGCAGCTTAACGCTGCTGTGTTTCGTGTGGTGAGTATAGAGAACCGGAGACCCCTTTTACTGGCAAAGAGGCATTCCATCTTAGTCCTCACGGGTGACAACGCATCTGCATCTTGAGTCTTTATTGAGGATAGATGTAGATGTCTATGGGTCACAGTATCCACTTACCATCAGGTGGACTGTGTGCTGGTTTGTCACCCTATAATATAAAAAAGTGGACTATGTGCTCGTTTGTCACCCTTATTCTAAAAAAAAAATCACAACTTTTTACGTATCTATTTTTACATAATATATAGTATTATAGCTGTAGTACGAATTGGTCGAGTTAACTAGAAATTGTTTTTTTTTTTATTATAAAACTCAAGCAACAAATCAACTTACAGCCGAACTGACGGCTAAGTGGCTACAGCGTTCCATGGACACCTGCGGCCAAATTCAAAGAAAGTAGGGTACAGATGCGTCGTCACTTCTGAGGGCTGACATTGAAAGCCCCATAGCCTGCTATTATACTGGCCCACTGTACGCTTCAAATCGGAACATAGCAGTAAATCCACTGATATATGGCGGCATACATAATTAAAAAGAAAAAAACTCCCACCACGAAGCTTAACACCTACATGCTCGCACAGAATACCAGCGTAAAATAGTAGTTGTGTGTTTTGTTGTGTTGTGTTTCCAGCGAGTGATGAAAATCGGCGAAACTTTTTACTGGTAATAATGAGGTTTTCCACCATAGTAAAATCATATCATCATCATAACAGCCCTTCACAAGTCCACTGCTGAACATAGGCCTCCCTCAAAGAATGCCACAAAGCACGGTCCTGAGCCACCTGCATCCATCGACTTCCTGCATATCTTACCAGGTCGTCACTCCATTTAGTGGGGGGATGCCCTAAACTTCGCCTGCCGGTACGAGGCTGCCACTCGAGAACCTTTCTTACCCATCGGTTGCCGGTTCTTCGAGCTATATGGCTGGCCCATTGCCACTTTAGCTTACTAATCCGTTGGGCTATGTCGGTCACTCTGGTCATAGCCCTCTCCATAGCTCGCTGAGCGACCTTGAGCTTCTTCATCCGGCCAGCAGTGAAGGACCACGTCTCAGTTCCGTATGTCATCACTGGCAACACGCACTGGGTGTACAGTCTCGTTTTCAAGTTTTGAGGTATACCAGAAATATAAAAAATGGTAATATAATCATATATACGAAACAAAATATTTGTTTTGTGACGAAGAAATAAATTTATTTTTATTAAACACATTTTATTGTATTATAGCATCTGTTTATAATGAAGATAGATGTAGGTTAGGTGGTATAGGCTTCAGCGTCGACGCTTTTCAAAATTTTATAAATACCTTTGCAATCTGCTAGTGAACCTACTCCTCTTATAATATATTACAAATACACTTCATCTAGTGAGGAATTACGTACTGTATTTGCAATTTAGGGTAATCTATCACTAGATGAAGTGGTAGAAGGCTGTCACTCGAGCACCGCTCTTTCACGGCTGTTCTTGTTATATAGCTAGCCCATACTCACTACAGCTTAGTGGTGTGTCGAAATAAGTCAGATACTCTGGTTTAACTGTGCATACTATACGAGATTCCATCACTAAGAGAATATCCACTTGATGGAGGGACTGAAAACATGCAGGTTGTTTATGCAAGCAGGTGTCTAGGGCTGTGCTGTAGGACATGCTAGTGGACACATATAATATGTCTGCCATTTAGACTTGCATTTTATTTTAATTATTGAACGTATCTGAATAGTAATGTAATATGTCATAATTATCATGACTTATAAACAACAATTTGCATTATCTTAAGTTATGCAACTTGAAATTAATTTCAAATTGTTTTGTACGACGTTGAAGCCGCAAATGCTGCATAACTATATGAGAATGTCGGATGTCTACAAATAATTTATCGTATTATCCTGAGCGGTAGTAGCTCAAGAAATAAACGCTTGCCTTAGGATTACATAGTTTGTGAGCAAACCGAATTCGGTTCCCGTCAGCACCATAAAATTGTTAGTTTCAAGTTTAATTCACAAAGTACGCGAGGAAACATAAATATATGACTTAAAAACAGAAAAGAAAAAGATATGTCATGCATATTTTTTGTAAAATTAAAGAGACAAACAATTTATTAAACAAAAAATTATGTCTGGCATGACGTAATTAAAAAAGTTAAAGTCACAGCATATATATTATGTCCCACTGCTAGGCACAGGCCTCCTCTCATTTCTGACATAACATAGTGGGCATGTAAAGGACTGGCAACCTCATTTTTTGAGTAGTCATCAAGAAGATGCTGCTGCTTATTTCCTGCTCCATTTACCTCTGAACCCTCATACGACACCCACGGAATGATATGAGCCAAAACTAATTCATAACAGGTACAACTGCAGCGTTGCTTTTTCACGTAAATAAATATATTGTTAGAGAAACGCTTTGTTTCATCTTTTGTAATGAGTAGAATGATTTGCCGGCGTCTGTCTTTCCAACCGGACACAATCTGGGCGTCTTCAAGGCCAGAGTGAATAGGCTTCTGTTACACTTTTGTAACGATTTGCCATCTAGGGTTTTATCACCACTTACCACCATGTGTGATTGTGGTCAAGCACTGTTTTATAATAAGTTAAAGAAAATTAAAAACAGTTCCAGATACTTCAGTCTCAATTGAAGTCATCAACAGCATGTAAAAGCCAACTGCTGGACTTTAACCTCTTCCAAAGTATAGCAGGATTTAACGTAATCGTCACACAAGGTAATAGGATATATTATATAGGCAGTATTAGATGTTTTGTATCTTTTGTGCTAGAGTCAGTCTTCGGTATGGATATTTTACTGCGAATATACATATATATTCGCAAGCATTTCCCCGTGTATATACCAATATACATATATACATATATATAATACTTATACGCCGCCACGCGAGGGCAAGGACAGGATGTGTCAGACTTGCACCGACTTAAACCCCGTAGTGTTTCACCATCGCCAGATCACCATTGGTAGGGCCACGGGAACGGTTTCGCACACATAATATGGATATTTTATGTCTGGCGTAACCCTTACAGCTTATCAAAATTCCACTGCTGAAAATTGGTCTTCCCCATAGATTGATGGACGATATAAATGACAAGCTCATGAAAACTGTCCATGCGGTCAGAGCTAAGTTTTACAAGATCCAGCAGTCTTCAGTAGATTTGATAGCATACATACAACTGAACAGACAGATCTCCATACTCACGCGGCGGGACTTACGCAACTTTAATACTGCTCGTATTGAAGAAGCGATCGCGTGGAACCAGGGCTCCTAAGTCTTTGCCAGAGATCTATCTGGCAGAATCGTTTCCGGGACACCTGAGATTTTGAGTGAGATTAAAAGGTTCTAGGGGAAGATGTACACGTCATTGTTAGACCCACACGCAAGTGTGAGTAACGATCCAACAGTGAGTCTTATCCGACACTACACGTCATAGAGAGTGAGATTAGAATGGCTCTCCAGCACCTTAAAAACGGCAAAGCGCCAGGCGCGAATGGAATTACAGCGGAGCTTCTGAAAGCGGGTGAAAATCCGATACATTTAGTCCTTTAGAAGCTCTTTAATTCCATCCTCCATGGTGGGACTACTCTGAAGACGTGGAACAAAAGTTCGGTGGTCTTGTTCTTCAAGAAAGACGACAACGCTTTCTTTAAGAACTAGGGACGGATTGCCATTCTGAGCCGCGTCTACGTGCTGTTTTCAAGAGTCATTACAAATCGTCTCGCATGCCGACGCAACGACTTCCAAACTCCCGAACAAGCCGGTTATCGAAAAGGCTTTACCAGCTTGGACCATATACATAACCTTCGGCAAATTGTACAGAAGACCAAAGAGTACAATCTGCTACTTTGTTTCGCGTATGTGGATTATGAGAAAGCCTTTGATTCCGTCGAAATTTGGGTGGTGCCACAGTCCCTTCAGCGGTGCCAAGTTGACTGTCGATATATCGAAGTGCTGAAGTGCTTATACAGTAGGGCTACGATGGCTATCCGAGTACAGAACAAGATTACGAAACCTATCCAACTGCAGAGAGATGTAAGACAGGATGACGTAATATCCCCGAAACTCTTCACCGCTGCATTGGAAGACGTTTTCAAACTACTGGACTGGAAAGGATATGGTATCAACGTCAATGGCGAGTATATCACTCACCTTCGATTTGCCGACAATATCGTCCTTACGGCAGAATCGCTGGACGATCTAAGCACTATGCTCAATGACCTCAATAGTGTCTCCCAACGGATAGGTCTTAAGATGAACATGGACAAAACATGTATAACGTCCATGTCACACCTATTTTTGGAAGCGCTAATCTCGAATTTGGTGACGAGTATGTTTACCTCGAACAAATAATCCGGCTAGGTAAGTCCAACTTCGACTGAGAGGTCATTCGACGGATTCATTTCGGCTGGGCAGCATTCGGGAGATTACGACATATCTACTCGTTAGACGTACCTCAGATCCTCAAAACTAGATTGTTCAACCAGTGCGTGTTGCCAGTGATGACCTATGGATCTGAGACATGGTCCTTCACTGCTGGACGTATAAGGAAGCTCAAAGTCTCTCAACCAGCTATGGAAAGGGCAATGCTTGGCGTTTCTCTGCGTGATTGACTTAAAAACGAGGATATCCGCAGTGGAACCAGAGTAACCGACATAGCCCAAATAATTAGTAAGCTGAAGTGGCAGTGGGCCGGCCATATAGCTCGAAGAACCGAAAACCGATGGGGAAGAAAGCTTCTCGAGTGGCAGCCTCGTATCGGTAGGCGAATTGTAAGGCGTCCTCTCACTAGATGGAGTGACGACCTGGTAAGACATGCAGGAAGTCGATGGATGCAGGTGGCTCAGGACCGTGCTTTGTGGCATTTCTTGGGGGAGGCCTATGTTCAGCAGTAGACTTGTGAAGGGCTGTAATGATGATGATAGATTGCTTAAAATGGACATTTGTCATAGTTGCCACACTTCGCAGGCGGGTTGGCACCAGCAGCTTTCATTTTTAGTTATTATTAAAAAAGACACCCACGATGCAAAATGGGGTGATGGGACCACCACACAAATTGTTATAGTAATATTTATAAGTACAATAACTTTACGCCTAATTTCCCGCTTAGATATTAAATAATTTTCAAGTCAGCTCTAATCATATCACTGCTCATCAAATTCCCAATCAAGCCATGTTTAATTTCAATCAAACGCGCGGCTGGTCATGTAATTACGTACCCACCGTAACACATCTAATACATAACTAACCGCGGGCTGAGTTCTGGAGTCCAATGTTTATATATGCTAATGAAGTGCTTGCCTTGAATATAGATTGCTGTTACCAGTGTCCGTGGAATGCATTCAAAAGCTTTGAATGGACTTATCTAGCGAAACCTTAAAATAACATTATTTTAATGATCAATTATTTAAAATTATTATTGTGTTCCACACAAGTTGTAGTTAATAGTAAGGAACAGTTAAATTAGACGTGGATTTTCCCAAAACCTGAAAAGCGGCGTAAACATTTTTTTTGTTCGAAAAATGTAAATGGGTAATTTTTAGTAGGATTTTATTGAAAATTTTGAAGGCAGTTAATATACACAAATTGTAAAAGGACAAATATAGAAGCCCGAAACAATTATTTGCAGGCGATACAAACAAAGATATTTTAATTTTATTACTTTTCACTTTGTCTAATTGTCATAATTAAAAAAAACGACGGTTTGCACTCCGGGAGTGCCGGCAGAAGTGAAAACTTGAATATTAACGTTGTGCATTTTTGATATTTTGGAATGGTTAGGGAATAATTTTGCACGAATTGCTTTAATTATTAGTATAAAAGTACTATCATTTATGTGGTAGAATACAATATTTATTTATTGCGCTATCGTACACAAACATGACAATTTATAATACATTAAAAAGTTTATCTCTCAGAAAAATCACACACACCAACGTTCGCGCAAGCGCTGGCTGTCTACTCTCCGTCCGTCTTACGAATTTTCGATCAGGTCACGTGTCCTGATACGAGTTTAACATTTTTTACCCATTACAAAAAAAAAGTGCACAACCCGGCTAAAGAAGTTTTCACTTCAAAAATACTAAATACATTTTTATCCGGCCTTAAAATCCAATGCTGAACGTAATTTTACTTAAGTTTTGATTAATACAAGCAGGGCAATATTATTATTTATTTATAATATTACGAATACTCGTATTGCTTGTGTTAAAAGTACGAGAGTAGTCGAATGACGGATTCGAAGCCGCAACTTTTGAATTTCCCAGTTCGTTTTCAACCATAGATACGGACCTAATACTAAAAATGCTATTATAGAAATTCACTACGCTGGATATTTGGGTTTTAATACTTTATAAAAATTTATATGGTCGTTCCATAATACGTCTCTCTTAAAAAAAGGTTGAAAAAGAAAAGGTGGTTAATGTGAAATCGATAGTATAGACGCGGACAGAGGACGTGACATCGTTGCGGTGGCAGCTAGTTGACGAAATTTTACCCCTAAAGGATAAAAGTAGTTGTCCCTTGGGACCTGTCCGGTCGGAAACTATGCCTGTTTTATTGATTGTTTTATGTCATGTTGACAGGTATTAATATATAACATAAAAGAAACATCTTTTTTTTTAAAGAATTAGATTGACTAACGTGCACACAGTACACCTGATGGTAAGTGGATGCTGTGGCTCATAGACATCTACATCTATCCTTGACTAAGAATCAAATAAACGACAATAGCCTAATGTTAGGGTGCGGATCGCGAACTCAAAAGGTCGTGGGTTCGAATCCACCATTCGTATTGTCATGGACCAGTCCTAACACAAGCATTTTAAGCTTACCAGGAGTAGTTAAAGGGAATATTAGTAATGTTAAAGCATTGCCAGTGTTTAAAATACGCAGATGTGTTGTTGCTCCTGAGGAATAAGATGGAATAACTTAGTTTCCACTATAAAGATTCTCCGGTTCTCTACACTCACTCTAGATTGAATGGTTTTGTTTACTGAAATTGATAACGATATTAAAATATGTAATCCACTCCAAATTAATTATTTTCGATAATTAATAGAATCAGGCGTTACTTTGCGGAAGTCTGTTATATTAAATTTGGTAAAAAATTACTTCGCGTACATCCGCTCGATAAAATAAAATGTTATGTCTTACCTAGTTTGAAGAGCACCTCCCTTCCTCCCTCAAACGCGTGCACTATCACCGTCACCACTTATCCCAGCACCACTACTCCCAACACCACTATACTAGGAAAGACACACCACTGACGATAACACTACACGTGTTTCGCCTCTACACGAGGCACCTTCAGGTAATCTAGCTCTGCGGTGGCTGACCGCTAAGAGCTCGTCGTGTTATCGTCAGTGGTGTGTCTTTCCTAGTGTAGTGGTGTTGGGAGTAGTGGTGCTGGGATTAGTGGTGACGGTGATAGTGCACGCAATTGAGGGAGGGAGGGAGGTGCTCTACAAACTAGGTAAGACACATCATTTTATTTTATCGCGCGGATGTACGCGAAGTAATTTTTTACCAAATTTAATTAATTATTTTCAACAAGTTAAAGTTTATTTTTATAAAATACTGAAGTGATAAACCAACTCATAGTCCAACTAATGGAAGGTGGCTACTACAGTACACGGACACTTACAGGTGCGCTGTGACTTCTGGAAACTAAGAAACCTCACAGCCTCTAATCTTACTAGGTCTCTTTACGCTTCAGACCACTGTTAGTACTAGGGGTAGAGATAGTTCAGAGCATATTCATAAATAGATCATGGTTAAATAGTTGTATAAAAGTTGCTAATAAAAAGTAGAAAAATCATTTTGAAATTCGAAATGTAATTTTTATTTTAATATTTACAACCAGGTGGTACCCGGCGTGTTGTTAACGCAGAAGAAATAATTGTGGAAATATCTTTTTAAATTGGGAAGAGTTATATTGTTTAATTAGGAATGATAATGATATTTTTATGGAAAATGGATTTTTACCATCCGTCAAGTGTCATATCCCTCTACAAGATGCAGGAGTGTACAAGCTGGATTGTAAATGTGGTCTCTCGTACATTGGACAAACAAAAAGATCTATAAAAACCCGCGTTAAAGAACATATAGCTGACGTGAAGCACCGACGTATCGGGAAGTCTGCAGTTTGTGAACATGTTCAAGATCGTCCCCGCCATTACATTAGATTTAATAGACTACAAATCCTCTCAAAAGAACACCGACTCCTCCCAAGGATGATTACCGAGGCTATTGAAATTAAAAAACATCCTAATTTCGATAGAGAAGATGGATGGGTGCTGCCATCTGCTTGGGATCCCATAATTAATAAAATCAAATCTAAACCCAAGTATACCACTGCTAGACTTCAAGATACTGTAAGCTCATTCTGCGTAAATCGAACAAAAATTAATATTAAAAACTGAAGGGCTAACTATGACATCAGGACGTCAAACACCTCAGTCCCCCGTGACCACGGGTGTTGGAAAGCAACCGAAACGTCGTGAATATAAAATAAGTTAATATACGCGATAAAATCCGTAAAATTAGTTTTATTTAAATGTGTAGTGTTCGCGTAAATATAAGAAATCATTACTAACATTCACCCTTCACTAGTTGTAAGGACGACGTTTTTAATCCCCACAGGACTAGGTTTGTTCTTCACTACCTGACAAAGTTGACAGTGGCCTGTAAATGGTATCATCTGCTCATCGATCAAGTAAAATGATAATGATATATAATTTTCAAATAAAATTTTCCGTATGACACCCGCGCCCCCTACTGTAAGTTAACTGTACTATGCCTATAACATTAGCGCAAGTGTAAGTAATAATTTGACAAAGTTTTAGCGCAGTTTGAAAAACGGTATGGAAGCGCATATAATACGAACAAATAAATATTAATTTTTATATATTAGATTTACGCATCAGACTTGTTTGATAATATTTTATGTCAAATACGCGATACTAATGGAGTCCTAAGGAAATAGGTACGTAAAATTAATTCGTGAGCTCCACTGATTCGTACTTATTTACTTAATAAAAATAAATGCAAAAAATTTCATCCCGTTAATCTTAAATTCATATTATCGATTTATTCAAATTATTCCTCAATGTTTATTGCAAATATGGCTACGTGGGAATTCGTTATTTACTTTCACAAGCCCGATGAGCATTGCTCAGTGGCCGGAATCACGTATTTTGTGTGTTTATTCCAAATTTAAATATTGCAATCGGTTTCTTTATAAAGCATATCTACTCAAAATTACGTATTTTATTGTTTTATCTTATAATACGTTCATATATTTTTAAACAAACTCTTGTCATTACGTATTTTAAGCTTCTGTCCTTCCAAACGTAGCCTGGAAGAGGTCGCTTTTAACAATAAAAATAAAAAATTAAAAATTAAACGCCTAGAGACAAAAAACGGTGCACTGCAGTCTAAGGTTGATGACTTGTATAATCGAGTTAATCAAATGGAACAAAACGCTAGAATGAATAACATTGAGATCCAATGTGTGCCGGAGAAGAAAGATGAGAACCTGTTGCACATCGTGACAGAACTAGGCAAAACAATACATTGTCAAGTATCTACGGAACACTTAGCCCACTACACACGTATTGCTAAACTAAATAAAGACTCCAGTCGCCCTAGATCTATTGTAGTGCAATTTAACTCGCCGAGTATGAGGGACAAATTCCTGGCAGCAGCGATCAAATATAATAAACTGAAGCCTCAAGAAAAATTAAATAGTTCTCATGCTGGTGTTTCTGGTGCTAAAACTCCCATTTTTATATGTGAACATCTCTCTACCCACAACAAGGCCCTCCATGCAGTAGCAAGACAGGCGGCAAAAGACAAAGGATATAAATATGTCTGGGTGAGAGGTGGTCGCATTTTCATGAGGAAGACTGAAGACACTGAATTTAAAATCATTAGAAACACAGAGACACTTGACAAGTTGCCTTAGTTCCAAAACTAACTTTAATTTCTATATTTTTAATAAAAGTTTGAATGTACCCTATGTTACCCATTTTAGAAGAGCTAAGAATATATTATCAAAACGTTCGTGGGTTGCGTACGAAAACTCACAACTTTTTAAGGGAAGTCAATTGTAATAATTATGATGTAATAGTTTTAACTGAAACCTGGCTTAATAGTAGCATAATGAGCAATGAGTTATTTGATGACAGATACGTGATATACAGAAGAGACCGAGAAAGTACGGGGTTTCATGAGAATAAGGATGGGGGAGGAGTCTTAGTTACGGTACTAAAAACTATCAAATCGGTTCGGAAGTTTGAATGGGAAAGTAAATGTGAAGACATTTGGGTGATTTTGGATTTGAAAATGGAAAACTCTTTCCATCAAATAACTCTTTGCGGTGTTTACTTACCACCTCCGGTGAACAGGCTAATGTTGGAGTATTTTGTAGAAAATTGTAGTTCAGTCATAACAAGAAAATTTGATTCACACCTGTGCTTTATCGGTGATTTTAACTTATGTAATATAAATTGGAGTTTGGTACATGATTTGTCGAATAACTATGTTGTACCTAGTCCAAGCCAAGCCTTGATAGATTTAGTTCATCTTAACAAGCTTAATCAAATGAATAACATTCTTAACAAATCAGACCGCTTGTTAGATCTTGTACTGACCAACCTATCGTCATCCATGTGTACAGTAGCAGGGTCAGTTGATATTCTTAGTGTCGTAGATCCTTAACATCCCCCTCTCGAAATATTAATGAAAATAAATACTGATATTGCACTACCGTATAACGTCGAAACTAAAATACACAATTTTAGGAAAGCAGATTATGCTCAAATCCGCCTTTGTTTAGCCGAATGCGATAGGGATGAAATTTTTCATGACATGAGTGTTAATGAAATGACAAACTTATTTTATGATATAATTAATAATTTAATAAACAAATATGTGCCATACAAAAAAATAAGAAATAATTCTACTCCTCCTTGGTTTAATGTTTCATTAAAGAGAATGATACGTGAAAAGGAGAACATAAGAAAGCGGTATAAAAAATATAAGAATCCCATGGACGAGGTGGAGCTGCGGCTACTTAATAAGCGTTGCTGCACACTAGCAAATAAAACTTATAAAATTATATAGAGAAGACAGAAGATAGCATTAAGTCAAATCCTAAAGTTTTTTGGTCATTTATCAAGGCTAGGAAGGGCGGGAAAAGTAATTATCCTTGTACAATGACTGATGGTAATAAGAAGTCATCTAGTCCTGGGGAAATCTGCGATTTATTTGCATCGTACTTTGGTACTGTGTATAATGCTCAACATGACATAAACTCAGAGTTGAATGTCAAGCAATGGAATTTGATTTGCAATTACAGCCTCGAACTAACTGCTCCCTACCTTAACAAGGATCAGATACTGAATAGCATGAAGTCCCTAGACGACAACAAGGCCTCAGGGCCAGATGGTGTCCCTTCTTTATTCATTAAAGCATGTGCGGATGAGCTAGTGACGCTTATATATCTAATTTTTAAGAAGTCTCTTCAATCCGGCCTATTTCCAGATGTTTGGAAGTCCGCTAAAGTTGTTCCCATTCACAAGGCTGATAACGTCGAAGTTGTTGGTAATTATAGGCCTATTTCAATTCTGTCAACTTTAAGTAAAATCTTTGAATCTCTTGTCTATCCTGTGCTGCAGAAACATATGAATCATTATCTTACTAAGTGGCAGCACGGTTTTGTTAGGTTTAGGTCAACCTGTACCAATCTGACTTTGTTTACCGAAACTTTGGTAGAAGCAGTAGATGACGGTAGGGATGTTGATGTTATATATACGGACCTTAGTAAAGCACTCGACAAAGTACCTCATAATATTCTTATATCTAAATTGCGCGCATATGGCTCATTATTGGGATGGTTAGAATCGTATCTGGATAATCGTAGTTTTAGCGTTGTCGTTAATGGATTTAAGTCTGCGCCATACAAAATTACGTCAGGGGTTCCTCAGGGATCACATTTGGGTCCTCTGCTTTTCAATACCTTCATCAATGACATCCCTAGTTGCTTTCAGTACTCTATACCATTTATGTATGCCGATGATTTGAAATTGGTTGGCGTCTGCGAAACTCTAGAGGACATCGAACGGTTTCAAAGTGATGTTGATCGTATGGTTAATTGGTGTCGAGAGAATGGTATGAACCTGAACATAAACAAGTGCTACCATATGAAATTCAGTAAAAAGTTCAAGTCACTGAATTCATCATATAAAATTAACGGCGTCATCATTAAGAAAACAGAGGAAGTTAGAGACCTGGGAATAGAGAATATTACAAAAAGGGCGTATAGAATGCTAGGTTTTGTTTTGCGTAACGCTAAAGTGTTTAAAAATAATCACGTTAAGATCCTACTGTACAACAGTCTCGTCCGAAGCATAATTGAGTATTGCAGTGTAGTATGGAGGCCACACTACGCGACACACTCCTTACGATTGGAACGTCTACAAAAAAAGTTCGTAGCAAATTTGGCCTATCGTAATGGGATTCACAAAAAAATTCGGTCTTACGAAAAACGATTAAGATTCTTTAAAATTTTATCCCTGGAAAATCGCAGAAATTTGCTTGACATGTCATTTCTTGTAAAAATTTTTAACCAGGAAATTAACTGTCCCCCCTTGCTCCAAAAATTTAAATTTCGTGTTCCATTGAGAATTCCTCGCGTTCCCATTACTCCACTTTGCCCTCCTTTTAGGAAATCTGTCTTAGGTGCAAACTCCCCAATTCCAAGGTTGTGCAAATTAATCAATGGACATAGTGACTTAGTTGACATTCACGCCGACTCATTTGCCAAAATTAAGAAAGTTCTAGCTTTAGCCTGGTTTGAAACCAACAAATAAATTATAGTTTTTTTTTACCATATACTTATTTTCATTATTAGGTAATTATACTTCTTTTTATGCGTATTTATAATCTTTCTCGATGCATGTGGTGTTTACCTTAAACGATTGTTACACTTAGTCACATAAGTTAGTTCTTAAGCCATTTTGTTAAATACAGTGTAATCAAACATTGGTAAACCTTAATAAATAAAATAAATAAAATAAATAAGGACGCTCATTTTACAACATCTGATACACATTATCCTGTAAATTGTTATGCCAGTGCTTTACCAAAATCCCACCTGGTGGTAAGTGGTGATGCATCATTAGATGGTAAATCGCACTGTCTGAGCGTAACAAAAGCCTATTGACTCTTGCCTTGAAGACGCCCAGATTGTATTCGGACGGAAAGATAGACGCCGGCAAGTTATTCCACTCCTTCGCTGTACGCATTACAAAAGACGAAGTAAACCGTTTGGTCCTTCTATTATTTCGGGTATCTGTATAGTTTTCTCATCTGGTTGGTCTGTATAAATATATAATTGTAAATGAAAATGAGAAACATACATAAACATCAACAAATAAAATAAATACATAAAAAATACATAAATAAATAAAAAACCAACCAGATGGAAGCCCTCGGCAGGGGAGACCAAACGGCCGAAGGTTAGGGGGACAGGGAAAGAAACCGGCGGACGATCCGGGCGGTATCGAGGAGCACCGCCTTCTGCTTTTGAGCTTGAAGCGGTCCGTCACGGAGTCCCAGTCGCCTCAGATGACCCGAGAGACTGACTAGGATTAAACTGTTCGCAGAAACGACTACAGGAATAATTTCGGTCGGCAGTCCGCCCCACATGTCGGTCACCTCGTGAGACAGGTCCAGATATTTTGTACGTTTGTCTGTTTCGGCTTTCACGAGGTTCTCGTCATACGGAATGGTAATGTCGACCAAAAATATCCTTGACTGTGCCCGGTCCATCAGCATAATATCAGGCTTATTCGCAAGAATGATCCTGTCTGTGATGATGGCCCGGTCCCAGTAGAGCCTGGCGCGGTCATTTTCAAGCACGGCTTCCGGCATGTAGTTATAATAAGGCAGTTTCCAACTCACGAGACCGTATTTCAGAGCGAGTTCCTGGTGTAGAATCCTGGCTACTAGGTTGTGTGCAAGTACTCAGAGTTAGAAAGCGCCGAACAACCGGAGATGACATGCCTAAGTGATTCACCGGGATGGCTACAAGCTCGACAAATGTCGACGGTGTCATCCCTTAGGATGTATCTCCGATAGTTGTTGGTCTTAATAACCTGATCCTGTGTTGCACAGACGGAATCCTCGGTTTCCCCGAAGAGGTCACCAAAATGTAGCCAGTGGAGGGAGGCAACTGGAAGAGGCCTTGTAGAACCTCCCGTAGAACTCCTTCTCCTCTCATACGGCCTCCCGGTCGGAAATGCTCTGTATTGGTCATCCTATTATTATTATTACCTACTAGAAAATATGAGCAAATTATTTCGTATAATTTGTATTTATGTTCTATTCTAAGTGGCAGCTACAGTATGTCGAGTATAGCTATAGCGCGAATAGGTCCGCTCGACCAGGGAACAACCACAATCCCACAAATACCAACGTAAAACACGGGCATTATGCTGACGTTTTATAATTAAGGATGAATAGATTGCGACCCTTTTTACTATATCAGTTTTTTATACGATAAGGTCGACAAGCGAGCACACAGTTTATCTGATGGTATGTGGTTGCTGTGGCTCATAGACATCTATCCTTGAATACGAATCAAAATGCAGATGCTTTGTCACCCCTGTGGACTGAGATGGAATGCTCCTTTCTAGTAAAAAGGGTCTACGGTTTTCTATACTCACCATACGAAACACAGCAGCGTTAAGCTGCTATTTTACGCTGGTATTCTGTGAGTCAAGCCAACCCATTCGTGCTACAACTATGCTACGAATATAGCTGCAGCATGGCTCTAACACGTATATCACTAAAAATAATATCTGATTTTGTAATTTATAATAAGAAACATCGGTATGAATATATGTATGCTTATGTATGTACGTATATATTTGTATACTTGTATATATTTTTATAGTTTATTTATTGTATATATTAGTAAAATTTATATATATCGTAATTAATTATAAATTTCTATTTTGTTTTTATTCTATATTGCTACACCTACTTCAAATTCTCACCACTCCATGGGTTGACTGGTAGAGAATGCCACAAGGCATTAAGTCCGCCCTTTGTATTCTTTTAGTTTAAGGAATGCAATAAATAATAAATAAATAAACACGTAACTAGTAATCCATATATTAAAAAAACAACATCCAGACAAAGTCCCTAGAACAACTGTCTCGTGCACCATAAAATTTTCAATCCGTTGCTCTGTCACTTGTCGCGGCGAGAGAGAATCAATAGCAGCGTGACAAACGACCCGAGGGCCGGCCGTGACGTGTACGGAGACGCGACGGTAGCGTGACGGATGCGACGCGCCCTCTGCAGATTACGTGCTGCACAATCTATGCGATGTACAGCTTCTATATATTGTATTGTTGTGTAATTTTATTAAAAAACATGCTATGATTACGTGTCTATTCCTTTTTAATTTTTTAATAAGAATATTGTACCATAAACCTTAAAAACATTATGACGTGACGTGAAAAGATACAACTTGCGCAGGGCCTTATATTTTCGGCATTCTTTTCGGAACAGAGCATGTTTTATATTCGACGCGTATCTTTTTTATGTTTTTTTTTAAAAGAAGAATGTACGTTAAAATTAATCAAATTTACACTTCAATAATCCAGTAAGGATTTCTAGAAGTGCTTAAAATTACGCTTACATTATAATTACCGACTAAATTTATAGTAACAAAAATATGAGTGAGTTTTAGGAGTGGTTTCCACTATCCCCACAATATTGTCTGGTGTGAAACACTTCGTAGTTAATAATATTCACCTAAAATAAAATCATGAAAATAACCCTATTATTCATAACTCTACATATTTAATAAGAAGTATTTTTTAAGTTTATTTTTATCATTTTTGCAAATTATTGTTTCTCTGAATTGTAAGTTCATGTTATTCAAAAAGCCTATTTAGTTTCCACTGTCCATTTCTCAAAATAATTGGATTTTACTATTTAAATTATTTTGTACAATTTTGTCAAAAAAAATTACATATACATGACAGGACATTATAATATTTTTTAAACATTTGTTTCAACGTAAACATTTTTTTTACGTGGTAGAACCATGCTGCAGCTATATTTCTTTTTACATAGTAACGTTACCCTCACACTAGGATTTTCTCCTGTATCGTAGAGGCAGTTTACAAACATAGATTTCACGAGGACAAACATCCAGACCCGGAACAATTATTTGTAGGCCATACAAATTCTTGTTTCGTGCGGGATCCGAACCCGCGGCCCCCAGCGCAACAACTCATTGCTAAGCCACTGCGCCACGGAGCCGTCAACTATATAAATAGTATAGTCGTAGCACGAATGCGTCGGCTCGACCGAGGAAGGACCACGCTCTCACAGAATACCAGCGTAAAATAGCAGCGTAATGATGCTGTGTTTCGTATGGTGAGTGTAGAGAACCGGAGACCCTTTTTACTGGAAAACAGGCATTCCATCTTAGGCCTCGCGGCTGACAACGCACCTGCAATTTTATTCGCAAATGAAGATAGATGTAGATGTCTATGGGCCACAGCAACCACTTACCATCAGGTGGACTGTGTGCCCATTTGTCACCCTTATTCTATAAAAAAAAAACTAATTTCGGAAACATTTGAATGTGGTTAACTTCAGGGGTGGTCTCATATAAGTTAAAAGAAAATATTCCATTTCTGGGGGTGGAATATGGTTGAAGATTTTAATGTCAAAAATCATTCTCAACTTATTGTAAGAACACGATATTACATACACATATGCATCTAAGATAATTTGCAACAAGAGCATAGGCCGTTTAAAAAGAAAAAAGAACGGATTCAAGAAGTTGAGCAGGGTTTCGGCTTCACTTGAAATGTTTGCAGTGCTCAACTCTCTTTCTTTTTTAGTCCGAGCATTTATCCTATTAGATTTAATAGAATCAGGCGAATATTGCCATCGAAATTTATTATATTAAAAATATCAAAAAATAATTAGCCAAGATATCCACGTAATAAAATAAAATGTTGTGTCTGATCTAGTTTGTAGAGCACATCCTGCCCTCCCTTATTTGGGTGCACTATCCCCGCAACCACTACTCCCAATACCACTACACTAGTAAAGATACACCATCGTCGATAATATCACACGTGTTTCGTCTCTAAACACGCCCTCATCGTGTGAAATAGACTCTGCAGCTGACCGCTAAAAAAGCGGCAAGACAAAACAACTGCCGTTTTTAATTGTAATTATTTAAATAATAAATAATTTTACGACTACAAGTCAGACTTGTGTACATTAAACATGTTTAATAATTTTCCTGTAAGCGAAATTCTATTAAAATGTCTATGAAGTAAGGCAACCAAGAAATTACTCCGTAATAACCTTTGTAATCTTAGTGCGATGACAGTAGTTGTCATGACCTTTATCCTTTGTAGTAAACACACCTCTGACATTTCCCTGACGCTCAACATTTTGCTACTGTTTGAAACTGGACTCCAAAGCGTTTTTACTCTCTGTCGGTAGGTATCACGTGGTGTTCTGTGACTTTATTGCATTAAATTTATTTACGAGCAGACTTCTTCCGTGTCGGTATGTACACAATATTTTCTAAAGAAAACAGGTTACAAGCGAGTACACAGTCCACCTGGATTTAAGTGGATGCTGTGACCCATAGATTAGGGATCAAAATGCAGATGCATTGTCAGTCCTGCGGATTAAGATGGAATGCCTCGTTTCCAGTGAAAAAGTTATTTGGTTCTCTACGATGACGTTACGAAACGCAGCAGCATTAAGTTGCTATTTTACGCTGATATTTTTTAAAGCGCGTGGTCCTTCCCCATTCGTCATAGTCATAATGCATAATGACTCCATAATGGCAAACGAAAAGATTTAAAAATATTATCAGGTTTTAAAACTAATAATAATAAATTCGCACAAGCGTTTGTCTCCAATTTATTTCATAACCTATTTCACTGCAACTAACGCAGGTGAATCAAACCGACACAAAGCTTACCAACAAGACAATAAAGCATAGTCCGGGTCTAGCGGGAAGCGTTTTTCAGTATTTCACGCGAGGGAGCCCGGGGACCGGCGGCCGGATGGACGGTGCGAATTATTGTCGCGCGTTTCTATACCGCCGTTGTTTCAGATTTGTTGACGCCGACGGTTTGCGCTACCGTTCGTTTTTTCTAAGTGAAACTACGCGGTGTACAGAGCATTGTTGCGTTTGTTGAGTGTGTTTTGCTCCCGTTTTTAAGTTTAAACAATACATTTGGTTTAATAAGTTCTATTCTGGATACAGTGGAAGTTATTGCAGTGTAAGAATATTCACGACCCCTTAAAATCCCGCGGGTGTCGTAAGAAACAACAGAAGGAAATTAAACAGGATATGGGCAACAGTATGTTTCTGATAAAATCACAAAATAATAAAAAACTGCAGTTTTCCATTTCGAGCACCGCTACCCAACTGAATGTTAAACTAAATGTTAAAATAAAATAAATAAATAAAAATTAAAATAAATAAGAAAAATATGAAAAATAAGAAAACCAGGTAATTCAAAAAAATTACTACATGTTACAATGTGAAGAAATAAACTAAAATCTTGGCTCTGCCGAGCCAGGTGTAGGCTGAGTGGTCGCCGTAAATATCTCAGATGTACATGAATAACCCAGGTTCGACTTCGCCAAGCACCAATGAAATTTTAATAGCAATTTTCAAAGTTTATCACGTGTCCTGTGGTAAAGAAAACATCTCGAGGAAACCTGAATTAAATATTTTGAGGATATGTAGCCTTAGCTGTTGTTTAAAGGTTTGAACTTTATTTTACTTTACTAAGTAGTAAGTATCAATACTGAGTTATTAGATTGCATGGTTGCAAGAATAGAACTTGCACTTAAATATTTCCAAATAACGTTAGAAATCTTAACATGTAGAAGCAAAATTTGCGTTAACACAGATGAGGTACGGATGCGGTACGATCGTGGTTCGGCATATAAGCAATTTTTACTCATATACACAGCTACAGAAAGTCTTATAGGCTTAGCTCCGTGTACAGAAAGTCTTAGTCTGGCAATAGAAGTCGCTACAGCGGTGCCCATATCACGATATGATTTGGATGTTACGGAATTTGATTTTACAGCGAATTCTTACAGTGGCATTTTTATAACTGAAACAGTTATAATTCATCACACTACATTGTTGTATATAATGGAACTCATATACACAGAACATTCCTATCATTTCAAACAAACAGTTTGCTTATTCGTTCATAATGCATAAGTAAAGGAATGGAATAATTTTCTAGCATATTTGTTTTAATCCGATTATAATGCGGTTGTCATTAAGGCAAGGGTGAATAGGCTTTTGTTAAGCTAAGTAAGTGCGTTTTACCATATTTAGCTCTATCAACACTTTTCATAGGGTTTTTTTTATATGATAAGGGTGAAAAACGAGCACACAGTCCACCTGATGGTAAGTGGTTGCTGCGGCCCATAGACATCTACATCTATCCTCTATTACAAATCAAAATGTAGATCCGTTGTCACCCGTGAGGACTAGGATGGAATGCCTCATTTCCAGTAAAAAGGGCCTTCGGCCACCTGCACTCACCAAGCGAAACGCAGAGGTAAACCTCTACTTCACGCTGGTATTCTGTGAGTTCGTGGTACCACCCCGGTTCGAGCCGGCCCATCCGTGCGACAGCAAAAACTGCCGCCTGGCTTTACCTGTGGTTGGATAGTAGTTAAGCACTGACTAGTATTTGTTTGTTTTTGTTTTTATAGGATAGGATGACAAACGAGCACACAGTCCACCTGATGGTAATTAGTTGCTGTGAACCATAGACATCTACATTTATCCTCAATAAAGAATCAAAATGCAGATGCGTTGTCACCCGTGAGGACTAAGATGGAATGCCTCTATTCCAGTAAAAAGGGTCTCCGGTTCTCTACACTCACCATACGAAACACAGCAGTGTCAAGCTGCTATTTTACGCTGGTATTCTGCGAGAGCGTGGTCCTTCCCCGGTCGAACCGACCCATTCGTGCTACAACTATACTACTAATATATCTGCGGTATGGCTCTACCACGTAAATAGATAAAAATATGTAGTCGTACAATACTGCACGTGGTCGATGTAAGAATTTTTAGTAAGCTACTCCTTTAAACAAAATTATACGTAATAATAGCTGCTACGGGAAACTTACTCGTGAATTTTCAAAGAGTGCCCCCGATGCCTAGTTACATAGAAAACGCATCAAATGCTCAAACAAAAGGTCCAGGGAAAACTGCCATGTTGCTTCCTGCGCTGGAGCCGGAAGCTTGGCCGGTCCGCTCTTTCGTTCCGTTTGTAGGCAACATAAATTGACTCTCCATATGGAGGTAGAGTTTTTAATACTCGACATGTAGATATAAATACACATTATACTCGCTCATTTTTGTTCTGTTTTTCTAGTGGTTACTATGATTACTGGCTTACGAAATTATTAATTAATTACTTATCAATATAAGCGATTTTTTTTAATCAAAAAATCATAGGTCAAATGTAATTTCCATATTTTTATGAGTAGGTTTATGTACATAAGTCCTCATTAGTGCCGAACTCTTTTGGTGCTCCTCTCCACAATTTTTATAGTTCTGTACCCAAATGGTAACCAACGGGACCCAATTACTAAGCTTCTGTTGCCCATCCGTCCGTCTGTCAGCGGGCTGTATCTCATGATCCGTAATAGGCAGAGAGTTGAAATTTACACAGAATGTGTATTTTTGTTGCCGCTATAACAATTACAAACAAATACAACAAAAATTAAAATAAATTAAAAATTAAAACGGGCTCCCGTATTAGAAACGTGTGTGACGATGGTACAGAACCCTTCATGCGCGAGTCCAACTCTCACATGGCCGGTTTTATTTATTCAAAGTATATCAAAGTTAAGCCTCTATCATAGATTTTCTCATAGTTGCCATAGTTGCTAGGCTTGGAAGGCGCGTGGGCAACCGCAGTTTATGCGTTGCCTGGGCAAAGTAAGTAATAACTATTTCTTCAGTAAAGTTGAATAAAAAGATATGGTGTATTTGTCCATAATGTTTTATTTCACCTAATCTCATTATAGTATTCCGCATTATAATTTTTGGATGTTAGAGACAATGTCTCGGATTTTTTTTTTTATAAGATAAGGGTGACAAACGAGCACACAGTCCACCTGATGGTAAGTGGTTGCTGCGGCCCATAGACATCTATCCTCGATTACGAATCAAAATGCAAATTCATTGTCACCCGTGAGGACTAAGATGGAATGCCTCATTCCCAGTAAAAAGGGCCTCCGGCCACCTGCACTCACCAAGCGAAACGCAGAGGTAAACCTCTACTTCACGCTGGTTTTCTGTGAGGTCGTGGTACCACCCCGGTTCGAGCCGGCCCATCCGTGCGACAGCAAAAGCCGCGTGGCTCTACCACTGTTGAATTCTTAACCATTAAATTTTAACAATAGATGCGTTATATTATCATCTATGGACGTAGCCTATGTTCATCAGTGGACTTTTATAACCTGTATAGAATGGATGAAAGCCGGTATAATTACATGATATGAGGTATTTCATGTTATTGTTGACATAATGTCTTTTTATGATAAATATACATGTAACATCTACACATATATCGTGAAACTCCGCTAGCATCTTACAAAGGAGATAGGCTATTTGTAAATGGTGCTAATCTTTTAAGCGCCTTGAGGCCGCAACCCGTTTCTTTTGTATCTCCCGAGTTCTATACAACTTCAGGCTCTGATATAGTCGGCGATTATCGTTAAAAGAAACTACGTAGCACTAAGCGCGGTAATATAACTCCATTACGGGTTATGACCACCAAGTTACTTTGCTTAACGCTCTTTGAAAGAGGACTATCATATTTTAAGGGCGTTAAAAGACAAACTCTAAGCGAAAACTCCAGCAATATTTAAGAATAGCACTCATTTTTTTATGTTTCGTAATATTTAATGCCTATAAGCATTAAATCAACGGGCAACGTTATCAAAGTACTTATAATTTAAATGTATGTTATTGAGATCAGTTAAAAAGCTACTAGTTTAATAGACAGATATAAAGATAACTCTCAGTAGCATATAAACACTTTTTTTAATTTTACTTACTAATGCAAGTACCTATTATTATCGCTTTTAACACGCATAAAATAAGGAATAAAAAACTAGAACATTCTAGTACGAGTGACTACTATGGACAAGACTTAAATAAATTCATTGTACCTACTTAGAATATATAACAAAATAAAATGGTTAAGAGAAACGCCTCCAAACAAAAAGGTATTAAGCAAAGTATTATTAAAATCCTCCCTAAAAATACATTATTAACTGAGCTACAACTACACGATATTGCTTACTTTTTTGATTGCTTGGGTTAACTATTATTATTTGAGTGTATATAAAGATTATTCTGATATGGTTGGGTTGAATGAATATATAAAAGAAAGTGATATATATATATATATATAAATATAAATTGAATGTAGTAACATAAATAAACAATTAATACACAAATAAGTAAATGGGGCGGGTCTTAGTTCTTTGTTGTCGATATTCCACGCATTAGAACCAAACGGTTTGATTCGTCTTTTGTAATGCGTACAGCAAGGGAGTGGATTAACTTGCCAGCGTCTATCTTTCCGTCCGAATACAATCTGAGCGTCTTCAAGACAAGAGTGAATAGGCTTTTGTTACGCTAAGACAGTGCGATTTACCATCAGGTGGGATTGTGGACAACTCTTATAAGTAAAAAAAATCCTTTAAACGTTATTGTTTACGCCTTAACAAAATGATATCAAAGGGCGTAATTAATGACTTTGGTCATTATTTTCCAGTCAACCCTCTTGATATAAGGGTTTTTCACCTTAATTGTTACTCTTGGCAACCGGGTCGACGATTGCAGTCCCAAACTTTTTTTTATAGGATAAGGGTGACAAACGAGCACACAGTCCACCTGGTGGTACGTGGTTGCTGTGGCCCATAGACATTTACATCTATCCTCGATTACGAGTCAAAATGCAGATGCGTTGTCACCCGTGAGGACTAAGATGGAATGCCTCGATTCCAGTAAAAAGGGTCTCCGGTTCTCTACACTCACCATACGAAACACAGCAGCGTTAAACTGCTATTTTACGCTGGTATTCTGTGAGAGCGTGGTCCTTCCCCGGTCGAGCCGACTCATTCGTATATACATAGCTGCAGCATGGCTCTACCAGGTAGAGCTCCTAGCTAATGTGACGCTGCACGTCACCGGTCTGGGTATTGGCATTTGGCGTTTGGCGTTTGACGTTGACAAGATAGTTATACCGCCTTATATTGTATAACAAAAGATTTTGTTCTATTTTCCCTAGATGCCTCTTACGACACCGTCGTAACAAAATGGTCGGATTCTTGCACGTACTATCGTCATCGACAATCTGCTGGGTCGAGGTGTCGTCAAAACCTCCAAAAATCATCGCAGTGTATCGCATCAATATATTGTAAAGAAGTTCTTAAACAAATCATTATAAAGAATAATTTCATAATAGTTCACACTAGTAAAAGCACAAAATTTTTATAGAACAATGATGACAAATGCATCATTCTTGAGATGCTTCGTTTTCAGTAAAAAGGGTGTCCGGTTCTGTCCACTCACCATACAAAACCTAGCAGCCTTAAACTTTTATTTTTATAGGATAAGGGTAACAAATGAGCGCACAGTCCACCTGATGGAAAGAGGTTGCTGTAGCCCATAGATATCTACATTTATACTCCATTACGAATCAAAATGCAGATGCGTTGTCACCCCTAAGGTCTTAGATGGAATGCCTCGTTATCAGTAAGAATGGTCTCCGGGTCTCTATACTCACAATACAAAACACAGCAGCCTTAAGCTGCTATATTTGGCTGGTATTCTCTGAGAGCGTGGTCTTACTTGAACTATTCATGCTACAACTTATATAGCTGCAGCCTTTCTCTACATTATATGTGTGTAAACTTACGAGTCCATTAACAAAAAAAGCAAGATAGAAATAATTTCATTGGTGTGCTGGATATCTGTTTTTCACTTTGAAATTCACACTTCAAGCTTGAATCAAAAATTATTAATAAACGTTTATTTTTTACTTTTTTCTTAAATAATTTAGTTAAGTAGCTAATTATAATATCTTGTCATTTATAAGACGATTGTCATTTAGCTGCTCCAAAAACTGAGGCAGCGAAACTTTTTCGACAGTTACTTAGCTTTGAGTGCTTTTAAGTAGTCAGTAATTAGTAGCGCTTTAATTTACTTTGCCTTGATGAGTCTCGATATTAATGTATATTAATTTTTGCTGGTATCTATCTTAGTGATACAACTTTAAGCTCAGATAATTCATAACTTTCTTTATTTTTGTCTTTATAACTGTTTCTCTTTATGGGGGCACGATAATGAAAATTTATAACGCTTTCTCTAAAAACGAGGTCTCAGGTTGCGAAGGTAACTAGTATTTTTATAAAGAGGTACATATATACTCGTAAGTTTTGTTAATTTTGTTTATCATTACAGCCTATAAAAGCCACATAAATTTCCTATCTATGTGGCTTTGGGAGTGTAGGAGGATTTCGTCATATACACTTTGGCAACCGCAGTCTTATAATTTTAAGTTATTATCAGGAAATGCTCCCCTTATCTCCTATTTCAGTTTCCCTCTGTCGTCTCTTATCACATCCACGAGAAAATAGATATTGTTACACCTGCACTATACAGTAGTGGTACTATTTTTGTTTAATTTTACAGGTTGGGTAAAAAATAGTGGATCAAACGAAACAGGGTGATAGCTCGGGTTATTTGCAGTAAAAAAAATATCTCTCTCACTTGATCTCTTTAAAAGTTATGACTATTTGAGTGTTTTTTGAAGGAAATACCAAAATTTGTAATAAATACATTAAAATGGGTATTTTAAAACAATAAATGATGTTTAGTTGCTTCTAGGAAATGTATCATCACTACAAAAGTGCTTTAATGACAGTGGGTACCATGATTTATGAGTTTTGGAACTTTTTTCAATATCTTTTAATATCTCAGGAAAAAATATTTGTAACTTTAGAGCCATCCTGTAAAAACATGTACTACCAAAATGAACGCATAGTATTAAAAAACTTGTCTACTTAATGACGATTAAAACGAAGTGTAACACATTGCTGTTTGTAGCTAAATCATTATTTTATGTTTAGTTTTCATAACAAGGTCTAAATTAAAGTAAATCGCCAGCGGAGCACCATCGTGTTGCAGTCACATGTTTTCAACAACTTTATTTGATATGTCAGCTTGGCAGAAGATTTCATTTTAATTGTTTTATAAAAAGTGTAAATACTCAGTACCATTCAATCTTGTTGGCATTTCAAAAGTTACCAGCTGTACTTCAATGATCCCAGTCCACACCTTGACGCTGAACTTATATTGGGATCAATCATTTCTAACTATGTGTGGATTAACAACGGCGTAGTAGTGTAAATTATGAATGTTGAATATTCCTGTTTTTCTAAAACTTAATTCATCAGATCACAAAATTTTATTGCAAAATTGGGTGTCAGCTGTGTAACGTCGTAGTATTTCTCTGCAAAACAGCACTCTTGTTTTCATAGCTTGCCGGCATTAAAGCTTGGATTCGTCGTATTCCTAACATTAAATATATCGTAAAATATATTGCATTTTCAGTACAAATGCAGTTTGCAAGAAGTGTCTTCCTCGGGGTATATTATTATAATAACAATTACAATAATTTGGCGGCTTCGTGCTGCAGTAGCGCGGGTCCATCCCGCACGGAACAATTATTTATATTGCCTACGAAATAATCGTCCCGCGACTGAATGTTTGTCCTTCTGAAGTTTATGTAAAATGCCTCCACGACACAAACGAAAATACTAGTAAAGTTTTTTTTTAAATAACAAATAACTCATTTATAAGTAATTTATGGCAGGTATGTTTGTTATTCTTATGTAAGTATAGTAATAATTTAAAATAAATATTGTGAAACTAGTGCAAGTGTTTATCCAAATCACCAAAATGAAGCTGGAGTTTCAGCAAGTGACAGTATAAATTATATACATTATAACAAATAACTAGTCGTAGTATTAGTAGCTCTACGTAATTGCAGTTTAAAGGGTCCTCGAAACGGTCAGTAGCGATTATCAATGTTTGCGTGATTGAATGGTGGGCGATTGAAGCTCCAATCGAAGCTGTATCATTAATTTGCGCACACGCTAGTCGATTGCTGAATCGTGCCGGGAAGTCGCGTGCGTCACTCTTAAATGACCAAACGATGATATGGCATTTATTGCAAAAAACAATTGTCAATTTATATTATTGCAGGCTTCAATTACTTTCACTTTTTATTAAATAATGGTTACAAACGGGCACACTGCCCACCCGATGGGAAGTGGATACTGTGGCTCATAGAAATTTACATTTATCCTTGGTTAAGAATTAAAATACAGATGTGTTTTCACCCTAAGTACTAAGATGGAATGCCTCATTTCCAGTAAGAAGAGTCTCCGGTTCTCTACACTCACTATACGAAACACGGCAGCATTAAGCCGCTATTTGACGCTGGTATTCTGTAAGAGTGTGGTCCTTTCCCTTGCCGTCAATGCATTTTGCATTGAATTTCGTAGCGGCGATAGAAGAAAACTAAAACTGAAGAAGTGCAGCAGGATCTTCCTGATAACAACCAAAACTAAAACAATGCGATTGCCAACCAACCTGCCAAGCGTATCAACTACGTCAAAAATCTTCTCTGTGAAGCAATTGACAATAATGACCTGCAATTAATTAAAATAAAAAACTATTCGTAGTTTTATTTGAGTAAGTAATTTGTGAGTCCAACGTGAGTTTGTTCTCACATTAAATTACATTGAGCACATTAAGTTATATTCACGCACCATTGCAGAGTGAAAACGGATCCCATTTACTTAACAATTATTTTGTGGTTAATGATCTATAAATGTTCGGTGTTATTTTAAATTTAGTTATTTTAAATAAAGCATCCATTCTGTCTTTCAATTAAATTGTGTTCAGATTTTGAGTACGTGAATTAATCAATTTCGCAGCTGAATTAACAGAAATATTCTCGCTATATTTCTAGACATTCTCCTTGTTACTAACACGAGTGTTTAATTTTAATTAGTGAAACTTCGAAACTCCCAACTGCTAATTAAAATTGTACTAAATATTTTTATTTATTAAAGTATCTTCATTATATTTAATACGTTATTACAAAATGTATCTAATGGTTAAGTTGACGTGCTTTAAGAGTCCAATACGAGAGACGGCTCCCGGATGTCCACCAAATATCTAACTAAACTGAAAGAAAAATAAGTAAAACATAAAAACATCGACAAATGTATTTTATTAAAGTTGGTAAAATTTTCTCGCGTACATCCTTTCGATAAAATAAAATGATGTGTCTCACCTAGTTTGAAGAGCACCTCCCGCCCTCCCTCAACTTCGTGCACTATCCCCGTCACCACTAATCCCAGCACCACTACTCCCAACACCACTACACTAGGAAAGACATACCACTGACTAGATACGACATGTGTTTCGCCTCTACACGAGGCATCTTTTTTTTTCACAGACATCATTTCATTTTATCGAGCGGATGTACGCGAGGTAATTTTTACCAATTTTAATATAATTGATTTCCGCAAAGTAACGTCTGATTGTATTAATTAAATGTTAATAATAATTTTCAATGAACTATACAAGTCTTTGTAAAGAAAACTAAACGGTGTTCTATATTAAGGTTATTTTTAAATTTCAGTCTCAGGTGGATCAGTCTGCACAAGTAAGACCCATATGTTATGTATGAAGCGAAGAAATTTTATTTATTACGTTTTTTTCTACTTCCTAAAGTCTGGATAATCATAAAGTATGCATACTTATTACAATGAATTCTCACCAGGATCTACGCAGCTTATTTCTATTAAATTACATCCTTTGATTTCCTAAATTCTGTTCCATTCATTCATAAACTTCAATGATCATTAAAATTACAACAGTAGATAAAGTTATTTTTTTTATCAAACACAGAACTATTTTTACGGATATTTGACTGTAAAAACTGAAATCGATAGGAACTGGGCGGAGTAATGAGCACCGGAGACGAATTGATCCGACTTTATTACTCGACCTCTCAATCTACGGACGTCGTTCAATTCACAAATCTATGCTATTTTACGATCCCAAGATAGAGATTCAATGTTTTGATTGGCTGATATTTTTAACTGTTTTTTTTTAACTATTATAAGTCAGTGTTTGTTTAATATCTACCTGATGGAAAGTGGTGATGCAGTCTAAGATGGCAAAGTGCTTACCTTGAAGACACTCACATTGGAATCGGATGAAAAGGCCGAAATTATTTATCTCCTTTGCTGTTCGCATTATAAATGACAAAGCAAAACGTTTCACTAAGACAGTTTCTAGCAAATATCACTATTCTTAATAATCGCATTCCATTTAAAATAATGTTATATAATGCACTTGCGGAGTCGCACATTCAATAAGGGCTAAGTAGCTACGGCCGAACTTACAAAACATATCTTGACCAGATCCATTTACAAGCAAGAATACTTAAAATCATAGTTCCAAATATATTAAAAATAAATTCCGCGATGACGTCAGTGGTATTTTCAAACACTGTAAAATTTTACCAATATATATATATACAAGTATAAAGCATTTTATTAAAAGAACAATTTTTTAATCAATCGCTAAGAAAACCGATCGAGCATCCTATATACACTCGAGCAATTTCTAAGAACCGTCTCATCGAGCCGCGTGCTTGCAATGCGTACGGTGAGCGGACATGTAGCTACTTAATAACTCGGCTTATCAATAATATGCCGTCACAATTGTTGGATAATATCAATAAAAATAACATTAAGTGTAAGTTAAAGGATCATTTTTTTAAGTTATTATAACGTGTTTTCTGATATATTTTTTTTTCTCTCTGAATGTTTGCATGTTTTTTTTCCTTTTTACAGTATCTATAATACAATATTATGCTATTATCTTATAAAATTGTACACTCTCGATAACATAGGTATAAACCTTAGTGGTTTCTTATATGCTATCACTGGAAATATTTGTAATGCTTGTTGATGTGATACATAAATGAAAAAAAATTTGAATGTGAGGTACATCGAAAATAAAGATGCAGAGACCAGCTGAGTGTCTGAGGGTCCAATGATGGAACAGAGAGGAAGGAATTTAGGAGGTTTCTGATCGTAATAGAATAACAATGTCAATGTTATCATATTCACTATCATGGCAACGAATCTCAAATATTTCCTGAGCCATCTCTAAGATTTATAGCGATGGCAAGGACGGGTTATGTCGGACTCGCACCGACTAAAATCTCATGGTGTTCGACCTTCGCCGCATATTGGCAGGGCCAGAGGATTGTTTTCGCATACATACGTGCCCCCACCAGCGCCGGCCGCCCCTTGGCGGCTCCTCCTCGGGAGAGGACGACTTCTCCCCATATCCTCCTCAGTTTAATCGCACCAGAACACACGGCGTGCTTTCCTCCGCGCCCTTCAACTTCACTGAAACGCCTTGCACGAAGGCCATGGGGCCAGGAAAAAACGCGTATTCAGAAGCACTAGTCTTCCTGACCCCAGCGGCGGATCTGGTCTATGGCTTCACTTCCAAACAATATTCGGCCGAGAAGGGTAAGAAGAGCGGTGCCTCGCAGTACCGACACTCTTTTCCCCCCATAGTCCCGCCACTATATAGAGTAACGATCTGAGAAGTCAGGCAGGTAGTCGATGGATGCAATTATAATTTATAACTGAAAATCACACCAACTGTTGACCACCTCTAATGAAATGACTAAAAGCGCGGCAATGATTTAAAAGTCAACTAAATTTATTAATAATTAAAGGTCTTTATTTAAGGCATCGAAAGGGCTGACCTTTGCCTTGCGGCCAGCCAAAATAAATACCCATTGGGCAATGTAATTCAGCTAAACTAAAAGGTATATTGGTTAAAAGGGCTAGTCGTCCAATTAACTCGCTGAACTATCAAGCTTTGACCTACATTTTGAATAACCAACTAAACTCAATTATTAAATTACTTAACCTCATGATAAATACTGCGGTAAAAGAATATGAATCATATGTAAAAACATTTGTTTTTTGGAAATGAAGTTTGATCAGGGTCTTTCCGCGTTTGCCGTTTTGCTGGCTCAGGTAGTCTGGATATTGTCAATCACTCTGATCCTAACACAGATGTATTAAATCATTTGGATATACAAATTGGAATTGATTATATATCCAAGGAGATTTTATGTCGTTTCCCATTTTTCGCTTTTTACGACACCAAAGGGACAAAGTAGGGTGACGGATACCCTTACACCGCCACCACGCGATACTAGTTCAGGATCAGTAAGATGAAGTGGTAAAGGCTGGCCATATAGTTTTAGGAATCGACAACCAATTTACGTGGTAAAGCCACGCTAATTGGTTGTCGATTCGAAGCAATATAACTATTATGGTTGTAGCATGAATGGATTGGTTAGAACGGGGAAGAATCAAACTCTCACAGAATTCCTGCTTAAAGTAGCAGCTTAATGCTGCTGTTTCCTATGGTGAGTGTAGAGAAACGGAGACCCTTTTTACTAAAAATGAGGCATTCCATCGTAGTCCTTAGGAGTGTCGACGGCGCGTTTTGTTCCACGCGCGCCTCAAAGAGCTGTCAGCATCGTGAAGGGGCCCGCAAGGGCCGACGCCTGCCGGGGCTGCGGGCTGTTCGAAAGAGATACCGCGGCTCCGGAACGTAAGGGCACTGAAGGAACACGGATGGTTTTTAGTCAGTAAAAGTCTGACACTCCCTTCCGCTCCACCCAGAGCGAAAGGCGTCATTTGATGATTTTCCATCCGCAAAAAAAAAAAAAAAGGAGTGACAACGCATCTGAGTTTTGATTCTTAATCGAAGATAAATGTAGATGTCTATGGGTCACAGCAACCACTTACCATCAGGTGGACTGTGTGCTCGTATGTCACCCTTATTCTGTTAAAATAAAACTATGAGAAATAAGGGCCTCGAGTGGTAGCCTCGTACTGGAAAGCAAAATGTATGCCGACATCCATCTAACTGGAGTAACGACTTGTTAAAAGGCTAGCCGTCCAATGCGGCTCACCTGATGGTAAGTGACTACCGCCGCACATGAACAACTGCAACACCAGGGAGGGAATTGCAGATGCGTTGCCGGCCTTTTAAAAAGGAGTAGGCTCTTTTCTTGAAGGTCCCTAAGTCGTATCGGTTGATGATTAAGTTTTGATTTATTTGGTTTTTCATTTTATAAAGAATGTGTTCAATTTAAACAATACCTGTTTAATTATACTTTCGTCTCTAATATAATATAATTATAATACCAGACAGAAATTTGTAAGCGGTCGATACGTACCTATCATTTCTGTTTACTGCAGTCTACCTATGATCACTCCCCTGATTAAACTACGTTGATCTATAAAGTTTTATGTGTCCAATTGGTTGATTTTATTACTTTGGGGAGCGCTCGTGCACTTATCTGTGCGATGCATGCATCAGAATCTAATATAGTTTTACGGTCGTCAATAAAAATTTAACTTAAATCTAAATATGTATGCTATAAAATATTTTTAATTAAGTGCATTTTTTTATAGAAGAGAGGGCAAACGAGCATGCGGCTCACCTGATTGTAAGTGACTATCGCAGCCCATGAACAACTGCAACACCAGGGGAATCAGGGGAATTGCAGATGCGTTACCGGCTGTTAAAAATGACTAGGCTGTTTTCTTGAAAATCCTTGAGTCGTATCCTAAGTGAGTTGTAAAAAGCCGTAAGGTGACTGCATATGAGAACCATCAACCCATTTTGGTGGCTGTCTCGTGGGTATTGTAAAATGCAACAACGGGTAATGACTTGAAAACTTGTTACTTCCGACAGGTGACGGTATAACCATCTTCGGTACCCGGGCTTCAAACTCGGGAACACATTTTTTATAGAATAACGGTAACAAACGAGCATACGGTCCACCTGATAGTAAGCGGATTCTGTAGTCCATTGACACTTACATCTATACTCTATTAAATATCAAAATGCCTACGCTTTGTCACCCCTGATCACTAAGATGGAATGCCTCATTTCCATTAAAAAGTATCTCCAGTTTTCTACACTCACTATACGAAACAGCAACATTAAGTTGCTATTTTACCTTGGTATTCTCTGAGAGCGTGATCTTAGGCCGGATGTCCTATTTTTAGTAGATCTTTTTTGTAATTACTTTGATTTGATTAAAGAGCACATACAGCTTAGGTTAGCATTTAAAGGAGGATATATTGTTATAAATATGTATATGCGGATCACAAAGAAAATATTACGTAGGCCACTCTCATTTCACTCATCAATACGTGTAGCCGTTCCAAAGATGAAAATGGAACAGTTAAAGCTTCACACGAGGCAAATTTCAGGCTCTTTACAGTAGAGCCGGTAAATTGAAATCGGTCTGCACCTAGACAGTAATTTCAACGTACTAGTTACCTACGGCTCTCCAATGAACATCGATAGAAAATGCAGTATTAAGTCGCAGTAGACACAAATAGACTAGCACCGCAAAACTGCATCTACATTGGCAATTTCAAGTGTATTAATTGCAAATTGGTTAATAAGACTTTCTAGATATACCGTCTTATATTTATATCTTTTGAAATATTTATGAACAATATCGTAGCTTCTATTGTCACTGACTAAAAACTGTAATCTACTAAACGTTGAAAAAATAAGATTAAGGTAGATTTGAATACATTTTCATATAGATATATATAGATATATAGATTTGAATACTTCTTACAGCCTACTAAAGTCCACTTCTGAAAATAGGCCTGCCCTGAAGATGTCCTCTTACCGGATTTTGCCACGTTTGGTAGGCGGGTTGGCAACGGTAGTTTTATTATAAATTTGAGTTGTTGTCAGGAAGATGCTGCTGCCCATCACCTGTTTCAGGTTCCCTCTGTCGCCTCTTACGACAGCCACGTGACGATGTGGAATAGTGGATATCCTTACACCACCACTACATGGTTTTGACCTGTTATATCCAATAACCTCGTTACGTTGTTAATATATAGCGACTTAGCGGCCAGCCTCCACAGAGTCTACTTCACCTGAGGATGCCTCGTGTAGAGGCGAAACACGTGTCGTATTTTTCAGTGTGGTGTGTCGTGCCTGGTACAGACGGCGACGGGTACAGTGCGCGCGATTGAGGGAGAGTGGGAGGTCCCCTTAAAACTGGGCAGGACACACCATTTTCTTTCTTTACGCGGAATTAGGCAAACTATTTTATAACAACCCTAATATAATCGTATGTGTCCAATAAAGCTAAGTCTAAAAAACTACATTTTATGTTTTTTTTTCAAATGTCAGATCGTATAAGAATAAATCATCGGTATATAACTACACAGTAAAGCCACGCTGTATTATAAATGCAGCACGAATGAGTCTGCTCGACAGGGGCACGGCCTCAAACGCACAAAATATCAGCGTGAAATAGCAGCATAATGCTGTTTTCTTTCGTCTGGTGAAGGACGAGAACCGGAAACCCTAATCTTTACTGGTAATTAGGCGTTCCACTGTAGTCCTCAGTGGTAACAACGTATCTGCATTTTAATTAAGAGATAAATGTAGATGTTGTTAGGCCACAGCATTTACTTACTATCAAATGAACTGTTTACTCTTTGTAGCGCTTACTTTTACAAAAAAGTACCACTAATCATGAAGTTCGTTAATAACTATTAGCGGTTTTCGTCATATTTTATGCGAAGACACTTATTGATTTCACGATGTCTGTCCGTCTGTCCGTCTGTCCGTCTGTCCGTCTGTCTTACGATTATCTCGAGAACGGTTTCGAATTTTCAAATTCTGTTTTCAGCAATCGATTACTGATCACCCAGGCATCTGAACCTCCTATTTTGAAACTGATTGCTCAACGGCAACCGTTAGAAACCGCTACAAAGCTGATTGCTTCGCCACTTTGCTATGCTGTTAGCTTGCTAGGTTTATTTATTTTTATATTACACTAGCTGGTACCCGGCGCGTTGCTGCCGCAGAAGAAATAATTGTGGAAATTTCGTTTTAAATCTAGAAGAGTTATATTGTTTAATTAGGAATGATACTACATTCATTGAAGTTGAATGATCTATAACATTTAAGTAAATTATCAGCACGATACGCGTACCTCTTAGTGTAAGTTAATTGTACTATGCCTATAACCTTTGCGCAAGTGTAAGTATTAAGCTGACAAAGTTTAATCGCAATGTGATGAACGGTATGGTAGGGCATATAATATGAACAAACAAACATAAATTTTTATACATTAGATTCGGTTTACAAATATGTTAAAAATAAACAAAATTAATCCGCTCGTACTAGTCGCAGAGCTATGTAAAACGGGATGTATTGTTTTCATTTCAAGTTACCTGATATCCTCGTGGAATACCATGTAATTGGCAGTGCCTGGATAAAAAGTATTTCACCCATTCATTACAGCCTGTCAAAAGTCCACTGCTCTGAGTCACCTCATAGGGAGGATATTTGCCATAATTGCCACGCTTGGCAAGCGGGTTGGCAATAACAGTTTTAAATTTTTAAGTTGTTATTAGATAATTTAAAATTAAAAATGTTGTACAGCCGACTTCAATATAGGTTATATGAGAATAACTCAGTAACCATTGGTCTGACCTTGATCAAATTCATATGGGACCACACGAGAACTATCAGCTTTCATATAAAAAAAGAATCATCGAAATCGGTTCGCCCAGTACAAAGTTATGAGGTAACACATAAAAAAAAACACATAAAAAAAAAACGAAAAAAAAAACATACACTCGAATTGAGTACCGTCTCCTTTTTGGAAGTCGGCAGAAAAACAATGCTGCTTATCTCCTGGTTTGATCCATTCTACAGAGGGGCTACAGCCTCTTACGACACGCACGGGGTGATATGGGGTAGTGGATATACAAGACCACTATACGATCCGGTCAGGCAAAAATATTCTTCACAAAATTCTAATTCTAATAAAATGTAAATAAAAACAAACAAAATAAACCGAAAGGAATAAGCTTTACAAAAACCTCGATGAGATTCGTTAACAAATTGATTAATATAGAAAATTGAAAGCCTCAGTGTAAAGGACAGAAATATACTCGACTCTATTCATTAGCAACTATCAAGTCCACAACTAAATTTGTTCAGATATCTAGTTTGATTCCCCGTTTAAAGTCAAATAGGCCGGAAATCGATTGCTTTGGAAGCTTTACGACCTAATTGTAGACGAAAATTCAAAGATATTGTTTCTAATTGTACTGGATGTGCCATGGAATATAATATTAATCGAAACGTAAAATTTTGCACTTGCAACAACAACAACCTATAGTTGTATGAAGAAACTAGTTTTTTTTTTAAATACTAGTAATGCTTTTAAACATCAATAATATTTCCTTTAACCGTAAGTAAGGTCGTAGTAGACGGTGCATGCTCCGATTACAAGCCCATTAACGCTGGTGTTCCACAAGGCTGCGTGCTATCACCAACGCTGTTTCTTCTGCATATCAATGATATGTTGCAAACCAGTAACATTCATTGCTATGCAGACGACAGCACTGGTGATGCTTTATACACCGGCCGTGCCAATTTTTCTCGGGAAAACGTCGCCGAGTACCGGAACAAACTTGTGTCTGAAGTCGAGACGAGACACAGAGGCGAGACGAGTTTGTTGAATAAAGTCTCAGACTGGGGGCGACTAAATCAAGTCCAGTTCAATCCCCAGAAGACACAAGTTTGCGCGTTTACCGCTAAAAAGATTCCCTTTGTCGTATCTCCTCAGTTTCAAGGCACTCCCCTAGTTGCCTCAGCCAGTATCGGAATCCTCGGTGTCGACATATCGAGTGACGTGCAGTTTTGTGGTCACTTGGAAGAGAAGACCAAGTTGGCCTCTAAAAAGCTTGGCGTGCTCAGCAGAGCGGGAGAGTATTTCATGCGGGCACACCGCTTGCAACTTAACAAGGCGCAGGTTCGGCCTCACATCGAATACTGTTTCCATCTCTGGGCAGGGGCCCCCCAGTGCCAGCTCCTTCCACTTGACCGCATCCAGCGCAGAGCGGTTCGAATCGTCGACGACCGAGTTCTTTCCGATCGGCTTGACTCACTGGCACTGCGTAGAGAGGTTGCATCTCTTTGCGTATTTTACCGCATCTACCACGGGGAGTGCTGTGAGGAATTGTTCGGACTAATTCCAGCCGCTCAATTTCACCATCGCACATCGCGACAGACCTTGCGGTTCCATCCATATCATCTAGATGATTGGCGGTCCACCACTGTGCGATTCAGAAGAAGTTTTCTCCCTCGCACAACTTCCTTGTGGAATCGATTACCACAAGCGATTTTTCGGTTTAAATTTTCTATTGTGACAGAAACCGTATTTAATTATATTTATATATATTTTGAATTAACAAAAATGACAAGGTTTGTTAAAATATATTCAAAATTTTAGAATTTTTGAGCCGGAAACGAGGTATTCTGCCATAGTCCTCAGGGGGTGATGCTTTTGATTATTAATCGAAGATAGATGTAGATGTCTATGAGCTACAGCAATCATTTGCCATTAGGGGAATATGTGTCCGTTTTGTGAGCTTTATGTAAATATTTAAAAAAAAACATTTTATGTTACTACATTCTTTATAAAACTGAAATGACAAACGAACATACAGTCCACCCGATGGCAAGTGGCTGCTGCAGTCTCAAAACAAACAACAATTAAAACAAAGAAGTCTAGGGTTGCGTTTTTTTATAGGATAGGGTGACAAACGAGCACAGTCCACCTGATGGTAAGTGGTTGCTGTGGCCCATAGACATTTACATCTATCTTCGATTACGAATCAAAATGCAGATGCGTTGTCACCCGTGAGGGCTAAGATGGAATGCCTCGTTTCCAGTAAAAAGGGTCTCCGGTTCTTTACACTCACAATACGAAACACAGCAACGTTAAACTGATATTTTACGCTGGTATTCTGTGAGAGCGTGGTCCTTCCCCGGTCGAGCCGACCCATTCGTGCTACAACCATAATATAGCTGCAGCATGGCTCTACCACGTATATAAAATGCGTGGTCACTTATTAAGTTTAAGATGGCATGCCTCACAACCTGCAACTATACAGGCTTTCTTTACTTCAGACAAAAATACAACAGTACACGCGCTTCTAGATGACGGCGGAAATAAATAAGAGTACTTACCTAGATGGACTTTTAAACAGAAAATAATTCTGGCCAGCTAGTATTTGAGAACAAAACAAAACAAAGAAAAAAAATTATAAATAAAACTCAGCCTTCAGCTGGTAACCCGATCAAAACGTACTAATGCAATGCAATGTCACATCCAGCGCATTTATGAGCGCGTTGGTCTGCGCCAACGGAAATAACGCGCTTAATAGATTCGCTTCGACTCACAAACGCGCTGACAACTGGGTAATCTATTTATGAGGGAAACATGGCGCCGGGACTGTTTCGCGTATCGGGCTCGCGTATTTGCATCACTCTACCGACTGCCTATGGAATTGAAGAGACGCACTGAGCTTATTAAGCCGTGATGATAACGTTAGGTTTCATGAATTGTTTTGATGACAAACAGCCTTACTGATAATAATCGTTGATTATTATCTACTTACTTAAATTAAATATTAATTATCTCTATACCTGTCTTTTTCTATTGTCATTTAGCAAAAAGAGAGAGAAAGAGCAATTTAAAGCATTTATGAAACTAATCATCATCATCATCATCATTACAGCCCTTCACAAGTCCACTGCTGAACATAGGCCTCCCCCAAAGAATGCCACAAAGCACGGTCCTGAGCCACCTGCATCCATCGATTTCCTGCATGTCTTACCAGGTCGTCACTCCATCTTGTGGGGGGACGCCCTACACTTCGCCTACCGGTACGAGGCTGCCACTCGAGAACCTTTCTTCCCCATCGGTTGTCGGTTCTTCGAGCTATATGGCCGGCCCACTGCCACTTCAGCTTACTAATCCGTTGGGCTATGTCGGTTACTCTGGTTCTACTGCGGATATCCTCATTCCTAAGTTTATCACGCAGTGAAACTCCGAGCATAGCCCTCTCCATAGCTCGCTGAGCGACCTTGAGCTTCCTCATACGGCCAGCAGTGAAGGACCACGTCTCAGTTCCGTAAGTCATCATTGGCAACACGCACTGGTTGTACAATTTTGTTTTAAGGTTTTGAGGTATTTCAGACGAGAAGATGTGTCGTAGCTTCCCGAACGCTGCCCAGCCGAGTTGAATCCGTCGATTGACCTCTCGGTCGAAGTTGGACTTACCTAGTCGGACTATTTGTCCCAGGTAAACATACTCGTCAACAACTTCGAGCTTAGTGCTCCCAACAACTACCGGCATAGGTGTGACATGGATATTAAACATAATCTTTGTTTTTTCCATGTTCATCTTAAGACCTATCCTTTGGGAGACACTATTGAGGTCATTGAGCATAGTGCTTAGTTCCTCCAGCGATTCTGCCATGAGGACTATATCGTCGGCAAATCGAAGGTGAGTGATGTACTCGCCATTGATGTTAATTCCGTATCCTTTCCAGTCCAGAAGCTTGAAAACGTCTTCCAATGCAGCGGTGAAGAGTTTCGGGGATATAACGTCACCCTGTCTTACACCTCTCTGCAATTGGATAGGTTTCGTACTCTGGTTCTGTACTCGGATAGCCATCGTAGCTCTACTGTACAAACACTTCAGCACTACGATATACCGACAGTCAACTTGGCACCGCTGAAGGGACTGCAGCACCGCCCAAATTTCGACGGAATCAAAGGCTTTCTCATAGTCCACATACGCCAGACATAGTGGCAAATTGTACTCTTCGGACTTCTGTACAATTTGCCGTAGGGTATGTATGTGGTCTATGGTGCTAAAGCCCTTTCGGAAACCGGCTTGTTCGGGAGGCTGGAAGTCGTCAAATCTGCGCGCGAGACGATTCGTAATGACTCTCGAAAACAGCACGTAGACGCGGCTCAGAAGGGAAATCGGTCTGTAGTTCTTCAAGAGAGCGTTGTCACCTTTCTTGAAGAACAAGACCACCGCACTTCTGCTCCACGCCTCCGGTGTAATGCCACCATGGAGGACGGAATTAAAGAGCTTCTGAAGGACTTCAAGTACCGGTCTTCCACCAGCTTTCAGAAGCTCCGCTGTAATTCCATCATCGCCTGGGGCCTTGCCGTTTTTAAGATCCTGGAGAGCCATTCTAATCTCGCTCAGACTGACGTCCGGGATATCTTCGGAATAGTGTCGAATAAGACTCGCTCTTGGATCGTTACTCACACTTGCGTGTGGCTCCAACGATGACGTGTACAGCTGCCCATAGAACCTCTCAATCTCACTCAAAATCTCAGGTGCCCCGGAAACGATGCTGCCACATTCGGTCTTCAGCTTTGACAGTTGGCTCTTTCTGGTAGACAGATCTCTGGCAAAGACTTTGGAGCCTTGGTTCCGCTCGATCGCTTCTTCAATACGAGCTGTATTGAAGTTGCGTAAGTCTTGCCGCATGCATTTAGAGATCTGTCTGTTCAGTTGCCTGTATGATGTCAAATCTGTTGAAGAATGTAGCCTCATCTCCCGTCTAACAGCCATGAGATTAAGAGTGTGATCGGAGAGTTTTTGTGTTCTTCTGCGGCGGGTCTTGCAGAACTTAGCTCCGACCGCATGGACAGTTTCCACGAGCTTGTCATTCATATCGTCCACTTCATTGCAGTCTTCTAGGCACTGAAAACGGTTTTGTAACTCGAGCTGAAAGGTTTCGGGACTTTGGATTAGAGCACAAGGGGGACGGATCGTTGACTTCATCAGACGAGACCTCTCCAACTTAACATTTAGGTTCAGTGTGCCTCTAACCATTCGGTGATTGCTGCCGGTTTTCACCCTCGCGATCACTGAGACATCACTGAACAGTTGTCGTCTGGTCGTCATAATGAAGTCAATCTCATTTTTTGTCGAACCGTCGGGGCTCGACCAGGTTCACTTCCTGTGGGGCTTCTTGAAGAAAGAGTTCATCATAAAGAGTCCCTCTTTCTCCATGAAGTCGGCCAGCTGCTGGCCCCTTGGGTTCCGTTGCCCTATTCCAAATTTCCCTACTTTCAGCTCACCGTTCTCTCTTGTGCCTAGTTTTGCATTGAAGTCTCCCATTAACACCGTATATTGGGTTTTGGAGGAATGCATGGCTTTAGAGATATCCTCATACATTTCCTCCACCTTCTCATCGGGGTGTGCCGAGGTTGGTGCGTAAACCTGTATGACCTTCAGCGAATACCGTTTGGTGATTCTGAGTATAAGGTACGCAACCCTCGTCGACACACTCCCGATCTTTACAACGTTGTTAACGAGAGACTTGTGGACGATAAATCCGACACCTCCTTGGGACAGATGGTCGCCCTCCCGGTGATAGAGCAAGTTGCCGGATTCGAGGATTACCGTGTCCTCCCCCTCTCTTCGGACTTCGGATAATCCTATAATATGCCAGCGCAACTTGTCTATCTCTTCTTCCAGCTCCACGATCTTCTCGTCAGTCCTCAGGGTGCGTGCGTTGTTCGTCGCCAGGTCGAGTCGTCGTAGGTGGCAACCGAACCTCCACCGGAGATTCTTAGCACCCCCTGCCCCGCCGTTACCATGGTCGCCACCGTAGCCAGGAATAGCGGGGCCGACGGGGACTGGGGGCCGTCTCTTTGTTATTCTCGTCATTTGGGGGGTATTTGCCATAGTTGCCACGCTTGGCGAGTGGGTTGGCAACCGCAGTTTTTTTTTTATTGTACTTTTGGCTATTATCAGGAAGATGCTGCTGCCCATCTCCCGCCTGTTTCCCTTTGTTGCCTTTTACGACACCCACGGGAGGATATGGGGTAGTGGATATTCTTGACCGCCACTACACGGTACATATATACACTATACGGTACATATATGAAACTAATGTCGGTTTCTATTAGTAATGACGACTTTGAATAATGAACGAGTTAAAAAATAACATTATGCATACGATCGTCTATCTTTACATCTAAGTAATTGCAACATTATTTAAATACCTTATTTGTTGGGAAATGTTAGTTATATGTCATCATCAACACCTGCATGCATTGATTTTCTGCATATCTTACCAGGTCGTCACACTGCCTAGTTTATTACTTCGACCTGTGGGCCACACTATTTTTTTTAATTATTATAAGCTAGTGCTTGACCACAATCCCACTTAGTGGTAAGTGGTGATGCAGCCTTAGATGGTAAATCGCACTGTCTTAGCGTAATAAACACCTATTCACTCTTGCCTTGAAGACACCCAGATTGTATTCGGATGGAAAGATAGACGCCGGCAAATTATTCCTCTCTTTACTGTACGCATTACAAAAGACGAAGCAAACCGTTTGGTCCTAATGCGTAGAATATAGACAACAAAGGGATAAAGACCCGCCGACCGCCTGGTTGTCCGATGGTGGAAAGGAGAGGGAGGAATTAAAGCGTGTTATTCCTGCGCACACTCACCGAAAAGCATCCTATAGAACACCGAGAGACTGGCTACTCTGCACCTGTGCTCGGGCCTGACAAGATTGGTTTCAACCAAATCAAGGTCACCAATGAGCCTCTTAGGACGTCTCTCCACTGAGTCCACCGCTGCCAGGTGGCGTTTAGCAGCACCACCCTATATGTGACAGCAGTACTCCATGCACGACCAGACTTGTGCTTTATATAAGGTACGCACCCTTGCAAGGACACCAAGTTTCCTTGCGGCTGCTTTGGCTCTGGACTCAATGAACCGCCCATAGTTTAGGTTCGGAGAAAATTCAACCCCTAACAACTGAATCCAGCCACACTCAATGCAATCAACCTGGATAGATAACAGAGTATTGTGTAGACGCGACACTGTAACAGCATTCAGACTCAGATCTGGACGCATTCCATGCAATAAATTTTTATACTTGATGCGAAAAATTACCTCACCAAATTGTTCAATTTGTAATATTATCGATGATGTTTATCACATTCACATTTGATAGAATGTGCCCAGAACTCAAGAGAAAGAGCAAATTGTAATTTACATTTGTCCTTAATTGGTAGTAGTAATAGTATTTTATCGGACCCGTTATCAGATGATGCCAAAAAACTGTATTTGTTAGTTAATAAGAGATTAAGTAAATACTAAAATATAAAAAGTTTATTTGTTAGCAATTATATTTAAGATTTTTTTGTAACAACCAGGGCGGCATAATCGCATCAGCGACAAAGCCCTTTATATATGAATAAAAAAAAAACTGAACATGGCCAGTGTTACCAGTCCGAGGTTGCTACTTAAGAACCAATCTTTCCCATCAATTGTCGGTTCATCGGGCTATTTGGTCGGCCAATTGCTACTTCATAGATTCCTCATAAGGGCTACTTACCATAGTTGCTGCACTCGGTAGACAGGTATATCAGAACAGTTATTAGCAATAAAATAATTAAAACCATAAACAGAAATTATAAACAAATTGTATTAGGTATTGATAAAATACTATTGCATACCTTAAGCGAAAGCGCAAGGTATTTTCTACTATCGCCTAAAAATTAAGATTCCAACGTTTTATTGAATAAAATCGTATCTAGCAATCATACTATACATATAAATGATATAAAAATCACATTGTTAGAAAGATAAATGATTGTTGAACTTATTAATATTTTTTTTAAATTGATTAATTGCTATTTACAAATAAAAAAGGGCTTTTTGTGGCTTATGGTGTGGATTTATCAAGTCCGGAAGGCTTGTAAACACTCTAACTTTTGAAAATATCAATTGTTTAACTCAATCTATTTTTTAATCTCTTCATCTATCATGTGGGAAGCCACTGAATGTAAATGGCAGCGTAATTTTGTTTTGTTTAGCTATAATAAATTTTTTTCGGCTCCAAAATGGCGAAATTTTCATTGATTTGGTAGCCTTGTATGTAAATTAATTCTGTAAAGGGAGCTAAAACCACAGAGTAGTTTACTCACTCACTCAGTTCGACGCACAGAGTACTTTTTATATACTGGTCAGTCGCTGTCATGAGTGGACATTGTTTCGGATGTTTGCAGTGGCTCAATTAAGTAATTCGAATATCCAAATTTCTTAAATACGTGATTATTATAATAATAAGAGATTTTTTTTATAACAATATTTTAAAAGCACAGAATAAATAATAGTAGTACGTACTAAAAGTAAGTAGTATCAATTTTTTTGTCATTTTCATGGTTTTCGAGAGTATTGAAACCCATAGGGTCGTCGAAATGTAAATCCAAGATGGAGGCCGCAATAGGTATAATTTTTTTCATCTTGGGTGTCATTTTCATGGTTTTCGAGGGTGTTGAAGCCGATAGTGCTGGTGAAATGTAAATCCAAGATGGCGGCTGCAATAGGTATACATTTTTTCATCATGGGTGTCATTTTCATGGTTTTCGAGGGTGTTGAAGCCGATAGTGCTGTTGAAATGAAAATCCAAGATGGCGGCTGAAGTAGGTACCAATTTTTTCATCATGGGTGTCATTTTCATGGTTTTCGAGGGTGTTTAAGCCGATAGTGCTGTTGAAATGTAAATCCAAGATGGCGGCTGAATTAGGTACCAATTTTTTCATCATGGGTGTCATTTTCATGGTTTTCGAGGGTGTTGAAGCCGATAGTGCTGTCGAAATGTAAATCCAAGATGGCGGCTTCAAAAGATAAATTTTTTCATCTTGGGTGTCATTTTCATGGTTTTCGAGGGTGTTGAAGTCGATAGTGCTGTCGAAATGTAAATCCAAGATGGCGGCTGCAATAGATATCAATTTTTTCATCATGGGTGTCATTTTCATGGTTTTCGAGGGTGCTGAAGCCGATAGTGCTGTTGAAATGTAAATCCAAGATGGCGACTGAATTAGGTACCAATTTTTTCATCATGGGTGTCATTTTCATGGTTTTTGAGAGTGTTCAAGCCGATAGTGCTGTCCAAATGTAAATCCAAGATCGCGGCTGCAATAGGTATAATTTTTTTTATCATGGGTGTCATTTTCATGGTTTTCGAGGGTGTTGAAGCCGATAGTGCTGTTGAAATGTAAATCCAAGATGGCGGCTGAATTAGTTACCAATTTTTTCATCATGGGTATTATTTTCATGGTTTTCGAGGGTGTTGAAGCCGATAGTGCTGTCGAAATGTAAATCCAAGATGGCGGCTGCAAAAGATATAATTTTTTTCATCGTAGGTGTTATTTTCATGGTTTTCAAGGGTGTTGAAGCTGATAGTGCTGTCGAAATGTAAATCCAAGATGGCGGCTGCAATAGATATCAATTTTTTCATCATGGGTGTCATTCTCATGGTTTTCGCGGGTGTTGAAGCCGATAGTGCTGTCGAAATGTATTTAAACTACTTTAAAAAATTCCGTATAATCATGTTATACGTATTTTTTATGCGCTTAAGGTATGCTCAATTGGATTTACCAATTATATTAAATATTATAATATAGAAAATGACGGTCTAATTAAATAAAACCTAATTAAAATTCTGTTCTCCTCGTAAAACATTTCAATACCTAAAATTAGTTCAATAAACGATAAATTGAAGTGAACAGCCAGTTGTAAGTCCCACTACTGGACACAATTAAATATTATATACGATTTCCACTCAATAATCGAAGCTGCCTTCCTGTTCCTATAAGATTAATCTATACAAATAAGTAAGATTGTAGTGTCTGTTTGTAATGTCAAAACATGTGGTAAAATTAAAAAATTTGTACAACCGACTTCAATATAAATTATTAAGGATAACTCAAAAACTACTTATTATACCTTCATCAAATTTATATGGGACCACATGAGAAGCACCAGTTTTCATATAAAAAAAGAATCATCGATGTCCATTCATCCTTAAAAAGATATGAGGTAACATACATAAAAAATACAGACGAATTGAGTACCTCCTTCTTTTTGAAGTCGGTTAATAACAGCTGTTTCTAAATGCATGTGAAAGTATATACGGTACCAATAACAAATATACAATTTTTTAAAAAATCTGTCTGTCTGTATGTTTGTTCCGGCTAATCTCCGAAACCGCTTAATCGATTTAAACAGGATTTTTATTAGCGTATAACTGATGTTATTAGGAATAACTTAAGTTACTTTTATTTTAAAAAAATATTTAAGGTTCCGAGCAAAAAATTAAAACCCATGAAATCCAATAGTTACACGCGGCACGTCAAAGTCGCGGGCACAGCTAGTAAATATAAAGTGGTTTTTAAGTTGAACAAAAACGTATATAAATAATGTTTTCAGAATAGTAAATTGTGGAAAGAATTTGTAATGTAAAAAATTTATAGAACTTTCTGGTTATTACTATGAACTTATCATACTATTTAAATATACAAACCGACATAAAAAAATAAAAACAATAAAAAAATCCGCATAAAAGCTTCTAAATTCGATGCTAAGTCAGTCTAAAAAAGATATACTTGGTAGAGCCATTCTGCAGCTATATTAGTAGTATAGTTGTAGCACGAATGGGTCGGCTCGACCGGGTAAGGACCGCGCTCTCACAGAATACCAGCGTAAAATGGCAGCTTGACACTGCTGTGTTTCGTATGGTGAGTGTAGAGAACCAGAGACCTATTTTACTGGAAAAGAGGCATTCCATCTTAGTCCTCACGGGTGCCGACGCATCTGCGTTTTGATTCTTTATTGATGATAAATGTTGATGTCTATGGGTCACAGCAATCACTTACTACCAGGTGGACTGTGTGCTCGTTTGTCACCCTATCCTATAAAAAAATACTGTTCTGCTAATAATAAAAAAAATACCGAATGTTATTACGTTACATATACCGTTTGTAATAATAATCAATTTTTACCATCCGTCAAGTGTAAATATCTCTACAAGATGCAGGGGTTTACAGGCTTGATTGCGATTGTGGTTTCTCTTACATAGAATTAACACAAATATCTATTAAAACCCGCGTGAAAGAACATATAGCCGTCGCTCGGGGAAATCTGCAGTCTGTGAGCATGTTCAAGATCGTCTTCGCCATTACATCAGATTTGATATACCACAAATCCTCGCAAAAGAACACCGATTCTGCTTATGATCCCATAATTAACAAAATTAAATCCAAACTAAAGCATACCACTGCAAGACTTCAAGATGGCCTCATTTATTATATTGGACGACAGCAAGTTGTTAGTGTGAAAGTAATAAACTATAGACATAAAGAAATAAGTAAAATTTTTGAATCAAAAGCAATCATATGAAAATTGTAAAGGCATTATAATGATAAAGCTGGAAAAACAGTATGTGCATATAATATGTTACTAACTAATATGTTATCTAGTAGTAAATTTGTCAATTATATAATCGTAACAAGAAATATGTTACAATTAGGTCTAATCCAGACCGTGACTTGTCAGAATCGTGATTAAGGGATACCTATATATTATTATTCATATTTGGAAAATGACATCAGTGATTTCGAGGAATTGGTTCATGTTGCACTTACTACGACGGATGCAAAATAACTTACCTGAAACAAAAAAAACAACATTACTAAATTAAAAGAATACTCAATCATCAATCAGTTAATAACGTTTTGGCGTCACGCCCGGTTCGTAACGATGATATATTTGTGTTTCATATCAGCGCGTAATGGTTCCATCTGTACTGTAGGATTTTCATCTGAAGCACTTTTAAATATAAGTACACATATAATAATAGTTTTATATTGTTTGTACATATACATAAAGTTACACAGTTCATAATATCTTATAACAGCAATATTTCTTTAAGAATATCATAGACCTCAGACTTTCTTTTTCCTTCTAAGAGGGTTTTGTTTTTTAACCCGGTGTAAATTTTAACGTTATTAGGAGCTTTAAACAAGCCTCAATTGAATAAAATGTTTTGAATTTCACGTTTCACTGCCTGGCACATTCCTTCTATGATGGTTAAGGAACAATTTTTTCGAAGCGCTACCCCTAAGAGTGTGTTGGCGGAATCATGGTGTTTAGCATGTCCTAGAAATATGTATTTATTTTTTTAGTTATTTATTCTTTTTTACATCTACCTTATAATTAGGGATATAAAGGGCAGACTTAATGCCTTGTGGCATTCTCTACCAGTCAATCCTGGATGATTTGAGAAGCTGTGGTAGGTGCAACACCACTCCATAAATTAATAAATAATATTCTATTTCTTGATAATGCAGGTTTTGACCACAAAATTTGCCTTCATCGCCGAGCACGTAAGTCAGCAACCGAAAGTGCTACCTATTAGGTAACAGTTTCGTTGGTGCCAGCAGAGATCAAACTCACTCACTTGTTTGACCACGTATTATAAAATTTGAGCTACGTAATTTAAAATAATGAAGTATGCCTTTACATGGTTACCCACAGTTATCACAAAAATGAAAACAACATTTAAAGTAAACATTTAAATTTTAATTACTGTTTATAAGATGACTTAGTAATGGATACTTTGGTGGAGGCTCTGCGAGTCGGGGGTTTGAATACCACATAGAAGAAGAATTTTATTTTCTACGTGTAATTGTTTTGGGTCTTGATATTATTTCACCTTAAAGAAGCTTGCTTTTTGTGTATTGTGCTAACCTTTGGTGATCCCTCGGCAAATTTTTGTAGCTTAGTCGCATTTTGTTATTTATATACTAAATATTTTAAATAAAAACTGTTATAATTTCCATATAACTGTAGTAGCTATAAATTTCATAGCACCTGAACAACCTGGGTTCGGTATATCTTTATCTACAATTGCTATATTTTTATAATTTGTGTTTATACATAAACACATATTTTAAGAACTGGGATACTTGTAAAATGACTAAAATTGCCTACTGATACCGCAAAAGTTATAAAAAACTTAACGAACATACAAAAATTAAAGAAAATTCATATTATGTACAGACTATAGGTACAATCCCACGTACATACTTAAAAAAAATTAAAATCGGTACAGTTTTGGAGAAGAAAACAAAGGAATACGGAATGATGATTTCGTCAATATTTCTTAGGTATAATCAGTCCGCTTCTCACTAGACGTCCGAATATTCTCTTGTTCCAAATTTAAACAAACACAGTCATAATATTAATTCAACTGAAAATGAAACAAAGCCATTAAGATTCGCGTGTAGGCGTTGATCGAATCAAATTACGTTATGAGGAATACAATTGAATTAACAAATACACAGGTAGCGATAAAGACAACGATGTTCATTACAATGCGTTTTAATTTCTAGAAGTGACACATTTTTTTATAAAATAAGGATGACAAACGAGCACACAGTCTACCTGACGGTAAGTGGTTGCTGTGGCCCATAGACATCTACATTTATCCTCGATTACGAATCAAAATATACACCCGTGATCAATCAAAAAAAAAAGAGTAATCACTAACCACCCGTGAGGACTAAGGTGGAATGCCTCGTTTCCAGTAAAAAGGGTCTCCGTTTCTCTACACTCACCATACGAAACACAGCAGCATTAAGCTGCTATTTTACGCTGGTATTCTGTGAGAGCGTGGTCGTTCCGCGGTCGAGCCGACCTATTCGTGTTACAACTATACCAGAAATATAGCTGCAGCATGGCTCTACCACGTACAAAGTATTAAACATTGTTTTAGTATATAAAATACACATGAACAGAGACATAATATAGCTATAGATAAATCATTATATTTATGTATTTCTTCTATACGTGCACACTTTAGAAGAAGTACCACTCAAGTATAGTGTGTTTGTGTTTGAGTGGGTTCCTGAATGATTTAGATTCACAATCGAACCCGGTAGGTGGCGCTGTTGTCGAGATCCAGACATTATCCGTTCGAAGTCGCGGCTGATCGTTACTATTACATAAAATATTAAGTTACAAGGGACAACGAAAACACAGTCCTAAAATTAAAGAAAAGCTTCGTTCGTTCATTCCGCACAAAATATCATCAACAAACAACAACAAATAATACTCGTAAAATTAGAAAAAGGGATAATATTATTGTGAAGAATACCTATATTACATAGATACTTAGGGACCTTCAAGAAAAGAGCTTACACCTTTCTAAAAGGCCGGCAACGCATCTGCAATTCCCCTGGTGTTGCGGTTGTTCATGGGCGGCGGTAGTCACTTACCATCAGGTGAGGCGGATGCTCGTTTGCCCCCTCTTCTATATATAAAAAAAGATACAGATATTTAAAGTAAAATTCTTCGAAAAGACTGCCACTATAAATATTTTTGTATATAGCATCCGTGCCTTGAGTTTCAGTGGCAAACATACTGATAAACAATTAATTATATAATATATTGAGTATATAATACGATATTTTTCGCCAGACGAATTAACAAACTATAGCAGCACAGATAACAAGGTTCGTAAATAATTTTAAATAATTATAAAACAAATCATCTGTATAGCATGAACTGTCAATATTAGCAATGTTAGTTTACATTTTTTTCTTTGAATTAATTTATGAAAAATAAACATATTTTTCTTAAAACTAACATTTCTGGTTTTATTTGTAATTGGGGGTAAAGCAGTGTTATTTAAGTTACCTAATATTTATTGTGTAGTGGGTGTAGATTTTAAGCATTATTTAAAATAATGACATTACATAATAAACATTCATAATCATAAACACGCATGCACTCTGGTGGGAAGAAACTACGAACTTCCATCCGAGCGCTGAGCCCCTGGGCTACGACATCTCTGTATGTTCTTATAATAGAATAAGGGTGACAAACAAACACACAGTCCACCTGATGGTAAGTGGATGCTATGGCTCATAGACATATTTATCTATCCTCGATTAAGAATCAAAATGCAGATGCGTTACCACCCCTAAGAACTAAGATGGAATGCCTCGTTCCCAGTATAACGGTTGCCGGTTCTTTACACTTACCATACGAAACAACCTACCGTGCTACAACCATAACATAGCTGCAGCGTAGCACGAACGTGGCGTTTTTTGGTTGGAATGACCAAATATTCTCTTCCTCACTATATTCCAGATTTCATAAGCGTTTGAATATGACGTATCCAGGTAAGTATGGATCTGTACATGATGTGCATCAACCGCATTACCTTACAACCAAATAATGTTCAGTTGCGGTTTGAAATTTTCGAATAGTGTGTAATTGTGATTTACTAGCCGCCGGTCGGATTTGATACACGATAAACTTATCGGCCGGATCGCCGGGGTTTTGGAAGCCGTTTAGGTTGTTCGAACGAATTTCGTTGGTACATTTTGAGAGTAGGCATTAAGCATCGCATTTGAATATTTCAGTGTTTTATTGGTCTGCAAGTGTTTCGTTACTTTGGTATGCGAAGGAGAAAATAGTTATATATTTATATTTAATACAATTATTATGACTATTTGTACATAGTTTTAGTGAGACTGACGGATAGGAAATCATTTTTTATAAACGAACAACATTTCTTTGCATATTGTGAAAATATCTGATGTTTAGTAAAAAATAAATAATTTAAAATTAAATATTGTACAACCAACTTTGATATAAATTATTAAGAATAACTCAAAAACTATTAGTCAGATCTTAATCGAATTTATACAGGACCACAAGAGAAGTACCAGCTATCAAATAAAAAAAGAATCATCGAAATCGGTTTACACAGAAAATGTTATGAGAAGTAACACACATAAAAAACATACAGTTGAATTGAGTACTTGCTCCTTTTTGAAGTCGGTAGAAAATAACTAAAACTTGAACGCTGGCTGCGTTTCCTCGCTGAATGGCTATACCTTTGAGCGGGAAAAGATCCAGTGGCGATGACAGGTCACGACTGCAATTCCTTTAGGAACTTCATTGCACGTGGACCCCATACATCGATATGGTGTCATTACATATATATATATTTAATTACATTAGTATAGGTGTATACATACCATCTTCAGCTACATCACCACTTACATTCAGATGGATAGTAGTCAAGTACTGGTTTATAATAATTATTTAAACTCCACACCACACTCAGCTGGACGTACAGTATTGTGGACAGTATGGGATTTTTTTAATAGAATAAGTGGTTGCTGTGGCTCGTTTGCGAATCGAAATGCAGATGCGTTATCACCCGTAAGGACTACTAAGATGGAATGCCTCTTTTTTAGGAAAAAGAGTCTCCGCTTTTCTACAATGACCATACGAAACGCAGCAGTATTGAGCTGCTATTTTACGCTGGTATTCTGTAAGAGCGTAGTCCTTCACCCGTCGAGCTGACCAATTTGTGGTACAACTATACAATAATATAGCTGCAGCGTGGCTCCCCCACGTTTACACATTAACAAACTAGCAGTAGCTATTTTTGCAATTAATTTTACAATTTACAACGTCGTAAATGACCTCATTATGATGGACTATTTTTCCATTGTTATGGCTTCATGGACAGAATTGATTGCTTGCACAATATATTGGATAGTTAAGCTCAAAATAGCTTGAATATTACTTTTATCATGTGATTAACATAAGGGGAATGGATATAATAATTTGGTTTCTTTTGTCGAGGGGTATTAGTTTTGTGTTTTATATTTCAAGTATTTTCAACGCTACTTTTTTTTTAAAGTGACGAATATTCTGCATCAATTAAGCCCATAGATACCTACATGCAACTAACTTCAAACATAGCTACACATATTTTGCCAGCCCTTTTCTTTTTTTTTTTGCGGATGGAAAATCATCAAATGACGCCTTTCGCTCTGGGTGGAGCGGAAGGGAGTGTCAGACTTTTACTGACTAAAAACCATCCGTGTTCCTTCAGTGCCCTTACGTTCCGGAGCCGCAGTATCTCTTTCGAACAGCCCGCAGCCCGCCCTGAGGACTTAGATAACTCAGAGGCTGTAATAACTCTGACACCGAAAGCCCAAAAATCAAAACTCAGTAATTTTGTGCATTTTAGGCAGGAATATAATAATAAGCTAAACGGTGGCAAAAGGACAGATATTTGGACAGAATTTTCATTAGTTAATTAAAAAAAAATTTTAATTAACCATAGCCGGATTTTCCTCTGTATCGTGAAGATATTTTACATACATAAATTCCATATGAATAAAAATCTTTCCGATAAAAACTCAAAATAATAAAAAAACTGCGGTTGACTACCAAGCGTGTCGACTATGGCAAAATCCCTCCTATGTGACAATCTATGGGGGAGGCCTATGTTCAGTAGTGGACTTTTATATGCTGTAATGGTTGGATGGATGGTATATTGACCCATACATATTCATTCAATGGGCTTTACTATATTCAGCTGCATTACCACTTACCATTAGGTAAGGTTGGCATATAACAATTAAAAAGTATACATTTAAATTTACACGTGATAAAGAACTCCTTGATATTAAAAAAATAAAACATTCGTTTCATATCTAGCTCTAGTAAGTGAAACCAAAAGTTTATAGTACAATATAATAACAGCTCAAACGTTACGCCTTTAAAATACAAGTAACAAATTTCCACAAAGTAAAGGCAGATTTAATACAGTTGGTAAAAAAAGAGATTTCGTTAAAGAGTTGTTATAATTTAAACGTTTACTCGACCCGAAATTATTGCGGCAAATGAAGCCGCCATAATTCGAGTCGAATTGTCATGCCAATTATATATTCAGTTGTGTACAATAAAGACCGTAACACACTCTATATGTGGACAAATTACGTCAATTGAACCGTTAAAGCAAATAATATTAAAAACTTCATACTCAGTCTCGGACAAAAGCGAGGGAAATGTTTATCGATTAATAATTACATATTCACTAGTATTGTATGTTTTGATTGTACTATCCATTACAGCCTATCCAAAGTCAGCTGCTTAACACAAGACTTACAGATTGCCTCATAGTTGCAACTGATTTTTTTTTGTCATTCTTTTTTTTTATAGGGTAGGGTGACAAACGAGCACACAGTCCAGCTGATGGTAAGTGGTTAATGTGCCCCATACACATCTACATTTATCCTCGATAATGAATCAAAATGCAGATGCGTCGTCACCCGTGAGGACTGAGATGGAATGCCTCTCTTCCAGTAAAATGGGTCTCCGGTTCTCTACACTCACTATACGAAACACAGCAGCGTTAAGCTGCTATTTTACGCTGGTATTCTGTAAGAGTGTGGTTCTTGCCCGGTCGAGCCTACCCATTCGTGCTACAACTATACTACTAATATAGCTGCAGCATGGCTCTACTACGTGAACTTTACTCTTTGTCATTAATAGTAACATGCTGCAGCCCAATTTCTGTTCCACTTTCCCTCTGCCGCCTCTTATGATACTAACGTGGCGATATGGTTTAATGGATAACCTTTCACCGTCATTATACGATCACGTTTAATTATACGTCTTATTGCATTTAACTGCGTCCTAAAATATATAAAGAAAATTTCCAATCATTTGTTTAATGGGACAGGTAGGTGAAATCTGTGACCAAGTTAGCGATCATAATATTTATATTAAATGCTGTAAGATATAGAGTATCCGGTAGAAGCGTATAACTATGTTAGCTGCGTTGGGATTTTTCTGATTTAAGACTGAATATTAGTCTAATCACCAAACGTTTTGTCTTTATTGTTATGTTGAAACTTATTTACGTTTATAAGGTATTTTATAAGGCTTTCTGAAACATTAATAACAATTGTGCAAAAATACACGTACGAAGTGGTACTTCTTTCCATCATGTCAATCTGGTTATATTTTATATTTATGCAGCCCCGTTTTCGTTTTTAACACCGTACTAAATTTCCCACCATGTTGAAGAAGAAGTTTAACTTACAAAATAGAAAACAAAATCGAAGGGACTCCTAAGCGTAAAAGGAGCCTACCAACTAATCCTAGGGGTCCACGTAAAGTCACGTGTAAGTGAATTTGCATATTCAGTCTAGCAATCCATTTATATATATATATATATATATATATATATATATATATATATATATATATATATATATATATATATATATATATATATATATATATATATATAATTAATAGTATCAAAAACATCTTTAAAAACAAGCTTTTATTGAAATGGTCTTAAAGTTAGAAAATAAACTTAAAATATAAATTACACTAAAACATAAACAACTATTGTATCCATTATCGAAATATACTAAACTATAATCAAAAAGAAATATACAGGTGTTTACAAAAATTAATTTACATAACAAGTGTTAAAAAACTTTGGAATTCACTAGTCTAGTTTGTGTCGTTAATGCTGTTATCAAACTCAGGGCTATAAAAAAGGGGGGGAGATTATCAATTTTAGCTCAACTTTGGGGACGCAAAATTGCACTAAAATATATAATCTTGGGGGGGGGGGGGGGATAATATTGTGTTAAGTTCTGTGATCACATTAACATAACACGGATGAGTTATCTAACAGCCGTCCAAACAGTGGGTGACGGGCCCCGACTCTGACGGCTAACTCGTATCGTTCGATGTTTTGGGCGGTGAGTACCACTAGAGACGCGCATATATGGTGTTACACGGTGTGGAGGTGTGTGTGGCGTGCTCGACTGCGTCCCAATTGTTGTTGTCCTAACAGTGTTTGTGGCACTAGGTGATTTTGTAGCGTTTGTGTGTAACTAGCCGGCGACATTTTGGTCGTCGGAATCTAGCGGAACAGGGGGTTCCATTAGAACGTTGCGGGGCCTCCGGAGGGTTTGCGTAACGTTCGGAGTTGGAGCGTAGTTTACCACTAGCGGGTTGGTATGTGTCTCGGCCCTCTCAAAATAGCACCGACACATATCCTTGAAATATTCAGAGATAGTCGGAATTTGACAGTCTCTGTGTAAGTCCGAGTTTCGCTGGTACCACCGAGATCCAGTGGCTATGCGAATGAATCTATTTTGAACGATTTAGAGGTCATACGTCATACATAGAGATTTTGGTTCACGTGCGCGAAAACTACGTTTCTGTAAGACATGATAGGTCTTACGCACGTTTTATAAAGGTGGAGTTTGTGTCTTAAGGACAGTTTGCTCTTTCTGTTAACTAGCAGGTGAAGACTAGTGACGAATTTTGCACGGCGAATGTGTTTCGCGAATGTCACCTCTAGATATTTGGCCGCTGGTTGCCAGGGGATCTGGAGGCCGTGCATGTTGATCGTGTATAACTATTTCTTAGGGTTTCTGTTTTTACGATTGAAAGTGGAGATCCGTTTTAAGTGTTTTGCTACAGATTCACTTCGATTCTCCATAAGCGGAACCAATCGCCTAAGCAGTTGACGGCTGTTTGGAGCCTATGGGTGAGAACTCTTTTGTAATGATGGGCTACGAAAAGTGCCGTATCATCAGTAAAAAGAACAGTATTCACTACTGAGGGGATGCTTTGTAAAGCAAGTACCATCTATTCGAAAGCCAAAGTGGTGATTGGCAAGAAAAGCTCTGACGATATGAGTGAGTCTATGAGGCACGTTGAATTTATATAGCTTGTAAAGCAAGCCGTCGTGCCAGACTTTGTCAAACGCTTTTGTGACAGAGAGCAGCTTCAGGCAGGTATACCTCAAAACCTGAAAACATGTGTGACTGTGTGTGATGACTTATGGATTTGAGACGTGGTCCTTCACTGATGGCCGTAAGAGGACGATCAAGGTCGCTCAGCGAGCTATGGAGAGGGCTATGCTCGAAGTTTCTCTGCGTGATAAACTTCGAAATGAGGATATTCGCAATAGGACCAGAGTAACCGACATAGCCCAACGGATTAGTAAGATGAAGTGGCAATGGGCCGGCCACATAGATCGACGAACCGACAACCGATGGGGAAGAAGCCTCGTACCGGTAGGCGAAGTGTAGGGTGACCGTCCAATAGATGGAGTGACGACCTGGTAAGACATGCAGGAAGTTGATGATCGCAAGTGACTCAGGACCGTGCTTTGTGGCATTCCTTGGGGGAGGCCTATGTTCAGCAGTGGACTTATGAAGGGCTATAATGATGATGATGATGCATGATAGCGTTTCCAAAAATTTTATCTATCTTTGGAATAGCTAAATCAGTGGTTCTGCGATTTTTTTGTTGGAGGATTAAACTTTTTGGAATGTATTCTTTGGTCAATTCATAAGTGTTTGGGTCTGAATCCGAACTGCCCGTCTGGAAGAAGTTTGTTGATGAAGACGTTTTTACGAAGGCTATTCAATATGAGTCGCTCGTAAACTTTCCCCAGTGGCTGAGGAGACTAATTGGTCTGTAACTAAAGGCTAAGTTGCGCGGTTTCCCCGGTTTCGGGATTCCTATTACATCTGCCTTTTTCCAAGCATCTGGGAAGGAGCAACTGGAAATAAAAGCGTTGAATTTGCCTACTAAGAGGTATACGAGCAGCTCAGAGAGAGGTTTTAGTATCCTGTGGCTAATGCCATCTGGGCCGGGTGCTGATTTCTTTTTAAGGCTTTAATCTTGAACAGTGGTAGAGCGACGCGGCTTTTGCTGTCGCACGGATGGGCCGGCTCGAACCGGGGTGGTACCACAACCTCACAAAAAACCAGCGTGAAGTAGAGGTTTACCTCTGCGTTTCGCTTGGTGAGTGCAGGTGGCCGGAGGCCCTTTTTACTGGGAATGAGGCATTCCATCTTAGTCCTCACGGGTGACAACGCATATGCATTTTGATTCGTAATCGAGGATTGATGTAGATGTTTATGGGCCGCAGCAACCACTTACCATCAGGTGGACTGTGTGCTCGTTTGTCACCCTTATACTATAAAAAAATTACTTCTGTGACTTCGTTGACAGTCACAGGTTCTAAGGGGTCGGCCGGAGGTGTTAATGCAGACTTACGCTCGACCTCCGCTTCGACCTCAGGAAGGTGAGCGGGATCTGTAGGTCCACTAGATGGATTACATTGGCTCTCTAGACTGTCAGCGGGGCATTTGGCCTATTCAGAGTCGTCAACGGCAGGATCGGGGCTTTCTGGCCAAATGGCATGGCATAGGTGAGGATTGTTCTGCATTCGGAGCTCGTTTCGGCTGGCAAAAGGCCGTTTGAAATGGCTCGATATCTTCCAGCAGATTATCCCATTTACCATGTCTTAATTCTCTAATGCGTTGTTTTACCACGTTTTGGAGGTTGCGCAGTCGAAATTTGTTATATATAATACGTCTTATGGCTGAGTTTTTTGCTCTGATTAGCTGTCTAATATCACTCGAAAGTTATCAGCATCGATCACTACTTACACACGAACTTTACGAGAGCATTCTTTAACTGTAGAGGTGAGGTGGGCTGACAGGGCGCTCCCACCGAACGGGTTCCCGCTTTGTCGTGGCGGCTTAGTAGGCTTAGTAGCTGTGACTTGGTCACCCGCGGTGAACAAAGAGGAACCCCTTGGCTGGCCCGTTGTGTAAGGCCGGCCCAAGGTGGCCAATCCGAGTGAGTTGCGGCAAGAGGGGTGTCCTCTCCCCTTACCGCTGCAGCCGAGGTAGAGTCATGGGGGAAGATAAGTGTTGATATGGCGATGCACCACTCGCCGTATCCTCCGCGACTCTGATGGGGCCGCATTGTTAAAGCGGTGGTGGTGGGGCCGCGGGGAAGAGGAGTGTCGGTATTGCCAAGCGTTCAATTTTTCTGGCCCCATGACCTCCACGTATCGGACTCAGGGAGGCCCGTTACGAAGTTGGCATTGGCGGCCTTGGAGGAAGGCGTGTCTTGTGTTCCTGATGCGCCTTGTCGGAGAAGAAGAATGGGGAGGAGAAGTCCTCCACCAAGGAGGGGCTGCCATGGCGCGTGCTGAAGAAGCTCACCTGCGTACTGGCCCAGCTGCATTAGGACTGGTCTATGGTCTGAGTTGACTTCTAAAATAGTTTCGATCGATGCTATCGATAAACGGACATCTTTGAGTATTGCTACATCAAGGATATTTTGCAAGGTTGTTGACTGGTAGCGAATGGGTAGCGGGTTGGAATTTCAGGCGCGATAACATCGAAGTAAAGTCGCTCCATGAGATCGAATAATACATTACCATTGGGATAGCTTTTAAACGAGTTCTTAGGAGGAATGCTTACTGTTGAGGTCTCCAACTATTAGGATACTGAAGCCTAGATCAAATAATTCTGCAATGTCTGATTCGACTATGCGTTTAAGCGGCGATAGATATTCCAAAACTATGGTAATTGGCGAAAGACCAGAGAGGGCTACTTTACATACAAAAATTTCTATGTTAGTTAACGGGGGAGCTTTTGTAGTAGATCAAAGTGCCGCCTCTACGGCTGGTCAACCGATCATTTCTAATTTAGGTGTAGTTTGCAATCTTAAGATCGCAATGGCTAGGCTGCAAGAAGGTCTCTTGCACTAGCATGACGTCTACGTCGTGGTTAGGCAGGAAGAGCACAATCTCGTCTTTTTGATCTCTGAGGCCGTTCACGTTAAAGAACGCGACAGTCAGAGAGCGTGATTTAGTTTTACCTACATGTTGTACCGCCGAAATTCACTAGTATATTGCTGGTTTAAACTACGCTAGTATTCAGGGTCAGTTCACATCGAAACGCGACGTAACGCGAAGATGCTTGAAGAGGCCAGTAGTTTCGCACCGCGTAGCGCGTCGCCTTAAGAAGCATCGCGACGTCGCGAGGCGCATCGTAAAGTCGCTGGCTGCGCACCGCTTTTGTATGCTGCATCTACTGACGAAGCAGCGCTTATTAAGAATTACTCAAAAACTATTGGTCAGACCTTGATCAAATTAACATGGGAGTACATGAAAAGTACCAGCTTTCAAATAAATATAGAATCCTTGAAATCGGTTACCCAGGAAAAAGTTATGAGGTAACACACATAAAAAAAAGACAAAAACCATACAGTCGAATGGAGTACCGTGTCTTATTTGAAATTGGTAGAAAATATACATCTTTTTGTGTAGTAAATAAGTATATTAAAAAGTGTGCGCCGCATCGCGTCGCGTCGCGTCTCGGTGTGAGCTGACCCTTACTGCTTATGTAACCTGAGATTCCACGCCATTGTAGGCACTTATTTCACGCAAGTAGCAAGAGTGACAAAGGCTTGGTAAAAGCCTCTTTTATACCTAGGAGTCCATTCGATATTTTCTTTTAAATTTTTGAAATGAAACATCTGTATCGACGAAGTGGAGAAATTTAATATTACAAAATAAAAACGTCATGTTTTTCTTGTAACGTTTCACCGTTTATAATACCACCAAGAACTATCATACTATATATAATATTTCATATAGATGTATTCATATCTCTAATAATAAATTCGTTCGGTTTCTGCGAAACATACAACTATTAATAGTTACAGATCGTATAACTTTACAGAAATGAGATCACGACCGCAATCGCCGGCTTGTTCAACTATAATATGATTTCTTAATTATGATTATTTATTCATTTCCATTGTTACATACTATATGTGAATAGTTGTTTATTATATTCAAAATGAGTATATATACAGAATGTATATTTTTGTTAACTGTGCTCAACTAGAGACATAATGCCCGTAAGACTGAACTTTTGTCACAACGCAAGTCTGAACTACTTAGCCAAGCAAGCTATCTCTGATGGCATTGACATTGATATTACACCTTCATTTCAAAATTACATACTTTTATTGAAAAAATATTGTTATGATCTCTGGAAAGAATATTCTGACGAAAGATCAAAAGAAAAGGGTATATGGTACCGTACGATCCAGCCACACCCAATGCAATCAACCTGGATAGATAACAGACTATTGTGTAGACGCGACATTGTAACAGCATTAAGACTCAGATCTGGACATATTCCTTTATTTTTATATTAAATTTTTATACTTGATGCGAAAAATTACCTCACCAAATTGTTCAATTTGTAATATTATCGATGATGTTTATCACATTTTGATAGAATGTGCCCAGAACTCGAGAGAAAGAGCAGATTGTAATTTACATTTGTCCTTAATTGGTAGTAGTAATAGTATTTTATCGGACCCGTTATCAGATGATGCCAAAAAACTGTATTTGTTAGTTAATAAGAGATTAAGTAACTAGTAAACATAATAGGTTTATTTGTTATTATATTTAAGATTTCTTTGTAACTACCAGGTCGGCATAATCGCATCAGCGACAAACCCCTTTATACATATATGAATAAAAAAAAGTCTGAACTAGCCAGCTGCGAAGGACAGGACTGTCGTATACTGCACGAATATGTGCACAAGCACACATTCACTCTCAATTCCCTCACTATTATAGTCCGAGGGAGTCTGTTAGTACCATAAGACGCACGTTTACATTACTTTTCCATATTTGTCATGCTTGGCATGTTACTTGGCAACGGCATTTTTTTATCGAGTTGTTATCAAGACAATGCTGCTGCGTGTCTACTGTGTCAGTTTCCTGCTGCAGCTTCTTACGACGTCCACAAAGCGATATAGGACATAGGATTCTCTGCACTAAATAGCAAAGTATTCTTTTGAATGTTTAAATATTGACGGCTCCGTGGCGCAGCAACGAGTTGTAGCTAGGTACGCAGGTTTGAATCCCGCGCGTTACAAGTATTTGTATGGCTTACATATTATTATAATTCCGGGTCTGAATGTTTGTCGTTGTGAAATTTATGTATGTAAACTTCCCCCACAATACAGGAGAAAATCCTAGTTTAGAGGTAACGTTTTTATAAAAAAAAAAGTATAAGAAATCATTACATCGCAAACAGTTTAAGACTTAAGATTTATAGTTACAAATTCCAACGTGTACAAAGTAGATCAATACTCATTTGTCATATTATATTAACGACCCTTGAGATTTACTTATCGACACATTATAAAGATTAATGAATGAACCAACGATCATTAATTATTATGCACGTTGTTTTTGACTTATTAACAGATAATGGCCTCAATAAGCCAGGTATGTATCTCAGATATTACAATTTTAGGTTTAATTTTCAAAGATATATGAAAATAGAAATAAATGAATGGTTTCTTTTCATTTGTTGTTTCCGAATAAAATAAAATGACAATATTTTACCGTTGACCGCCTAATGGTTCGGCCATTTTACTTTCAACCGTGTAGTGGCGCTGTAAGAATATCCACTACCCTATACTGTTAGGTGGGTGTCGTAAGAGGAAACAGAGGGGAACAAACCAAAACATGATCAGCAGTGTCTTTCAAATAACAACTAAACATTTTAAAAAACTGCGTCTGTCATCCTTGCTCTGCTAAACGTGCCATCAATGTCAGAATCTTCCAGATGAGGAAATTTATATGGAAGGCCTAAATTCAGCAATGGACTTTATAGATTGTGATGGATGGATAAGATGTTACTTTCAACTGCAAATGTATGCATATAAAATGCATTGTCCTGAATGACTGACTAACGGATCAACGCACAGCTTAAACCGCTGATTGTAAAGACCTGAAAGTTCGAGGGCGTGTACTTTGTATGGCGTAGGTATCCGACGAGAAAGGATTTTCCAAAATTCTACCTCTAAGGGGATGAAAACCGGGGGCAAAGTTTGTATGAGACAATGTGATTCTTTGGTCTAATCTACTTCAAAGCATAAACATTCTTTAACAGAATTGATGAAAGACGTGTTTCGTATTTTATTGAAACTCATCGCCTAACTTATTTTTGGGGTGATCTGCATGGAAGATAATATCAATATTCCTTAGCGCTCTTGATTTAAATTACATTTTGTTATAACACATGTTTGAAATCTCAAAACGAGCTCACATAAAAGCTTGGTGCAATGCAATACTCTTTAAAATAGAAATGTCAAATATAAAATAATACTTAAGTGGGATTAGAAAACGAAATTTAAATTTTATTTGTTCTTGGATTATTTCAATGAAAAACTTACCTTATACCTTGATTTTTCTTCGAATGTTCCTTGGAAATCTTTTAGAATACCTACTTAGCGGATATTTGGGAATGCCGTATAATTTCTTTGGAAGTTCATTTTCACTATTTCATTAGAATAAAAACTCAAACTCAAACTTTTATTGCTAAACCATAATGTACACAAGATGTTATAAAATAATGTGAGACCAGTGTTATGGACCCTGTTGGGCACGCAATTTAGGGGCTAGGAGAGAGGAAGCTTATTTAACTACTTATAAGAATGTCATGGTGACTTATTGAGATAGAATTCAATTTAAATTAGTGATCATTTTGTAAAACCTATATAAGTATAACATATTTGTATAATATTCATTAGTACTATAGTAACATTTATTAGTTAGGTACTGTTTTAATTTTTTTGTAAATATGATGTCATTATTTTCATTTTTTAATATATCAGGTAGTTTATTATATAATTTTATGGAAGAACTTAATGTGCTAGAACTGTTTAGTTTTAATCGGGAAGTTGGCAATACTAATTTATTTTTGTGTCGTAACGTGTATTTGCATGGTAAATCTTCACGTTTTGTATAAAATTGCTTATTTTTTCGAACAAATTTACACATCTCCAATATATATAAGCTGGGTAAAGTTAATATCTTATATTTAAAAAAGAACGGTCTGCAACTATCAGTCTGATCTATATTTGCTATAATCCGGATTAATTTCTTTTGAAGGGTGAATAGAGAGGCTGCATCCATGCTGCTGCCCCACAAAATGATGCCGTAACTCAGCCAAGCGTGCGCATACGCATAGTAGGTTGTTATGGCCGTTTCTATGTTGGTACTTTTTTTAATTTCGCGTAATGCATATGAAAAGCTCGAAAGTTTAGACCTCAGTCTATGGACATGCGATTTCCAATTCAAGTGAATGTCTATATTTATACCGAGTAATTTAAATTCTTTTACAGATTCTAAAATTGTGCCATTGTAATCGAATTTTAAATTTAGTGAGGTTTTTTGATGGGGATGAAAAGTTAATATTTTAGTTTTAGAAAAATTTATTTTTAGATTATGATCATTTAACCAGTCTGAAGTTTTGGTAATAAGTAAATGAAGTTTTTCATAAATATCAGTATCGTTTTGGCATGAAGTTAATAGCGATATATCATCGGCAAACAAGACAGACGTTTCTTCTATAGCTTTAGGAAGGTCATTGATGTAAATCAAAAATAAAAGACATCCAACGACACTTCCTTGAGGTATTGATGCATTAATTACCATGCAATCGGAGCGCACGTATGAAATATTTTTGGTAGTGGTATCAAAGTGTTCGATCTCAACGAATTGCTGCCTATCCTTCAAGTACGAAGCAAACCATTTATGAGCGGGGCCACGAATACCTAACTCGTATAATTTATTTAATAGTATATTATGTTGCACCCTATCATATGCCTTCGTCATGTCTAAGAGGATACCTACACCGTATTGTTTACTATCTAAAATTTTTACAACTTCATTGATATATTTATACACTGCTAAAACTGTGGATCGGTTTTTTCGAAAGCCGTTCTGGCAATCATCAAATATTTGGTATTTTTCACAAAATCTAGTAACACGGTTACAAATGGCCTTCTCAAAAATTTTTGATACAGTCGGCAAAAGGGCAATAGGGCGATAATTACTTGGATCGGTTTTTTTATATTATTTTTATAATATTTTGAGTGTAGTTACTTTTTTTATTTCTTGTTATAATATTTAAATATTATTCTTTGAGTTTGATTTGTTAGTGTATAATATAGGTTTTTAGTTTTAATTGCTATCGTTTTTCGCAATTTTCTTAAATGTATAAATTTGTCTGTGTCTATTTTTAAAAATGGGAGCAGAGTTGGTTAACATAAATGGGAAATTAATAAACCTTACCATTATAACAATAGTGGGCCAATGGTAGCCTTTTGCGTACGCTTTCTTATTTGTTGTACGGTACACAAGAACGTTCAATGGATATTCGTAAAGGAATTGTGCTTCATGTGACGAACAATTTGGATGAATTTCTAATCTGTTATGGCTGATGACCGTCATGGCAAGAATCATGGGACAAAAGAAGAGTATACATTAGATATGTACAACACTCTACATATCACGGTTTCTGCGAGTTAGTTGCAGCCGGTCAAATACCCAAATGTATTTGAAATGTATCGATATGGCAACCTGTATGCCAAATTTGGTACAGAAGACCAACCCATCAAAAGGTTACGTTTTTCCTAAGTCTTTCTAATGGTCACTTTGATACCTACGCTGATGCCGATGGAGATAATAAAACCGATGAGCGTCCAATAGCCAAAAAACGACGCTGTATCTCCGATGTGCACTCAACCTTCACCAATTTCTAATACTGTGCAAGACTTTCATTCACCTGTTTACACAATTATTGAATCCGAATGTGAGTCAGATATAGTTTCTTCTTTGTTCACGAATAATTGCATAGAATCTTCAACAGTCACTACCCAAGAGTAAAGAGTAAGTCCAAAATGAAATAAGTTTGACAAAAAGAGTCACAAAAAAATAAGACGAAGAAACGCAAGGCTAGGATTACCAATATGGTCAAAAAATATCAACTTAAGTAATCAAGAAAAATATAATCAAAATGAACCTGCTAGTCATCGTAAACCCGTTAGGGAGCCCGTTACGCAGGTAGAGTTAGAGGCCGTGGAGGGGGGCGTGCCTTGTGTTCCTGATGCGCCTTGCCTGAGGAGGAGAATGGGGAGGAGAGGTCCTCCCGAGGTGGAAATGCCATGGGGCGGCCGGCGCTGGTGGGGCCTCGGATGTATACAAAAACGTTCCCGTGGCCCTGCCAATATGCGGCGAAGGTGGAACACCATGGGGCTTTAGTCGGTGCGAGTCCGACATAACCCGTCATTGCCCCCGCGAGGCGGGTATGCGTAGGCATTACTCCATGTAAAAAAAAATCCACCATATGGTCCTGACCTTGCACTCTCAGATTTTCACCTGCTTCGTCTCCACGATTTTTTGGATAGTGTTAACATCAAGAGAGGAACTACTTGTCTCATTTTTTTGATCAAAAATCCCAAGATTTCTACAGCAACGGGATTATGTCACTACAGCTAATTATTAGAAAAATCACCATAAATTTTACAGGCAGTCTGTCGTTGATTATCAGCGGGTGTTCCCGCAACCACAGCCGTTAAGGAGGCTGCAAGTAATTATCGGCGCAAACACCTTAAAGTGTACAGAGTATCACATTTACGATATGACCGAAATCATGAAGGACAGCGAGTTGAAAGACATCTACAACCATGGAATTCTAAAGCCTTTTCTGGACTGAGTTATGATAGTAACATAGCGTACTATAGTGATAATATTGTTGTTTTGGGACCGATAAACATCAAATGCAACTGGTGTAAAACTCTCAAGTACAAAGATGAATCTGTAATTTAAAAAAAACGTTACCTTCACATTTGGATTTTATCCTGTATCGCGGGGGCAGTTTACATACATTAATTTCACAAGGATAAACATCCAGACCCAGAACAATTATTTGTAGGCCATACAAATACGTGTTCCGTGCGGGATTCGAACCCGTGGCCCTTAGCGCTGTAACTCATTGCAAAAGCCACTGCGCCACGGAGCCGTCACCTGTGGGAATGTGCTGCGATTCAAGAAAGGTGGAGCTCTAACATTTGTAAAAGCTTCCAGATCTTCTATAAAGTTTGATAAAAAACCTCCACCCTGAGCATGACCACTTCATAACTGGCATACGGCATTACAATAGTTGTTTTAAATGACGTCATTTGGAGCTAAAAAGATAATACAGGTGGTTTATTCCTACATTCAAAGTACAGGGCCAGGTGTATCATTTAGTTGGAAGCTTGTTTTCACTACCTCAAAATCAACAACAGTTCTTAAAGATATATTTTGTTCGTGAGGACGAAAGAGAAATTCAATTCAGATGCAATAACTTTCTTAATGTAAAATCTGTCTTGTTAAGGCAATTACAAGAAATACTACAACATACTCATAATTTTGAAGCTAGCCGTGGAATGTCTGCTACGCCAAATACATTTAAAATTGTAATAAATACCGAAAGAAAGCCTACAATTGGCCACAGTGGACGGTGTAATCCACCTACGTCAAATAAAGGTGCTTTAGTTATTGTTGTCAGCAATTTTCTAAGCGGGATATTTTAATTAAGAGCCATGATAACACATTGCATCAAATAAGTGAAATCCATCGCTCATACGATGCATTACAGTACCCACTTTTGTTTTGCTACGGCGAGGATGGATACTCCATTTCTATACCCCAGTGCGACCCTAAGACCAAACAATCGCTTAAAAATTCTTACGGTGTTGCGATGGGCTCACCGTTATCTCCCATTTTCGCCGATATTTTTATGGAGGACTTTGAGGAGAAAGCCCTGCTTACTGCACCAGTAACTCCAAGTTTCTACAAGTGGTACGTAGACGACACTTTCACAGTTTTACCATCAGACAAAGTAACTGCATTTTAAGAACATCTTAATTCCATAAACTCTAAAATTCAATTTACTATGGAGTTAGAGGCAAATAATTCTTTAGCTTTCCTAGATGTGTTAGTCATTCGAAATCCTAATAACACCATAGGTCACACTGTGTATAGAAAAAAGACCCATACAAACCGATATTTAAACGGTGAATCCCACCATCACCCTTCACAGTTAGCTACCGTGGGCAAATCTTTGTTACAGAGAGCACGAGGGATCTGTGACAGCAAACACCTGGCCGCCAAGCTTCAGCACGTCAAGCAGGTTCTGCACGACAACAAGCTTCGGGTTCCGCGCCTACGTCACAGTGACCGAGTGAAGCCGGCCACAGTCGAGCGTGTACCTGCTGTACTACCATATGTCAGAGGTGTCACAGACAAGATTGGCTACATCTTGAAGCGAGCTTCTATTAGAATATTCTTCAATCCGCCGAAGAAGATTAGTCAGTTCTTACCATCCGTCAAGTGCAATATCCCTCTACAAGATGCAGGAGTATACAAGCTTGATTGTGAGTGTGGTCTCTCATATATAGGGCAAACAAAACGATCGATAAAAACCCGCGTAAAAGAACACATAGCTGACGTGAAACACCATCGTTCCGGGAAGTCTGGAGTTTGTGATCATATCCTAGACGGCCCCCGCCATTATATTAGATGTGATAAACCACAAGTTCTCGCGAAAGAACATAGATTCCTACCAAGGATGATACGTGAGGCTATTGAAATTAAAAAACATCCAAATTTCAATTGAGAGGGAGGCTGGGTACTACCACCTGCTTGAAACCGAAGCATACCACTGCAAGATTTCAAGACACAGTTAGTTCATTCTGCGTAGATCGGACCAAAATTAATAATTAAAAAGCTGAAGGTACTCCGGGTTAACTTTGACATCGGGACGTCAATCACCTCAGTCCCCCGTGACCACGGTTGCTGGAAAGCAATCGAAACGTCGGGAATATAAAATAACCTAATTAAACGCGATAAAATCCGTAAAAGTAGTTTTATTCAACGTAAAAAACCAATTAAAAATCCTATTAGTACCATTTTCTTCTACGCGGACGAAGTCGCGGGCAAAATCTAGTTAATATATAAAACACGAATAAGTCATTAAAAAAATAAGAATTTGATGTGACTTCCCAAAAATTTCCAAAATTCCCAGCTTATTTCGTCAGTCTATCAGTAATTATTTGTTTATTTTTTATTTTTTATAGGATAAGGGTGACAAACGAGCACGCAGTCCATCTGATGGTTAGTGGTTGCTGCGGCCCATAGACATCTACCTACATCTATCCTCTATTACAGTTCAATGTAGATGTGTTGTCACCCGTGAGGACTAAGATGGAATGCCTCATTTCCAGTAAAAAGGGCCTCCAGCCACCTGCACTCACCAAGCAAAACGCAGAGGTGAACCTCTACTTCACGCTGGTTTTCTGTGAGGTCGTGGTACCACCCCGGTTCGAGCCGGCCTATCCGTGCGACAGCAAAAGCTGCCGCGTTTGCCGCTACCACTGTTTGGAAGATTCTTAAATCCTTGGTGACAATTGGTGACAATCTCTACTTAGTGCAACTGTTCGACCACAGACTACATTACTCTGAGACGTTGCAGTTATGAACAGTTGATTGAACCAACGACATTATTTTCCCAAGCGATAATTATGTTTGACATTGACAGTGTGAACGTCAACAGCGTATCTTTTATTTAATTTAATTTATTGTATTAGTAACTTTAACTATGCCAAATCTCACCACTCCTCCGTGCGTGCAATATGCTCAAAAACGTGTACAATGTTTTCTCTTTACGTATTAGTATATAGATGTGTTGCAACTCATTTTCTTTTTAAAAATATTTACAAGTCATTTGGGCCATCTTTGTACAAATACCAGTTAAAAGCTCTAGGCCGGATATTCCTCTTATTAAAAGATCGTAATTTTCACCCGACGAAGATTAATTTGAATGATACATAATTTGAAGGAATGATACATAATTTCTTCTTTATGTAAAACTGGAATACAATCATCCAAACGATACGTCTATCCGTTAATTTTCTTTAAGTTATACTTAGATGTATTCAGAAAGATTAACTTTGGAATTAGATTTAGAAAAGTTAACAAATTATGTGTTAGTTAAGACCCTTAAATCCTCAAGGGTTTAGACAATACAAGTGACCATTCCTGCACGCGCTGAATTTTTTAGTTCGATTTTCATGCACGTACAAATAATCTGACTTCAAACACGGTAACAAATTCTGAGCAGTATTAAAAGTTATATATTAAAATACTATAGTTCAGTAGGTGTAAGGCAATGCTCAAATTTTGTAACAGGAATGAACTGATAGACTTTAATGAAGTATCAAAATTACTAGTATCTACAGTTCAATCAAACCCAAACCAACAACTCAGGAAATTTAATAAAATATAGACGACAACTGGGATCTAAACTTATTACTCCATGAAGTAGATATTCACTAAACTACGTTAATCAACGAATAAAGATTTAAGTCGATAATGTTAAATTTAAACGACGTATAAGGTAAGAAAATGTAGACAAACTTTCGGTAATACACTACTTAATTAGTTAATACACGCTTTGGTATTTCGCGCTCATAAAAATTATTAATGCGTAAGTCCGGCCTTAAGAGAATGACGATTGTAAATATTCAGCTCATTCATTTCACGTCGCCAAAATTATTTCAATTGTTTCAACCGAAAATTTCATTTAAAATTAATTATTTTAAAATACAATAGCGCACAGTTAATGTGAACCATAAAATTTCAATTGAGAGCAATATGTGCAGTTTATAACTGCAGTGGCGTTAACGCATAACTATGTGACATAACGTCACTGGCTGTGAAGTATAAATATGCGAATTATTTTTCACTCCCGTTTACACGGTGAGAGCTATTACTCAATACATCAACATTTATCCGGTTGACTTTTAAAACAAATGCGGAATTGAAAAAAAGGGAATACTAAATCTGATAATCTCTAATTAGACTCCGGTTGCAGAGTTATAGTTGGAATCTCTTTCGGTAGTAGTATTTGAGAAAAAAATTAATTTTTGGTTGGATTATGATTATCAGTGTGAGATGTTACTAATATCGCGTAAGTAAACAAGAGGGTGTTACTTTGTACGCAAAATTTGTTGACAATCTCGGGATATTTTATTACTGACTTTTAATTTCATTTATATTTTTATGAGTGTTGCATTAATTTTATCGACGCTACTTCTAGGCAACAAACATAACATAAATGCATATCGCATTGATTCTTAGACTTTCCTTTGTACTTTCAACTTCTTAAAAAATGGACTTTCAACTCCTTAAAAGCGCAACATGAGTTATGGACAATCACCATTACAAGGGAAACCTCAAATCTGCTTGTTTTACTAATATCACCATTATTAATGGTATCGCTTAACAAAATCATAACTCCTACCATTACCGTTTAAAGTACTTATACTACCTTAAATATTGTATACACTTAAACAGTAACATAAGAATTTATTATTATTACGAGAAATTTACCCGTCGTTTCCCCATATTCAAATTTTAAGTGTAAGGAAAAGAAACGCTCGAGGATACGCGCCCGAATTCATTAACAATTTATATTCACTCAATACCCCTACGGCTGTTTTAGAATAAGTTGAATCAGCCTTTTATCGAATGTGCCGACCGCTTTCGATTTTACTTGCGAATTATATCGGTTGTTTATTATTATCATTTCTATTTGATTACATTTTAAATAAATGAAGATAAAACAATTCCTACAACGATAAGATAAATAATTCGTACTACGAATAATTCACACTTTTCTTTAATGAAAATAGGGTGACAAACGACCACACAGTCCACCTGATTGTAAGTGGTTGCTGTGGCCTATAGACATCTACATCTATCCTCGATTACGAATCAAAATGCAGAGGCGTTGTCACCCATGAGGACTAAGATGGAATGCCTCGTTTCCAGTTAAAAGGGTCTCCAGTTCTCTACACTCACCATACGAAACACAGCAGCATTAAGCTGCTATTTTACGCTGGTATCCTGTGAGAGCGTGGTCCTTCCCCGGTCGAGCCGACCCATTCGTGCTACAACTAAGTATATTATAAATATAGCTGCAGCTTGGCTCTACCACGTACAATACAATACTATACTACTATTACATTTAATTATTTATTTTATAATATCTTATTAATTCCTTATACATCACTACTTAAACTGATATAACGTTATTATTGAACTACTCCAGCGATTTTTCCGGACCGATACGACTTAAGAACGTTCAAGAAAAGTATTGTGTACAAAATATTCATACGTAAGTTGAACTAATTATTCGGATTGAAAAATATCTCGAGGCAGTATCATTAAGGTCCGTGCATCATTTTATTTATTCTACAGGGATGACAATTCATTTGTAGTCTTTTTTATAAAACTGCAATAAAAAAAGAACCCACAATCTACCTGTTACTTAATGGTTACTATAGTCCGTGGAGACCTGCAACTGTTTTTAAACAAATAAGGGTACAGATGCGTTGTCACCTCTAGTAGTCTAGTCAACAAGTGCCTTTTTGGTCTCAATCTCGGAAAAAATTAACCAGGTGTCATTCGATTCGGAATAGCGAGCAGATCATTTTTGAAAAATAAAGAAAGTTCCGCTAGCAAAAATTGCAAAAGTTATAAATAATTAACTAAAAAGTTAGTTTTTTGCAAATATCTCAAAAACTCCTTAAGATTTTTAAAATCTAAGAAAAGATTCAAAAACAAGAGGAAATTTCATAGTAGTCCCCTACTCCCGGAACTGTAGAACTAATATTTATAATTTTCCCAGAGGGATGAAAATACGGCTGAAAACGGGTGCTCTGGCTTGTGCAAGACGTTCCCACTTGGGTCACTTAATCAATAAAAAATATTTAAACATATTATATATAAAATTTAAGAAATGAAAAAATTCAGGGGCTTACTTAATACGTTAATGAACAATTATCCGCCGGAATTTTTTATCGCTAGTTATCAATTAATTATGCAATAGTTAATTAATATTTCTTGCTGCTTGAAAATGAACATTGCAAGTGTGATAACTGTTAAACTATGAGATTTTTTTCCTTCCTTAAAGCTATTCATGAAAAGCTTGAGAATAAATACCCGTTAGAAAAACTTAAAAAAATATTTTCAGTTTTTTTATTAACAATTAACGCAATTGCAAAATTAAAAACTTAAATTAATCATCATCAATATTTTAAATTTGAAAAATGTTTATTAGTTTTTGAGATATTCGCAAAAACCATCTACATGCTATTCCGAATCGAATGACACCTGGTTCATATTTTTCCACTTTTACTATTTGGCGGCTGAAATAGAAAAGAGGATATTACTGACCCAGATGGTCTCCTAGAAAGAAAAGGAGTCCTACCCTATATACCTATAATGTCAGTAACCACTATATTTCTGGCAAGTAAATTATTATTATTATACACCCACCTAGTAGTTGGTTACATGTTTCCATTGGCGTTCTATACGTGTAGAGTCGCGATGCAGTTTTATTACGGCTACGGCACGAATATTTCAAAGAAAGATAGATATATAGATAACACTCTCATATACACAAAAAACATAAACATACAAAAAATATAACCAAAGAACGGAAAGATTATCGCTACAGGTAATTCCTTTCAAACAACCTATGGGTGGACAGGATTTCAAGAACTTAAAAAAACAAATGTGTGGCTTAGCGATACGCAAAAATAGTTTCTTGTATTTTAATTAATAAAAATGAAAAAGTGACAGAAAAACACGTTTCTGGTATCTACTAATAATTACACATATATGGTATTTCGTATGATGAGTACAGACAAAGTGCTACGGGGACTACGCTGGAATACCTCATAACCACTAGTTCTTAGTAGCTGGAATACCTCATAACCACTAGTTCTTAGTAGCTGGAATACCTCATAACCACTAGTTCTTAGTAGCTGGAATACCTCATAACCACTAGTTCTTAGTAGCTGGAATACCTCATAACCACTAGTTCTTAGTAGCTGGAATACCTCATAACCACTAGTTCTTAGTAGCTGGAATACCTCATAACCACTAAGAACTAGTGGTTATGAGGTATTCCAGCGTAGTCCCCATAATTGCACATTGTCTCGACCACAACGCCACCTAATGGGTCCAATTGTGAATCTAAACCACTCTCTAATCACCTTAATGACACACACACACAATTTCATCAAAATCAGTCCAGCCGTTTATGAGGAGTTTAGTCACATACACACGGTCAGAAGAATTATATTATTTTTTTATTAAATAATTAGTAATACTATAAGAAATTACTAATATTCCCTTTAACCACTTCTGGTAAGCTTAAAATGCTTGTGTTAGAAGTGGTTCACGACAGTAGTCGAATGGCAGATTTGAACCCACGACCTTTCGAGTTCGCGGTCCGCGCCCTGCCATTAGGCTACTGACGCTTCATTATATAATATGAAAGTATTATGGATAGAATTCCCCTTGAATCATTCTGTCTATTGATCATCAAACGTCATAAAATCCGAGTGATTTAAAAGATCTAAGCGTACACACGGCAGGAAGCGACTTGGTTTTATACTATGTACGAGATATTGAATAAAAAATTACTGTTTCTGTTTCTCCTTGAAAATAGAGTAGAATTGAATAATTTTATTAAATAATTCTCATTGACAGCCTTCTTTTTACTTTTAGCTCTGGTTCGGAAAAAACTCTGTATAGGGATAACTCAGTCGATATTTTACAAGTATTTTACAAGCAGTAAAATTATACAATAAGAACACTGGTAGTAGAAATTACTTACAAATCTTATAATAGCTTGGAAGCGATAAGTGCGAGAGTGCGTCTCAAGAAGTTGAGCGTGATGCGGCATTACTTGGTATGAACTCAGCGCTCCGTTTATCTCTCTTTGTTAGTCCGAGATTTGATCATAACAATTCCGTTCGTTCCATACAATAAACTCGATTTCATCCAACCAACAATACACGTACCAATTTACGTAGACATAAAAGAGACATACAAAAATACGTTGCCTCAATCATTCAGTACCGCAAAAAACCGCATCTGATCCTCCCGGTCCGTCGGGCGCAATAAATAATCTTGCTTACTGCGTAATTCATTTTAATATATTGCGTTGTTTCCTCAATAATCGCCCTAAAAGAAATGTTACATATTCAACTGTTCGTTTCTCTTTACACAAAATGTAACATAACAATTCAGGTTCCTGGAAATATTTTTGATTAATCGCCTTACTCGGCACGGTTGTTGTTTACCTTTTAAGAAATTGGACGACTGGGTTGCATAATTATTTAAGAATGATGACCTATTTTCTCTGTAAAATTATGTGGTACTAGTGATACTATAGGTAGTGTGGTGGAGCGCACTCAGTATATTTACGAAGTATAAAGTGTTAATGCCCGCTATCGTTTCCATACATTACCTGCTGATTTTATAGATTATACTATAACAATTTTTTTTATAGGATACGGGTGACAAACGAGCACACAGTCCACCTGATGGTAAGTGGTTGCTGCGGCCCATAGACATCTACATCTATCCTCTATTACAAATCAAAATGTAGATGCGTTGTCACCCGTGAAGACTAAGATGGAATGCTTCATTTCCAGTAAAAAGGGCCTCCGGCCACCTGCACTCACCAAGCGAAACGCAGAGGTAAACCTCTACTTCACGCTGGTTTTCTGTGAGGTCGTGGTACCACCCCGGTTCGAGCCGGCCTATCCGTGCGACAGCAAAAACTGGCGCGTGGCTCTACCACTGTTAATTATAGATATATAGATTACTAGTGATTCGTCGCATCTTCGCTTGAGTAGGAACTATTAATGGCGTTGTGCAGATTTAAGATGATCAAAAATGATTCATATTTCAATTCTTTTAAAGGCTAATTTTGGAACAAAATATAGCCTAAATCACTTCTGGTATTGCTCTTGACCTGTAGTTGAGTTTCATTACTATCGGTTCAGCCACCCCGAATATAACATAACCTCTATATAACCTCCTCGGCTCAATGTTAGGCAGTTATTTTTATATTACAGAGAAACACGCGAATTTCATTTATATTTTACTATTTCTTAATATTCTTGCTTAGTATCTAAGGTAATATTTAATAACTAAGCGTGATGAAATAAATGAATAACTAAGCTTTTCTAAATAGTCTCACTCATAATTTTTTGTTCAATACTTAAAAACCAAGAAATTAGTGTTTCTCAAATGCAAGAACAAGACGAGACTTAGCCAGTCTTGGTCTTGGTCTTGCGCCAATACACCTGGTCTTGGTCTTGGTATTGCGCTCCCAGTCTTGGTATTGCAGCAAGAGTCTCGCAAGTCTCGCAATTACCTATTAGCCTATTGCTATTTATTAAACGTTACTTTAGTTCTTAGAACAACTTAACACAATAGGTATATTTTGTACATGAATTAACATAGCCATAGAAAGACCAACCAAATTAATAAATATCTAAAAATTTAATGAGAAATTTTAAAAACCACGTTTGAAACCACGACCTAAGCGATCCGTGCCGATGCTCTAACCAACTGAGCTATCCACCGTGTCCCTAGGCCATGGGAGTCAATCAGTTTCTTAATAAACGTTTACATTTAAAAACCTTGAATGTGCTAAAACATGGTTAAAACACATGAAAAATAAATTAATGACAATAACTTGACTATATTTTAAAGATAATTGCAGTGAACTTATTGAACATATTTATTTATTAGGTAATAATATAATAATAATAATAAAAAGTAATTATTATACACCCATAAGGTTAATATTATAATAATTACTTACTAGAATAAATTATTATGATGTCCACCGATCCTTACTACTTATCTAATTACAATATTCCTTGCGACATCAGCATAATGTGTTCGAGTCCATTCGGTACACCTGGAACCTATTTAATTCTTTGAAACAGAGTACTGTGGCAGCAATCAAACAGTGTCAAATGTTGTGCGTGCGGCGCGCCGACGACAATTGTATGCAATATCAATTATAGAAGCCGCCGGCGCGTGTATCTTGAACTTGTACTTCCGAATAGCTGCAAAATTTCTTTGACAGGTCAGTATCTGACCTTTGATGATACCGACAACAAGACGCCGCGCACTGTCAAAGTTCCGATCGTCAAAGCTAGGGATGCACTCTTTTTTCTTTTAATGGATAATTTCATCCGCTATGTATGTTTATGGTATTGTTCGTAATGGACATAACTCCAATTTTCTAATTTTTAATTATATTTTTTGCATCTCATAGAGTCCCTAAGCGTATACCCGAACTCCTAGACTCCCTGAAACGACATTCAGTCCTAACTGCAAGACGCAAGAGTCTCGTAGACTTAGTTTTGTTCTTGATCAAATATTGCACGGTCAGTCTTGGTATTGGTCTTGCAAAAATTAGGCGGTCTTGTTCTTGGTCTTGGTCTCGCAAAAATTCAAGAACAAGACCAAGACTGTAAGACCAAGACCGATTTTGGGCAACACTATAAGAAATAATATCTATTCTAAGTAGTTTACCGTAGTAGAATTACATATATAGTTTACTGTATTAAATAATTTTGATCATCCATTATCACTATTTTCAGCGCTGAGAAGTCCACTACTGGACATTGGTATAATTTAAGTAATTTCCCTTCTTGGCAGGTGGATTTGTTTTAGTATTTTGAGGTTATTTCTCGTCGTCGGTCGTTTTAACTTTTAATGTAGCCTTTAAAAGTCTTCGTCATCCCTAAGCGGTCAAAAGCTCAGTTTGTTATATAAACCAAACTTTTTGTCGCTGTATCAAACACAAGCTTATCCCTTCGTTTTTTCTTGTGACATCTACTATGTGATTCATGATCGATGAATTCTCTTATTCTGTCACAATTATTTTGCGTAGTTAAATCTTTGGAGAAACTTTTCGAAAACAACTATTCTCCTGCAATAATTTCTGCATTGTTAATCAAGCATGTCCAGTTTCTGACAGACTATGAGACTACTTTATCAGCATTATCAACTGCAGTTACCTATTTTATCGGTGCTGACACCGGGAATCGAGCTACGCTTACTAAAGAACTATGAAACCGAGCGTATTTAGTAAAATAAATTTTACTAATTACGCTCTTCACAATCACTGCACTTTTTTTTAAATTAAATTACAATTACCGTTACAGCCACCAGTCCACTGTTGAACATATGCCTCCTGCGAAGCTTGACAAGTGGGTTGGCAACCACGCAGCTGCCCATCTCCTGGTTTGTTTCCCTCTGTCGCCTCTTAGGATAACCACGAAATGAAATGGGGTAGTGTGTAATCTTACACCGCCATTACACGGTAAACACGACACTATACGATTAGCGGTAGTTATTATTGTTTAACTGGTTTACATTATATAACCCAAGGAACTGAATAAATCAATCAAAAGTTACTTTAAGATCCTTACGACCGACCAAAGGTATACATAGAAGCCTTTGCAAACGACACACCTCTGACTTTACTCAGAATTTCCCACGAATTCCCGTTAAGTGAAACGACATTTTTCGCCGTTTTTCTTCAAACACAATTTTATTTGAACCCGCCGCTCGCCTAACAAAAGAAAGCAAAAATGGCCCGCGAATACTCTGAATTATTAATGTTATTGTAGAGAGTTTCTTGGAAAGTATTTCTGTATTATTTTCATTATCATCAGCCTCAGGTAATATTATTTTCTGCTGAGTTTTTTAAACTTGGCTTATTTTCAGTAAGTATTACAAACGTACCTTCTTGTTTAATTTTATTTCAAATTTCAATTTGATTAATATTGCATATTGATAATCTCAGCATTGGTCGGGGAGTAAGATTATTGTCAAGCAGGTGCTTTACTGATGCGCGTGTCAGTTAGACGTAATAAAACCGCATTATTCAATTTGCATCATTTAATTTTCAACCAACTTCAAAAAAGAAGAGGTATTCAATTCGACTGTATGTTTTTTTATGTGTATTACCTCATAACTTTTTTCTCGCTGAACCGATTTCAATAATTATTTTCTTATTTGAAAGATGGTACTTCTTATGTAGTCCCATATAAATTGATGAAGATGAAGGTCTGACTAGAAGTGTTTGAGTTATACTTAATAATTTATATTGAAGTCGGTTGTACAAAATTTTTAATTATACCACTTCTTTAGTCGAATTTTCTGACGTAAAGTTAATTTTTATACGTTTGAATACTGGCTCTAATATTGCACTAAACGGCAACTGCAAGGTTTTTGTCGCATGTTGTATATTGAGCAGTGTAAAATTATTACTTCCTCACAACATCCAGGCTCGCCAATATCCCGCCTGCTTGTCACGGCAAGGCAAGCGCCCTATTTCTAACACTAAATTATTCATGACTTCGAAGCACCGCTAAGTACCAAACCGCCAGCCAGGGAGTACAATTTCGCCTCGTTACAATCTTGTGTTTTGTTATTAGTATCATTAATAAAGGCCTGAATTATTGCTCGAATTTTAACAAGCCACTTTTAACAAATGACTACACTCAAATAAACTAGATCATTTCGGAATTAACTATTTTATGTTTTTTTTTAATATTATGAAATGACGAACGAATTTAAACACGACCTTATGGTAACCTGTAGATACGTTGTCACCTCCGAGGACTATGTAAAAATATCTCGCAGTGGAATTATACTGGCTCTCTGTAGCTTTCAGAATAGATCACAAAAGGGCAGGCACTCCTGCGTGGCAGCAGAAACAGGTAAGGGTGTAGGTGTAGGTGCCCACCCAGACCGACTGCTTAGCAGAAAATAACCCCTATAATCGAGTTAGGGTTGATTCGTAAGCTATTACATACTTAACAAAAATATTTTCAGCTTAACATAGACACAGGTTTCAGTGTTCTTTTTTTAAATAGAACTCCGTGTGTATTAAATGTACTATGTACGTCCTTTAATATAACTTTATCGTTATTCGGTTTGAAGTGTAAGAGAGTCAGAGCAATTCTACAATATTTTGTTTTCGATTGCAAACATCAGTCTATTTAGTATAAAAATCATATTAAAAAAATAGATAAATTATCGAAAGAACGAATAACAAATTGTTGTCGAGTGATACCAACATACTACATAATATTAAATTGAGCAGCATTTTATTATTTTTGCAAAAAATTTAACGGGCAGCCTACTCTGCCTGATGTGCAAAACAATTATATTCACAATGTGTAATAAAATTGTAGTATAGAAATATAAATATTAAATAAGCAAATAAAATATTGCAGCTGATGACTAAAGCTGGCATTAGCCTACGTTAATGGTTGTAGCACGAACGAGTCCGCTCGATTGTTGAAGGGCCACGCTTTCATAGAATACTAGCGTGAAATAGTTAAATGCTGCTGTATTTCGTTGTAGTCCTCAGGGATGACAAAGCATTTCATCATCTATATTTAATTTATATTTTTTTTAAATTAAAATGCGTATTCCTTTCCCTTTTCAACTTGATTAAGAATAATATATCACTGGTTCTTAAAAAAAGACAAAAAGAGGAAACTTACTGAGTTTCTTTGGCCATTTCTTTTCCGGACAGAGGAAGCTCATTTAAAAACGGTTGTAAATTAAAAAAACATCATGGTGATGTTGGACAAGAGAAATTTTAATTAATTTCGTCGATAAAAAGTTTTCATTTAAATTTATTTAATTTTCATCACATTACAATTCGTTTTATTTCATTTCATTTTTGAACTATACAATTAATTGTTTGCTCATGTTTTAAGAGCATATACGATTACAGTATATAATTATTTGTCAACAAATTGATAAGGCATTTTATTTCAATATTAAAAAAAAATTGTTTACTCGAATTAAGCAAGTATGTATTTCGTCAAGATAAATCTGGGCTCATAAATAAGAGCGTAATTTCAAGGACGACTAGATGGGATTTCACAAAATGTGTATATTTTTTGCTGAAGGACAAAGTACCAGTCTACGATCTAATGGACTCAGCTACTTTGGAGTTTTAACGATCTTCACTTTCAGCTAATGTTGCCTTACAGAATGTAGCGTCGTAAATGTTCTCTGAAAATAAATTCACATAAAATGTGGTATGTGGTAACGCTCCCTCTTTGCTTAGGAGTTTTTTGGGTTCATATTACACTTTTCTCTTTTCCTGTGATCTGGTTAAAAATTATGAGAGAGAAAGTATATTCATCATTACAGCCCTTCACAAGTCCACTGCTGAACATAGGCCTCCCCCAAAGAATGCCACAAAGCACGGTCCTGAGCCACCTGCATCCATCGACTTCCTGCATGTCTTACCAGGTCGTCACTCCATCTCGTGGGGGGACGCCCTACACTTCGCCTACCGGTACGAGGCTGCCACTCGAGAACCTTTCTTCCCCATCGGTTGTCGGTTCTTCGAGCTATATGGCCGGCCCACTGCCACTTCAGCTTACTAATCCGTTGGGCTATGTCGGTTACTCTGGTTCTACTGCGGATATCCTTATTCCTAAGTTTATCACGCAGAGAAACTCCGAGCATAGCCCTCTCCATAGCTCGCTGAGCGACCTTGAGCTGTTGAGCTGAGAAAGTATATAGGCTGATGCATTTCATCTTAATCCTCGGTTATGATAACACATCTGTGACCTTTTTATATAGAACTTTTTGACAGCTCCGTGGGGCAGTGGCTTAGCAATGAGTTGTTGCGCTGGGTGGCGCAGGTTCGAATCCCAAACGGAAGAAGAATTTGTATAGCCTACAAATAATTGTTTCGAGTCTAGATGTTTGTCCTCGTGCAATCTATGTTTGTAAAGTGCCTCCACGATACAGGAGAAAATCCTAGTAGGGGTAACGTTTTATTAACAAAAAAAAGAACTAGCTGTTTCACCACTACTTCGCCCGCGTGTAATTTAGGGTTTTAATTTTGTTACTCGAAACCCAGATTATTTTTCTATATTATAAGTAGTCTAAGTTATTCCTTATAACATAAACTATCTACCAGTGAAAGTATCCCGTCAAAATCGGTCCAGCCGTCTCGAAGATTAGCCGGAACAAACAGACAGACAAAAATTAAAAAAATTGTGTTTTTGTTATAAGGACCGTATATACTTTCATATGCATTTAGTTAAATGCTGTTATTTTGACATTACAAACAAACACTTCACTTTTATTTATTAGTATAGACTAGCTGTTCCCCGCGACTTCGCTCGCGTGTTAGGGTTTTATGTTTTTGCGCGGAACCTTAAAAAGTCCCGTCAAAATCGGTCCAGCTATTTCGGAGGTTAGCTGGAACAAACAGACAGACAGATAGACAACAATTTTAAAAATTGTGCCATTATGCCAGAAGAAGCATAAAAGCAAGTTGAATGCAGTGGAGATGCGATCTCTTCGTAAAATGTGCGGCGTTACCATGGCCGACCGAACGCGAAACGAGGAGATTCGCAATATGGCAGGTTTGGAAGATGACCTTATCACAAAAATTGATAAGGGCGTGCTTCGATGGTTTGGGCACGTTGAGCGAATGAGTGAAGACCGAATAGTGACGAAAATATATAGCGCGAAAGTTAATATAAAAAGGTGTCGAGGTAGACCGAGACTAACTTTCGAAGACCATGTGAGCAAATTGCTCGAAGAGGGGAGAGTCAAGAGTACTCGAATACCTAGACGTGCATGTATGAAGAAGATAATGAATCTGAAAGAAGCGAAAGATGTATGTAAGGATCACACTTGGCGATCTGTTCTCTCTGGCTACCCCGTCAGGGATTGTGCGTGAAGATATTAAAAATTGTATTTTTGTTATAAGTACCGTATTTACATTCATATGCAATTAGTAAAAAACTGTAATTTTGACATTACATACAGACACTTCAATTTTATTTATTTGTATAGATTAGGGGTACAAACGAGCACATAGTTCACCTTATGATAAGTGCATGCTATGGCCTATAGACATCTACATCAAATTCAACATGCAAATACATTGCCACCCCTGGGAACTAAGACAGAATGCCTCATTTGTAGTAAAAATTACTTCCGCTTCTCTACACTCACCATACGAAATTATATATTTTACGCCGGTATTTTGTGAGAACGTGGTCCTTCCCCAGTCAAGCCGACCCAAACTAAAGTGACAAACGAACTTACAGAGCACCATCAGGTGCCCACACAGGCTCAAAAAAGAAATGGAATCCTACCATCCAGAGAAAGGAATACTAGTACCCAGACTCACTCAAACTTATCTATACAAATTTTTTTTTTATAGGATATTGGTGACAAACGAGCATACAGTCCACCTGATGGTAAGTGGTTGCTGCGACCCATAGACATCTACATCTATCCTCTATTACAAATCAAAATGTAGATGCGTTGTTACCCGTGAGGACTAAGATGGAATGCCTCATTTCCAGTAAAAAGGGCCTCCGGCCACCTGCACTCACCAAGCGAAACGCAGAGGTAAACCTCTACTTCACGCTGGTATTCTGTGAGGTCGTGATACCACCCCGGTTCGAGCCGACCCAACCGTGCGACAGCAATAGCTGCCGCGTGGCTCTACCACTGTTACAAATAAATAAAATCGAAGTGTCTGTTTGTAATGTCAAAATTACAGTTTTTTTAATAAGTGCATATATAGTAAATACGGTACTTATAACTAAATTACAATTTTTAAAATGTTTGTCTGTCAGTCTGTCTGTTTGTTCCGGCTAATCTCCGAAACAGCTGGACCGATTTTGACGGGATTTTCACTGGCTGATAACTGGTTTTATAAGGAGTAACTTAGGCTACTTTTATTGTAGAAAAAGAATAAGGGTTCCGCGCATAAACATAAAAACCGTAATACGCGAGTGAAGTCACGGGGAACAGCTAGTAACTAATAATAATAAAACATTTCGTAATAATTTATTATTTTTACACGGAGTTAGAAAAAGTATACCATTAAATACAAATAAATAAACGACTTCCTGCATATCTTACCAGGTCGTCACTCCATCTAGTGGGGGGACGTTCTACACGTCGCCTACCGGTACGGGGCTGCCACTCGAGAACCTTTTTTCCCCAGCGGTTGTCGGTTCTTCGAGCTTGAATTTGTTATCAAGTTAATGTTATTAATGGAAATATTAATAGAAACAACCAAAGATCAATATTTTGACTATTCCTCTTTTTATTAAATTTCAATTTAAATAAAATTTAAGTGTCTGCTTGTAATGTTAAAATAACAGCTTTTTACTAAATGCATATGAAAATATATATGGTACTAATAACAAAAAACATTTTTTCTAATCTTTGTCTGTCTGCTTGTTAGTTCCGGCTAATCTACGAAAGGGCTGGACCGATTTTGACGAGACTTTCACTGGAAAATAGCTGATGTTATAAGGAGTAACATAAGATAATTAGGCTTCCGCACAAAAATAATTAAAACCCATGAAATCGTAAAAAATTGCATGCGGGTGAATTCGCAGGGGCCAGCCAGTCATTGAATCAAACTATGTTTACGGATTTTAACGCGTTTAATTTTCTTATTTTTATTCCCAACGCTTTGGATAATTAACAGCTGTGTATAGTGTTCGCGTAAATATAACAAATCATTAGAAGTACATAATTCAGTTAAAATAAATGCTATAAAATCCATACAAATAGTTTTATTCAAAATATTTCATTTAATTTTAACTCAATTAAATTTAAATCTATTTCATTTTATTTCATTAGTAAAAAGACATCATAATCAAAAACGTGACAATAAGGTGACGAGACTTGCGTGGTGATTTTTATCGTGGTAATTTAGCAGCGAATTGGTTTAATTGTTGCGGAGCGGACTGTGGTTTCGATTCCCGCACCGAACTTGGTCTTTGGTCTACATATATTTTTATATCTTTGTCTGTCCGGTCTGGTTACTTGTCTATGTTAATCTTTGTAAAGTATATAAAACGGCTAGAAGATGTACAAGTAATTGCTAATGCTAGGAAGTTAAGAGCGTTACTACTAAAAAAGAACTGATTTTACTTATTAGTGTCTTGGATCAAGCTAATGGTTAAGTTTTGTAAATAGATCAGTCTTAATGGGGAAGAAACACATTCTCATATAGCTCCGAAACAGCATAACTCATGAAATATTGGCTTTAATATTTGAAAAATACTCAAATTGAAATGGTAGATTATCTTACACTACTAATGATCTTTATTAAATTAATAACAAGTGCCGTAAACGGATTAGTAAGCTGAAGTGGCAATGGGCCGGCCATGTATCTCGAAGAACCGACAACCGATGGTGAAAAAAGGTTCTCGAGTGGCGACCTCGTACCAGCGGGTGAAATGTAGAGCATCCCCTCACTAGATGGAGTGACGACCTGGTAAGACATGCAGGAAATCCATGAATGCAGGTAGTTCAGGGCCGTGCTTTGTGCCATTCATTGGGGATTGCCTATGTTCAGTAGTGGACTTGTGAAGGGTTGTGATGATGATGTTATTTCTGTTTTTTTTTAAAACGTTACTCCCACACTAGGATTTTCTTCTGTATCGTGGAGGCAGTTTACAAACACAAATTGCACAAGGACTAACATTCAGACTCGGAACAATTATTTGTAGGCCATACAAATACTTGTTCCGTGCGGGATTCGAACCCGCGCCCCCCAGCGCAGCAACTCATTGCTAAGCCACTGCGCCACGGAGCCGTCATGTTGATGATAAATTTTCGTGTGGTTTAGTTGCGGTGTAACAATCCACTACCCCATACCGTGGGTATTATAAGAGGCGATAGAGGAAAATTTAATAAGATACCCATCTCCTTCCTGACAAGTAATTAAATTCATATAAAAACAACGGTTACCAACCCGCCTGCCAATTCTGGCAACTTCCCCATATGATGCAATGTATGGTGAAGCCCATGTTCAGCAGTGAAAGTCAAAACATTATTATTAAATTTAGGTATGTTTAAAGCGCTTATGACGTCAAAATCTACACCGGCAAGAAACTCGGGGGTGTTTTTTTCAAAAGCCGTGTTACAATTTCATTAATAATCACAATTCACATCGCAATGCCAAAGCATCAAAGGCTGTAGTAATGAGAAACTTAATGAAACAATCATTAGTTTTAAGAACCAATTTACAGGCAACCACGAATGGTAGACATATAATGAAGAAATATACCCAATGAAAAGATTTCACAAGGCTCTTTCTAATAAAATTAAAGTATGATTATAACGTGTGCCCCGGGCAACTGAGACGTGCCCAATATTGTAAGCCTTGGAGTTGAATCAAAAGCCTATGATATTCAAGATATAATTAACTTATATTATCTTATGGAAGTATTGATAAAGTTATATTTTTTTTTAAATAATTTTGTTCTTTTAAACATTATTTATTTACACGATTTTGTACCTACAATTATATTCTTATTTTTCATTAGTCATTAGAGTCGACTGCTTGATATCAGGCTGTTCAGCAGTAGGCATAATGACGCATTTTTTAAAGCTCTTCACGTGGTAGAGCCATGATGCAGCTTTATTAGTAGTATAGATGTAGCACGAATGGGTTGACTCAACTGGGGAAGCACCACGTTCTCACAGAATACCAGCATAAAGAAGCAGCTTAACACTGCTGTGTTTCACATGGTAAGTGTAGAGAACCGAGACCCTTTTTAGTGGAAACAAGACATTCCATCTTAGTCCTCACGGGTGACAATGCATCTGCATTTCATTGCATTTGATTATTTATTGAGGATAGATGTGGATGTCTATGGGTCACAACAACCACTTACTATCAGGTTGACTGTGTGTTCGTTTGTCATCCATTCCTATAAGTCCACGCTCTCATAGAACACCAGCGTAAAAGCAGCTCAATATTGCTCAATGTAGTGTTTTTAGTATAAGGGTGACAAACAAGCACACAGTCCATTTCATGGTAAGTGGTTGCTGTACCCCAAGACATTTATATCTACATCTATCCACGTTTGCGAATCTAAATGCAGATGCGTTGTTACCCTTGAGGACTAAGATGGAATGACTCGTTTTCAGTAAAAAGGGTCTCCGTTCCTCTATACTCAACATACCAAACACAGCAGCTTTAAGTTGCTATTTTACGCTGGTATTCTGTGAGAGCAGGTTTCTTCCCAGGTCAAGCCGACCGATGCGTGCTACAAATATACTATTAATATAGCTGCAGCATAGTTCTACCACGTATAAAGTGTGTGTAGAGGACCGGAGACCCTTTTTACTGGTAACGTGGCAGGCAGATGAATTAAGTCCACCTTAATCCTCAGGTGTGGCAACGCATCCGCATTTTGATGTTTAATCGAGGATAAATGTAGATGTCCCAGAGCCATGGCATCCATTTACTAGCGGGTGGACTGTCTGCTCGGTTGTCACCCTTATTCTTAAAATAAATCTCACCGACTCAGTGAACACAAAGCCGATTCCCTCGTTTTACTGATGTAACTCATCACCATACCGAGGAATTCGAATGAGATTTTAGCCATTAGTTACCACAACCTCGAACATTAGTCAGCAATATGTGCAGAGGAGGCTTACGTGCAAGTGGATCACCTGATGTTAAATAACCCATGAACAACTGCAACACCAGAGGAATAGAAGGAAAGTTGCCGATCTTTGAGGAAATTGGGAAATAGTTGGTGATATGATAACAGATTCCACTGAGTAGTGTTTTTTATATATATACAATAAGGGTGACAAACGAGCACTCAGTCCACCTGATGGTAAGTGGTTGTTGTGGCCAATAGACATCTACATCTATCCTCATTTGCGAATCAAAATGCAGATGCGTTGTCACCCGTGAGAACTAAGATGGAATGCCTCATTTCTAGTAAAAAGGGTCTCCGGTTCTCAACACTCACCATACGAAACACAGCTGCATCAAGCTGCTATTTTACGCTGGTATTCTGTGAGAGCGTGGTCCTTCCCCGGTCGTGCCGACCCATTCGTGCTACAACTATACTACTAATATAGCTGCAGCATGGCTCTACCACGTATAAAAGGTACAAGTAAGATTGACACTTGATTAATAAATTATCTCTTGCACTTACATTAATAATTATTAAAATATACTTTATTAATATTTTGTAAGTGGAACATAATATGTAATTCTATTTAACTTATCTTGAATGAACCGGCCTGTTAATTAACCGTCAAAATGCTTACCTGGAACAGAAAAAAATAGTTTGTTACTTTAAGGATAAATATTATAGTAACACCCACAATAAAAATAAATGGTTACCTTATAAAAGGCAGTTATATATTTCATTTCATTTTGTCTTTCCTAATGTTGTATTTTAAAAATGAAACAAATAGTTTTACTTACTATTTAACTTATTATTAGTCATAATTTAATGAATTTATTGAACAAGGGCTAAAAGCGGCATTTTAGAGGCTCGTTATTTTCTATCTAGAGGCGCTTTAGAATTTTTAACGACACTTGATATGCAAATGGAGTGCTCTTGAAAAGCCTCCAATGTTTATATCTGGTCAGCTTCACCTACTGTACTATAAATTACTATAAAGCGAAAATATGTTTTAAAATTCACTGAGCCTTTAATCGTTATGATGGAATCGTAAAATTTTACGTCTCTAATATGTTTTATATTGTGTTTTAGGCGCTGAGTGTATAATATAATATAGTAGATAATGTTTAGTAATAAAACTAATAAATAAAACCAAAGGCCTACTAGTAATTTTATATTTATAGACCAAAATGACAGGTTAATCCTATAAACCCTGATGATTATGCGGTGAGAGGCAAAACTGGTTGTAGTTATAATTCATCGTCATCATCATTACAGCCCTTCAAGAGTCCGCTGCTGAACATCCCGTCTCCTAAGGAAGTCCACAAAACACGGTCCTAAGCCACCTGCATCCAACAACTTCCTCCATCTTACCAGGTAGTTGCTCCATCTAGTGGGGGGCCGCCCCATACTTCGCCTCCTGTCCAACGCTTTCTTCCCCAATTGGTTTTCGGTTCTTCGAGCTATAGGCCCATTTCCACTTCAGCTTACTAATCCGTTGGCTCATTTTATATTTTTATAATTAGTATAATAATAATTTAAGATAAATATTGTGAAACGATGTACTATTTGTTGAGTTAGTGTTTGTCCAAATCACAAAAACAAAATGACTCATATTTACAATATCGGTGGTGGCACAGTGGTGGGGTTATTTATAATTGTGACATTTGCACTATAAATAGTTCGGAGTAAAATCGGAATGAAACTCATTCATATGTTCACAACAACCTACTAGAAAGGCAAAACAACGTCTAGCAGAACAGTGAGTATAAAAGGTAATATTTGTGTTATTTTATATTTATTAAAGCGCTATTTTCGTTTAAGTTTTTGTTTGTTAAATTCGGGATTAGACCTTTTTAAGTTAAGTACATTTATATATATATATATATATATATATATATATATATATATATATATATATATATATATATATACTAGCTGCCCAGGCAGACGTTGTTCTGCCCTTTCCAATGACTCTTCCTAAAAAAATCTTTAAATTCGCAATAAAAAAAATTTGAGGGTAATTTATCGGTATAAAAACTATCCTATCTCTCAATTTGGACCAAAATGCACACAGTGTGCAAAATTTCATTGAAATCAATGTAGTAGTTTGGGAGTCCATCGCGGACAAACAACGTGATACGTAATTTTTATATAGAAAGATATATATATATATATATATATGTATATATATATACTAGCTGCCCAGGCATACGTTGTTCTGCCCTTTCCAATGACTCTTCCTAAAAAAAACTTTAAATTCGCAATAAAAAATTTTGAGGGTAATTTATCAGGATAAAAACTATCCTATCTCTCATGTTGGACCAAAATACACACAGTGTGCAAAATTTCATTGAAATCAATGTAGTAGTTTGGGAGTCCATCGCGGACAAACAACGTGACACGTAATTTTTATATAGAAAGATATATATATATATATATATATATATATATATATATATATATATATATATATATATATATATATATATATAAACATACATACAATATTTATTACTTCATATCGTCCCGTGGGTGTTGTGCAGACGTGGCAGCAGTGTCTCAATAATAATAACCACAAAATTAATAAAAAACTGGTCAACCCGTCTGCCAAGCGTGGCAACTATTGCAAAATCTCCCTAGGCCTTTGTTCAGCACTTGACTTTCATGAGTTGTAATGGATGATGCATGGTTACATCCTTATTACAAAAGAAGAAACTAACGACCAGCACGTGTTTCTGACGAACAATTCGAGAATTTAAATAAAGCCAACGAAGCTTTAAATCTTCCACACACGATTCTAAAATCCAACGACTAAATACAAACGGTCCCAACCAGACCATTTCCATTAAAATAAATAACCATCAAATTTCCGCCCCGAACTAAACACCGTTTAATTTTGCTTAGTGGGTAATCCATTCGTGATCCGAAAGCCAGACGCGGTCGAAACGACACCGCGCCTATCCGTATTAAACGGACAGAAAAAACGGGTGTGGTCAAAGTACGAGTAACTAGCTCGAATGCACCTTGTTGTAGCCGATGTGAGACATGTGTTAGACGGCTCCTGTGAATTATCCATCGTCATTAAAGTTAAAAAAGTTAAAGTTACACCCTATATACGTCCCACTGCTGGGCACACGCCTCACCTCATTTCTGATAGTGTTTTAGGGCAAGGAAATGTCCGCCGCGCTGCCCCAATGCGTGTTAACCAAATTCACATGTCTTCGGTTTTTTTTCTTATTTCTCAGTCAATACGTTTAGCAATAATAATATACTAAGAAAGGAACTTCGTTCCAACCGAAAGTTCCACGATATTGACGCAAGTTTTTATTTTATTTTTTATGTTATTATAAGGAAAACGCTGCTGGCCAGTTTCAGTTTTCCTCCGTCCTTTCTTTCGACATCCACGGAACGGATAGTATAGTTACAATGATATTATTTTCACGTTGGTGATTTAAGTTTTGTCATAGTTTAGTTCGGGGCCAACTAAAGCACTTCTTTTCGCTATGTTGTGTCATCTATGTTGCTTCAAATATATATATATATATATATATATATATATATATATATATATATATAAAATAAGCAATTAATTGTTTTGATAACATTCGTTTTTATGATGAGAAGTAATCTTAAGTTAGGATTTAATCTTATTAAATAAAATTCCTTAAAACTGCACAAAATTACTGGACCCCACCGTATATCCAAAGGTAATGCTAAGAAAAATATGAAGAAAAAAAAAACACGACAAATAATACCAACTAATGATACCTTCAGTTTGAAATGAGATGTTCTATATAGCTTTATTTTTAATTTTTTTTCAAATATTAATCTGGATTGACGCTTAAAATTGAAAAATAATGTGGAATTGAGAACTGATGTGACCTTAGAGTAATTACACAATTAGTGAAAAAGTTATCACTGTGATCAGTTGCTATAACATCTGTAATAATTTGATGAGAAAGAGACGTCATAATACACTTTTTTAAAGTATAAAAGTTGCATCATTGCCTATCAGGGAAGAATAGCTTGCACTTGACAGGTTTTCAAAGTTTTAAATAATTTAAATAAAATAGTTGGAAAATACATTGTAAAACACATACGAGAAACAATACGATAACATGTACAATTCTGTCGTATCCAATTTAATTTTGCAAGTTGAACGTGTTCTTATACATATAGCAACGCCCGTATAAACACCCGGTTTCTTGAATTGGGCTCGCGAGAATTCGCTGCCTGGAAGTTTTCAAACGACTTACTCGCGGCACAGGTCAGCAACAATTTCGATCGTAAAAGTAAAAGATGCATCAGCTTTTTACTTTTCAGGGTCCCTGTAACAATGGGGACTCGTTATAACTGATATTGTGTTTTCTTACATAATAGAACGGTCCCAACAGCTAAGAAGATTCGTTGCGAACAGGTACTCAAGAACGAGCAAAAAAGTCGCAGACAATAAACACATTGATGCACAGACTTCTTTTAAAGTTTGGGCAAAAATATTATTTTAAGGTATGAATTTTAAAGGGTGTATGTTTCTGCAAAATTCATATAATTTAAATAAAATAAATATAAATTTAATTTCTTTCTCTCTCTTAACTTTAACCAGACATTACTTAGCAATATATATACATAGATACTCTTCTTCTTTTTGCCCGATTCCCTAGTTATTTGAGGTCAGCATATAATGTTATAATAATTCTTTCAACCCACTCCTTTATTTACACATATCATCCTTACCACAGTCCACCCATCTTTTCTTCGGCCTCCCTCTACTCTTACATCAATGCATTTTCATAGCTTATGCAAATTTAATTATGTATGTACTACATATATTTTTAGCAAATATGTACATTATAAATAAGTAATTAATAATTTAAATGTTTATTTAGGTTTGATAAATTTAATTGTTAAATATAACATATTTCATTCCTGATATCCTATTTTAAATTTTGCTCACCTCTTAAAAATGTGAGTGCCAGGTTGTGTTAGTGAGCAGTTGAAGATGTACCACATGTTGTTGCCACTGTCTAGACGTAAATTACAAGCAAAATAAGATGCAAAAAAGTAATATTTCTCTATAGCCGTTTGTACAAGTGTGTTCTTTTCCTCTATTGAAGTATTTTTTCAAATGAAAGTACATGTTCTTTCACCATGTTACAACAGTTAGAAGTATATGACGGCACCTGCACCGTTGCAAGTGCGGCGGCGTCGGTTTACCTAGACAGAATTCTTGTAAAAGACACGTGTACCGCACACGTGCGGCATCGCACCTGCGGTGCCGCCCGTCCTGGTTGTATAAAACGGACGGAGCGGCCGCCGTTAAGACAGTCTTGGCTCTGACGTGGAACGGTACGCTTGTCGTATTCCGTTACTAGTTTATCCTCGACTCGTTGGATAATTAATTCGTGTAAACGAATTAATTATTATTTTTAACTACAAAATTAGTCTCTGTACTATACTCAATTACCCTTTCTACATATATATTATGTATTTTTAAATATCTTAATTACTATCATACAAATTGATGATGACGAGGATCACTGTTATCGTTACTATAGAAGAATGAAATTAGGATGCTTGAATTTCAAGCTACTTTAAAAATAATATATTGTGACTGGAATATTAGATACTGTTTGGATTTTGTTTATAATTGTTTTGGAATAATTGTAGTTGGAATAATTTAATGTAGCCAAGTCAGACAAAGCATGTTATTGCTTAGCATATCTGACTATAAAAATGGTTTTATAAGGAGGACTACTGCGGAAACGTTTTATCGTAACTTCGATAGTACAGGTCGCTAGATACCGGGCTGCATTTTGCACTCGCCATCTGAGACCGACATCAAATTGCACCCAGAGGATTCATCGGTAGTAACGCTGTACTCGCAGGCATCGAACGAATAAATACGAAACCCGTTACTACCTAACTTTAAGAGTACAACGATTTGTCAATTATATTAAATACATTTGATGTTATTTAGAACAATATAAAGGTATTATGACTTCTATTTTTAATTTATATTAACTGCTACACTAATTTACAAATTACGCAATCACACACAAATACGAAATCCGTTACTACCTAACTCTAAGAGTACGACGATTTGTCAATTCGTTTAAATAAATTTGACTTTATTTGAAACAAAATGAAAGGTATTATGACTTCTATTTTCAATTAATATTACCTGTTATACTAGTTTACAATGAATCGGTGGCTATAATTTTATTTCGAAAATTTTACAGGAAAAAAACTGTGTGAAACATACATCAAGTTTAAGGTCGTAGCCGCTAATAAGTAATGTTGTTAAAAAAACAGTTTTGAAAATGGAATAAATTATATTATGACTATAATTTTCATTATTTGACGGCTCCGTGGCGCAGTGGCTTAGCAATGAGTTGCTGCGCTGGGGGCCGCGGGTTCGAATCCCGCACGGAGCAAGTACTTGTATAGCCTGCAAATGATTGATCCGGGTCTGGATGTTTGTCCTCGTACAACGTCCACGACACAGGAGAAAATACTAGTGTGGGGGTAACGTTTATTTTTAAGAAAAAAAAAGTAAACCATGTCGCATACACACGGAAATTGTATGAGAATTTGTAACAGAATCGTAAGTATTAAACATTGTCTTAGTGTACATAATATATTCAATAGATAAGAATAATGAAGACATGTAAATAAATAAAAGATCGCTACGGAGTGGAAATATAAGGGAAACCATAAAAAATACTAAACATATAAAACTAAACATACAATACTAAACATATAAAATACTAAATATAACACTATATATAAAAATAATAAATGTAAAATGTGTATTTTTTTATTGAATAAGGGTGACAAACTAACACAGTCCACCTGACTGTAAGTGGATGCTGTGGCCCATAGACGTATATTTATACTCGATTATTATTTTTTATTATTACCTCTGAGGACTAAGATTCAGGTCAATTCAGGTCTCTACACTCACCATATAAAATTCAGCAGCATTAAGCTGCTATATTACGCTGGTATTATGTGAGAGCGTGATCCTACCCCGGTTGAGCCAACCACCTATTCGTCCTGCAACCATAATATAGCTTCACCTTGGCTCTACCACGTAAAAATGTAAGTAACTAATCTGAATAAGTATATAAAACTTTTGATAAATGTTAAAGATCCTTTAGATCTTAAATTTAATATAAGAAAATCTATTACTTCATTTCATCTATATGTCATAGTATTCCACTTGCTACGATCCTTACATACTTGTTTCGCTTCGTCCACTCTCATTATTCTCTTCATACAAGCTCTACGGTTTAGGGTACTCTTGACCTGGCCTTTTTTCAAGACGTCCCTGATTTGGTTTAGAAACGTCCGCCTAGGTCTACCCCTTCCTACACTTTCATTCACACTCGCCTTATACACTTTTTTCGTCAATCGTTCTTCATTAATTCTCTCGACATGGCCAAACCATCTCAGTATACCTTTCTCAATTGTTGTCACTACATCTACTTTCAGACCACAACGTTTCTTTATCTCACTATTTCTTATCCTGTCATTCAGTTTAACTCTTGTCATACTTCTTAACGCTCTCATCTCAACTGCATTTATTCTGCTTTCATGTTTTTTCTACCACACCCAACTTTCACTTCCGTACATGAGTTTCGGAACCAACACCCCCTCATGTAGAGCCAAAAGAGCCTTGTTAGACACCTTCCGACTGCTCATAAAGGAGTGTAAAGCTTCATTCACCATGTTTCCTGCATTCACTCTTCTTTCGATATCACTCGCACACTTTCCATCTCTTGTATACTTTGAACCCAGATACACAAACTCCTTCACCTGTTCAATTTGTTCACCTCCAATCACGATATTGCAGTCTGTCACTGGCTCATCTCTGTCAAACACCATCACTTTCGTCTTCATTACATTCATCTTCATTCCCTTTCTAACAAAAGCTCCACTCATAGCAGTTACCATCTCCTGCAGCTCCTCGGCCGAAGACGCAAGTAGTACTTGGTCATCAGCATAGAGAAAACATTTGACGAGTGACTCATACATTCTCAACCCATTTTCATTCTCTTTTAAATCTGTCAAGTGATTGTCCATGAACAGATTAAACAGCCACAGTGACGCTACACATCCTTGTCTAACACCTTTTTTGATATTAAACCATTCTGTGTTTCATCATTCATACATTCGTTTATCCTTACACAAGCACTATTATCCCTATAAAGAGATTGCTATGCTCGTATGAGGATACTGCTCACAATAATCACAATGCTCACAATACTCCTACCAAACGTAGCAATTAAGATAAATGCTTCTGTCAACAAAAAAAGTTCCACATTCACAGACGTAGTTTTAGGAGCAGATGAAGACAAAATAATTTAAAATTAAAAACATTGTACAATCGACTTTAATATAAATTATTAAGAATAACTCAAAAACTATTAATCAGACCTTGATAAAAATTATGTGGGACCACATGGGGAGCACCGCCGTTCAAATAAAAAAATAATCATCGAAATCGGTTCACCCAAAAAATAGTTATGAGGTAACACACATAAAAAAAGTCGAATTAAGTACCGTCTCCTTTTTTAAGTCGGTAGAAAAATACGATATATCCAGACGAAAAATTGTGAACTACCGCTGTACAGTCTTACATATCGGTGGTAACCAATATTTTTTAAAAACCTATTATATTCATTAAAAAAATATTTGCTTATTGAAACATGAAACTCACAATGTGTTTCATTTCTATAAGCTAATTCAACATGTACCTTGTAATAACCAGACAATCGAAAAACAGGATCATAAATTATTTTCATTCATGAACTTCTTTCTCAGAAATTGGGTGTTGACAACATCACTTATAAATAACTACATCATATAATTTGAGTTTGCTATTTTAGTCTTGTTTTAATATAAAATTGAAGTTACAAGCGAGCAAGTTTTTACGTGCTAGAGCCATGCTGCAGTTATATTAGTAGTATAGTTGTAGCACGAATTGGTCGGCTCGACCGGGGAAGGACCACGCTCTCACAGAATATCAGCGTAAAATGGCAGCTTGAAACTGCTGTGTTTCGTATGGTGAGTATAGACAACCGGAGACCTATTTTACTGGAAAAGAGGCATTACATCTTAGTTCTCACGGGTGACGACGCATCTGCATTTTAATTCTTTATTGAGGATTAATATAGATGTCTATGGGTCACAGCAACCACTTACCATCAGGTGGGCTGTGTGCTCTTTTGTCATTTTCCATTGCATTTGAGATTATCGAAAGAACAAATAAAAGATTTGTTGTCGAGTGTTACTAACATACTTCATAATATTGAATTGAACAGCATTTTATTATTTTGGTAAAAAAAAATAACGGTTAAATTAATGCCTATTAATATCGACTAACAAAACAAATTAAAATGGTCTTCAAAACAATTCTATTAGACATAAATTCTAAATGAGCAAATAAAATATTGTCTTAAAACTTGGTCGATTTTTCAATTTTAGCTAACTTAAGTTTTTAAAAGATAGAAGTATAGATTATAAAAACCGTTACGGCTTTACATAAAAATCACATACAACTTTAGAATTTTTCCTTAAGTTTAGAATCGATCAATTGGAATTTTCCTCGCTACTCATAAGCTAAAAATTAGTTTTTTCAAACATAAATCTAAAAAAGTAGGAAAAGTAATATCTCTAAATTTTACTGAAAACAGAATCAGCTTAATATGGCATGACAGACACACCTCAGTATTAAGGAAAATGAAATATATACTTGATTACCTCTGGATAGTGCTTTACGACCCTATTAGGATGTCTTCGATCGCACGAATTGGGGCAAGCTTTATTGCCTTCCGCGATGTGCCACACAATAAAATGTATTGCTAACTGAAAAGGTCAACTAATTCAATGAATTCCCAATATTCAAGTTCAGATGATTGCATTACTATTTTTATATAGAAAAAAAAAACTATTTTAGGCAGAGCTATTATCAGTCTTTTCATCTTTATATGAGGATACTTTAAAAATAAACTAAAAATACCATACAGTCCTAATCCCTGTAGTAAAGTAACAAGAACGCTAAGCTTAGTTTTTGAGCGAGTATAAAACCAACTCTTTTGCTATCCACAGCGACTTGTCGCAAATAGAGTTCCATAAGGAATGTCATCTTACTTGTATGCCATAAACTGATGGTCTCTATAACAAAAAGCATATATATTTTGTCCTCTCTAAGAGCCGCATAATTGCGCCATTTACGCATTTTAGCTGCTTTTGATGCTGTCCTTCCCTTAATGAGGTATCTGAGATCACTAAAGTGTCTACGTACGTAGCATCTACACCTAGACTAGGGCTTTGCCTCTCTCCCAAGAGACCCAATCATGCCACCTGACGGTATGACTTCTTCTGCCGTTACATTTAGAAAAATGTTTGAAAATGCATTCGGAGTATATATTTCAGAAGGGTCTAAAATCAAGGGTTAATTTATAGAAACAAAATGCTACAAATTATTAATCAAAAAAAATTATTTGTTTACCTTTTACATAATTCTCATTTTGGTAATGACGTCCGTTGAAACCAAACCATACAGTCACGGCATTTGCACAGGACGGGAATAATTATAGTGCACGTGTATGCGCAAGCATTGCTATTCATAATCTAAAGGGACGGCAGTTCTACACAACTAGAGAGAGATCAGGTGCAGGACCAACATTTTACGTGCTCTCTCAGGCACGATTGTGAAACAACGCCAACATTCTGACCCCGTTTGCTACTGAGAATTTTTTGTCAGGAAAACCCAATAACTGATTTTGACCCAACCTGGGATTCGAACCCGAGATGGCATGATCAGCAGTCGCGATTACGACTACCAGACCAATGCGGTAATGATATAGTTACTAAAATATAACCTGCCTCAACATAAATCGCGGTCCGATAGTGCGGTGGCTAAACGTTAGACTGAGGCGCTGCAGTCTGCCGTTTCTATTCCCGCACATGAAGGTATTTTATGTCCTACAAATAATTGTTCTGGATCTGTGTGTTTGTGCATATACAATGTAATTTATGTTTCAAGTAATGTCAATTTTTATAGGTGATGGAGTCACGCTGCAGGTATATTATGGTTTTTGCACGAATGGTTCGGTTCGACCGGGGAAGGACAACGCTCTCACAGAATACCAGCGTAAAATAACAGTATAATGCTTATGTGCTTCACTTGATGAGTGTAGAGAACTGGAGACTCTTTTTACTCGTAAACAAGCCATTCCATCTTTTTCTCGGGAGTGACAACGAATCTGCATTTTGATTATTAATTGAGGATAGATGTAGAAATCTGTGGTCCACTATCATTCACTTACTATCAGGTGGTTTGTGTGCTCACGTTTGTCATCCTTATTCTATAATAACTGTATTATGCCTTCACAAACTCATAAAAAAGGACGTGATATTATTTTAGAATTAATTTATAAAATTTTAGCACCTATCTCATTAATTCCACAGGTCTCAGGTTGACTGGGAGAGAATGCCAAAAAGCATTAAGTACGCCCATTGTAATTTTATACAATAAAACGTAACAAAATATATATTCATTAAATTTAATGAATTATGTATTAATTTTAATCTCCAGTGCAACAACACTTTACACAAATTAACATTATACATTTTATAAAGTGTTAAAATAAGAACGTCTAACCTGGAAAAAGGATATTTCTGTTCGCAAATTTAACTGGAATAATTTTCAATTGTTGCCTTAATTATAGTTGAGAACAGGTCGCAATTAAGACATGGTGCAACACAGTGTAGCGACAGTAATAATTAAGGTCTAAATACACACAGCATAAACCTGAGAGATATACCGTTGTTCCCGTGTAGTTTTCATTTTCGCTTCGTTGGCCGTGTGCTTTTGTAATGCGTTGTATGACTGCGTTCGCGTTATCTGTTGTCCTTTCTGGTTTCACTGCCACCTTTTTTGTTTTATGAATACATTCGCAAATATGAATGTATGTTTTTTTTTAAATTACTGCAACGGTTTTACACGTAATTGTATATTCTAGGAGTAATCCAAAAATTTAATAATGATAATCACATATTTATACAACTGAAATTCCAAAATAATATTTAGCTAATCAACACCTTCACTAACTCGCGGTTAAATAAACAAATAATAAACAGCTTAATATGGCATGACAGGCACACCTCAGTATTAAGGAGAATGAAATATACTTGATTACCTCTGTATAGCGTTTTACGACCCTATTAGGCTCACATCGATCTCACGAATTGCGCCAAGCTTCTACGACAATGAATTCGTGACATTCAAACCTAGAAAATTAAATTTATACAATATTTTTAAAGTAATAAACTATATCGATTTTAAATAAAACTATCGATATTTTTCAGAGGTTCTCTTCGGGTTGTAGTCGGGATAAATCATTTTATTGACAACTCTTAATTGACATCTCTAGCGTTATTATTTAAAAGAGATGTTCGTGTACCAGTCTTTTGAAGGATGTTTTAACCTACTTCAAAAAGGAAGAGATACTTAATTCAACTGAATGTTTTTTTTATATGTGTTACCTCATAACTTTTTTCTTATTGAACCGATTTTGATGATTCTTTTTTTTATTTGAAAGATGGTGCTTCGCATGTGGTCCCATATCAAGGCCTGACCAGTAGTTTTTAAGTTATCTGTTAAATTATATTGAAGACGGTTGTACAAAATTTTTAATTTTACTCATAAATAAAAATAAAATCAATTTATTTCGGACAGAGTGTGTGAAATTAAAGGTCTCCGCTTGAATGCTAATAAAACTAAGGTTCTGGTATTTGAAAGGGACGAAGAGAGAACGAAGTGTGAAATATGGGTAAATCAGGAATGTCTAGAACAGGTAAATGAAATTGTATACTTGGGGAGTGCATTTAGCCGGGATGGAAGATGTGATTTAGATGTGGACAGGCGTGTCGCTGCCGGGAACAAAGTCAATGGTGCCCTGACTGCGTTAGTCAAAAGGCAAGGCGTAGTGAAGAGTGCACGCCTTGCAATACATAACGCAGTGTTGGTACCGACTTTGTTATATGGCAGCGAAACCTGGGTATGCCAGAAGAAGCATAAAAGCAAGTTGAATGCAGTGGAGATGCGATCTCTTCGTAAAATGTGCGGCGTCACCATGGCTGACCGAAAGCGAAACGAAGAGATTCGCAATATGGCAGGTTTGAAAGATGACCTTATCACAAAAATTGATAAGGGCGTGCTTCGATGGTTTGGGCACGTTGAGAGAATGAGTGAAGACCGAATGGTGAAGAAAATATATAGCGCGAAAGTTAATATTAAAAGGTGTCGAGGTAGACCGAGACTAACTTTCGAAGACCATGTGAGCAAATTGCTCGAAGAGGGGAGGGTCAAGAGTACTCGGATACCTAGACGTGCATGTATGAAGAAGATAATGAATCTGAAAGAAGCGAAAGAGGTATGTAAGGATCGTGACACTTGGCGATCTGTTCTCTCTGGCTACCCCGTCAGGGATTGTGCGTGACGATAAGTAAGTAAGTAAGTAAGTAAGAGTCCATAAAAGTGACATAAGTAAAAAACATTACATTATAATAAATTTAATCTCAAACTTTTTTTACTACTTGTTTGTTTTTTACTTGCAGTTTGCGTCACGTTTTTAATTTAGTTCAAAAGATACACGTAATTAAGGTTTGGTCTATAGAGTAGGTACTGTGGAACCTCGCCTATGATGCGGTTCTGCGAGTTGAACTTCCCGCTGGCGTAGATATCGTTTGCTATGCCGACGACACGTTGGTGGTTGCCAGCGGGGCCTCCTTCAAGAGGGCCAAAGAGCTCGCCGAGCTTGGGGCGGAAGCCGTCGTCGCCAAAATCCACGAGTTGGGATTAGAAATAGCGCCTCACAAGACCGAGGCGCTATGGTTCCATAAATTACGTCGCGGCTGGGAACCACCCGACTTGTGCGTCCGCGTAGGTGGGTCTGAAGTCCAAGTGGGGCGGTACATGAAGTACCTAGGCCTCCACCTGGACAGTCGATGGGGCTTCGAAGAACACTTCGAGCGCCTTGTCCCCCGAATTGAAAGGGTAGCGGGTGCTATGCATAGACTGCTGCCCAATCTAGGGGGACCAAGGGAAGAAGTGCGTCGCCTCTATGCAGGAGTGATACGGTCCGTAGCCTTGTACGGGGCGCCTGTTTGGGCGAAAAGGCTGGCCATCTAACGCTGTAGGGCTAAAATCTACAGGGTGCAGCGGAGGATGGCTATACGGATCGTGCGAGGATACCGCACGATATCCTTTGAGGCGGCGACACTCCTGGCTCGCTTCCCACCTCTGGACATATTGGCGGACATGGATGCGAGGGTATACGACCGGACGCGTGGCCTCCGCCAGAGCGTCGGGAGTGAGCCAGATGAGGTGTTCGAAGGGGTCAAGCGGCAGGAACGAATTAACGCATTCGTAACGTGGCGCGCTCGCCTCTCTGAAGAGCGTTATGCGTGCAAACGCGTTGTTGGAGCAATCCTGCCGCACTTTGAAGCCTGGATGCATCGAAGAACAGGACGACTCACCTACAGACTCACACAGATAATGACCGGGCACGGGTGCTTCGGTGATTATCTGTGTAAGATTGGACGGGAAGCGACGGCGAACTGTTTCCACTGCGGTGGGCAGGAACAGGACTCCGCATCCCATACGTTGGCAACATGCCCAGCGTGGGAACGGGAGCGGACGGTCCTGGTAAGCCGGATTGGTCAGAACCTCTCCCTGCCGGCGGTCGTGTCGGCGATGCTGAGCAGGGACTCTGCGTGGAGGGCCGTAGCCACCTTCTGTGAATCCGTTATGATCCAGAAGGAGGCTGCTGAGCGGTGTCGGGAGAGGACAGATCCCGCTCGAACACGACGCCGCCAAGGCGTTCGTCAGGGCCCTCCCCTTGATGATGGTGTTCCCCTACCAGAAACGGGGCCTCGGGGGTTACGGGCGCTCGGGGCGGGGGCCCCGAGCGTCTAGTGATGTAACACCTGAGGAGGACGGTGACTCGAAAGTGGTCTCGAGCACCGTGATAGCATTGCGAGGGTGCTGGGGGTAGTAAGGACTGCCCCCGGGACGTGCTTTAATAGAGCAAAGCGTGAGAGGGGTCCCGGTTGCGTTCCGAACGGAGATCCCGGGATCCCTCATATACGCTGATGAAGACCACCGTGGGGTTTTGGCCGGTAGGAGTCCGGCATAACCTTTCCGTTGCCCCCGCAACAGAAGGTATCCATGAGGATTTCCCCACGATAAAAAAAAAAAAAAAAAAAAAAAAAAAAAAAAAAAAAGGACCCGTAACTCTGTTTCCCAAATATCACATCATTATAATACTCCAAGTCGTCAAAAAGCGGATGCTATTATATTCTCCGCTGAGCTTGAGCAGTGTACCTCTTTGTTTTCTACGTCGCATGTAGGTAATTATTTAGTGAACATTTTTTTCAACGGAGGTATAGTACACGGCAACTAACTTGGCAAGGTTTTGGCGTAGTAGGGGAAAGTTTGCGCATGTACAACGGGACGTACCAATCGTGCGCTCGGAAGTCGACTGGCCAACCAATCGCGCGCTCTGAAGTCGACTGGCCAACTAATCGGGCGCTCGAAACGATGCTACTTCGTTCCCGCGTCCCATTTTATAACCAAAAAGTACTAAAAACGTCTTCCGCGCATATAACGAATCTTGCCAAGTTAGACGCCATCAACTATGTGTAATGAAGTCTCTTATTTCGTTTGTCTCCATTTCCTGTTATTAGATTGACGACTGATATTTTATACCATTACAGCATATCAAAAGTCCACTGCTCAAAATAGGCCTACCCAGACATTGTCTACCCTCCCCCCCCCCCCTCCCCCTTTGCCGTAGTTGCCTCGCTTGGCAAGCGGGTTGGCAGCCGCAGTTTTTTATTTTTTAAGTTGTTATCAGGAAGACGCTGCTCCCATCTCCTGATTTGTTTCCCTCTATCGCCTCTTACGACGTACACTGAATAATGGTGAATACACCAAATTGGAATGTCTTATGCGACTACTACATGCCTATTTTTATTTAGAAAAACTAACACTACACAAAAGAAAACACTTTTCAATATTTCACCATAAAATGACTTAAACATTTCCTACTAAATAATTCACCATATGAAATCATATATTCGTTGTACAAAATTACAAGAAAGTTTGAACAAAGCGGGGCTTCGCAGTAAAGTTGCTCGGAGATGCCGTCAAGGGGCAAAACTTTGTTGACACTTGGATCCGTGGCAAAGAAGAGAAGCAAATTGGATTTTAGAGTTCGGATATGAAGAATAAAAAAGCGTTTAACAAAGAATGAATTTAATTTTTCAATGTCTTTGCATCTTTACTATTAACTTATTTTAAATTCATTTTATAGATAAAAACTTGTATTTTTTCTAAGCAACCTAAAATATTTAAAATAGCTAGATTAGTTTATTATTAACATAATATAGGAATTTAGGTATTGGTAACTCACATTAAAACTAAATTTATTTTGCAAAAAAATGAAGGCTTATTTACGAAAATCTTTAATATTACGTTTTATTACCCGGTGCCAATACCACTCGGTTATATTGACGCGAGCCAATTTTAAAATATATTTATTAATACTTTCTATTATTATCATCATGATCATTACATCCCTTCACAAGGCCACTTCTAAACATAGGCCTCCCCCAAAGAATGCCTCAAAGGACGGTCTTGAGCCACCTGTCGACTTAATGCATGTCTTATTAGTAATAATACTCCTAATATTTTGTAATACTCTTTTCTATATGCACCCCGTAATACAGGCCTCACATTTTTTGCGTGATGGCAACATAATCAGAAAATATTATTATTTTAATTATAATTGCAATTTACAATTGCTTTGATGTCGGCGGGGATTAAACAAGCTTAACCACAACGGAAATTTTAAAAGGTAAAAATAAAATAAAATACTATTATTTTATTTTAAAATTCGTTACAAGGCTTCCGTCTGGTTAGGGTACATCTTGCCTATTTCTGCCGCCAAATGCAGTACTTGCATTGCTGTGTTCCAATAGGTATATAAAAAGTATAGACAGCCAGTATAGTAACAGTAAGGGCATTCTATCATATCAACTTAACATTGCTTATGTATCCTTCTTTGTTAGAAGTCAACTGCCGGTGTAAATAAACTCAATAGCCACTTACCAGCCAGTATACCTATATTGGAAGTTCGTTTGTCACAGTTTTATAAGAATAGTTTTTAGCGCTACGCCTAAATTCTAACATTAATATATTTTTTACATTAAAAAGGGCAGGTGTACTCTATAACACTGCAATTTTAAATTATTATTTTTATTAATATATTATGTCAAAGTTGGAGCCACACACAAGTGTGAGTAACGATCCAGGAGCGAGTCTTATCCGACACTATTCCGATGATATCCCGGACGTCACTCAGAGCGAGATTAGAATGGCTCTCTAGCACCTTAAAAATGGCAAGACCCCAGGTGAGGATGGAATTACAGCGGAGCTTTTGAAAGCGGGTAGAAAACCGGTACTTGAAGTCCTTCAGAAACTATTTAATTCCGTCCTCCATGGTGGCACTACTCCGGAGGCGTGGAACAGAAGTGCGGTGTTCGTGTTCTTCAAGAAAGGCGACAACGCTCTCTTGAAGAACTACAGACCGATTTCTCTTCTGAGCCGCGTCTATATGCTGTTTTCAAGAGTCATTACAAATTACCTCGCTTGCAGACTCTACGACTTCCAGCCTCCCGAACAAGCCAGTTTCCGAAGAGGCATTAGCACCATAGACCACATACATACATACTCCTCGGCAAATTGTACAAAAGACCGAGGAGTACAATTTGCCACTATGTGTGGCATATGTAGACTATGAGAAAGCCTTTGATTCCGGCGAAATTTCTGCGATACCGCAGTCCCTCCAGTGGTGCCAAGTTGACTATCGGTATAACGAAGTGCTGAAGTGTTTGTGCAGTAGGGCTCCGATGGCTATCCGAGTACAGAATCCGAGTACGTAACCTATCCAACTGCAGAGAGGTGTAAGACAAGATGGCGTTATATCCCCGAAACTCTTTACTGCTGCATTGGAAGACGTTTTCAAGCTACTGGACTGGAAAGGATACGGTATTAACATCAATGGCGAGTATATCACTCATCATCAATTTGCCGATGTCCTTATGGCAGAATTGCTGGAAGACCTAAGAACTATGCTCAATGACCTCAATAGTGCGTCCCAACGGATAGGTCTTAAGATGAAAATGGACAAAACAAAGATCATGTTTAATGTCCATGTCACTATGCCGGTAGCTGTTGGGAGCACTAAGCTCGAAGTTGTTGACAAGTATGTTTACCTGGGGCAAATGTCCAACTAGGCAAGTCCAACTTCGACCGAGAGGTCAATCGACGGATTCAACTGGGCTGGGCAGCGTTCGGGAAATTACGGCACATCTTCTCGTCAGGTAAAAATCAAAACTTAAAAACTAGTACAACCAGTGCGTGTTGCCAGTGATGACCTATGGAACTGACACGTGGTCCTACACTGCAGGCCGTATGAGGAAGCTCAAGGTTGCTCAGCGAGATTTGGAGAGAGCTATGCTCGGGGTTTCTCAACGTAATAAACTTAGAAATTAGTATATCCGCACTAGAACCAGAGTAACCATCATAGCCCAACGGATTAGTAAACTGAAGTGGTAATGGGCCGACCATATAGCTCGAAGAACCACCACCGATGGGGAAAACAGGTTCTTGAGTGGCAGCCTCGCACTGGTAGGCGAAGTTTAGGGTGACCCGCCACTAGATGGAGTGACTTCCTGTTAAGATATGCAGGAAGTCGATGGATGCACGTGGCTCAGGACCGTGCTTTGTGGCATTCTTTGGGGGAGGCCTATTTTCAGCAGTGGGCTTGTGAAGGGCTGTAATGATGATGATGATGATACTATTTACGCTCTTTATCTTACTTGCGTTCACTTTTATTCCCCTTTCTTATTAAAATATTTATATTACTTAATCTCTATATATAAAAATCAATTGTTGTCCGTTGGTCTCGCTAAACTCAAAAACGGCTGAACCGATATTGATGAATTTTTTGTGTGTGATTGAATGGCTCCTTAGCTGGCTTAGATTTGCATTTGGAGCCGGTAGGTGGTGCTATTGTCGAGATGCAGAAATCACTCGTGCGAAGCCGGAGTGGATTGCTACTTTGAAATAAAATAGCCATGTCGCATTTCGCAGGCTAGTAATGGTTATCTACAACTTACAATGATATTGATGTTTGAATACTGCGGAATAAGCTTTTTAAGGTTTATTATTTGCGACTGAGGCTCTTGCTTGGTTATTTTATAGGATATACAGACAAACGAGCACACAGTCCACCTAATGGTAAGTGGTTGCTGTGACCCATAGACATCTACATTTATCCTCAGTAAAGGAACAAAATGCAGAGGCACCTGCGAGGACTAAGATGGAATGCCTCTTTTCCAGTAAAATGGGTCTCCGTTTCTCTACACTTACCATACGAAACACAGCTGTGTCAAGCTGCCATTTTACGCTGGTATTCTGTGAGAGCTTGGTCCTTCCCCGGTCGAGCCGACCCATTCGTGCTACAACTATACTACTAATATAGCTACAGCATGGCTCTACCACGTATGGTAAACCCATTCCAAACTATTTGTGCTGCAGCCAAAATATGCTAGCTTCTCCACAAAATATGTGCGACTGTATAATCTTTATTTTACCGTGTAATAATATTCACTACCTCATATCATACCGTGGTTGGTTAAGAGGCGACAGAGGTAAACAAATCAGGAGAATGGCAGCAGCGTCTTTCCTAATAACGACTAAAAACAAAAAACTGCGATTTCTAACTCGCTTGCTAAACGAGACAAATATGGCATATTTCCTCCCTATGAAGCAATCTATGGGAGAGGCCTACGTTCATCAGTGGCCTTTAATAGGCTGAAACGGTAACGGTATAATATCTCAGTTAACCGTCTTAACCAATTAAAAGTTTTAAAATTTAATATGTTCATAAGAAACATATCCGCCAATTCTATTACTGTTTTGAATATACGTCCATAAAATGATAAATAAACGCCATAACTGTGGGATATACATAAAATTCGACGTAAAATATCGCGGTACTATCTTTATTGCTCTAATAGAAGCCTCGCCGACTCAAAAACTTTGCATAGACGTAGGATATTTTGTGTGTATATTTTATTTCTTCGGCCGCGCTCGTATAAATAAATAAGTTTTTACGAGTTGGTTTCTTGGCACGTTGAGGCGATGTTATAATATGTCAGACAAATCAAATACAAGGCGTAAGATAGCAGATTAAAGGCAAATAATAACAAATAGCAGCGTGGTCATGTTTATTCATCCGCGCACATCTTTAATTTTACTTTATGTACACATACCATAAGTATTATGGAACAGTACGGTTTATTTTCAATATAGATTACAAGTAATGCTCTTATTAAAAGTCATTTATGCTTTTAAGTCACCTCATAAGAAAACCATTGGACGTAATGGGACAATGGATTCTAACGCCTACTAATAATAACATAAATTTACCCCATATGGTAACATAAATTTATGTTTATGTTATGTTAATTTTATAGGAGCATGCGGCTCACTTGATGGTAAGTGACTACCGCCGCCCATGAACAACTGTAACACCAGGGAATTGGAGATGCGTTGCCGGCCTTTTAAAAAGGAGTAGGCTCTTTACTTGAAGGTCCCTGAGTCGAATCAGTTCGGAAAAGTCGCTGGTTATAATCGATTCCACAAGGAAGTTATGCGAGGAAGAAAACTTCTTCTAAATCGCACAGTGAAGTAAGAGTAAGGATGGTATCGCGAGTTTTCTCGCGATGTGCTATGGTGAAATTGAGCTGCTGGAATTAGTCGTAATTTTTCGCTAAACAAATTATTTTACAGCAGTGAGCGCGGTGTCTCTAAAATTAAAAGCTACGTTAATTAAATTAAAACATTATTGTATCTCAATAAACTCAGCTAGCCTTATAAAATCATGGAAATCCGACCAGTTGCAATCGTTATAAATTTGTTATTCATCATCATCATCATCATTACAGCTCTTCACAAGTCCACTGCTGAATATAAGCCTTCCCCAACGAATGCCTTAAAGCACGGTCCTGAGCCACCTGCATCCATCGACTTCCTGCATATCTTACCAGGTCGTCACTCCATCTAGTGGGCGGACGTCCTACACTTCGCCTGCCGGGACGAGGCTGCCACTCGAGAACCTTTTTCCCCATCGGTTGACGGTTCTTCGAGCTTGAATTTGTTATTAAGTTAACAACAACATTAACAACAACCAAGGATCAATATTTTGACTGTTCCTCTTTTTATTAAATTTCAATTTAAATAAAATTGATGTGTGTATTTGTAATGTCGAAATAACAGCTTTTTAGTATATGTATATGAAATTATATACGGTAATTATAAGAAAACCAAGACTTTAAAAAAATGTCTGTCTGTCTTTTTGTCTGTGCGTCTGTTTGTTCTGACTAATCTCGGCTGGACCGATTTCGACCGGACTTGCACTGACAGATAGCTGATGTTATAAGAAGTAACTTAGGCTACTTTTATTTTAGAGAAAGAATTAGGGTTCCGCGCAAAAAATTAAAACCCATGAAATCCAATCGTAATAAATTACGCGCGGGCGAAATTTGGGTGGAACATCTAGTATATGTATATAACTGATCTTCCCTTATACGCTAATAACTTATATGAAACACTATTATTTGCTGATGATACCTCCCTGGTGTGTTAAAATTGATAAAGGTAAAGTCATTTGACGATATAAATGATGATGTATCTCAAGCATTACATTGGTTCACCACAAATAATTTTCACCTGAATAGCCTAGCCTACACACCGAAATGCCTTTAATTTTCTCATATAAAGTTGAACAATCCAATACTCCAATTCGTATATTCCACAGATTTCCTTAGCATCACTTTACACATTAGCTACAATGGAGACATTTCTAATTTATTTTTATGTTAATTATTTATTGTTATAGCGGCAACAGAAATAAAAATTCTGTGAAAATGTAAAGTGTCTACCTATTACGGATCATGAGATACAGCCCGCTGACAGACAGATGGACAGACGGCGGAGGCTTAGTAATAGAGTCCCGTTGATTACCCTTTGTGTACGGAACCCCAAAAATGGCTTAAGGAGATACAGCAAGGCTACTTAAGGAGATACAGCAAGGTTAGTTAATTTCAGCTGTTGCCACTGTATAATGATTTCTTTTATTTACGCTAACACTACTTATTGAATAAAACTACGATCACGGAGGGACTGTCCTCGCGTCATCATGGGTGCTGCGAATCATCCGACACGTCGGAGATTAAAAAATTATTCAGTTAAATGTAACGCGATGAAATCTAATGATTTCTTATATTTACGCGAACACTACACATTGAATAAAACTATTTTTTACGGATTTTATCGCGTTTAATTTACTATTTTAATACTAATAAACCCGAAGTTTCGGGTGCTTTACAGCAACCCATGGTCATGGGGGGACATCATTGTCGGAATTAAGATAGTAAATTAAACGCGATAAAATCCGTAAAAATTAGCTTTATTCAATGCGATGAAATCTGTTAAAATAGTTTCGTTCAAAATATTTCCACAGTGTTATATTTGTGAATGTATTCCATAAATTACTGTTTGAAGGATCAGAGATCAAAGTTATTTACAAAAAACTGACTACATCTCAATTTATTTTAAATAATATTATTTATATTACTAGGCACTATTCTCAGACTCATATAAAAAACATTCTTATAAAGAATGGATGTTTGAAATTAAAGAGCAAGATAAGAATGCATGGACGAAAATGTATTCTAACATTTTACTTATGTATGTAAGTATACATCTTTGGGAAAAATTGTTACTCTCCGGAAAAAATAGTCTACTTGAAAGTTTCTTGCCGTGTTTTCTCACAAAGTCACCCCGCACTTTTTTGTTAACTGATGGCGTAGCTTTTGATCCTTAATAAGTGCTTTGTAAAAGCTAATCTTGAATAAAAATATTTTCTTTGAATTTGATTTTGATAATATTTTTGCAAGATTTCAGTCAAGCATATATGGTCCATTGATTTGAATGAAATCTAGCACACATAGGTCATATCCTGTATTATTACTTCAGGATTATCGCGTGTATAAAATATGAAAACGATCCTTCACGGCGTGAGCAAAAGAAAACGAAGGAAAAAAGTTGCAAATTTTTTTTAAGTTTGTAATAATAACTCTATTATCATTTCTAACAAAGTTTCGAAGTAAGAAAGAGTCCCGAAAATTATAGATCGCAAAATAATTTGTTGTTGAAATAAAATGTGGCAAATAAATAAGGATTAACTGAACTAAAAATAATGAAACAATTTCACCATATTAGCTAATAAAATTTAGGCTTTCATTCTGCGATTCACTGTGTCTTAGGATCGAAGTCGCTTTTAACTAAGTAATATTACGAGCTCAAGGTCTCTAACGACTTCATCCCTTTATTTCAACCTTAGGTGTGGAATTTAAAAATAAAAGTAGCCTAAGTTACTCCATATGACATCAGCTATCTGCCAGTCAAAGTCCCGTCAAATCGGTATAGATGTTTTGGCGATTAGCCGGAACGAACAGACAGACAGGCAAAAATTTAAAAAAATGTTTTTATTGTAATTACCGTATATAATTTCATATGCATTTAGTAAAAAGCTTTTATTTTGACATTACAAACAGACACTTCAATTTAAATAGATATGGATTGTTAGATGGATAATAAACGAGCACCCAGTCCACCTGATAGTAAGTGGATGCTGTGGCCCATAGACATCTATCCTCGACTATGAATCTAAATACAGATGCGTTGTCACCCCTGAGGACTAAGATGGATTGCCTCATTTTCAGTAAAAAGGGTCTCCGGTTGTCTATACTTATCATACGACCATTAAGCTGCTATTTTACGCTGGTATTCGTGAGAGCGTGGTCCTACCTCGGTCAAGTCGACCCATTCGTGCCACAACCATAATTTATAGCTGCAGCATGGCTTTACCACGTATAAAAACTTAGTACACGGTTTGTAATAATATTAAGCTTTATAATTATTTCGTTTGAGAATGTTCTATGAAATACCTTGCTTTAACATTGCCGAAATTTGATTATTCCAGACCTAGAGCAACGGTTGTTATCGTCTTGTAAACTTCAATTGGGTAACTTCATCGGTGTTCTATTGAATGTACTATAATACGAAGAGTGACCTCAGTATCGCTTATTTTAATTTAATTAACATCCAGACGCAGTGGGGTATGGGGACGAAATTTTTAGATTATTTTTTATGTTATTTACACGCAAATATCTAGATTATTTTTTGGTATTAGTTTAAAATATTTCGATTCTCTTTATTCGCTCATAAGTACAATAGCATTATATATTATTGAAATATAAAAATAATACGGATCATTTTGTATTCAAAAAAACAAATATACTTATAAAAAATTACATTTATGTGAAACTTAAATGAGGTTAGTACTAAATAACTTTAAATTACTTCTTAGACTTCAAATATCAAATGTCTACGACTTTTACTGCATCTTGTTACTACATCCACGCACTTAACTTGGCATAGAGTTGTGAATAAATAAGAGAATTATACGTAGGAGGACAGGATATATATTATTATAAGTAGGTACATAAATACTGTAACGTACAAATATTTGCTACGGTAGCTAGTTAGCTACCGTAGCAAATATTTGCAGACTTCCCGGAACATTGGCGCTTCACGTCAGCAATGTGTTCTTTTACGCGGGTTTTCGTCATCATTCTTCACAATTTGTGATCAAATCCTAAACGGCCCCCGCCATTACATTAGATTTGATAGACTACAAATGCTCGAGAAAGAACATCGATTCCTGCCAAGGCTATGATACGTGAGGCTATTGAAATTAAAAAACAAAACATTGTAATTTCAATAGGGAGAGAGGCTGGGTACTAACAGCTTGGGATCTTGTAATTATTAAAATTAAAACTAAACCCAAGCATACCACTACAAAACTAATAATTAAAAAAGCTGTAGGTAGTCCGGGTTGACTCTGACATCGGGACATCAATCACCACAGTCCCCCGTGACCACGGGTGTTGGAAGGCATCCGAAACGTCGATAATTAAAAATAAGTGTAATAAAACGCGTGAGAATCCGTAAAAGTAGTTTTATTTAATGTATAATGTTCACTTAAATATAAGAAATCATTACCTTACCCGTTTTATTCCCCTTAAAGTCGTCTTACTTCGCGGTCAGCCACTGCAGAGTAGGTGTACTTCACCTGAGAACACGTATCGTATTGTCGTCGGTGGTGTGTCTTTTCTAGTGTAGTGGTATGGGAAGTAGTAGTGCTGGGATTAGTAGTGACCAGGATAGTGCACATAATTGAGGGAGGGCGGCAGGTGCTCTTCAAACTAGGTAAGATACATCATTTTATTTCATTGAGCGGATGTACGCAAAATAATTCCTACCAACTTTAAGACCATGAAATATTAATCAGTATACTATCATAAGAGTGTATTAAAGTATTATTTATAATTTATTGAGTAGTAACTCAACGGAATAAGAATATCTTAACATTTAGACTGCTTAAACTTTAAGTTTACAGTCATATATAATCAAAAACATAATAACCAACTTTTTGTCTGCGTGGATGTCGGGAAACGACATAATTTATAAAACCACGCCCGATATGTTATCCCAAATCCTAGTTAAAAAAATTCTTAGACAGCATAATTAGGTAATTACACTCCAAATTTATCATACAGGAATTTATGTCACTCTCTGGCCCATAAATTACTCCTTTGCAAAAAATCATGTTGATCCCTTTCTCAGTTGCTGTGTGAAAAAAAGGACAAACAAAGAAACAAACACACTTTCTCGCATTTAAAATAGTATTAGAGATATACAAGATCTGTCTTTCAAAAAGTTTGATTTTATTTACAAAACAACCACTGTTTGTTATAATAGAAAGAAATATACGGATGACAATAACCCTTAAACGGAGGTGATCGCTACCAAGCTACCCCAAAAATGCTTATGTTCATATTTAAGTGTATAGGAGTTTTATTTCTGAATCATTGGTAAAGAATAAATAAGTCATCATCATCATCATCATCATTACAGCCTTTCATAAGTCCACTGCTGAATATAGGCCTCCCCCAAGGAATGCCACAAAGCACGGTCCTTAGCCACCTGCATCCATTGACTTCCTGCATGTCTTACCAGGTCGTCACTCCATCGTGTGGGGGGTCGCCCTACACTTCGCCTACCGGTACGAGGCTGCTACTCGAGAACCTTTCTTTCCCATCGGTTGTCGGTTCTTCGAGCTATATGGCCGGCCCACTGCCACGTCAGCTTACTAATCCGTTGGGCTATGTCTATGTATAAACATGTCATTTAGTATTTATTATTTATAATTTATATCAAATAAAAGTATTCTGTTCTGATTTATTCGTCAATTTAAAATGTATAATAAAATTAACAAAAACAAATTTTACATAACAATTGTATGATTTAGTTTTGAAAGAGTTGAGATTTAGGTTTCAATTACAGGAGCACAGAATAAATTGTTCAATAAACGGAGACGGTACAATTGGCAAACAAAATCCCCACTACTTATTTTTCAAGATCCGCGGAGAATAAATCAAAAACCGCTCTCTGCCAACATTCGTTAAGTTCGAGGCTCATTTCTCGAAAACCAATATAGCATTGCAATATCAATAATCAATTGGTGCATTCTTGGCCCGGGTTCAAGTCTATTACGCTGGCGATGTAAGCGGTGCACAGTCAAATGTATTACGGATCCTTTTGTAGGGCAGTCTTGCATCTGGTTGGGTTGGATTTATTCTGTTCTTACTGGCGAGCGGATATGTAGATGTTCCGGTTCTGTACATTGTTATGCATGTTAAAATGCCATAACGTTTTGCATTGTTGCCGGATGGTAGTCTCTGCCAACTACGTCACCACGGATGGAGATGTTTTCCCTGCTTCCGTATATTATGTCTTTTAAAATCAAACAATTGCTAAAAGCTCAACATACAGTAAAATATAAGAAACATTTGTAGTTACGTGGCACTGTAACACTGATATTGCTCACTTTCTTCTTTATTCTCCATCTTGATTTAAGAAGTAAAGCGATGTGTTTTAAATAAAGAACTCCAGTTTTACTGGATAAAATTGTTTTTACCGTATTTTACTTAACATTTTAAATTAGACACATTGACATAAAATGTTTCTAATTTATGATTTTCAGGAATGTAAAATACATTAAACAACATATTTACGAATACGAATACGTATTTACGTAACGAACAAGGCTCTGATGTATAATGGTGACATATCGAAATAAATTAATCGAAAATGCCTGTCCGAAGTCTACACAGGCGATAGGAATCAGCATCACCAGTGCAATGGTATTGGTGAACCGTTTAGCATGTGACCTATGAAATGAAATCACTTTTAACACAACTAATTATGTTCTCCTATTAATCAATCTAAATAATCTTATAGCAAACAGTAGTTGAATGGCAAATTCAGATCCGCGACTATGCGAGTTTGCAGTCCATCTTCTTAAGCATTAAGCTACTTTCGCTATAAAAATTAATTAATATAATTTTGTATCTTTTACCTAAGATGAATCTCTCCTTACAACAGGAGAGTACATATCGAGGAGTGCTTGGCTTGAAATAAAAAAAGAAATCGAAAATTTCGTCTATCATACGTTTTCTTTTTTACTCTCATACCGTTTAAAAATGAGGTTTCCGTGATCGGTGAAAAAATAGCAAAAGAACCTTCGCTAACGTGTGTATAACTTATCATGAGTCATTGTGACTCCACACGAGGGTCTTAAATGGCATGACAATATTGTATGGTAATTTCTGTACATAAGAGACCCGTTCTTGTGAATAACAGAGCAATTATAAAAATTAACTGCGGTACACAATTGAATGTGAAATGAATTACATTAATTGAAATGGAATTAACCTATTCCCTAATCGTGTTCCACACGCAAAATTTATGACTAAAGTGACCCGTTCGATAAAATAAACAACTTGAATCATGATATTTAATACGATTGCGAAACTAACATAATATTCTTCGTCGTGATAATTTGAAATCGCAGTTAATATTACCCTTAAGGGTAGGTTAATAATGCATCAACTTTTCGTATTCAAATAACGAATAATTCTTATTGATAATGTCCTCAAGACCGAATTTCGGTCACGGCGGTCACACTTAACGGAGACTAGCCATCTACGTAGGACAGGATTATTGTGCCCGAGTGTATGCGCAAGCACAGGTGCACTCTCCATTCGCAGATTCCATCTCCAAGCGCAGGACCAACAACTTTACATACTTCCTATTATAAATATATTCTCGATTCCGGGCCGCTAGTAAGAATTTCTATGAGAAAAACTCAGTAACTGATTTTTTTTGGGATTCCAACCCGGCACGTCATTGTAAGTAATTGCGTTTACGACTACTATACCCACAAGGCAGTCAGTTGTTATTTTTAACAATAATAATTGCGGTGAAATTCTTTAAAGTAGTGTTGTTTAATTTTTTTTTAAATAGAATGTAAATATTAAATAAGAAATATTTTTATTGAAATTTATAATTATTTTAAATTAAAAAATTACCCTAATCAGACAACGATGAAATTTGATTTCATATGGTTCTAGAGGTATACCAAAAATTTAACAATATATAAAGTGCCACTGTTACAAAGATTCTTTGTTTCTATGAACACCAATTCATAAACTGTTTCAAAGTTACTCATAAAAGTATTACGTTTCATAAATATTACGAAATCAGTCTAAAAATGGTCGCTAAAGCTAAAACATTTACGAATTATTAATAACCGCTGATATTCTTTTGAAATACGATCCTTAACTACGCCGAAAGTCCCTCGTGGCATTCTCTAATTAATTAGAACCGAATGAAACGGCCATTTACCTTATTATTTACATTTAGCGTCGTTTCGCTTTTACCGAAATTAAATGACATTTTTCAAAGTTTTTTTTAATCAAATGAAATAAAAAGAGCGGACAAATGTTTTATTTTAGTTTCTCGGGGCCATTTTGAAATAGACAGTAAAAAGTGATACCGTAGACTGAGACTGTATATTATATATCCTTAAAATATTTTTAAATAACCCGTTATCTCTCTATTTAATGAATAAGGTTGGCTTGTAGGAAAGTTTTCGTTATAAACTAAATATCACGAAATGATTTCTACAGTTTTTATTAAAGCTATTTGTTCTTGAAATAATTAAAATATTAACTATAATATTTTTAATTTAGAATTTTCAAAATGAATGACTAATTGTGTGGTAACATTGTGTTCAAGGAATAAGCGCTTGTTGTAACTCACAATAATGGAACAACCCGGGTTTGATTTTCACCACCACCAAAGAAATGTATGAAAATACAATTTGAAGTGCTGATTTACCGTACTCAGTGAATTCGTTCCTTTATGCCGCCTCTACACGTTGGCCAACACGCTGGCGAATGTGTTGGCCAACAACGATGGCCATCGTGTGGAGCGGGTGTTTAAGCTACGTTGGTACGTATTGGGACGATGGCCCACAAGTTGGCGCGAGATCCGTCTGGTGTCGGTTTTTTACAAAAGATCAAAGGGTTGTGGCAGAGTATTGGCCGCCGCGTCCACACGTTGGGCGCACGTTTAGTTTGCTACGAGCTCTCAGAGTGATCGCACGCACGCACGTTTAAATTTTATATGCACGCATCGTAACTAGTGTCTACATAACGGCAGTAACAATGACCAATGAATAAAATTTTCGCTTTATAGAGCCCTACCAAGCTGAAAATTGTTTGTAAAACACAAGTCTTTTTTAAAAAAAAATGTTATTATACACAGGATTTTCTCCTGTATCGTGGAGGCAGTTTAGAAACATAAATTGCATAAGGACAAACATTCAGACCCGGAGAAATTATGTGCAGGCTATACAAATACGTGTTCCGTGCGGGATTTGAACCCGCGGCCCCCAGGGCAGCAACTCATTGCTAAGCCACTACGCCATGGAGCCGTCAAGAAATAAAATTTCTTTTTTCCATTTCTTTTTGATCACCCTTATCTTATACACATTCACGTTGTAGTGATTGATGTATTCATTTATTTATTGATGTATTAATGCTATATTATAGGTAGCATACTAAAATCAAATTAAAAAGTAGGATACTAAAATCATGTTTTTACTGTCTTTATTATTCCCTATTAGTTTCTTTATTTCGTTAATAATACTTTAATTTTTAGCTATGGAAGAGCGAAGCCACCTGTTACAGGCATTATTTTGCTTACTAGGTGACCTCGATCACTGATCGTATAATGTAACTTTAATGTTTGACAAAATAAATTATTTATTATTATTATTATTTAGTTTTATTCTATAATAATATAATAAGAATAACCCTTTTTAAAAAGGCTTTGTTTAATAAAATTTTACAACAGTTTTATAGACAGGCTTCGAATATTTTCCAGGCCTTAGTTGTAAAAGTGTTAATTATACCTATGCCTAGGTGTGTTAATGTTTATATACTTTACTTATCTGTATAACGTTAGTGTATAATAAAGAAATATTAAAAATTTATATTAAAAATATTAAATATTAAAAATAGTGAAAATTAAATAAAAAAATAGTGGTATGCTGTGAATAAATAAACCGCAGCAGCCGTTAGCGCTTCAATAATCATTTTAATAAATTCATCCGCACCATAGATAAGAGTGGTCCGCACATTGGCCTGAACCGAAGCAAACTGAACGACCTTCCAACGTGTGGACGCGATCACAATTTCTTGGCCAATATCTCTGCCAACACATTCGCCACTGTGTTGGCCAACGTGTAGAGGCGGCATTAGACAAAAAAACCTGTATGTCTAATCCTAATCTAAATGTAATTTCTCCAGAATTGCTGAACCAATTTTAACAATTGTTCTTTTATTAAATAGCCCATATTTCCATGGTGGTCTCATATAATTAGGGTTCCGTAGCCAAATGGCAAAAAACGAAACCATTATGGATTCGTCGTGTCTGTCCGTCTGTCTGTCCGTTTGTACGTTACAGCTACTTTTTTCCGAAACTACAAGAACTATGCTGTTGTAACTTGGTAAATAGATGTATTCTGTGAACCGCATTAAGATTCTCAAACAAAAATAGGAAAAAAAAACAATAAATTTCGGGGGTTCCCCATACTTAGAACTGAAACTCAAAAACTTTTTTCCATCAAACCCATACATGTGGGATATCTGTGGATAGGTCTTTAAAATGATATTAAAGTTTCTTATATAATTTTTTTCTAAACTGAATAGTTTGCGCGAGAGACACTTCCAAAGTGCTAATATGTGTGCCCCCCCCCCCCCCCCTGTAACTTCTAAAATAAGAGAATGATAAAACTACAAAAATATATGATGTACATTACCATGTGAACTTCCACCGATAATTGGTTTGAACGAGATCTAGTTAGTAGTTGTTTTTTAACGTTATAAATCGTAAATTATGTTACTTGCTGCTACGGAACCCTTCATGGGCGAGACGGACTCGCACTTGGTCGCTCATTTTTAATAATAAATTACCTCTAAGAGTGGAAAATAGCATTATGTTTTAACTTTATTGTGTAGATAACATTATAGTTGTTACCTAGAACTTGTAACTTTCTTTAGTCCACTCAAAAGGAAAACTAATCAAATAATTAAAATTTCAGAAAGAAGCAAAATTGTCTTAAAACAATATAATTGATTTAACACATAATAACATACGAAGTCGGGGCTTTGTCTTAGCACCCGATTTCAAAAGCTCTTATGTCCACATAAGAGCTTTTGAAATCGGGTGCTAAGACTAAACACTTTTATTTTAGGATTTAAACCATAACTTCCAAGTTATGGTTTAAATCCTAAAATAAAAGTGTTTTTAAATTTTAATTCACTGAGAACACTCAGTATAATAATTTAATTCAAAATATCATGTCATTTCTTAGTACTTAATGTTCCTCAAACATGCAAGTTTCCTCACGATATTTTCCTAGAATTTGTTTTTGAAATCTATTAAATTTGTTTCCTAGTAATTTAATAGATTCTCTCAAACCATAACCATAAAAATAAATCTTATAATTAAAGAGTATCCAAGTTTTACTTCACCGAAAACGCTCAAGATAATAATTTAGTTAAAAAAATAATGTTATAATAATTCACAAATTAAAATTCTAGTCAAATCTCAGTAAGTAATGTTCCTCAGACATGTAGGTTTCCTTAAGTCGTTTTCCTTTACCGCTGAGTACGTAGTAGTTTAATATACACTATACAGTTTATTTCCATTTTTCAAATCATCACCGTAATGCTTTCACGTTAATAAATCTTAGAATAAAAGTGTTTCCAGGTTTTAATTCACCGTGAAATATCATGATATTAATTCAATTCAAAATATCATGTTATAATTCACTTGTAATTGAAGTCATATCTCAATGTTCAGCATTTCCCTTCTCCATGTTATATATAGCGAGCAGCTTATGCAATATCGCTACATGACATCTACTGGAACGCTTTATAGACGGTGGTAAAAGTCAATTCTGCGATATATATTCTGTTTCGGAATCCGGAAGTCGGTGGAAGCGTTTTTCACGCGGAAGGTGATAATTGGCCCATTTGTCCGGAACACGCCCGGGCATAATTCGGCGGGGTCACGCTTTTACGGTTAATTCTTAACATTATAATGAGGCACATTTTCAACCGCCTTCTATAACAAACGTGTTAATTAAAGGTAGGGATATGAAGCCAAAATAATTGCGTGCGAATTTTAAAGATCTATGTTTTATACAATAATTTGTTAGTAAATTTTTATTTTTAAACAATTAAAAAAAATAGAAATCCATCATATTCTTTTACAGCATAAGGGTGACAAACGAGCATACACCTCACCTAATGGTAAGTGTATACTGTGACCCATAGACATCTACATTTATCCTCGATTACGGATCAATATGCAGACGTGTTGTCACTCCTGAGAACTAAGATAAAATTTCCCGTATCCGGTTCTCTACACTTACCATACAAAACACAGCACCGTTAAGCTGCTATTTTTCTGCTGCGAATCAAAATGTAGATGTGTTGTCACCCGTGAGGATTAAGATGGAATGCCTCGTTTACCAGTAAAATGGAATTGCTATGCTATTTTACACGTATTATTTTTTTATACGTGGTAGAGCCATGCTGCAGGTATATTAGCAGCTTAATACTGCTGTGTTTTGTATGGTGAGTGTAGAGAACTGGAGACCCTTTTACTGGAAAAGAGGCATTCCATCTTGGTCCTCACGGGTGACAACGCACCTGCTTATTGATTCGCAAAGGTGGATAGATGTAGATGTCTATGTGTCACAGCAACCACTTACCATCAGGTGGACTGTGTGTTCGTTTGTCACCCTATCCTTCTTATAAAAAAACGATGGTATTCTGTGGGAGCGTGGTCCTGCTCAGGTCGAGCCGACCCATTCGTGCTATAATAATAATATAGCTGCAGCATGGCTCTACCACGTACAAATATTTTGTTATTAATGTTTTATATCATTCATTCATGACTATCAAAATTCCACTGTTGAACATAGGCCTCCTCCATAGCTGTAATGTTTGCTAGGCGGATATGTAACTGCAATTTTTATTACTTTGAGTTGTTATCGGGAAGATGCCGCAGCGCATCTCCTGTTCTATTCCCCCCTGTCGCCTCTTACGACACCCATAGGATAAAATAGGGCGGTGGATTCTCTTACAACCAATACACCGCGAACGTGTTTTATATGCATATTAAATTGCATATAAAACGATAGCGTTATACTGCATATAAATATAAATTCGAAAATATTATACCTATAAATAATAATAATGATAATAATTCTTTATGACATTTTAATAGTTTACATACTTTTCACAAATATATACAATACATCAAGAGGACTAATTTGAAATGGGTAGAATCCTGAGTCTCCTAGCTAGGTTACATAGTAACCTATATTTAGGAGATACAGACCTAACCCACCTTTTGATTAGGAATACATAGTTGTATTGTTTAAATTAATTTAAATTTTTGCAAGAAAATAAAATTTTAAAAAGTACATAATAAGCTGATCTCTCTCTCTTTCTCTCTTTCTCTCTCTCTGTGTGTGTTTATGTGTTTGTGTGTGTGTGTGTGTGTGTGTGTGTGTGTGTGTGTGTGTGTGTGTTTTTATAAAATAAATATGTAACAATGCGACGTAATATTTTTTTTATAACAATTTTAACAAGTATTGCTCCGTATCATCATATGACTTATTTAGCAGGAAAGAGCGGACAACAGTTTTACAATTAAATTGTGACATTTCATAAATCTCTATTTAAGAATAAAAATACTACAAAAAGGTGATTATACTAATTTATTAACTTTTATAAGCACCAAGTGGTCGATCGATCTTTTTAGATGAGTTCAAAAAGTCTGTATTTTTTTTTATAGCATAAGGGTGACAAACGAGCACACAGTCCACCTGATGATAAGTGGTTGCTGCGGCCCATAGACATCTACATCTATCCTCGTTTGCGAATCAAAATGCAGATGCGTTGTCACCCGTGAGGACTAAGATGGAATGCCTCATTTCCAGTAAAAAGGGCCTCCGGCCACCTGCACTCACCAAAATACATATATATGTATGGTACAAAATAGATTCGCAAAGTATAAACCGCATTAATAATTCTTTTTATTGAATGGGTAATACGTTTTATTCCATAGGAATAAAAATCAACCCCTTAGGTTACGAAAATATGGATCTAAATAAAGATCACCTACATTTAAAAATAAATTGGATCCTGAGTTTAGGAACTCTATTAATGAAAAAAATAAAATAAAAAACAAACTAAATATGTTTCTAGTGAGCGCTTTGGATAGCAAAGATCTCATAGTTATAGGAATAGGTTTAAGTACTTTGTTTTTTTAGGTATAGTGAACTCAAGCACAGCAACTAAATCTCAGTGGTTTGCCCTGTGTTTTATTAGTATTACTAATTGTAGAATTTTATGGGTAAAACAAGTGGATAAAACTTTTAATGTGAAGAAATTCTAGTCGCACCTTGAGTATGTGTGTAATGCTTGGTCCAGTCAAGGGAACCAAAAAATGTAATTTTCAATAAAAAGTACAAGCCGACAATAAATAACTAAAAAGTTTCCACATAAATACTTCTAAAGGGACTTTAATTATACACTATGTCTTAGCTCCGACCTCTGAAGCTATTATGTGAAAATTGTTTCATTCAAAGTTTTACTTTTCCGACTAAGATTCTATCGTATTTCTGTTTTAAAACAGCAGTGAATGTTTTTAGGGTTCCGTAGCCAAATGGCAAAAAACGGAACCCTTATGGATTCGTCATGTCTGTCTGTCTGTCTGTCCGTCCGTATGTCACAGCCTATTTTTTCCGAAACTATAAGAACTATGCTGTTGAAACTTGTTAAGTAGATGTATACCGAGAATCGCATTAATATTTTCACACAAAAATGGAAATAAGTTTTTGGGGGTTCCCCATACTTAGAACTGAAACACAATTTTTTTTATCAAACCCATACGTGTGGGGTATCTATGGATAGGTCTTTAAAAATGATAATGAGGTTTTTTCATCATTTTTTTCTAAACTTAATAGCTTACGCGAGAGACACTTCCAAAGTGGTAAAATGTGTGTCCCCCTGTACTATACTAATTTTCGGTGGAAGTTTACCATGTAAACTTCCACCGAAAATTAGTTTGGACGAGATCTAGTAACTAGTTTTTTTTAATACGTCATAAATCGTAAATTATGTTACTTGCTGCTATGGAACCCCTCATGGGTGAGTCAGACTCGCACTTGGCCGCTTTTTTATCTCTAACGTATGTCTGTTTTAAAGCAGCAGTAAATATTACTTTTTATAGGATTCTATAGGATAAGTGTGACAAACAATCACACAGTCCACCTGATGGTAAATAGATTTGACATTGACAACTACATCTATCCTCGACTATAAATCAAGATGTAAATGCGTTATCACCTGTGAAGACTAAGATGGAATGCCTCGTTTCCAGTAAAAGGGGTCTCCGGTTCTCTACAGTCACCATACAAAACACAGCAGCGTTAAGCTGCTATTTTACGCTGGTATTCTGTGATCTAAACGTAATCGAAACGTAATGGGACACGTTTCGATTTGAAAGCTAAGAATTAAAGTAAAATAACAGCCTTCGTAAGTTCCATGGTTGGGCACAGGTTTTTCCAAAAAGAGTTTTACGGAGCCTTCGTATGATCTTGGTGATATTTTTTTCTTACACATGCAGTTTCAAAAACATTTAAAAAAATTAAAACTGCATGAAACTGCAACATTTTCAAACGTGGTAGAGCTATGCTGCAGCTATATCACTGATATAGTTGTAGCTTGAATGGGTCGGCTCAACCGGGGAAGGACCACGCTCACACAGAATACCAGCGTAAATTAGCAGCTCAATGCTGTTGTGTTTCATATGGTGAGTGTAGAGAACCGGAGACCCTTTTTACTGGAAACAAGGCATTCCATCTTAGTCCTCACGGGTGACATCGCATTTGCATTTTGATTCTTAATTGAGGATAGGTGTAGATATCTATGGGCCACAGCAAACAGTTACCATCATGTGGACTGTGTGCTCGTTTGTCATCCTTCTTCTATATAAAAAAAATGTTATTTATAAGTATTATCTTATAACAACCTATTACAAATTGGTATATTAGAACATTATTTTAGAACATCTTGTTCAGTCTTGGAAGATGGTAAGGATTTTTTAAATATCGAAAATACGTCCTCATAGAGATAAGGTTCACGATATTCGATGGCTCTTTTAAAAGGTATTACAACACTTGAGCGTAAATTATTCCCCCCAACGCCATCTACCGACTTTTGTCCGCTACAGGGTCGGAGTCTTTTGTCGATGCTACACAATAAAATTTTATCCCGGAAACCTATTCGCAGTTACCTTTTATTATAATGTTTCAGATGCTATCCGGGATACTTTTCAGAGAGGCTATTGTTACGCCTCATAATGGGGTCCAACATTTTTATTCCGCTTCGAATTTTTCTACAGCTTGAGTAATAGTCCTGTGAGCTTTTTCCTTTCGACTATAATATATTATAATACTTAAGGAAATAAAAAATGAAACAAGGCTTAAGTAGCTTACGAATATTTTCTAGTATTGTTTCATGGATTTAAACAAATTTAACCAATTTAATGACTCTTAATTTTGTCCAATGTTTCGAATGTTTTCTAGTACTCATGGTGACCAAGCCTATGTATTTAAAATCAGTTTCATTTAATGTATGTTTTGAGTGAATATGAGAAATAAGTACTCTTTTAACTTAAAAAAAGACAAAGAGAACTTAAGCGGAGAGACTGTTATTTCCTATACATGGCCTCACCAACTTGAAAAAGTGACGATTTAGTCAGACGTGCAGAAAAACAATAGAAGCAGGTGACTTTGGATCGTGTACTGTGAGTATTTGGAGAGACGTAAATGATAGTACACATATTACGATAAGTTGTGTGTGTAGGCTGGCAAGTATATTATGTATAGATTGCACGTGGTAGTGCCATGCTACCTCATAAAATAGTAGCTTAATGCTGCTGTGTTTCGTATGGTGAGTGTAGAGAACCGGAGTATCTTTTGACTAAAAAGGAGGCATTCAATCTTAGTACTTATAGGTGACAACTCATCTGCATTATAATTCTTAATCGAGAATAGATGTAGATGTCTATCGGCCACAATATCCACTTACCATTACATGAGTTATGTGCTCATTTGTTACACATTCTATAAAAGAAAACACGAGATAGTTATATTAAAAAAAATGACAGAACTGCCGAAACTTTAAAATATTCACTTTAAACAAATCACTCATACTTCAGAATTCACTTAAATCGTGCATACTTCTTACTAAATTTAATATAACAAGTATCATAAGCCAGTATTTGCTCTTATATATTGCTCTAAAGGGTGTTGACTTATACGAATGGAAAATTCCACGCGAACAAAATCGCGTGTAGAGCTAACAAATAAGTAAAATAATAGTATTTAAGTAACTTTACAGCTTTTCTAGAAACACTTTATCCTGTAAAAACTTGGTAACAGAAATATATACAAATTTTATTTAATTTTAAAATAAATCTATTTTCCAGTAAGCTATAATTTATATGATGCAGGTAAGTGTGTTGTTATTTTTGTTTTACGTTAAAGTTTTACTACGAGGGTTGAGTGCTGGACGTATCAATCAATTACAAAGGCTGACGCCTCAAGCGATATACGCTGCAGATAGGGCGCGCCACACCATGCCTACTGGGTGTGGTACAAAACTTAAGAAATATAAGGCTATATTATTATTTACCTCTATTCCAAGTAGCAGCTTTGGACTCAATGGAAAGGCGTGCTGTACCAGTGATCTGAATATAGCTGAAGCTAATCTTACCATTTTCGAGCACAAGCGCAAAGTAGCTTTCTGTGTTCTACAATATTCATTTCAAAGAGTGTACGCAGGATTTGAATGACTTAATTCTTTCACGGATTACACCATCCTTGAAGAGTTTATTGACTTTTGTGATCAGTACATAATATGGTTTACATTTTACTTGGTGATTTGTTAGTATTGTGGCGGCGCTGGCATTGTACCACAAGTGACAGGCACCAAAGTCTAAATCACGCTATCAAAGTTCCGAAGTACTGCGGTATTTATAGTATAGTTCCAAAGTATCACACGGGGCTTTGTCTGGTCCCCGGGCTGATCATTTTGTAAAACTATGGAAAACATAAGCAGCAGGCTTTGTATCCAATGGAAAATCGTGCTAAAAGGTTTATTAATGACACTTGTATGGTAAGAATCGATCTTACCAGTCACCATTACAGGCGCAAAATAGTCAAGCTTTACAGCAAGTTTTACAGACTTATTTCGGAGAATGTACGCAGGAATTACATTACTTAATTCCTTCTTCCGCTTTCTCGAACAATCAGGCGCTCAGTGGATCTTCACGCCATTTGATTCAAACGGTATGCTTTGTCGTTTCTAACATGTATAGAAAAGGAGTGGAATAATTTTCCGTCATCTATCTTTCCGTCGGACTGTATGTTATACAAGTTAGAGCGTTAGTACCTTGGGGACTAAGCGCCACTTTACTGATTGCTATTTTTAAGTGCTGCTTTACCACGTGCTTAGCGGCAAAAGCGCATGCATTTACTGATTTCACTGTTATTTTTCATTTATTTAATACTAGCTGTCCCTCTGACTTCAGTGCTCTGTACTATATCTGAATTTACTACGATTTCATGGGTTTTAATCATTTTCGCGAAACCGTAATTCGTTTTCTAAAATAAAATTATCGTAAGTTACTCCTCACAACATCAGCTATCTACCAGTGAAAGTCCCGTCAAAATCGGTCCAGCCGTTTCGGAGATTAGCCGGAACAAACAGACTGACAGATAAACAAAATTTTAAAAATTGTGTTTTTGTTATTAGTACTATATATACTTTCACATGCATTTAGTAAAATGCTGTTTTTTAATATTACAAACAGACACTTCAACTTTATTTATTTGTATAGATTAAAATTGGCCAGTGAGTGTGTACTCATTTTGGGCAAATGATAAACCATGGCGATGTTGTGAGGAGAAACTGGTCGGTTCAAAGGGATAAGCTGTCTGATTTGGAATTGTAATCTGTTAGCTATAAAAATGAAGTAAACATATATTTTACGGTGCTGTTACAGTGCTTAGCCACTATACTACCCAGCCATTGATAGTCATCATTATCATGACAGCCCATGATAATTCCACTGTTGTACATTGATCTTCCTCAAGGAATGCTAGAGAGAATCGATATATAAAGGAAGATGTAAAGTTAGCAGACGGTGCCTGTTTCATTTATATCGTATGTAAAACATTAAACATTTGAAGTACATGTACGTTGGAGATGTTACGATGGTACGTAGAGTTACGCTGCAGGTATCTAATGGCAGTAGCACAAATGGGTCAGTTCAACCGGGAAAGGACCACGATCTCGGAGGGAACAAGCGTAAAATGGCAGCATGATGTGTTTCGTATGATGAGTGTTCTAAAATGGCAGCATGATGTGCTTCATATGATGAGTGTTCTTTACACTCATCATATAAAACACATCATGCTGCCATTTTACCATGCCATTTTACAAATCCAGTTCTTTACTGGATATACTTTTACTGGTAATAAGGCATTCGATCTTAGTTCTCATCTATGACGCATTTGCGTTTAGATTTTTGAGAGATGATTGATACAGATGTTTTTATCTTTATCATCCTCTTGATTTCAAGAGGATCCATAGGTCGCTGGTTCATATCCGGCTTGTAGGACCAGATATCGGGGGTGTGTCTGGTTGTTTGTTAAGTAGTTGAATTGATAACGTCCGAAATAGTAAAAAATCACTTTATTTGAAACCGTTACAATTTTTTTTATAAATTGTTATGAATGCACCCGCCACTGTTGCGTAACGTAAATGCACTAAACAAATTGGCGACGTAGCGTCAATTACTGACAAAGATTCGGTTCATTGAACAATGTTCTTGTTTGTTACCCTTACTTATCTAACAATAGTACTGATGTAATATATAATATAAATATAAAAATAATATAATACTGATAATATCAATCCGCCAAAGCATTGAGATTGAGATTAACCCAATTCCTCTATTGAATAGGAAAGGCCCATATCATCGAGCTATCGAGCAATGTGCTATTTCGAGCTGATGAAGGTGAGAAAGAAGAAAATTAAAAAAGAACTTGTAGCCACCATCACGTATGATGTTTTCATTTATAAACATCATTTTTTCAAACTTTAAACTTTTTTATAAGTAACCCCGCGTACTATACTTAGGAAGTTGAACTATGTAGGTTACTACCACCAGTAATCTACACAGTTACACCCACACAAGATGGCGTAAGTGGCTTATACTCCAACAGTCCCTGGCTTTTTGTGGCTTGACTGGGGTTAATAAACTCACACAGAAACAAGTTAGTGAATATTTTTCTACCGACTTGAAAGAAGGAAGAGGTTCTCAGTTCGACTGTTTTTTTAAGTGTGTTAAATCGGATTTTTTTCCAGGTGAACCGATTTTGATGATTATACATTTATTTGAAAGCTAGTGCTTCTTTTGTGGTTTCATATAAATTTTATTAAGATCTGATCAGTAGTTTTGAGTTATCATTAATAATGCGTATTTAATTGAATTCGACTACATTACTACTGATTTTCTCATTTTATTTATATTAAAGTCAATTGTACAAAATTATTAATTTTACTACTTGTGTGTTTTCAGTTATTGTTAGTTTTATTCTAAGATAAGTGAGTTTCATCACTTGTTTAAGACTCTGTATGATTAAGCTAAGACTGTGGCAGAATAACAGGGGGTATGGACTTACTTTCTTTTGGAGTTCTAGAAGTTTTTTTCTGTTTACGTAACGCTATTTTAATTTTGAACATTTTTTGTGGCAAATTAATACTTTTTACTTTACTTGCCGTTACCATTACAACCTATTAAATGCCTGTACCTATTAACCGCTGAACATAGGCCTCCCTTATATAATATTACCTCTTACATAAGGCGAATATTCGCCATGGTTGACACGCTTGGCAAGCAGGTTCACTACCGCATTTTTAGCCGTTATTACGCTGTTGCCCATCTCCTGATTTATTTCCCTCTGTCGCCTCTTACAACACCCACGGTATAATATATTGTATCTCGGCAAAATATATTTTATTCAAGATCAAGCCAAAACACTATTTCTTGTTTCATCATTATCATTTCACAGTGGTAGAGCCAGGCGGCAGCTTTTGCTGTCGCATGGATGGGCCGGCTCGAACCGGGGTGGTACCACGACCTCACAGAATACCAGCGTGAAGTAGAGGTTTACCTCTGCGTTTCGCTTGGTGAGTGCAGGTGGCCGGAGGCCCTTTTTACTGGAAAGGAGGCATTCCATCCTAGTCCTCACGGGTGAAAACGCATCTCCATTTTGATCTGTAACAGAGGATAGATGTAGATGTCTATGGGCCGCAGCAATCACTTACCATCAGGTAGACTGTGTGCTCGTTTTTCACCCATATCCTATAAAAAAAAATCATTACAGCACATCACAAGTCGACGACTGAACATGGGCTATCCCTGAGAAATATCACGTAGTATTTTTTATTTTTTGTTTGGAAGCATATATTTTTTTATATTTATTCAGTCAAGTCGTGACTAAGATCTCACTTGGATATTCCTACACCGTCACTACACGGTACACGGTGGTTACTTTACTGTATCGTGCATTTCGCTTTTCACTTGTACCACGTTAAGATCTATTGCTCACAGCCCTAATCAATACCTATCCGCCTGTTATTTGCAGACATGACGTTTTTATTAAATAAACGCCAGTGCAAAATGAACCCATCTAGAATCGATCAGCCATTGTAAGCTTTTAGAAGAAATTTGAATGAAAATCCTTTTCTATAACATCACACATATGTGTATTTATCTCTTCTGTAAAGGATGCAATCATCTATACATATTCCGTCTATAATATCGAAATGACTCGTTTATAATAAGTTCAGGACATATTTACATGACACTAAGATATGTATATTGACAGCTTCATTTGGTCAGACATACACAGTGGCTTAGCAAAGAGTTGCAGCGCTGAGGATCGCGAGTTCGTATCTCGCACGGTACTAGTATCTTAGATGTTTGTCCTTGTGAAATTTAAGCATGTAAACTGGCCACACGATACGAGAAAATTTCCTAGTGAAGAGGTAACGTTCAAATAAAAGAAGTGAAAAATATAGAATACCATTTTTAAAATATCTACCTGTCTATTTGTCTGATGAAACTTCACGAACTTTTTCATTCTTTTTTGAAGTGAAAACTTCTTTAGCGGCGTTGTGCACTTTTTTTGTAATGGGTAAAAAATGTTAAACTCGCGTCAGGTCACGTGTCCTGATCGAAAATTCGTAAGACGGACGGAGAGTAGACAGCCGGCGCGGCGTAGGAGAGGAAGTAAGTTAGGTTTAATTAATTTTCATTTATTAATTAATATAATTTTATTATTAAGATTAGGTTTCGATCGAGTCTACTGTACTCCTTGACGAAATAATTAATATAGATACATAATATGTACTTACACATTTTAGATGTAATATTTGTAATATGTTTATACTTTATAGCATCAACCTATATTTTCATAACATCACAATAAGCACATGTGCAGTGTAGGTTTACCAAACAAATAATTTCGAATGAAAATAAATGAAATAAGATAATAATAAATAATCTCCGCCATTCCAAAATATCAAAAATGCACAACGTTTATATTCAAGTTTTCGCTTCTGCCGGCACTCCCGGAGTGCAACCCGTCGTTTTTTTTAGCATAGGGTGACAAACGAACACACAGTCCACCTGATGGTAAGTGGTTGCCGTGACTCATAGATGTCTACATCTATCCTCAATAAAGAATCAAAATTTAGATGCATTGTCATCCGTGAGGACTAAGATAGACTGCCTCTTTTCCAGTAAAAATGGTGTCCGTTTCTCTACACTCACCATACGAAACGCAACAGTGTTAAGCTACTATTTTACGCTGATATTCTGTAAGAGCGTGGTCCTTCCCATCCGACCCCATTCGTGCTAAAACTATACTACTAATATAGCTATAGCATGGCTCTACCGCGTAAAATAAATCGAAATACTAATATAATTAATTGTTTTTGATTATTTCCTATAAACACTATATAGATATAAAAACTTTCAAACATAACTATTTTTGGTTTGTATTTTATCTTCTCTCTGAATGTTTGAACGCAAAATAGATTTCAACATTTTTTAAATCTTTCATTATAGTGATATTTTGAGTTCTACGTGACCAAATTCGCGAGCATAAGTTATTTATAAATTACTTTAAAATAAACTACAAAAATTTTATTTACCAAAGTAAATAAAAAATAATTTTAAAGAACTCTAAGCTAGACCGAGAACTTTTTTCTACAAGTAAAGAAAACTCGCATACAGTCCACTGAATGTTAAGTGAATGCTAGTGTGGCACCGAAATGAAGAATCGAAATGCAGATGCGTCATCCCTGAGAAGTAAAACGGTCGCATTAGGTTTTCATTCCTTTGTACTAACAATACTAAAGTTAATGTTACGGTCTATATAAGTCCTACAGCTGGGCACAGGCGTCTCACTTTCAGGGCAGAGAAGGGAGAGATTTAGGGCAAGAAATTTTCCACCGCGCTGCGGCAATGTGACTTGGCGAACTTCACATGTTTTCGAAATATATTTTTTCATATTTCTCTGACATGCATGTTTCCTCGCGATGTTTTCCTTCACCGTCGAGCACGTGGTCACTTAAAAATGACAAATGACAATTAACAATTTCATTGCTGCCGCCGAGCATCGAGCCCGGGTAGCTCGCATACTGTGAAATTTACAACAAGCGCTTAGACCCTGAACTACCACCTCTCTTAGTAACAATACTAAACACAGCAGTATTCTGATGTGGTTTTACATTGCGTGATGCCCAGGTCAAGCCTACTGATTTATGCTTATACACTGACAGCGTGGCTGTACCATGTAATATATTATAAATAATATATAGTTTTGACAATGTCAGAAATAATGGAAGGATTTATTAATCTAATATATAAAAATAAATTATTGTTTGTTCGTATTTTATGCGCTACCATACCGCTCGTCAGATTGCGCTAAAACTTTGTAAACTTATCGCTTGCACTTGCGCGAAGGTTATAGGCATAGTACAAATAAGTTACAGTAAGTGGCGCGCGTATCGTACCAACAAATTTATTTGAAAGTTAAATATAGAAAGAGTGAATGGGGCTCTACACGCTATTATGAGGAGTCAGAATGTGTCAAATGAGCGGATTTCAAATAAAATGACGCGTTACGTAAGCGGAACCTAATATTTTTCATAAATCGTAATAGACTTAAATGTGGATATTTCGGTGGTAAATTTAATAAATTGTCCGATAATGTAAGAAATATTAAGAATGTTTTAATAATATTCATAAAAATCCAATATAAGTGACCGCATACCCCAGGATTTATTCAGTTTCGTAACTTTTTTAATTACTATTTTAATAAAATAAAACTATTATTATTCATATAAATTTTATTGTTTGAATGAAATCAAAGAAATTTTTTTTTAAAAACTAAGCTTATTACAAAATTCTTCGTAGCAATTTAGATAATCTACTGTGTAAAGCTCCATTACGTAACTTTTCAGATATTTTGGGAAAAAAAATATCATTTACCACAATATTTGAAACACGTTCAATATCAAACTCTATTAACGAAATAAAACAATTAAAAAATAAACACTATGAAACTCTCAAAAGCACTCTTTAATTCTCTCTCTTCTTAATTGTTTTAACAAAAATTTGTCTAAATCAGATCTTTTTGTTGGTAAGGTATAGGGTGCACATGTTAAAATTGATGGTTTCGTCAACATAAATGTTTACTTTATGGCAATATTTTACAGGTTTATTTAGTTTTTTTAATTTCAAAATAATCTTTATATGTTTCCTATCTATATTGTTACCGACAAAAACAAAAAACTTGATTCCCTTATGAATAAACTATTGAAAAAGTACGTGGACAGCGCAGTTTTCCTATGGTCATTTTATTTGAAATTTTCTCAAATAAGGTACGTATGATAATTCATAATGCTGTGTTAGTCCCTACTTTAATGTATGGTAGTGAAAGTTGGATCTGTCAGAAGAAGCATGAGAGTAGAATAAATGCTGTGGAAATGCGGTCCTTAAGGAGTATGCTAGGGCTGAATCTGAATAACAGGGTGAGAAATAGTGTGATAAGAGAAAAGTGTGGTTTGCAAGATGACGTTGTGACAAGGATTAAGAAAGGAATGCTTCGGTGGTTTGGTTATGTAGAAAGAATGAACGAGGAAAGAGTGACAAAACAAATTTATGTTGCAGAAGTGAACGGCAGGGTCGGGAAGAGACGCCCTAGACGAAGGTTTATCGACCAAATCGGCGATACATTAAAAATGGGCCAGATTAGGAGTACCCTTAACCGACGAGTGTGTATGCGTAGATATATGGATGTAAAGGAGGCGAGAGAGGTGTGTCAGGATCGCGCCAAATGGAAGTCCGTAGTCTCTACCTACCCCTCTGGGTGACAGGCGTGAGTGTTTATGTATGTATATATATTAAATATGATTCAACTTCAATGAATGTATTATCGTTCCTAATTAAACAATATAACACTTCCAAATTTAAAACAATATTTTCACAATTATTTCTTCTGCGGTGCAACGCGCCGGGAACCAGTTAGTTACAAATAATTAATAACATAAATAACAATTGACGACATATAAATAAGCGTGATGATACAGCCTGATAGTATTTATAACGAAACTCTAAACCCGCGATATAAAGATTAATGCAGGTACATATTGATATACAAGAATAAGGCTACGTATTTACGTATTGCGTCTCGTGAATATTGCTTTAGACGGAGAGATAGCTTCAGGCATGCCTTCGCAAAGAATGGGAGCACATTCCGCCGTCACGCCATAACGCGTTCGCTGCCATATTATTAATAATTTCTCGTTTCGGTATTGGTAAGAGAATTGCCAGTGACGTCATAATAAAATGATGGCTTTATGAGAACGACTTAAATAACTTAGCGCGCTAGAGAAAAACGAAAATGGAAAAGGAAGCAAAATAACTTCGAATTAAATTCCTCGAGATATGAAAATATGAAGCACATATAGTTATTGTTGTATATAACAAGTTAAAGAGAATATTAAACCGACATAATTTTATGTGATATTCTATGTTACTCAGCCTTGGGAGATAAATACAAATGTTGGATTGTGCAAACTTGTTAGGAAAAATAATAAAGTATTGTGTCGAGCTAAATCAATTTCACTATATATATAAAATGAACTTACTTATTTAACCCGTCAAGCTAAATCCTTAATTTGAAAATTAAAATATTTAACCATAGTCTATATTTTAACATTTTATATTTTATAATTCTGCCAAATTCTATCAGAAATAATAGACAGACAAACACCGAGGTGATTTCATAAATGTTTTGTTTTGCTAAATTTGGCACGAAACACTAAAACATAATGTTCCAAAATAAATTCATTTCAAATAGGAATAGAGGAATATAAAGGGATGAAAATCACATCCTTAAAAGGTACAAAGAAAAGACCAGCACTGTTCTGTTCAACATAAGTCTTTTAATGGGCTTGGACATTGCCAACATTGCTTGCAGTTGGACAATAGACTTTTCTTGTATCAATGGCCCGTTAACGCATCGCACGGTCCCAATGAGGTTTGGGATTCGGCCAGAATCTGATCGCTTGATCAACAGGACATATTATGAGGTTGGCTTTGGTCCCAATTGAATTACGTTGAAGGAAAATCTGCGTTGGAGTACTGAATTGGAGTAATTTGTAAAACAGATACTTTCTCTATTAGCGTTTATAACAATTATTTACTTGGGTTTACATTATTTTTATAATGACTCTCCATTAATTTATAAATTAAATTATGTAGCCAAAATAATAAGAAATGTAAACAATAATAGAAATGCATAAATATGAAACATTCATACATCGAAATTGGTTGTCAATTTACTTTTGGCTAAATTCAAGCTAAATGAATTTTTTTACTATTCGACTGCATGTTTTTTTTTCTGAAAGTGTAAGCTGTTTGCCCTGCAGCCTTAACAGCTTTATCGAAATAGGCTTGTAAGTGAGGACTTACTAGCTATTGACTGCAACGTTTCTTTCCCAAGAGATCCCGGACCCTGATTTCGGGGTGAGGTTCCTCTTGCTGGTGAGGGGGGGGGGGGGCTAAAAACGCCCCGTATCACGGGTACTGAACCTCGTGTACGGTTTGTGTCGGGGACCTCGCGTTCGCCGGCGAACGTGGTGTGCCCTAGTGTTCTGCACTAGTCTAGTAAATGTGTGTGTGTGTGTCCTGTGGGGGGCAGCATCCCTCTCTGGGGAGTACGAGGCCGCCTCAGTCACCAACGGATTGTTATGATCTTCGATCGAATTGATGTATTTTAAGGATAGTTTCGTAAGATACGGCTGGATGGTGATCCGCTTTTGCCTTTTTCGACGTTCGCTGAATTCAGAGCTCTCGTCAACTGCCAGAAGACAGTGTGTGAAGGCATCATGTCTTCCATCAGTCTGTCCCATCATGTATCCTTCAATTGACCCATGCGCTCCTTGAACTCTCTCCAAAGGCTGTGCAAATTGGACCTATAATTAACAGTTCTATAACGGTCATAGGCCCTAACCGCAGCGTTTTTCTCTCTCAGTAGCCGTTGGACATCTCTGGGGACTTCAAAGCGACGATCACTCGTTGCCCTGACTTGCCTCGAGGACTCTCCGGCGACCACCTCAATATAAGATGGAAGCAGGGAGATGGCTTCTAACGCTGTATCCTTGGTGTCAATAGCGTCAATCTACGTGTTATGAGTTCATAGTTTCGAGGTTAGCTTCGAACCTATGCCAGTCCGTCACAGTTTTCGTTAGAAGAACCTGACTGCTGGGCTGTCCCAATTTATGAGGACCGAGCCATGGTCTAATCTTAACTCATGCAATACTTCTATAGAGCGCAACGGTAAGGTTACGTTCCTGAAGAGAGCCAAGTCAATTCGGGACGAGCTATGAGAAACATTCAATGAATATCTAGTATCTTCAGGAGTTATTATATCGAAATTGATAGAATCGCTGAGGACTAAGACTGTGTTTTTTTTGCATCTATATTATTACTCATTATCACACTCATCATGCAAAATTAAATCTTCACTCTGGTTTCGCACAATGGTGTTTTAAGAAATTATGAAAAAACACGTGCTTCTATCTATACTATACTACAAAGCATATCAAAAGTCCACTGCTAAAAGTATACCTCCCTCGTAGATTTTCTCATATCTGGGATCTATCTGGGGATATCTGCTATACTCGTAGTTGCCACACTTGGCATGAGGGTTGGTAATCATAGATTTTTTTTATTTTAGTTGTTATTAACAGGACCTTATTTACTTGAAACAAGGCATTCCATGTTAGTCCTCAGGGGTGACAGCGCATCTGCATTTTGATTCTTAATCGAGGATAGACGTAGATGTCTATGGGCAACAGTCATCCACTTTCCACCTGGTGAACCGTGTGCTCGTTTGCTGCTCCTGTGTGGGTTTATTTGTTTGAAAACTGTTAATTGGTTGAGATTTTATCGTCGTCAACAATTTTTTGCGATATTCCAATGTAATAACATGCTGGATAGCGATGCATGCATGGTTTATTTTAAATATCTAGGTTATATTTAGCATGTCATAAAAGGCGACTAGTGGAATATTGTGTATGAGTGATATGAATCACTTCTATCATAATTTTATAATCTGCAACCGTATTTCTTGGCAAAATACAGTCACAAAATCTTGCAAACCAAACTTTTTTCTTAAGACACAATTTCTCACTTTATTTACTCAGTGTCACCCCTTACGTACCTTTTAATTTGTTATTGCGATATAAATGCCTTGAAACATTTCAAATATGCTTGTAAGGATGAAAATGTGCCTATGGCCTTTGTTATCCAATTGAAAATATCCTCGTGCTGCTGTGACAACTTATCATCAGATCAACGGTTAGTTCGTTCGTGTATAATATTACAAATTAATGTTTATTTTATTAGTTTTGGATACACTTCTTACGTTTAAAACAATTATCTTAATTAACTACATGAGGGCTTAAAGGTCTCCAAAACAGTCAATAATCAAATATTACTACGGCATCGATTATGACAAAAATATTGAGTTCAATAATAGCACGTGACAATAGTTTTCTGCATTCTGCATTTTATAACATTATATTTATGTGAGACGCTCGCGGTAGTTATAACACAATTCAGAAATCGATTCCATCGCGCGTCATTTGCAACCTCACATCACGCAAACATTGACCATATAGGGGATCCTTTGATGACTAAGTTCCAAACTGTGTATTTGCTTGCACGCCCATTAATTTGTTCATTCAATTTTCTCAATGTTTTCTTATATAATATATTAAATATTTTATTATGAATGACATTGGATTTAGCGAGATAAGCGCCCGCCATAATTATTCATCGTACTCAAGCAATCCGAATTCGATTTCCACCGGCAATAATAAAAATGTTTGTGTCCTAGAGATTAAAAATATATCGCGGTTTTATTAAGTCCGCCAATACTCAAAGGGATAGCGAGGTGGACTCTACTTTCCCGAAAACCCTTAAGGCGATACCTCGACCAAAACCTTGCGATAGTACGTTTTTCTTCGCTTATCAGAAACTATTATCTCATTAGTTACGAGAAATAAACTATATCTAAAAGCACATTATTAATGTTCGATATCCTATCATCACAGTCCACGTTCTAATTTGTTTTTATGTGTCATAAATACATTTAAAATCTATTTTTAAAAGATTACTAAAATTATTGATTAAATGCATCTGTTGCTAAAGGCAACGCTCTAATCATTTGAGGATTACACTAATGGATAGATAATTTAAAAATCTATATTACTCGTATTCACGTTTTATATAATTTTTAAAGTTCGCTCTTTTTTTAATTAAAATTAATTTAAAAAATTGTGTGAATTCTATGATAAATGGGGGTAATGGATAAGGGTTATTTGGTCAGGGAAACGCCTTAAGGAATAAGTGGAAGCTTATGTCTAGCAGTTGGGACGTACTCAATAATTTTTCCTTCATTACGGCCTATAAAAACTCCACTGGTGAATGTGGCCTACAATGAATAATATAAGTCTCATAGGCGAGCTAAATACCGCAGTTTTATATTATTTAGCTCATTCATATCTCCATTATTTCCCACTGTCGGCTAATAAAATACCCGCGTGATGATATGGGGTTGTGTGAATTCTCTTATGCCGCCATTACACGTCACAGTGGGACGTATTTAGGTTGCTATAATTGGCTTTCCATGTATTTATATTTCACTATGAATCTTCTTATAAGTTATTGTATATTAACAATGAAATAAAATAACATTTAAGCGATAATTATATTTTGTTAAGATATTTTTCCTTTTACGTATTTAATTCAGGGCAGTTTTTAGTTGATTTTACCATATTTAAAATAATTTATAGGATAAGCCAATGACAAACTCCTTTTATTAAATTTTTTAGGACATTCTATATTTTTATTATTTTAGGACATTCCTTCGTCTCCACATACATATACCTACACATTTGCTTTGTTCCCATGCTTCTATTTATGTAATCGGAACACGTGACTAATATCTTTGTTGTGTTAGATGTATGAAGAGTAATGTGTAGTAACAGTTTTCAATTGAGGTAGATTCAATAAGTTTGACACTAGACAAGGAAATATGTTTGTTGAAGTATCGATCCTTATGCGTTGACAGTTACAGGAGTCTAACAAACGGGCGCGGATAGATATCGAATGATAAATGATGGTGGAACGCCTGAATCGAAACGAAAGAGGGGAGATGGCGTTATCGACGATGGTTTAATATCGAAACCTTTTAACTGCACTCACAGCGTTATAACTACTAACTGAGAACGAAATTTTGATTGATTGTAACCGTAATGCGAGTGGAAAGAACAAAGCCGGCTAATTTAAAAAATGTCGATATAAATTAGGAGCGGAATATTTGTTTTCCAATTCTTAGAGACATAAATATTTTTCGGAACGAAGTTCCTTATCGGACGGTACGAATTTGGCAGATGAGGGCTAGGCAAGAAAAAGTGTAAGATTTTTTCGTCACGATCCTTTCTGACGTAGTGTAGGCGGCCTAGCCGGCTACAAGAAAGCGAGATGGAATAATACCCATCTTCCTCGCACTTTCTATTATCTTGCCATGAAAGAAATATTATTTTATTTTAAATGACGCTTCATTTTAATAGACGCTACAAATTCATTTATTTGTATTTGTTAATCAATAATATAATATGTTTATCAATAATAATATACTGTGAAAGGAATTTAGTTCCAACCGACTGTTCCACGACACTCTCGCATGTTTTTTATAAGAGCGTTACCCCTACACTAGGATTTTCTCCTGTATCGTGGAAACAGTTTAAATACATTTATTGGATATGGACAAACATCGAGATCCAAGAACAAACACCCGGAACAATTACTTGTTTCATACGGGATTTGAACCCGCGGCCCTCAATGCCATAACTCATTGCTAAGCCACTGAGCCACGGAGCCGTCATGCACCAGTGTAGTTTATTATATGTTGTAAAATATTTTATTCTTATTTCATCCTCGCTTTATCATTCTATTCGAATGTAATGTAATTGTAACGTAGTGGTAAATCTGTATATAAAATAACAATGTAAATTGCAGGTGTCCGTATATTGTATAATTTTGTGACAAAAATATTGAGAGGGCCACAAATAAGTAATTAAATACATTTCTATAAATTTTAGAATTGCATATCTGTATGTCTGTTTGTTTATGATCGTATCACGTCCAAAACACTTCCATTATGTTTCAAAAGTATCGTTAAGAATATCATAAAGTGTATCTTCGAGTAACATTTACAAAATACAATATACAAAAGAAATGTTCTCTCAGTAATATTAACGAATTACCATCATAGAATAAGTCATTGATTTATATTTTTTTTATAGGATAAGGGTGACAAACGAGCACACAGTCCATGATGATGTCAGTGATGGTAAGTGGTTGCTGCGGCCCAAAGACATCTACATCTATCCTCGTTTGCGAATCAAAATGCAGATGCGTTGTCACCCGTGAGGACTAAGATGGAATGCCTCATTTCCAGTAAAAAGGGCCGCCTGCCACCTGCACTCACCAAGCGAAACGCAGAGGTAAACCTCTATTTCACGCTGGTATTCTGTGAGGTCGTGGTACCACCCCGGTTCGAGCCGGCCCATCCGTGCGACAGCAAAAGCTGCTGCGTGGCTTCTCTAGTACGTAGTACATATAACTCAATGGAATAAGTACAATGGTTTAGCAGTGTCACCGAAATATGCTGTCGTGCAAACGTTATGCAAAATGGTGGCTTGTGTTTCTAGGGTTCCGTACCCAATGTGTAACCAACGGGACCCTATTACTAAGGCTCCACTGTACGTCCGTCCGTCCGTCTGTCTGTCAGCGTGCTGTATCTCATGATCCGTAATAGGTAGACAGTTGAAATTTTCACAGAATATGTATTTCTGTTGCCGCTATAATAATAAATAATAAAAATTTAAATTAATTAATAAAAAGGGCTCTCCTACTAGAAACATGTATTAAGATGGTGCGGAACCCTTCATGCGCGAGTCTTTCTATTATTTATGAGCGAAAAAACTAATATAAATAAAAACAAAATGTAAACTTTATCATGTATTATTTGTACATAATGTCCTCCAGACCGAATTTCGGCCACGGCGGCCAGTCTCAACGGAGACTAGCCATCGGCGCAATACAGGATTATAGTGCCCAAGTGTATGCGTAAGCACAGGTGCACTCTCTATTCCTTCACTCTCATAGCCCGATGGGACGGTAAACCGATACGACCGGAGAGAGATCAGGCGTAGGACCAACGGCTATACGTGCTTTCCGAGGCACTGGGGTGAAACACCGCCAACTTCCTGACTCCAGGCAGCTACTGAGAATTTCTTGATGGAAAAACTCAACAACTGGTTTTTTGGCCCGACCCGGGATTCGAACCCGGGACCTCATGATCAGCAGTCGCACCACTACAGCCACTAGACCAACGAGGCAGTCATTATTTTTATTATTTGTACTATATTAATTGTAAATATCTCTCCGAATGCAACTTATAATTAACTACTTAATGTCCACGAAGTGCTGATGGAAAACTTAATATTAACTCTATAAATTTATAAACACTTACTGTCAAAGTTAAGTATGTTTATTACTATATTAATGGGTTTAGGCCAACAAAAATAATCTTATGGGTCATTAAAATGTCATTACTAAAGTTAATAATAATTTCACACCTTAAAATGTTTATGTAACCTATTATAACATAATGAGAGTCACTCTAGAAATTATTAAAATTTCTAGAGCGACTCTTATATATATGTACCTGCTGCAATGTCGTGCCAATTTGTCTCGCGGATATCATAAGTATAATATCACATGATTTCTCATTAACGCGAATACTAGACATTAAATAAAACCAATTTTTAGATTTTATCGCGTTTCATTATTTTTTATTTAAAGAGATTTATACCTTTCTGCTATCTTAAAATAAGGATAGAACTTATAGATCACCAGATGGAAAGTAACAACTCTAACACACGGGCATCTGCAATCAACTTCAAACAAGGCAGCCCGCAGATCCGCACTCAAGATTAAGATAGTACCTAACGATATGAAATTATACTGCTTTGCTTTGTTTGCTGTAGAAAAGACTAGTTTAGCAAGAATGGACTCAACGTTAGAAAAGTAGCCTTTCTCCATACCTATCAAGAACTAAATTCTACTCACCATCGCTACCACCACAATCAAATAAATCAATCAGTAGATGAACGAAGTAAAAAATCAGATTCGGACTAAGATGGAATGCCTCGTTTCCAGTAAAAAGTGTCTCCGATCCTCTACACTCACCATACGAAACACAGCAGCATCAAGCTGCTATTATACGCTCTTTATCATTCCCTTAATCTTCAAGAAGATAGGTGAGAATCTTTCAATGGGATATTGTGTCAACACTACGCAATGTTTGGTATAGGCGCATCTTCATTAGTAGTCCACTTTGTTTTTCTAAAATATGAAAAATAACGGATTTAAAATATGTCGATATAAATCACCGTCTAAGGTATGACTTGGCTGGTACTGTAAATACGATAGGTGATGATTACTGCAAATCTTTCGTAACTTATGTAGACCTCTCTTATGCGCAATAAACTTTTAAATTTGGATACATAACTAAACGATATTTGATTCCTTTGTTAGACACTTCATAACAATTTTTAATTATAACTTTCAACAGGGCCAAGGAATATATAACTAATCGTATATTTTCTACTATACCACTAAATCATTTACATTTTTATCATATTATAATCATAACCATTTCTAAAGTAAAGGGCTTCAATAACAAAACTATGATATTTTTGGATTATACTTTCAAAAATAATTTTAAAAACAAGCATTTTATGATTTATAAATTATAAATAACAAAATATCTTTCCAATTTATAATTTTTTTTAAATTTTAAATGAATAAATAAGTATACAATTTAAATAAAAATAGTTAAAACTATTTAATTTCACTTGTGCAATATTATTATAGTAGAAAATTGGTTTGCACACAGTCGTATAAAAAGCTTCTCTTGTCAGAGACACTGTCAGTGTCAGGTGTTAACTCCCAACGACACTTGCCGTGCAACTCCGGCGTTAATATATCACATGCACGTGTTAAATGTAAACTACATGAATATAAAAAAAACATAAATAGCTGCTATGTTACTTAGCATGCAACGAAATTGGTATGTTGCACGTTAACGTTTTTCTTATAAACGTTTCCAAATATAAGGTCGAGGAAAAAGTTTATTCGTATTTTATATACAAATTCAAGACAGTATAATGACATTTAATTATAATATATATGTGTCATTTTATTCGATAAATTGTTGACATAAATTGTTGTTATACGTGGTAGAGCCAAGCTGCAGCTATATTATGGTTGTAGCACGAATGGGTCGGCTCGACCGGGGAAGGACCACGCTCTCACAGAATACCAGCGAAAATAGCAGCTTAACGCTGATGTGTTTCGCTTGGTGAGTGTAGAGAACTGGAGAACCTTTTTACTGGAAATGAGGCATTCCATCTTAGTCCTCACGGGTGACAACGCATCTGCATTTAGATTCTTAATCGAAGATATATGTAGATGTCTATGGGCCACAGCAGCCACTTACCATCAGGTGGACTGTATTTTTTTTTATAGAATAAGGGTGACAAACGAGCACACAGTCCACCTGATGGTAAGTGGTTTCTGCGGCCCATAGACATCTACATCTATCCTCTATTACAAATCAAAATGTAGATGCGTTGTCACCCGTGAGGACTAAGATGGAATGCCTCATTTCCAGTAAAAAGGGCCTCCGGCCACCTGCACTCACCAAGCGAAACGCAGAGGTAAACCTCTACTTCACGCTGGTTTTCTGTGAGGTCGTGGTACCACCCCGGTTCGAGCCGGCCCATCCGTGCGACAGCAAACGCTGCCGCGTGGCTCTACCACTGTTAAAAAATGCTCGTTTGTCACCCTTATCCTATAAAAAAATCTTCTAGGTAGTGACATAATCCCATTTCTGTAGAACTTTTGGGATATTTGATCAAATTCATATGGGACCACATAAGATGTACCAGCTTTCAAATAAACAAAATCATCGAAATCGGTTCACTCAGTAAAAAGTTATGAGGTAACACATAAAAAGAAAAACATACAGTCGAATTGAGTACCGTCTCCTTATTGGAAGTCGGCAGAAAATGCGACAAGTAATTTTGACAGTCTTTTCTTGATGTTAACCTAAAACTACCCAAAGAGTTTTGAAGAGACCAAAACAGATAAAACTCTGATAATACAAGGTCAGGACTATGTGGTGAATGCATTTGCACTTCCCAACCAAGCTCTCTCAATTTTTGCTGGGTGGCCAAATATGTGTGTGGCGTTATCATGATGAAAGACCAGTCCTTTTCTGTTGATTAATTCCGGCCGTTTTTTCTCAATTTCTTGTTTGGGTTTCATTCGTTACTGGCAATAGAGATCCAAATCGATGGTTTTGCCCGGCGGTAAAAGCTCATAATAAACGATGCCCTTCCAATGCCACACCAGCATCACCTTATTGCGTGTTAATCCTGGTTTCGCTACTGTGAAGCTTGACTACCCTTTGATTATGATCTTTTTCGCACATTCTTGTCGTAATCGTTGACGGCTCCGTGGCGCAGTGGCTTAGCAAGGAGTGGTTGCGCTGGGGGCCGCGGGTTCGAATCCTGCACTATGTTTTTTTTTATGTGTGTTACCTCCTAACTTTTTACTGGTTGAACAGATTTCGATGATTCTTTTGTTATTTGTAAGCTGGTGTTTCACATGTGGTCCCATATATCAATAATATATATGATCAAGGTCTGACCAATAGTTTTTGAGTTATTCTTAATAGCTTACACGTGGTAGAGCCATGTTGCAGCTACATTACTGGTATAGTTGTCAGCTCGACCGGGAAATGACGCTCTCACAGAATACCAGCGTATAATAGCAGCTTAACATTGCTGTGTTTCTTATGGTGAGTGTAGAGAACCGGAGACCCTTTTCACTGGAAAAGAGGCATTCCATCTTAGTCCTCACGGGTGACAACGCATCTGCATTTTGATTCGTAAACGATGATAAATGTAGATGTCTATGGGCCACAGCAACCACTTATTATCAGGTGAACTGTGTGCTCGTTTGTCACCCTATCCTATAAAAAAAAACTTATATTGAATTCAGTTACAACGGTAACTGCAATTCGGTAACAGTATATCAAAGTCTAACAACTTAGACCTTGCATATAAATTGCCTTATAGGAGAGAGCCATCGTTACCAATCTTGGTACAATGTTTACCAACCGAATTTTTTTATTTGCTGACGATGCCGCCCTTCTTTTGGATTGATTCCCTCTGTCGTCACATACGACACCTAAAGCGCGGCGCCCACCTACGTAACGTAACACGTGATCTGACGCGTGATTTGACGCGTAACTTGTCACTCGCCTCAACATTCAAAGGGATTGTATGTAGTAGCGCCCATTTGCGTGGCGTGACGCCGCATGACGTGACGTGCCATTCAGCTTGCTACTAGTGACGCATTGAAGTGGCGCGTAACACGACACTTGTAGTGACTTGTATACGCAAAATGAAAGGCGACCTAGCTTTTAGTATTAAATTCATTGATTTAGTTCATGAAAGACCATGTTTATATGATTATACTAGACCCGATTACAATAACAGGAACTCGCAAGATGCTTCTTGCAACTTGTAGTGCAAATCTATGCGAAATGTAATTCTAATTTCTTTATAAAATTGAAAGTACCACCACTTTTCAAATTTTTTCCCTTAGGCCCGGCGCCCACCTACGTAACGTAACACGTGATCTGACGCGTGATTTGACGCGTAACTTGCCACTCGCCTCAACATTCAAAGGGAATGTATGTAGTAACGCCCATTTGCGTGGCGTGACGCCGCATGATCTGACGTGCCATTCAGCTTGCTACTAGTGACGCATCGAAGTGGCACGTAACACGAAACTTGTAGTTTTAATATTAAATTCATTGATTTAGTTCATGAAAAACCATGTTTATATGATTATCCTAGACCCGATTACAATAACAGGAACTCGCAAGATGCTTCTTGCAACTTGTAGGGCAAATCTATGCGAAATGTAATTCTAATTCCTTCATAAAATTAAAAGTACCACCACTTTTCAAATTTTTTCCCTTAGGGATGTACTCAAATCTTCTGCTGGCACTTTGAATGTTTAAAATCTGTAGCAAAGCAAGGGCATGTTTATCCTCTACAGGCGACATTTTGGCTCAAACTAAATGCTGTGACATGCTATTGTTGCACAGGTTGGTGCAAGCAGTGTCACTCGTGGTCACGTCAGAGCATCGTCAGAATCATGCTACAAGCCATGTCGAAATCATGTAGCTTAGGTGGGCGCCGCGGCTTAGGGATGTACTCAAAATCTTTTGCTGGCACTTTGAATGTTTGAAATCTGTAGCAAAGCAAGGGCATGTTTATCCTCTTCAGGCGACATTTTGGCTCAAAATAAATTCTGCGACATGCTATTGTTGCACAGTTTGGTGCAAGCAGTGTCACTCGTTGTCACGTCAGAGCATCGTCAGAATCATGCTACAAGCCATGTCGAAATCATGTAGCTTAGGTGGGCGCCGCGGCTAAGAGACGAAATGGGGTAGTGAATATTCTTACACCGCTGCTACACAGTGAATAATACAGAAACAGAAACTTATTTTATATTCAATATGGATTATAAATAATACATATTAAAAGTTACCCTTTTGTTTAACTTACCACTGGTTCAAATAAAAGCTCTTTCCTGGGAAGAACCAGCAAGGAACTCAACGGGACTTAAAGTAACCAGCATATAATCATATATGTTACACAATTAATGACACAAAACAAATTAGAAATCTCCCATTTTATTATCATCCATACAAACAAATAATGCAGTGGACATAATACAAGTATATACTAAATAGTTATTATGCACCGTGTATAAATATATGATAGATACTAACACAACTCAATAATTTGTACAAATACGAGAAAAATATAATTTTTGTTGTATTTTAAAAATTTGTTGTTATTTTAATTTTTTTTTTAAATTGAATACAAAAAACAACCAAACCAACCACAAAATAATCTTTGGTAACTTAAAACACTGTAACGATTAAAGGAAAGTCATAAATTTTATTTCTGTCATCACTATATATTTTTATATTTGACATTTTTTTTTATAGGATAAGGGTGACAAACGAGCAGACAGTCCACCTGATGGTAAGTGGTTGCTGCGGCCCATAGACATCTACATCTATCCTCTATTACAAATCAAAATGTAGATCCGTTGCCACCCGTGAGGACTAAGATGGAATGCCTCATTTCCAGTAAAAAGGGCCTCCGGCCACCTGCACTCACCAAGCGAAACGCAGAGGTAAACCTCTACTTCACGCTGGTTTTCTGTGAGGTCGTGGTACCACCCCGGTTCGAGCCGGCCCATCCGTGCGACAGCAAAAGCTGCCGCGTGGCTCATTCACATTCATACATACATTCAATATATCCAAACATTTATATATTCATACATACGCATAGTTCATACATATATTCTATATATTAGTAAGAGAGATTCTACGTATCTAAGATAACATTATATTGTGCATAAACATTTCGTTTACAAGAAACTACAATTGCTTTGAGTTTATATTACAGTATAGTTCAAATAGAACTCCATCGCTAGTCACTCGCTATGCCGCGCTTTCTTCACTGTTTATATAGTAGTACTCGTATACAGTACGAAGCGAAAGGTTTCCCGCTGTGTTTATCTGAGTTTCCTTTTATCACATGTCAATTAAGAAGGCAGCTGGAGAAACTTTTACTCTAGACTGTTTTTTGTATCTATCGCTTCTTGATGTATATTTGAACAGCAAATAGTATTCACCTACTGGGCAGTAAAATTTCGTGCAATTACCTAATGATGGCTCCGTGGGACAGTAGCTTAATAATGAATTGCGGTTCTGAGCGCAAGCGGCTTCGAATCTCGCACGGAACAAGTATTTGTATAGCCCAACAAATAATTGTTCCGGGTCTGGATGGTGGTCTTTGTGAAATTTATATATGAATGTAAACTGACTCCACGATACAGGAGAAAACAGGGGGAACCTTTTTTTAAATATAAGACAAATAATAAGAGATTATGTATTAATTATAGTCAAAAAAATATAGTATTGGCCCATTGCTACTTCAGCTTACGAATCCGTTGGGCTATGTCGGTCACTCTGGTTCTACTGCAGATATCCTCATTTCTAAGTTTATCACGCAGAGAAACTCCGAGCATAGCCCTCTCCATAGCTCGCTGAGCGAACTTGAGCTTCCTCATCTGGCCAGCTGTGAAGAAACACGTCTCAATTCCATAGGTCATCACTGGCAACACGCACTAGTTGTATAGTCCAGTTTTCAAGTTTTGAGGTATACTGGAAGAGAAGATGTGCCGTAATTTCCGATTTAATAAAAATAATTGTCGATTGACCTCTCGGTCTAAGTTGGATTTACCTAGTCGGACATTAACCCCAGGTAAACATACTCATCAACAACTTCGAGTTGAGCTCGAAGTCGAGTGCTCCCAAGTCCCAACAACTACCGGCATAGGTGTGACATAGACGCTATACATGATCTTTGTTTTGTTCATGTTCATCTTAAGACCTATCCGTTGGGAGACACTATTGAGGTCATTGAGCATAGTGCTTAGGTCCGCCAGCGATTCTGCCATAAGGACTATATCGTCGAAAAATCGAATTTAGAACCATTCTAATCTCGCTCAGACTGTCTGGAATATCATCGGAATAGTGTTGGAGTTACTCACACGTGGCTTCAACTATGATGTTGTGCTAAACCATAGAATCATAGAACCTCTCAATCTCACTTAAAATCTCAGGTATCCCGGTAAAACACTACCACACTCGGTCTTGAGCTTCGACAGTTGTGTCTATCTCAGACACAATTGTCGAACTGTCGGCAGACAGATCTCTAGCAAAGACTTGGAGCCCTGGTTTCGCTCGATCGCTTGTTCAATACGAGCAGTATTAAAATTGCGTAAGTCTCGCCACATACATTGGTAGATCTGTCTGTTCAATTGCCTGTATGCTGTCAAATCTACTGAACACTGCAACTCCATTTCCCATCTAACAGTCATGAGATTGATATACTGTCTACCTGATAGTAAATGGTTACTGCAGCCCATTACACTAAATGACTGAACCCAAGGCTTCACAATAAATTGCCATATAGTGCGGATTTCGCCATAGCTGCCACGTTTGACAGGCGGGTTGGCAACCACCTTTTCTACTATTTTGAGTTTCTTTCAGTAAGATGCTGCTGCTTATCTCCTGTTTCAGTTTTCACTCTCCATTGCCTCATACGACACCCACGGGACGATATGGAGTAGTGTAGTGGATATTCGTACACCGCCACTACCCAATTCCAACTACGTTATCACCTACGGGGACCAAAATGGAATGCCTTACAAACTGTCATCATCACTGGATCTCTATACCATTCAAACAAGAACAATGAAGTGCAGATACTGTTGTTTCGTATTAGAAATAGGAAAAAGGGGTACCCTTATCTCTATTCAGACGAACTTCTGGGCAGAAAAGGTATCCTAACACCTACTCCAGTCCCAGTTATGTACTATAAAATATATTTAAAATTAAATAAAGTTTTTATCCAACTCCTCGAAACGTAAACGATTATTAAGTTCTATCGTGCTCGTCTCGTAAAGCAAGATGAGGGCGATGTATCTCCAGGTGAAGACGCAAGAGTTTCTACATCGAAATTAATTAAAAGAAAACAGGAACGTACATGCCGATGCCAAATTAGGATTTGGCTCGATGTACCGGCGTCGGTAATCATGTATAAATAAAATAATGTTTTATTTTGCATTTTACAAATATTTATTTGGTTTTAATTTTCATATAATTGCTCCAAGTTTTTCATTAACTTTCTAAATTAATTTTAATTTATTTAAACGTTAATTTTATTTAAGAAGTATCCAATTAAAACTGCAACGATTTTACGTCTATGATCTACGAAACTGAAACAAGGTTCTGTGGTTATGAAAGGGCTATTATTAGAGTTTCTCTGTTTCTCTGTGTAATTGTCTGGAACTAAAAGCATTACTATAATTTGTAGGAGCGTTCACGTGCAATCCAAGAGAAGCAACAAAAGTACTGTGAAATGTACGACGAGCGCTTAGACCCTATACTGCCGCGGTTCTGTAGTCTGTAAATTAAAATTTCTTTCTGAAAAAGTATCTAATAAGTTAATAAAGTCTCCTTAAATTATTAATTCGTTCATACAATGTTGCCTACTGTACTAATTGCTCTTGACTGAAGAACAGTCACTACTCATATTCACACCTTTCCAGTTGATGACGCTCATAAACTAAAATTAACAACACGCAAAAACTAAAACACGATCATCGCACGAAACAAAATATTGTAAGTATTATTTGAGTGTTGAATGTGTACTTTCCATATTATAATCACTAAATTTATCAAGCAAAGGTTCTTTCTTTCCTTCAGACCGTGTTTCGTTCACTGCGATGAAACACAACGGAGACTAACCATTTTCGCAGAACATTTTTTTATAGGAAAGGATGACAAACGAGCACACAGTCCACCTGATGGTAAGTAGTTGCTGTGACCCATAGACATCTACATTTATCCTCAATAAAGAATCAAAATGCAGATGCGTCCTCACCCGTGAGAACTATGATGGAATGCCTTTTTTCCAGAAAATGGGTCTCCGGTTCTCTACACTCACCATAAGAAACATAGCAGTGTCAAGCTGTCATTTTACGCTGGTATTCTGTGAGAGCGCGGTCCTCTCCCGGTTGAGCTGACCGATTCGTGCTACAACTATACTACTGATATAGCAGCAACATGGCTCTACCACGTATAAAACATGATTACAAGTATGTGCAAAAGCACATATGCACTGTCTATTCCCTCACTCTCATAATCCGATGGGACTGTAATCCGATACGACCGGAGAGAGATCAGGCGCAGGACCAACGGCTTTACATGCTTTTTGAGACGGGGGTGTAGCACCGCCAACTTCCAGAATCTTTTTTTTTAATAGGATTAGGGTGACAAACGAGCACACAGTCCACCTGATGGTAAGTGGTTGCTGTGGCCCATAGACATCTACATCTATCCTCTATTCCAAATCAAAATGTAGATGTGTTGTCACCCGCGAGGACTAAGATTGAATGCCTCATTTCCAGTAAAAAGGGCCTCTGGCTACCTGCACTCACCAAGCGAAACGCAGAGGTAAACCTCTACTTCACGCTGGTTTTCTGTAAGGTCTTGGTACCACCCCGGTTCGAGCCGGCCCATCCGTGCAACAGCAAAAGCTGCCGCGTGGCTCTACCACTGTTTAAACAGTTGTCTGGACAGCTGCTTATCATTTCTCAACAGATAAACCCAGTAACTGATTTTGGCCCGACCCGGGATTCGAACCCAGCAATTGGTTTTACAGCCACTAGGCCAACGAGGCTCCAGTACTATAACAAAGTATTAAATGGTATTTTGGGCAAACGTACTTTATAGTATACTCGTAAGATAACACTAATATGAAAACAATGTTACTTCAATTTACGATTTTATTTCATTGTTTACTAAGAGAACGAGCCATAAAACAAAGAACAATTTATATACATAAGTATAACATTCTGATGATTTTACGGACGTATCCACTTTAAAAGTGGTAATTTTTTTTCCATGTAGTAATGATTTCGTTTCCATACAAAATCGTGTCATCTCTGTTATCCATTCGGGGCATTTACAAAGAGAGCTTTTTCCTTGATGCTAAGTGACGGGATGTAATGATATTTAGGACTGACTGTTCTCCGCGACTTCGCTCGCGAGTAATGAATTACGATTGGATTTCATGGGTTTTAATTTTTTGCGCTTAACCCTAATTCTTTTCCTAAAATAAAAGTAGCGTAAGTTACTTTTTATAACATCAGCTGTCAGTAAAAGTCCGGTCAAAATCGGTCCAGCCGTTTCGTAGATTAGCCGGAACAAACAGACAGACAGACAGAAAGACAGACAGTCAAAAATTTTTAAAAGCGGGTTTTTTGTTACAAGTACTGTATATATTTTCATATGCAAATATTAAAAAGCTGTTATTTCGACATTACAAACAGACACTTTAATTTTATTTATATGTATAGATAAATAAAAATAGATGGTTTAATCTTAACTTACACGTAGAACGTAACGATTGCTCACCAATAACAAGTATTTGTTAGATGTCGCTAAAAGTAACAAAAAATAGTGAGTCAAATAATATTTTATCTTCACACGTACTTAATGCTTAATGCTAGTCTAGAAAAATAAAATATTTTTATTTTTTCAAAAATGGTGGCTATCATAGTCCTACTATATCTAGTAAATTATATTAATTGTGTCAAATGTACTATTAATAATTTTACCAACTTGTCTGTCGGGATATTGACTAAAATAAGTTCAGCAATTGGTTGATATAAAAATATCGATAAAACTTTCAACTACATCGCTTAACCTGATATAGATATCGATTTAACCAAAGAATAAAAATAGCGTTTGTCGAGTAAAATGCCGTCAAAGCTTTGATAAGCAAGCGGATGCCTTCACAAAGATGTAAGAGCTTAAGCCGCTTTTCGTCTTTTGCCGATAAACAATTCATTAAACCTCTTTGCATTGTTACTCATCCTCATCCTTAATTACTGTGTATATTTTATTAATTTTAAGCCAAAGACGATTTAAACGGAAGAAGTATCTTCCATTGAATGAAACTGGTTAAAGATTTCTTAGTTGATGGTAGATACTTTTTTGGTTCACTTCCAATAATGAAGTTTACACTGGATGGTTTATTTAATGTTAGTTACGCGGTATCTTCGTAAAATTTGAACTGATTTTTATGATTCTCTATTTTTTAATTAGGTTTATACGTGGTAGAGTCATGCCGCAGCTATATTAATAGTATAGTTGTGGCACAAATGGGTCGGCTCTACCGGGGAAGGACCACGCTCTCACAGAATACCATCGTAAAATGACAAACTGATGTGTTTCGTATGATGAGTGTAGGGAACCTACTTGAAAAGTGGCATTTCATCTTAATACTCACGGGTGACGACGCATCTGCATTTTGATTCTTTATTGAGGATAAATGTAGATGTTTATGGGTTACAGCAACCACTTACCATCAGGTGTACTGTGTGTTTGTTTGTCACCCTATCATATAAAAAGGTGATACTTCAGAATTATTCCCATTTGGATGAAATCCCACCCATTTATGTGCCAAAATAGGGAATGAAATTTAAGTGTAAATATTTAGACGACACTGACATTGTGATATTCTACAGTCCACTCAAGAGGGTAATAAAATAACTTTTATAAATAAGTAACGAATTTCCAAGATTAAAAACTAACAAAATAATTTCACATTCTTGTGTTGAGGCTATCATTCTTCGATAAACTCTGTCCAAGCACCGACATCACAATCTGAAATGATTGTAACCTTTTTAGGTGTTTCACGACTTTAAACTTTAACTAAAAAGTTATACTTTTAATTTAAAAACGAGCTGTTCCCCGCGGCTACCCGGCCGCGTGGAATTTACTACGATATCATGGGTTTAATTTTTTTTTGCGCGGAACCCTAATTCTTTTCTAAAATAAAAGTATAATAAGTTACTCCTTTCTGTCTGAGCGAGATTAGAATAGCTCTCTAGCACCTTAAAAACGGCAAGGCCCCAGGTGAGGATGGAATTACAGCGGAGCTTCTGAAAGCGGGTGGAAAACCGGTACTTGAAGTCCTTCAGAAGCTCTTTAATTCCGTCCTCCATGGTGGCATTACACCGGAGGCGTGGAGCAGAATTGCGGTGGTCTTGTTCTTCAAGAAAGGCAACAACGCTCCCTTGAAGAACTACAGACCGATTTCCCTTCTGAGCCGCGTCTACGTGCTGTTTTCGAGAGTCATTACGAATCGTCTCGCGCGCAGACTTGACGACTTCCAGCCTCCCGAACAAGCCGGTTTCCGAAAGGGCTTTAGCACCATAGACCACATACATACCCTTCGGCAAATTATACAGAAGTCCGAGGAGTACAATTTGACACTATGTCTGGCGAGTGTGGACTATGAGAAAGCCTTTTTTCCGTCGAAATTTGGGCGGTGCTGCAGTCCCTTCAGCGGTGCCAAGTTGACTGTCGGTATATCGAAGTGCTGAAGTGCTTGTACAGTGGGGCTACGATGGCTATCCGAGTACAGATCCAGAGTACGAAACCTGTCCAATTGCAGAGAGGTGTAAGACAGGGTGACGTCATATCCCCGGAACTCTTCACCGCTGCATTGGAAGACGTTTTCAAGCTTCTGGACTGGAAAGGATACGGTATCAACATCAATGGCGAGTACATCACTCACCTCCGATTTGCCGACGATATAGTCCTTATGGCATAATCGCTGGAGGACCTAAGCACTATGCTCAATGACCTCAATAGTGCTTCCCAAAGGATAGGTCTTAAGATGAACATTGTCAAAACAAAGATCATGTTTAATGTCCATGTCACACCTATGCCGGTTGTTGTTGGGAGCACTAAGCTCGAAGTTGTTGACGAGTATGTTTACCTGGGACAAATAGTCCGACTAGGTAAGTCCAACTTCGACCGAGAGGTCAATCGACGGAATCAACTCGGTTGGGCAGCGTTCGGGAAATTACGGCACATCTTCTCGTCAGGTATACCTCAAAACTTGAAAACGAGACTGTACAACCAGTGCGTATTGCCAGTGATGACATACGGAACTGAGACGTGGTCCTTCACTGCTGGCCGGATGAGGAAGCTTAAGGTCGCTCAGCGAGCTATGGAGAGGGCTATGCTCGGAGTTTCTCTGCGTGATAAACTCAGAAATGAGGATATCCGCAGTAGAACCAGAGTGACCCACATAGCCCAACGGATTAGTAAGCTGAAGTGGCAATGGGCCGGCCATATAGCTCGAAGAACCGACAACCGATGGGGAAAAAAGGTTCTCGAGTGGCAGCCTCGTACCGGCAGGCGAAGTGTTGGGCGTCCCCCCACTAGATGGAGTGCCGACCTGGTGAGATGTGCAGGAAGTCGATGGATGCAGGTGGCTTAGGACCGTGCTTTGTGGCATTCCTTGGGGGAGGCCTATGTTCAGCAGTGGACTTGTGAAGGGCTGTAATGATGATGATGAAGTTACTCCTTATAACATCAGCTTTCTGCCAGTGAAAGTCCCGTCAAGTTGGTCCAGCCGTTTTGAAAATTAGCCGGAACAGACAGACAGACACACAAAAAATTTAATGTGTAGAATGTGTAGAAAATCTGATTAGGAGAATATGTTTTTTGAAGGGCGCGTGTGCAATTTCGATATTAGTATTTAAATCTTTGTAATGTATATGTATTTTAGGGGTAATTCCCTATTTTAGAGTTAACCTATTTTTTTACTATTCTTAGCCATCGCTTGACTACTGTTAATATACATAAAATAATTTTACGCAGTTGTGTTTAGTCCATATAGTTTATAAATGATATAAATAAATGTCCGTGGTTTTCGCACCTTAATCTACTGTCGCTCATATTACTCTGTACTTTTGTATTTTCCACAAACTTAACAGAACTCATAGTTATTTAAAATATTATTTTGAAGCCACGAGATCTTTTCAACATTTTTCCGTTGCTACCTTTTATGATACTCACGGTCTGTATATATAACATAATTTTATTAAAATTCTCCAAATATTACGTAGACGTAGTAGTTTAAGGGCTTAGCACTTGCACTTGCACTACCGGTACCAATAAAGTTTATTCTAGCGATTAAAAAACGACTCTATTTTGTCAAAGCGGTATTTCATAGTCTAGCACCAATGCTTTAAATAAATGCGAGAGTACGTTCTGAAGTAAACAGGCTAAAGGGCAAAGGATCTTCAAGGAAAAGAAGCAACTATCCTAGTAATATGCAGAATATGCTATATAAGATATAAGGAGACAATAGGAGCATTAAAGATTTGACCTTAAAAAAATGTCAAAGTTTTCAAAACTATGAGAAATAAATACGAATTGTCGCTTATGATTTCCACGGATTCAAATATTTGAAATTTTTGAACAATACTCACCAACGCCATTCCCTATTTCGCCTCTACATTATGTACTCGTAAATTATAGCAAACCCTACTACACTAGAAATGGACATTCTGATAGTAGGCTTATATTGAAAACACTATATTACATCAAAAGATATCTTTTTTTTGAACTAATTTATTATGATAGTTTAAGATTCATTGCTATTTCGCATTCGCTGTACTCAAAATCGGACTGTTATTTATATTATTTATGAGAGCACTTCATTCTTGCAAACCGGTATGCGTCACTCAGTTCCATACTTTCATAACCATGCACGCGCTTGCCTAACACACGTTGGAATTCTTATTCACGTACATTAACCAACAGCGATAAAGCGGAATACGGCTATTTTTAGAGTTAACACAAACAACAACGAACGAATGCACGCGTTCGATTCTCCGGCAAATGGATTATTTACGATGTTACTTTGGGTCTGAGATGAAAATAGTAACACTGGCCATTGGTGTTAGCCGCGAACTGTATAAAAGATCACAATACCTTATATTAAATAGTAGGTATTACACCATAAAGAGGAGTGTTAGAAGTTTGACCGCTATGTGTTTCTGTCTGTCTGTGGCATCGTAGTTCTTATATGGATGAACCGATTTGTGTGCGGTTTTTTTAATTTAAAAGCAGGTTTTCTAACGGTGGTTCTTTGACATGTTTTATCAATATCCGTTTATTCGTTGAGAAGATCATCATCTCTTTTTATTTCGGAGGTTTTTAAAATTTTCACTTTAATTTATACTAACTATATTCCATTCATCAACAGTTTATTGTAACTTATATCATTATTACTCATTATGTAAATTGTTTGCACCTGCCTTAGCTTCTCAAATCATTCATGTTTGACCAGTAGCGAGACGACAAAAATTGGGCCCATTATATACTTTATTATAAGGTGTAAAATGAATATTAAATAAATAAATATTACAATGTCAAAACTTCATATATCTAAATCGGTAGTGTTTGACTTAGCACCTTTTTTTACTTACTATAAGCCAGTGCTTGACCACAACTCCTCTAGTTGGTAAGTAGTGTCGAAAGCACTGTCTTAGCATAACAAATGTTAACTCTTGACTTGACGACACCCAGATTGCATTCGGATGGAAAACAGACGCCGGCAGTATATTCCACTCCATTGCTGTATGCATTACGAAAGACGAAGCAAACCGTCTGGTTCAAATGAGTGGAATATCGACAACAAAAGGGTATAACTATTTTTATTGTAATGACATCGTCTAAGAATACAAGATGCCATCTATAAAGGGAATTCGGTTTAATAACCAACCATTCTGAAATGGACTTTTGATTTATAATGAATAAGGGAACATGGAAGCTGATGGTGATGAGACGATATTGCATTGGGGGTTGTTATAAATTAATTTGCTTAATTCCGCGTAAATAAATTTATAACAACCTCATTATAATGGATTTCCGCAAAGTAACGCCTGATTCTATTAATAATGATATTGCATTGGCAAATTCCAAATGTAATCGGAAACTGTTTGCAGAATTTTATGGTGCAGGCACACTTACGTCCAAAGCTGCATGTCGTCTATCAAAAGTATACTTCTGAACATAGGCTGCACGCATAGATTGCCTCATAGGGGGAATTCGTCATAGTAATACGCTTGGCGGTCGGATTACTTAACGCAGCTTTAATTTTTTTATAGAGTAAGGGTAACAAACAAGCACAAAGTCCCCCTGTAGTAAGTGGATGAAGCGTGGTCCTTCCCCGGTCGATCCGACCCATTTATGCTACCACTATATTATAGCTGCAGCATGGTTCTACCACTTAGGGCGTATCATGCTTATTATTAGAAATACGCTGCTGCCTATATTCTGGTTTCCCTCAAGAGGTATAAAATTGTCTCGAATTACTCGTTATTGAATCGCGGTATATGAGAAACAGGGGTATTCTATACACAAAAGGAAGTGATACAATAGAAAGAGAAAAACAGTTTTCATCATCATAATCATCATCATCTTTACAGCCCATCACAAATCCACTGCTGAAAATAGGCCTCCCCCAGGGAATTCCAAAAAGCACGGTCCTGAGCCACCTGTATACATCAGCTTCCTGCATGTTTCACCTATGCTATGGTCGTCACTCCATCTAGTGGGGGACGCCCTTCACTTCATCCGCCGGTACGAGGCCGCCACTCCCGAACCTTTTTTCCCAATCGATTGTCGGTTCTTTGACCTATATGGCTGGCCCATTGCCACTTCGGCTTACTAATCCGTTGGGCTATGTAAGTTACTCTGGTTCTACTGCGTATATCCTCGTTTTTAAGTCTATCACGCGTGAAGATAGTTTCTATTCACATTAATTTTGCATTTAGCTAAAATTCAAACCTGTGCCCGTTTATAAAAGATACTTTAACGAATAGAAAACACGATTATCACTTAGGCATAACTAAATATATCCTCTGCGGTTGTTTGTTTATGACAGCTGTCTGAGCGATGTGGTCTTTTATCGAAATGAGCCTAACAATAGCTTTTTTGTATGTAATAAGGATGACACATGAGCACACAGTTTTCCTATTAGTAAGTGGATGCTGTGGTCCATAGATGACTACTCGATTAAGAATCAAAATGCAGATGCGTTGGCACCCCTGAGGACTAAGACAGAATGCCTCGTTTGCAGTAAAATGGATCTCCGGTCCGCCACACTTACATTTACACATACGAAACACAGCAGCATTAAGCTGGTATTCTGTGAGAGTGTGGTACTATCCCGGTCGACTGACCCATTCCTGCTATAGCCATAATATAGCTGCAGCGTGGCTCTACCACGTATAAACAAACTAGTATATTATTTACTCTTAGAAAAATAAAGTTTACACAATTATTTTTTTTAATATCAATAAAAAAAAACAGTTTATAAACTCTATTTTTAAGTTTTTATATTTATATATTAATTTCTATATTACATAAAGGTCTCTAAAATGACTTGAACAAAACTCTTAAAAAATAATATCTTAATGTCCTTAATATTTGTCGGTGAAAAATAAAATCAGAAAAACACAAGATTAATTTAAAAGAACTCCAGTATAACATCGTGATTTAGGAAAACACGAGTACACGAGTTCTTAAAAAAATGAATACCAGAGCAAAATCTTTTAAGTACTAAGAGGTGGAGAAGGAACAACAATTATTAACGTTAGGAAGGGAACGTACCCAAAATACTAACCTGTCTTCATTTTAAATGCGGAAGATAAAGTAATTTTGCTCAATCTTTGCTTTACATTTTTCAACTCAACATCAAAAATCTGCCAAAAATTTCATTATTAAAATGAAAAATTAAACTTTTAATCTATATTTATAATAAATCTGTAGAGAGGTCAATTCTGTACATGAAATATATTTCCAAAATAACTATCAGGGGGTGATTAGTGATCGATACTGATGCCAAAAATGCAAACAGTAAAATTTTTGTCTGTCCGTCTGTCTGTATGTTCGTTATAGAAACAAATACTATTCGACCGATTTTAACAAAACTTGGTACAATCATTATTAATGCTCCTGGGCAAGTTATAATACTTATCTACACGCTACGATTAATAGCAGCAGAGCAGTGAAGGTAAATGTTGGGGAAACGGGAGAAATTACTCCATTTTTAAGATTCCAACGCGTGTGCAGCCTTAATGGTTAAAGCTACACAGAAATCATGTACAACGGAAATGTTTTCCTTAAAATAATATAAAAAATACCCCACGACAGCATATGTCTATCTTTTATGGTTGACTCACAATAACACGTGTAACTCCCGACAGCTTAGCAGTTCGGAGCTTTCTGATTATATTTGTCTACTCTTACGTTTATAACACTCTCACTCATCCCTAATTAAAAAAAGTTAACATTATTATCTATTCAATAAAAAAGAATCATAGAAATCGGTATAGAAACACCAAAGTTATACATGAAATACGCTAATAAGCCATCCCGCGTGAATACTGAATCATGCTATAAGGGTTATTTTTGTGTAACGGTCGCCGCGCTCGACGCGGCTCGCGGCGGGGGGTATAAAAAGGCGGGGGTCCGAGCTTGCCGTGGCTTCATCAGGTATAGCTGCAACATACCAATTGATTTAGATCGCAGGGAAAGTCCAACCTGTAGTATTTCAAGAAATAGCGACAAAGCTAAGGTATTACGTGAGTGTAATTTAATCATATGGGATGAATGTACGATGGCCCACCGAAAAGGAGTAGAAGCGGTAGACAGAACTTTAAGGGATATAAGACAAAATGATCGACCAATGGGCGGTATCACGGTTTTATTTTGTGGTGATTTCCGACAAACCTTACCGGTAATATCACGGGGAACCCGAGTTGATGAGGTTAGGGCTTGCCTAAAAAGCTCTTATTTGTGGCGTGATATACAATCGCTACATTTGACTATAAACATGCGAGTAAGAACTGGAAATAACCCGGATGATCGTCAATTTTCTGATAAATTATTAAAGATTGGGGAAGGTACCTACCCACAACTACACCAAGGAAAACTTATTCTGACGCCTGAGCTATGTTGTATAGTGCAATCCCAACCACATCTTATACCGTCGGTTTACGGTGACGTAACATTTATATTAAATAGGGACAATTTTTGGCTATGCGAAAGATCCATTTTAACTCCTCGCAATGACCAGGCATCTGAGATTAATAACAAAATACTGTCGAATATACAGGGGGAAAGCAAAGTTTATAGTTCAATAAATAAAATGGTTGATGAACAAGAACCCACTAATTACCCGATAGAATTTTTAAATTATTTAAATATGCCTGGACTTCCTTCTCATGAAATTTGTTTAAAAATTGGCATTCCGATTATTCTGCTCCGAAATTTAAGACCACCACAACTTTGCAATGGAACTAGGCTAAAAGTAAATCAGTTGCAACAAAATATAAAAAAAATTCAAATTTTAACAGGTTGCGGTGCAGGAGAAACCGTCTTTATTCCCAGAATTCCCATAATACCAAATAATTTTCCATTCCAATTTAAAATAACGCAATTCCCATTATCATTGTGTTATGCAATGACAATTAATAAGGCTCAAGGGCAGACTTTTCGTGTTGCTGGAGTAGATCTCGGTGTCAGTTGTTTCTCGCATGGTCAGTTGTACGTCGCTCTATCGTGGGTTAGCAGTTCTAGAAATATTTATGTTCACGTGCCGGACGGGTCAACTTTCAACATAGTTTACCCGGAAGCTTTGCGCTGAAGTATTTTTGTTCTATAAGTACTTAAGCTTCATGTGAACGTGATCTAAACAATATTATCAATATATTAACTTAATAACACACAAGGAGTTACACTCCATCCAAAGCCCAGCGACACTATAACATATATAGGAATGACGTCTTAGCAAAAGTTGTTTAGTCTGATGGGCATTTCCTGTTGACTTACAAAAATGAAAGATCTAGAACGTCTCGGATCGTCTCGCGAATCACGTTGTTTTCCCGTCCCCGGGCTCTTAGAATTCAACATCAGACGTTTCAGATCTTCGATTTTGACGACCCCGTTGTCGCTGGCATAAGCAACAGGATCCGCGTACGAAGTCGCGGGCAGAAGCTAGTAAAAAATAAAAACCGAATTCAAAAACGAAATATAATCAAATATTTCCACATAATAGTTTCTGAAATCTGTACTAAGACATACTGTTTCGAGGAATAAAACACCGACTTCAGAGGCAACCCATTTTTACATGGTATAGCCATACCACGTATAAAAGGTTTTACAATTACCTACAATACTCATTTGAGAAGTAGCGAGACGACAACAGCTTGGAAGGGATTACTTTACTCCCATCAGATATTTATTATCAAACATGTGTTAATTTATTTTATAATAAGCTTTTTGGGAAGTCTTTGCTTTATAAAAATTTAAACTTGGTAAGAGAAAAAAGTACATAACTTTTATCTATATCGATAAATAAAATTGAAGTGTACGTCTGTAATATTGAAATAACTGCCTTCTCTGTGAGGTTAAGTTACATGCTGTTGAGACACGAATAACTATTTTTAATATTTCTGTCTGTCTGTCTCTCTGTCTGTCCGTCTGCTAAACTTTGGAATGGCTGTACCGATTTAAATGAAACTTCATGAACATATTTTATCCCAAAAACGTTAAGATTATTTTGGAACAAGTGGTAATATTTTTTTTACTACCTACTTCAATATTAATAAAATGAGAACACCATCAATGTAGTCTAAGTCAATTAAAACGCATTAAAAATAATAATTCAAAAACTGCTGGTCAGATCATGATCAAATTTATATGGCAACACATGAGAAGCGGGTCATACTCAGAATAAGTGTACATTTTAAATTTGTAACTAAACCGATATGTAACGATACTGAGAGTTTCCATAACGAAACTAATCTCCTAAGGCATAGTACACATTAAACTAAGTACAAATTATAGATTGGGTGAATAAAAGACTTGTTTGGTTTAATTAGTCTTATTTGGATTATTTGAAATAATACTTAGAGTAACTAAAAATATAAACTTCCAAAAAATTAACATTGGTTAGTTAGAAAATTAAAAATATTTTTATAAAATTAGCAATAAATGGAATGTTAACAAATACTCATTTTTCACAGAGTAATAACTCAGTATAAAAAGAAAACATGATGTCGGAGGAATGTTCACAAGAACAAAGTGAAGTCTAATTATTTATTAAAAGATATCAAAATTTGAGTCATTGTCACTGGAATCATTATTATTATTTTAAATAGATATAAATTATCACGGGTAGGATCAATCTTATGCATTGACGAGACTCCTGGTAAAGCAAAATTAAAGTATCGCTGATTCTCTGGATGCAATCTGATATTCGATAAGATAGTGACTTTATTGTTGGGTTTTGTTGTAATATTCGATGATAGCGAGTTACTTTCTTCATTAATATAGGGACTATTATCACTTTCACTGTTTGTTTGTTTTATTTGAAATCTGGTGCAAGCACCAGATATCAAATAAAAAAAAATTTAAAATATTTTCACTTCGAAAAAACTGCATGTATTTTTTATGTATGTTCACGATTTCTCCGCTAATCGTGGCCCAGTTTATCACATTTTTTTTTTTAATTTTAGTAACTCAGTTATAATTTCAATGAAACCTACGTTTTTACATGAAATCGGTTATGTGAATGTGCAAAATAATTGCCCGTGATTTTATTATATTTGAATATATGAATATGAAGTAGGCAGTCTTCTGTACAAGTGAGTGCAAAAAATTAAGTGGTACTTTATTATTAACTGATCTGTAAAGCAACATTTTAACAGTTGCGTAATGACAACCTGAATTCCAGATATGGAACAATATCGTTAGATACAGGACGCTATTTAAAAGCCCCTCACAAGGCTTCTGTAATTAGAACGAACAATTAGACTATTATGAAGCACTGATCGGACCAAATAACAATTAGAGCCTTGCCTCTACCATAGATTTCGAAATAATGACTCATAAATACTATCGACAACGACTACGTTACATTATGAAATCAACCATACGTGGTAGAGCCATGCTGTAGCTATATTAGTAGTACAGTTGTAGCACGAATGGGTCGGCTCGACCGGGGAAGGACCACGCTTTCACAGAATACCAGCGTAAAATGACAGCTTGACACGGCTGTGTTTGGAATGTTGAGTGTAGAGAACCGGAGCCCCATTTTACTGGAAAAGAGGAATTCCATCTTAGTACTCACGGTTGACGACGCATCTGCATTTTATTCATTTGATTCTTAATTGAGGATAATTGTAGATGCCTATGGATCACAGCAACCACTTACCATCAGGTGGACTGCGTGCTCGATTGTCACCCTATCCTATAAAGAAACCGTATTATTTTTGCCATGTTATGCTTGATATAAAATTATTAGTTTTGTTAAGTAACTTAAGGCATTCATGTGTACTAAATTTGGAGTATTGTTCTTCGGCATTATCATCGACATTATCTTTAGAGTCTATGAAAAGACCACTGCTGAACATATGCCTCTCTCATAGTTTTCCTCAATATCCCCTATATTTTTCACGTTGCCACGCTTGGCAAGAGGGTTGCCAACCGCAGTTTTATCGAGTTGTAATCGGGAAATGCAGCTATTTTGTCCCCGGGTTCATTTCGTCAGTACACAATTTATATAATACTTTAAAGTCTAATATAATGACCAACTTTTAAATAGCTAAAAATTTTGCCTAGTGTTTGAATTTTGAATTAATCGTTATTGTTTTCATCAACCTTAATATCCTATATAAGCTCAATGCAGGGCATAGACTTTTCCGAGAATGCGGTAGTTAGCTAGCCTTTCTTGAAAGGTTTGCCTATACTTATTACAGTGGGTATGCGGCTTATTGAAAGCAAAGCCAATACATTTAAAGCAGTAATGCTACTTCATAAGTTTCAAAGATTATGGCTGGATTTGCTGCCGTTAGTGGTTTGTCATTTTTTATACTTACAACACGTGTCACACCTTTGGAATAAATGACAGTGTTATCATGTTCGTTAAATAAAATAAACATCGGGATCCCTTCATTAATATAAGCGATTTTAGCAGTATTTTTTTATAGAAATAGTGTGACAAACGAGCACACAGTCCACCTGATGGTAAGTGGTTGCTGCGGCCCATAGACATCTACATCTATCCCCGTTTGCAAATCAAAATGCAGATGCGTTGTCAGCCTTGAGGACTAAGATGGAATGCCTTCTTTCCCAGTAAAAAGGGTCTCCGGTTCTCTACACTCAACATACGAAACACAGCATTAAGCTGCTATTTTACGCTGGTATTCTGTGAGAGCGTGGTCCTTCCCCGGTCGAGCCGACCCATTCGTGCTACAACTATAATATACTTTATGTAGCCTACCTTTAAAAATGTACTCTTAACAATGCAAAAGAATAAACTTAAAAATAAAACAGTTGATCATTAAATAGCATTGATTTAAAACATCTGTTTGTTTGTTACTTCTCTCGAATAAGCGAAAATAACGCTTCTCACACTTGTTAGCGTGTTTTCAGAGTTTAACAACATCCCGTTCCGCATAGCAACTCGAGGTCAACTACGTCTGTTGGATGTCCGAACAGAAACTCCAGACCTACATCTACGCTTATAAAAGGCCGTTAGTGCTTCCGGATTTTAACTCGAACGAGTTCCACTTTATACGGATCTGGTGGATAGTTTGATGTGTGAAAAGTTGGAGCCTAAAAATGTTTTGATTTGTTTTTACGGAACTTCTAGCTTGGTGTGTTAAAAAGTTTCATTAATATTATTTTTCAATATTTGTTATTAATAAATAATAAATATTATGCTAGGTATTAAGTTAGGTAACATACTAAAAAATAACAACGTCTGACAGATCAATAAGCTGAAACGGCAATGAACAGACATATGTCCAGCTAAAAGAAAACTTAGAATGAAATAAATGATATGAAATTAAATTAAATTAAATGTTTATTTGCGTTTGGTTAAGGTACATTAAAGATGGTCAAAGTAATTAAAATTCCGCTTAATCAGTCATTATTAATAGTATGCAAATCTTGAAAACTATAAAATATCGGGATGATAATATTAGGAGTAGTGTCTATAACAAAATATCAATAAGTAGTGTCTATAACAAAATACCAATAAGTAGTCAATAAATAGAAAATAATTAATAAACATTTCATAATTGGTCCAAGTCCCTATTACCTATCGTAGTTCAAATATTCCTGTAAAGTGTAAAAAGACTTTTCACTTAGAAAGTTGTATAATTCTCTTTTAAATTGAATGAAAGGTAGGTCTCGAATTACTTGTAGTATCTTATTATATACTGTCATACATATCCAGTATTAATTTTTATGTAATCTCGCACTCTTAGGAATTATAGCTGAAACCAACCTATTCCTATTTCTGGTGCTTCGTTTCTAGACGTCTTTAGCTTGTGTGAAATATTTCATATTATAATGCGGTGTGGATGAAAGGAATATTTTCCTCTGCTATCGCAATATACTTTACGCACATTTTCTTCCCTGGATTCATCTGGATTGGCACCACTATCTTACCTATTTTCTATATAAAAAACAACATGTATAGTAACAGACTGAGTTATTTCGTGTTCTCAAGGGAATGAGACTAAGATGACCACATTTGTGTTGCCAATATCTGTGTATTCTACTCGTGTATCTGAAATTGCTTGCAGGTATCCGTTACCGACAGTATCTACTTTCAATAAACTAAGAGTTATTTGTCACAATCAATAAAAAAATCATGGGATTTTTTTCTCATTATTATGGTACTTTTAGATCTAGATTTTCAAATGTAGATGATACTTAGACGTATCAAATCCATTTCGTTAATTCTATCTTCTAAGTATAACATACATATTATATGAACATAAATATATGTAAATATATACCAGTTTTTACGTAGTAGAGCCATACACCAGCTATATTACTGGTATAGTTGTAGTACGAATTTGTTGGCTTGACCGGGGAAGGACCACGCTCTCACAGAATACCAGCGTAATATAACATCTTAACGCTTCTGTGTTTAGTATGGAGTGTGGAGAACAGGGGACCCTTTTTACTGGAAAATAAACATGGATGTCTATGGGGCACAGCAACCACTTACCAATAGGTGGACTGTGTGATCGTTTGTTACCCTTATCCTATAAAAAAAAGATTAATTTGCATGTACTCAATTCTAAAAATAACAGTTACGTCATTTCTAACGTAGCGATCAGCCTCGACGGAAGTTTACATGAGCTGGTTCTACCGCGTTAAACGTGTTATGGTATAGTTTTGTTATTCATTTCCTAAAATTAAGAAGAGTATGTATTTACTTCAAAACTTATTTACTGCCACCTATATAAAATTCGTCAAACATTTAACAAATAATATATATAATAAACATATAACATATTTCAATTATTAATATAGTAGCAGAGCTACGCTGTAACTATACCAGCTTGACGGCTATGACGGCTAAACTGGAGAAGTACTAGATACTCAAAGAAACCAGTGGAAATAGCAACTAATCGCTGCTAGTTTCAAATGGTAATTTTAGAGAGAGCTGGAGGCCCTTATTACTGGAATGGAGGCATTACATCTTAGTCCTCAGGGGTGACAACACATCTGCATCTTGATTCTTAATCGAGGGTAGATGTATGTGTCAATGGGCTACAACATCCACTTACTGTCAGGTAGACCATGTGCCCGTTTTTCACCATTATTTTATAAAAAAAGTTAAATTTTTAAGCTTATATTCTTTCCGTTGCCGGAAACAGGCCACCTCTCATTTTTGCGAAGATTATGGTGCGAATCTTTATTTTATTTTATTTAAAAACGCGTTATTAAGTTATTATTACGTTCGGCCAGTCTCCACCCTTTCGTTGTTGACTTACCACGCATTCGAATCAACCGGTTCGCCACGTCGTTCATCATGCGTACAGCAAAGGAGTGGAATAAGTTGCCAGCATCTGTCTTTCCATCCGATTACAGTGTGGGTGTCTCACTTTTGTTAAGTCAGTGCGTTTCACCATATTAGGCTACATCACCACTTACCATCAGGTGGTATCGTAGATAAGCGCTGGCTTAGTAAAATATTAAAAAAAAACTTGGATTTTCTATTGTATCGTGGAGACATTTTAACATCCAGACCCAGAAAAATTACTAGTAGGCCATACAAATATTTGTTGCTGGTGTCATTTAAAATTTCAATTCAGTATTTTTTAAAATCCATTGGTACAATTTGGGATCAAATCCGGATATCAAGCATATTTTGAAAATTACGGCCAACGCTTAGCTCTCGAACTATCCCCATTCAAGATTTGAATATAAGATATGAAATACATTACAATATGTTATTTAATACAATATGTTAGTTTACTTTGTAATGCGTACAACAAAGGGTATACTAATTAATTAAGTGGCGTCTGTCTTTCCGTAGGTACTATAACAACATGGGTATCTTCCAGGCAAGAGTGAAAAAGATTTTTTTATAGAATAAGGGTGACAAACGAGCACACAGTCCACCTGAAGGTAAGTGGTTGCTGTGGGCCATTAACATCTATCTTCGTTTGCGAATTAAAATGCAGATGCGTTGTCAGCCATGAGGACTAAGATAGAATGCCTCTTTGCCAGTACAATGGGTATCCGGCTCTCTACACTCACCATACGAAACACAGCTGCATTAATTAAGGGGCTACTCCATGCGAACGACCTTGAGCATTTGCCCTGCGCGCCGCTCGGAACAATATATTGCGTAGGTAGTATTATTTTTCAACATCAATAAACTATTTTATGGAAATACACACAGCGTACAGCGATAAATGTATTTTAATTTTTTTATTCGGTATATTAGTTGCATTATATTAGAATTATGTATTTTCATATATTATTATCTAGTTATGAAATTTTATAATTAATTATATATTAAAAATGAAGCATTGAAAATTGTGAGTTTAAAAGATACCTACTCACTATAGGTAAATAGATAGATAGCTCGCCTTTTGTAGAAATATTTGGTGCAATAAAGAATAAACAAATAAATAGGATGTTTCGCAGATGTGTTTTTGATTATTGTTAATTTTTACGTGTCGCGTATTGAAAAGTAACATACCTACCTACCTACTAATTTTTGAACTGAGCACCTTGTAACTTAGCCTGCTTATTACTTATGCTGGCAGACATTATCCTCACCCCAATGATTTATGAGGATGAAAATCAATTTTATTTCTACATACATAATTATATTTATTTATACATAACGGTAACTTTAATAAAGGTAATACAAAAATCAACAAGAAGTATAAGGGTTCAATCTTTCAATTTCAATTGTAAATAAACGTTACTCCCACACTAGGATTTTTTCCTGTGTCGCGGAGGCAGTTTACAAACATAGATTGCACAAGGACAAACATCCAGACCAAGAAAAATTATTTGTAGGTCATACAAATACTTGTTCCGTGCGGGATTCGAACCCGCAGCCCCCAGCGCAAATGATTGCTAAGCCACTGCGCCACGGAGCCGTCGCCGGGTTATAGCTAAAGTGACCATACGTCCCGTTTTGAACGGGACTGTCCCTTTTCTCGGTCACTTGTCCCATTGTCCCCAAACAAAGCTCCGGGACACAAAATTGTCCCGTAACTCGTTGGATGGAAGTATTCAAAGTCAACAATCTTCAACATTTTTTTTTAATCGAATATATTTTATGTCTGCCTGGTACAAATGCTCCAGTAGAAAGAGTATTTTTTTTTATTTTGAATAAATTGTGGACGTCTGAAAGAAACACTTACGGTTCCAGTTCTAAAGGCGATGTTGACAAAGGTAACAATAAAAAAACTTGAGCAGTATTTTATTCTTATTTAAAATCATCACCAACTTTATTAAAGCAAATTTAATCCACTGACAAATGTAATTAATAATTAAAAAAATATGTTGCATTTAATAATTACCATCTACACCGAATATAATTTTATAGTGAACACTAATTTTATAGAGTTATAGTTTTTAGAGTATAAATAAACCCATGTCCTGTTTTGAGTTAAAAAATAAATGGTCAGTTTTGTTTTTTATAGTTAAATTTAGTTTTAAATTGTTTTAGTTTATAGTAAAAAGTAGGTATATTAATACCTACTTAGATACTTTTTACCGAATTAGGGTGGAAGCCCCTAATACCAGTCATGTATATTCCAGACATGTATAATTCCAGTCTTTTCGCCTTTTTACTCCATAAATAAGATTTCTAGTAGTCTTTAACTACAAATATTGTCACCTAAAAAATTCTTTGTACCTAGAGGAAAGTATATTTATTCAAATATTACCTCGCAGTTTTAAACCTAACAGTGTTAAAATCAAAACAGGTACGCAACGAAAAACGATCATTTTCCTAATTATTTGACAAGTTATGATCCCGGTAAAATTATGCTTACTTTACATTATCTCATATATAGGCTTTTTGATTTGTATGAATACGACTAAGGACATAGTAATGCAGTTATTTTTGTTTGAATTAACAAGTTATTTATTTATTTTAGTGGAAATTAATGGGGCTGTAATTAGATATAAGAAATGTATGGAGAGCATAATGTCTGCCGCCCGGCTGTTATTTGGTTTGACCATTTTGACGTGCCTTATAAGAAGTACCTAATTTCAGCCACGTAATATAAATCAGGGCTGCCATAAACTGAAATAAATACCATTAATTAGATCATAACTTATTTCATAGGTAAGGGAGTTATGATCAATTCGTCTGTTTTAAAATTGGTTTTAGATTTTAAAGTTCAGCAAAAGATGTACTAGCTTTTCTCTGACATTCGGCGTATGAAATTGATTTTATAACATCTTATGTACTTAATTATTTTTTGAAAAAGAAGACAAAAACAAGCAATAAATAATATACTATATTTTAGCAATAAACTATAACTTAGTAATACTAATTATAACTTAGAACATAAATGAAAAACTCATAACTGACTTTTTGACTCGACTCGGGATTTGAACCCGAGACCTTATGATCAGCAGTCGTGCTACTACAACCACTAGACCAACGAGGCAGTGCTATGTCTGATAAGATATTGTGATTGGGTATTAGGATTATTTTTAACTGTATACTATACTGATAATATTGAATTAGCCTTTTATAGTGTAAATTATAATATTTGTCGAAATTTTAATTATGGATTCGAACCTTACATGCTAATGATGCTTAATTTTTTTATTTGCATTTAAGAATAAATTGAAAATTTGAAGAATAATCCTAGATTATATGTGCTGCGCATGCGCCAACACTCCATGTGCATTCGGCAATTGACAAAATAGGTTTTATTAAATAATTGCACTTAATATTACATTTTATGGATTTTCGATGGTGGTGAAGTTTAATTCACGAAGGGTGAAGTTTTTTTAAGTTGCAAAACCTACAAAATTTTAATTATTTCAAGTGGTATCGACGTTATAAGATGCGCGATCTTTACCTATTTTTTATTCACAATCTACGGGGGTGCTATTACAATAATAAACAATTTTGGAAAGTGCTATTTAAAATACGTCTGTTGGTATTTATTTTATTTTATTTACCCCATTTTTGTAGGCTGGGGTAGGGTGGGTGGATCTATGTTGCAGCAACTTTCAGCCCTTTCAGTCTTAGAGTATTAAACTAACAGGAGACGACATTGAAGAGCGTTCCCCTCTGTCAAAAGTACGAGAGCGCGGATCATTCCCGTTATATAAAACTAGTTGCGCCGCGTACGGCATCAGTTAACATGTAGTCGTAAGCGTGAGTTGACCTCCAGAAAAATGCCGAGTTGCAGTGTATTTTCTTGTAAAAAAAGATCACAGACCTCAAATTTACAAAAAGACGACGTTACCTTTCATCTTTAAGTATTTATTTTGATTTAAATAATTAATATAAGCATTAAATCACGAAAATTCTGATTAATATAGCTGAACAGGGTGTGCTGCCAACTTAAAGTATTAATACTATAGTAGGGACTTTTGCACCACTAGGACATAATTAAATTTTGCTTTATTGTAGACAAATGTCGTTTCTCTTTGTTCTTATTACACAAGACAAAATCGTGTTATTGAATAGTCTTAAATTCATTAATATTATTGTGATCTATTTGCAAAACTATATTATTTCAAACAACATTAATAATCTTTAATTGTTTTTAACGAAATGAAAGGAAAAGAAGGGTAATTTCGAGTATATAAAATGGTATCATCAAGGCAATAATAGTGATGTTCACTGTAATCTTAAGTTTCGATGTTTTTATTTGACTATAATTAATACCTTGATATATAATACCAAGGTGTTATTTAAAATTATTTTTTGTACAATGTTTAAAAAAGATCTTTGGTTTTACATTTTTCCAAAAGATACAGATTACAGGCGCCAAGTTTGGATAAAAGCATGTGGCAATCATATAACCTGGGTACCTAAACGAACAAGCACTATTTGTTCCGAGCATTTTGACCAATCGGTTTTCGTAATCCAATCAAATAATAAAAGGAAACTAAATGAAACTGCTGCACCGACTTTGAAATTATTGGCAGTAAGTTTATTATTTTGCTACAGGTTTTTGCATACCTTAAGCGAAAGCGCAAGGTATGTTCTACTATCGCCTAAAAATTAAGATTCCAACGTTTTATCGAATAAAATCGTATCTAGCAATCATATTATACATATAAATGATATAAAAAGCACATTGTTAGAAAGATAAATGATTGCTGAACTTATTAATATTTTTTTTTAATTGATTAATTGCTATTTACAAATAAAAAAGGGGTTTTTGTGGCTTATGGTGTGGATTTATCAAGTCCGGAATGCTTGTAAACACTCTAACTTTTGAAAATATCTATTGTTTAACTCAATCTATTTTTTAATCTCTTCATCTATCATGTGGGAAGCCACTGAATGTAAATGGCAGTGTAATTTTGTTTTGTTTAGCTATAATTAATTTTTTTCGGCTCCAAAATGGCGAAATTTTCGTTGATTTGGTAGCCTTGTATGTAAATTAATTCTGTAAAGGGAGCTAAAGCCACAGAGTAGTTTACTCACTCACTCAGTTCGATGCACAGAGTACTTTTTATATACTGGTCAGTCGCCGTCGTGAGTGGACATTGTTTCGGATGTTTGCAGTGGCTCAAAAAGATCGCTGTACAAATACACAATATTCGAATATCCAAATTTTATTATACTCGTAATAATAAGAGATTTTTTTCATTACAATATTTTAAAAGCACAGAACAAAAAATAGTAGTACGTACTAAAAGTAAGTGGTATCAATTTTTTTGTCATGGGTGACAGTTTGATGGTTTTCGAGAGTGTTGAAACCGATAGGGTTGTCGAAATTTAAATCCAAGATGGCGGCCACAATAGGTATAATTTTTTTCATCTTGGGTGTCATTTTCATGGTTTTCGAGGGTGTTGAAGCCGATAGTGCTGTTGAAATGTAAATCCAAGATGGCGGCTGTAATAAGTATAAATTTTTTCATCATGGGTATAATTTTCATGGTTTTCGAGGGTGTTGAAGTCGATAGTGCTGTTGAAATGTAAATCCAAGATGGCGGCTGCAATAGATATCAATTTTTTCATCTTAGGTGTCATTTTCTTAGTTTTCGAGGGTGTTGAAGCCGATAGTGTTGTCGAAATCTAAATCTAAGGTGACGGCTGCAAGGGGTCTCAATTTTTTCATCATGGGTGTCATTTACATGGGTTTCGAGAGTGTTGAAGCCGATAGTGCTGTCGAAATATAAATCCAAGATGGCAGCTGAAGTAGGTACCAATTTTTTCATCATGGGTGTCATTTTCATGGTTTTCAAGGGTGTTGAAGCCGATAGTGCTGTTGAAATGTAAATCCAAGATGGCGGCTAAAATAGATATAAATTTTTTCATCATGGGTGTCATTTTCATGGTTTTCGCAGGTGTTGAAGCCGATAGTGCTATCGAAATGTAAATCCAAGGTGGCGGCTGCAATGGATATCAATTTTTTCATCATGGATGTCATTTTCATGGGTTTCGAGGGTGTTGAAGCCGATAGTGCTGTCGAAATGTATTTAAACTACTTTAAAAAATTCCGTATAATCATGTTATACGTATTTTTTATGCGCTTAAGGTATGCTCAATTGGATTTACCAATTATATTTACATTATGAAGGATAAAATTTAAAACATGTAACAAATCGAAATAGAAGGTTTAGTGAATGATATTTATTCATTTTAAAATGTTATTTATAAGTATATCGTCTTAGATGGTGTCAACCAAATTGTTGTTTTCAGATGAGACACGAATTATTAGCGCTTAAATAAATGAATAAGGACAAACAAATAATCTCAGTGTCATATTTATAATCTATTATTATTAAATATATACAGAGTACTACACTTTTGTACTGTAGAACACAAAATATTACCGCTTTTTACGACGACATTAATTATTTTCAATCCTAAGTAAAATGACGAAAAAAAGTATGTTTGGTTAAGCGTAAACTTCGGCCAAGAAATAGCAAATGTTTATTTTTTTTAATTGCTCCATTCCGTTGCTGCGTAAAGGAAGGACAAAAACAAATAAACAAAAAGTCACACTTTCACATTTATAATATTATATTAGTATGGATTGTCAAGAATGATAGATAAACTTTTGAAACCTGTTTACAATCGGCTTTTTGAGGGTGAAACTATACACTCCCGCTCTCTTTCTTGCTCTAGTAAATAACGTTTCTGAGTGACCAAAAAGGATAGAAGCACAGGAAAGTGCGATTCCGTGCTGCCAGATGTAGTTCAACCCTAAGCCTTAAAACGGTTTAACTCTATAGGTTGGGTAAAATCTGTAAAATTAGACCGTTTAAAACCCCTATACAGATAATCTTTCCGGTTGATCATGACATTAAAAAATGGTAAAAATATTTCATAGACTAGGCATATTATATATTTTTAAGCATACAGGAACATTATTTCGACAATGATTACGTTCCACATAACATTGAACTGGCAAACTTGGTGAACTGAAAATATGCAAGCACTAGAATTAGCTACCTCGCAAAAAAAGAGTGATCCCAAAAAGTGTATTCGTCACATATATACCAAACTTATTCACTTTAAAAACCTACTACCTACTTTTTCAATTTGTTTTAATTTTGGTAATTTTGTATTATTATTTTGTGCCTTATGTATTTTTTTAGTTGTTACTGTAGTTGTTACTGTTTTGTAGTTGTACTAGTTAGTTGAATACTCTAAGCTTTCAGTTTGCAGACTAGGAGTTACAGAGTACATTTACTAGGAGTAAAGTATTCTGCACAGAGTACATTATATACAGGGAAGTATTCCGTGTTGCAGACTTGCAGACTTGCAGTCATAGAGAAAAGTAATACATCCTTGCAGTTGTGAACAGAACAGAGTCAACAGAGTATCTTTGTATAAATGGTTGTAAAAAGATGTGAAGTCGATGTCGAAGATACGTTGAAAAAGGCGGGATAGAGAAACTTGTAGTATAAAGCTTTAGCCTTTTCTTTGATTCATGTAATCACAAACAATATATTATTTTATACAAGATGTACTGTTATAAAAAGTGTCAAAGTTCTTTTCACGGAAAAATTAGTGAAATCCCAGGTAACTAAACTTACTATATAGTTTTTCTTTAGAATTATGTTTTTGTCTATTTAATTCCCAACATTATTTTGCTATATCAAACGATATTTGTTGTTGATCAGAAATAGACAGGATTGACACTTATACATGTTTCTACAGAAAAGGAAGTTACAGCCTATCTAAAATAACTTTTCTTAACGATTTGGTAGTCGCGTATTGCTTTAATATTTTTTAAAACCACATGGATCCATTTTGAAATTGAATTGAAGTAAAAGAGGTTAAAATTTCCAATATGGACCATCGATTTAAATGCCCATATTATTTTTGTAGATAGTACTTACTAAAAGAAAGTATTTTGCAAAGTTTCAATATGCGGAAACGCGTACTTTTTGAGAAAAAAAATTATAGAAAATCAATTATTTTTGCAATATTTATGTCAATTCCTATGGTAAAACTGACACTTGACACTATTTTGTATTGTCATTGTCATCATCGGTAGGGATGTCGATTCTTTCCGAAAAAGATCGATTTTTAAATCGATTCGAATCGTAAGCTGATGTATCGATTCACAAAAAAATCTATTTCTAAAATATCGATATTTTATCGTTTGCATTTATAATGTTAATATAAATCCATTTTATGAAAAACCAGAAAGATACCATAGTAAATAATCTCTTATTGAAATTTGGTTTATTTTAATTTATTTATTTTTATTAGGGCAGATAACAAATAAAATAGGTTAGGTTCAACTTATGTCAAAGAATCGAATTGATTGACCCCGCCTCCACCTGGTACGAGTCTGTCCTACCCTAGAGTGGTTATAAAGAGCCGGAGGCGCGTAGACGTTGCAGTCTCAAAATAGATACAGAAACCCCTTTTAATCAGTCCCCCTATTTTATGTCTGATGAAGGGGATTTTGTTCTCATAAAATGGATTTATATTTCCATTATAAATGCAAACATGAAAAAATATCGAAATTTTAGAAATCGATTTTTTTGTGAATCAATACATCAGCTTACGATTCGAATCGATTTATAAAATCAAACTTTTTCGTAAAGAATCGACATCCCTACTGACGATGACAATGACAGTACAAAATAGCGTCAGTTTTACCGTAGGAAATGACATAAATTTGCAAAAATAACTGATTTTCAATAATATTTATCTCAAAAAGTACGCGTTTCCGCATATTGAAACTTTGCAAAACGCTTTCTTTTAGTGAGTACTATCTACAAAAAAAATATGGGCATTTAAATCGATGGTCCATATTGGAAATTTTAACGTCTAATTTCATTTGCAGCTGCTACATATCTCTGTGCATCGAGTTGTTTTTGACAATGCAAAGCAGAAGTCATTTGTAATGTTTAATCTTTTACAATTTTTTGTTTTAATTGACACTAAAACTGCGAAAACTGATTTACAGAGATTTGTAGCCGTAAACGAAATTAGGGAGAGATATGGCTTGTTTAACAAGCTGAGGGTAAGCTTGTCCTAAAGAACAACAAAAGTTGCTAACATTCTTTGCATTGAATTCAGTTTGCAATACCTCTTTGGATTTTAAGTCAATGAGATCTTCACTATTAACATTTGACCAATCAATCATTAGAGCCGTGGTATCTCAGATGGTAAGTACTCGATGTAACTTTCACAGTACACAAGCAACCTGGGTTCGATCCCCGCCGGCATGAATGAAATTGATAATTGCAATTTTAAGTGCTGATTTACCAAATGCTTGGCGGCGAAGGAAAATATTGTGAGGATACCTGCATGTCTGAGAAATAACAAAAAAAATATTTCGAAGAGATGTGAAGTTTACTAACATGCGTTGGGGCAGCGCAGTGGACATTTCCTTGCCCTAAAACCCTCTCAGAAATGAGGGAGACCTGTGCCCAGCAGTAGGACGTATATATATATATATATATTTATTTATTTATTTAGAACTTCATATACATAGGCGGACTTAATGCCTAAGGCATTCTCTACCAGTCTAACTTGGGATGATGCAGAGATAGAATAAAGTAGGTGTAATAAAAAGTTATATAGTTCTATCTCTTAAAATAACAAAAAAGCAATTTTGGCATGAAAATAAGTTATAAATGGGTCGGTACAACTTATTTGTATTTGTAACTTATTACAAATACATTCATACATACATATACGCACGCGCACGCGCACACACTTCATACACATTAATACACACTTCATACACACTTCATACACACTTCATACACTTCATACACACTTCATACACATCTCATACACACTTCATACAAACTTCTTACAAATTTCATACAAACTTCATACAAACTTCATACACACTTCATACAAACTTCATACAATTTTTATAAAGACTTCATACAATTTTCGTACAAACTTCATACACACATCATACACAATTCATACACACTTCATACACACTTCATACACACTTCATACACACACTTCATACACACTTCATACACACTTCATACGCACTTCAAACACTTCATACACTCTTCATACAAACTCATACAAACTTCATACAAACTTCATACACACTTCATACAAACTTCATATTAACTTCATACAAACTTCATACAAACTTCATACAAACTTCATACAAACTTCACACAGACTTCATACAAATTTCATAAAACTTCATGCAAACTTCATATAAACTTCACACAAACTTCACACAAACTTCGTACAAACTTCATATAAACTTCATACAAACTTGATACAAACTCCACACAAACTTCATACAAACTTCATACAAACTTCATACAAACTTCATACAAACTTCATACACAATTCATACACAATTCATACAAACTTCATACAAACTTCATACACACTTCATACACACTTCATACACACTTCATACACACTTCATACACACTTCATACGCACTTCAAACACACTTCTTACACAATTCACACAAATTTCATACAAACTTCATACAAACTTCATACAATTTTTATATAAACTTCATACAGTTTTCATACAAACTTCATACAAACTTCATACAAAATTCATACAAACTTCATACAAACTTCATACAAACTTCATACAAACTTCATACAAACTTCATACAAACTTCATACAAACTTCACACATACTTCACACAAACTTCACACAAACTTCACACAAACTCCATACAAACTTCATACAAACTTCACACACAGTTCATACAAACTTCATACAAACTTCATACAAACTTCATACACACTTCATACAAACTTCATACAATTTTTATATAAACTTCATACAGTTTTCATACAAACTTCATACAAACTTCATACATCATCATCATCATCATTACAGCCCTTCACAAGTCCACTGCTGAACATAGGCCTCCCTCAAAGAGTGCCACAAAGCACGGTCCTGAGCCACCTGCATCCATCGACTTCCTGCATGTCTTCCCAGGTCGTCACTCCATCTTGTGGGGGGACGCCCTACACTTCACCTACCGGTACGAGGCTGCCACTCGAGAACCTTTCTTCCCCATCGGTTGTCGGTTCTTCGAGCTATATGGCCGGCCCACTGCCACTTCAGCTTACTAATCCGTTGGGCTATGTCGGTTACTCTGGTTCTACTGCGGATATCCTCATTCCTAAGTTTATCACGCAGTGAAACTCCGAGCATAGCCCTCTCCATAGCTCGCTGAGCGACCTTGAGCTTCCTCATTCGGCCAGCAGTGAAGGACCACGTCTCAGTTCCGTAAGTCATCACTGGCAACACGCACTGGTTGTACAATTTTGTTTTAAGGTTTTGAGGTATTTCTGACGAGAAGATGTGTCGTAGCTTCCCGAACGCTGCCCAGCCGAGTTGAATCCGTCGATTGACCTCTCGGTCGAAGTTGGACTTACCTAGTCGGACTATTTGTCCCAGGTAAACATACTCGTCAACAACTTCGAGCTTAGTGCTCCCAACAACTACCGGCATAGGTGTGACATGGACATTAAACATAATCTTTGTTTTGTCCATGTTCATCTTAAGACCTATCCGTTGGGAGACACTATTGAGGTCATTGAGCATAGTGCTTAGCTCCTCCAGCGATTCTGCCATGAGGACTATATCGTCGGCAAATCGAAGGTGGGTGATGTACTCGCCATTGATGTTAATTCCGTATCCTTTCCAGTCCAGAAGCTAGAAAACGTCTTCCAATGCAGCGGTGAAGAGTTTCGGGGATATAACGTCACCCTGTCTTACACCTCTCTGCAATTGGATAGGTTTCGTACTCTGGTTCTGTACTCGGATAGCCATCGTAGCTCTACTGTACAAACACTTCAGCACTTCGATATACCGACAGTCAACTTGGCACCGCTGAAGGGACTGCAGCACCGCCCAAATATATGCTTCATACAAACTTCATACAAAATTCATACAAAATTCATACAAACTTCATACAAACTTCATACAAACTTCATACAAACTTCATACAAACTTCATACAAACTTCACACTGACTTCATACAAACTTCATAAAACTTCATACAAACTTCATACAAACTTCATACAAACTTCACACAAACTTCACACAAACTTCGTACAAACTTCATACAAACTTCATAAAACTTCACACAAGCTTCATACAAACTTCATACAAACATCACACAAAATTCACACAATCTTCATTCAAACTTCATACAAACTTCATATAAACTTCATACAAACTTCATACAAACTTCACACAAACTTCATACCAACTTCACACAAACTTCATACAAACTTCATACAAACTTCACACATCCTTCATACAAACTTCATAAAACTTCATAAAACTTCATACAAACTTCATACAAACTTAACGCAAACTTCACACAAACTTCATAAAAGCTTTATACACACTTCATACACACTTCATCAATAATTCATACAAACTTCATACAATCTTCATACATACACACTTCATACAACCTTCATACAAACTCCATACACACTTCATACACACTTCATACACACTTCTCATACACATACACACTTCATACACAATTCATACACACTTAATGAACAATACAAACTTCATACAGATTTCATACAAACTTAGTACAAACTTCATACATACTTCATACAAACTTCATACAAACTTTATACAAACAGCATACAAACTTCATACAAACTTCATACAAACTTTATACACACTTCATACACACTTAATACACACTTAATACACACTTCATACACACTTCATACACACTTCATACGCACTTCATACACACTTCATACACACTTCATACACACTTCAAACACACTTCAAACACACTTCAAACACACTTCATACACACTTCATACACACTTCATACACACTTCAAACACACTTCAAACACACTTCATACACACTTCATACATAAATACATACATACATACATACATACATAAATACATACATACATAAATACACACATACATAAATACATACATACATAAATACGTACATACATAAATAATATTGAGGTCAATTGCGACAAGGATCTTAGGTAACCTTGACTTTAGTGATCCAAGGCTCAACAGATCCTTGTTGCACTGGACTATCTATCTAATCATGTATTACGTGGGTTTTCAAAAAAAAAAAAAAAAGTAATAAAATATTTTATTTTTTATAATAGTTGTGGTCCATTAGTGGTGCTATGCTAATTCATCAGAATCATCAGAATCAGATAACTCTGAATGACTGCTATCCAAATTGATCAAAAATAGTTCCATAGTTATTTCATGACGGTTGTCTGTACGTCGATTATTATCTTCAGTATTTTGACATGACTGCAGTGTTTCTCCAACTCTATAGCAGTTATTTTATAAAATGCGTTATGGATTCGCTGCTCCATATATTCAGAGAGGCCTGTGATATTCGAATATGCGATATTCTTTTTTTTTATTTTTAAACCTAGCAAGCATAGCAAAGTGGCGAAGCAATCAGCTTTGTAGCGGTTTCTAACGGTTGCCGTTGAGCAATCAGTTTCAAAATAGGAGGTTCAGATGCCTGGGTGATCAGTAATCGATTGCTGAAAACAGAACTAGAAAATTCGAAACCTTTCTCGAGATAATCGTGGGACAGACGGACGGACAGACGGACAGACGGACAGACGGACAGACATCGTGAAATCAATAAGTGACTTCGCAAGCTTCGCCACTTAATAATTCAATAAAAACTTGTTTTACGCTGGTAAAGAGTTACGCTTAACTGTGCGATTTAACAAACCATACCACTTACTACCGATTGGAATTGTAGTCAAGCATTGGCTTATAATAATTTAAAATAAATAATAGTTTAAAAAACTAAAAAGACTTTTTCACTTTCGTAGATAACTGAAATACAAAGTAAAAAATTTACAAAAGCGTGTTTTTTTAGTTTTTTAAAACTATTATTTATTTTCTATTTTTTGGTGCGGCTAACTACAACAGCATGTTTTTTTTTGCATCAAAGATCTTTCACGCGGCTTACAGTAGATTGAACTGGGAAAAATCGTAGTTGTTTTATGATTCATTATAAAATCCTAAGGATCCTGGCAAGGGTAACGGGACAAACTATTTAAAACAGGTGAAAGAGTTTGTGTATCTGGGGTCAAAGTTTACAAGAGATGGAAAGTGTGAGAGTGATATCGAAAGAAGAGTGAATGCAGGAAACATGGTGAATGGAGCTTTGCACTCCTTTATGAGCAGTCGCAAGGTGTCTAACAAGGCTCGTTTGGCTGTGCATGAGGGGGTGTTGGTTCCGACACTCATGTACGGAAGTGAAAGTTGGGTATGGCAGAAGAAACATGAAAGCAGAATAAATGCAGTTGAGATGAGACCATTAAGAACTATGATAGGAGTTAAACTGAGTGACAGGATAAGAAATAGTGAGATAAGGAAACGTTGTGGTCTGAAAGAAGATGTAATGACAAAAATTGAGAAGGGTATGCTGAGATGGTTTGGCCACGTCGAGAGAATGAATGAAGAACGATTGACGAAAAAAGTGTATAAGGCGAGTGTGAATGAAAGTGTTGGAAGGGGTAGACCTAGGCGGACATTTCTAGACCAAATTAGGGACGTCTTGAAAAAAGGCCAGGTTAAGAGTACCCTAAACCGTAGAGCATGTATGAAGGGAATAATGAAAGTGGACGAAGCGAAACAAGTATGTAAGGATCGTAGCAAGTGGAAAGAAGTGGTCTCTGTCTACCCCTACGGGAAAGAGGCGTGATTATATGTATGTATGTATGTTTTATTATCGGTCCTTGATAAGTTTGCGATGTTTCAAATAAATCCGACGTTTTGAAGTGGATGAAAATCACATTCAAAAATTCCCATACATAGGTACATACCAAGGTAATAAAAGCTTGTTAAAAAGCTTGTGGTTATTCTTACGCATAAATACAATAAATAAGAAACATATCTATAAAAGTTTGGACTGTTACTTCTTCTTCTTTATAAATAAATCCTCAGAAGAGGACTACTGAATATGACCTGGAAAAGAAGTCACAAGAGGATATCTAGGCGGCGTTTTGTTTATATAAATGTATATAGAAAACGTTTTTCGCTGGATAGTGACATTATATAAAGTATTTTTACAACCGAATCTATTATCTACCACGGCCATGTCGTTATGTTTTTTTTCCTTAATTTAATTATTTTAAGAACTAGGCACCTACTATAATAACGAAAACTGCTCAGTTATACGTCAGGCATTATCAAGCGTCCAACAAACAAATTTAACAAATATAATAAACTAGCTATTCCCCGCGACTTCGCACGCGTTTATTATTACGGTGGATCTCACAGGTTTTAATTTTTTTTTGCGCGTAACGCTAATTCTTTTTCTAAAATAAAAGTAACCTAAGTTACTCCTTATAACATCAGCTATCTGCCCCTGAAAGTCCCGCCAAAATCAGTCCAGCCCTTTCGGAGATTAACCAGAAGAAACAGACAGACAGACATGCAGACAAAAATTTTAAAAATTGTGTTTTCGTTATAAGTACCGTATATTATATTTTCATATGTATTTAGTAAAAACCTGTTATTTTTACATTACAAAGAGAGACTTCAATTTTATTTATTTGTATAGATAATACACAACACAAACATATATAGTCACAACATATACAGGCTTTTTATATAGTGCTTAAAAAATTAAAGTCGATTTAGTTTCGGAAGAAGAGACAGAGGAATACGGTCTGATGATTTCGTCAATATTTCATAAAATAAAATCAGTCTGTGCTTATTTGTCTCTCTCGGCTGTCTAGCGCTTCTTACACAGCGCGACAACAATATATAGTAAAAACCATTCTTATAGTTTCTTGCTATCTTTAAAGTAAAGTTACAGCCTATATACGTCCCACTGCTGGGCACAGGCCTCCTCTCATTTCTTAGAGGGCTATAGGGCAAGGAAATGTCCGCTGCACTGCGCCTATTTAAAAGTCATGTGAAGTTTCTTCACGATGTTTTACTTCACCGCCTAACACGTGGTAAATCAGCAATTAAATTGCAATTAACTTGGTGCCGGCGGGGATCGACCCCGGGTTGCTCGCGTACTGTGAAATTTACAGCGAGCGCTTAACCCCTGGGCTACCAAGGCTCTCCTGGTCTACCACGGGTCTTGCTGTCTTTATATCCTCCTAATTGCCACGCTCGGCGGGCTGATTGGAGAACGCAATACCAGAAGTCTGCTTATTTTAAATCTAAGTGTTTACCAATACAAGAACTACTTTGATCCTAGAGTTATTAGTAGTACACACAACCTAAATAAATAATATGTCATCATACACAACACTATCGTGTAGTGGCGGTGTAAGAAAATTCACTACCTCATATTGGTCTCTGCGTATCATAAGTGACTGAAGAACAAACTGTAACTGAAACAAGAGAAGGGTAGCAGCATCTTTTTTTTCTACTTCTTATAAGCCAGTGCTTGACCACTATCCCACCTGGTGGTAAGTGGTGATGCAGCCTTAGATGGTAAATCGCACTGTCTTATCGTAACAAAAGCCTATTCACACTTGCTTTGAAGACGCCCATATTGTATTCGGAAATATAGATTTTTTTATTTAAAAAAAAATACTAGCTATGCTATTAAACATTAATAATATTCCCTTTAACCATTTCTAGTAAGCTTAAAATGCTTGTGTTAGAAGTGATTCACGACAGTAGTCGATGGCGGATTCGAACCCACGACCTTTCGAGTTCGCGGTCCGTGCCCTGCCAGTGCCATTAGGCTACTGACGCTTAATATGTATGTGGAAAGATAGATCTTCCTGATAACGACTCATAACTTTAAAAAAACTACGGTTGCCTGCGAGGTAACCATGGCGAAATTCCTCTATGAAACAAACCATGGGAGAAGCCTTTTTTATATGATAAGGGTGACAAACGAACACACAGTCCACCTGATGGTAAGTGGTTGCTGCAGCACATAGACATCTACATCTATCCTCTATTACAAATCAAAATGTAGATGCGTTGTCACCCGTGAGGACTGAGATGGAATGCCTCATTTCCAGTAAAAAGGGCCTCCGGCCAACTGCACTCACCAAGCGAAACGCAGAGGTAAACCTCTACTTCAGGCTGGTTTTCTGTGAGGTCGTGGTACCACCCCGGTTCGAGCCGGCCCATCCGTGCGACAGCAAAAGCTGCCGCGTGGCTCTACCACTGTTATTAACCTATTTTCAACTATGCACTTTCATAGACTGTAACGAATGGAAATAAGTAAGCACAACCCCAACATGATGTATTAAATTGAGTCTGAAAATTGCCATATATAATTATTAATCGAACCTGTAACGGTTAACCACGGAATGCATTTTGCGGTATGCATAAATTACCCTAGTGGCGATGCACGAGGTGTTTCATTATTTTAGGTATTTAACGGCATTTAACTTTTATCTTGAATCACCGTGTGATGGTGGCTAACGTATCACGACAATGTTAAAGGTAACTTTTTTATACAATTAAGGTACCTGATGTTGAGTGTATGTTTTTTTATAGAATAAGGATGGTAAACGATCACACAGTCCACCCGATAGTAAGTGAATACGGTGGCCCATAGACATCTACCTTTTATCCTCGGTTAAGAATCAAAATGCATATGCGTTGTCACTCGTGAGAACTACGATGGAAGCCTCGTCTCCGGATCTCTACACTCATATGAAACACAGCAACATTAAGCTGCTTTTTTCGCTGGCATTCTTTGAGAGCGTGCTACATTCTCGATCCTCAGTCGAGTCGACTCATTCATGCTTCAACCATTATATAGCTGCAGCATGTTTCTACCTCTAATAAATGCTATGATCCATAGACAAAATTTAACAGATGTTTAATGATGGTATTCTGTAGGATTGTCCTTCCCCTTTTGAATCGAACTATTCTTTTAGTTTTTTATTATATTTATTTATTATATTATTTTAGTTCGAAGCTGCTTTACCATGTATTGTAAATATTTGTAGCTACCGTACAACATGCTACAAAGACCTTGTAGCCTCAGAGCGATGGGAGTAAAACCATCTCATTTACGCCACGTAAAGCCAATCCGGCTAGTGTGTGCAGCCTTAACGTTGCAAAACGTTTTCTAACTATCGTCAATCTGCGTGCTAGGCACTTCAATTAAGGCGACTTCTTCCTACAACGATATTACCATAGCTTCTTGCTCAGGAATTAAGCGCTCGATATAAAACGGGAGTAATCCGGGTGCGCTCGGTCCACTCACGTATTTAATATAAATTATTAAGTGCAGTTGTAGGTGCTGTTTTACCACGTTCTCATGTCAGAAAAATTAAAAAAAAATATTTTGAGAGGACCAACACGCATTAGGGTAGCGCGGCGCTCACTTCCTTGCCTTAGGTCCCTTCCTTGATGTGAAAACTTTAAATGAACAAACGCCCAGTTTGTAGAAAAAAGTTTACCAGGCTGTCCAGTTTCAGTTTAGCTGGTCAGTGAGAACTACGTTTGGATATTTCAAGTAATGATTCGATTCAGACGACACATTTTTATAACTGTAATGTTGTGGGCATCAATGAGGAGACGTGTTGCTGGTACTAAGTGTTAAATTTGACTATCACTTACTCTATACCGTTTCCGCCACAGTCTCTCAAAAGTCAACTGCTTAACATTGACCTCCGCAATAAATTGTCTCATAGGAGGGAGTGGGGGGGGGATATTTTCTACAGAATAAGGGTGACAAACGAGCACAAACTCCATCTGATTATAAGCGGATACTTTAATCCATAGACGTCTACATCAACTGTCGATTAAGAATCAAAATGCAGATGATTTGTCACCCCTGAGGACGAAATGGAATACCTTGTTACCAGTTAAGGTGTTTCTAGTTCTCTCCACTCACCATACGAAACACAGCGGCATTAATCTGTTATTTCACGCCGATATACTGTAAGAGCGTGGTCCTACCCCGGTTGAGTCGATATATAATGGTTGTAGCGCGAAATATTTCCCACGTTTCGCAAACAGGTTGGCAACTGCAGTTATTTTTAATTTTAATAGTTATTAAGAAGATGCTGCTGCCCATGTCTTGGCTTAATGTCCCTATGTTGCCTCTTAGGACAGCCATGGAACGATATGTCATTGCATATTACAGCGCAAATACACGGTCACACAGTCTTATACTATACAATAAACATTAGTTTGTAGACATATTATGTCGACTGAACTACACGTATGAACGGCTTATGTTATAGGAAGTTAAAAATGGTTGGTTTGGTTTGTATATATGTTATGGACCAAGTGATGGCACTATTTATAATGCCCGGGTAATATGAATAATTACATTTCAAATCGGGCTATGTAATTAATACTGATTAAAACTTCATTATTTATCACATTGTCTGATCATTATGAGTATTGCCCATTGAATCATTATATACCAAATAACATATACATTTTTTTTTATAGGATAAGGGTGACAAACGAGCACACAGTCCACCTGATGGTAAGTGGTTGCTGCGGCCCATAGACATCTACATCTATCCTCTATTCCAAATCAATATGGATTCCAAATAATAATAGATGCGTTGTCACCCGTGAGGACTAAGATGGAATGCCTCATTTCCAGTAAAAAGGGCCTCCAGCCACCTGCACTCACCAAGCGAAACGCAGAGGTAAACCTCTACTTCACGCTGGTATTCTGTGAGGTCGTGGTACCACCCCGGTTCGAGCCGGCCCATCCGTGCGACAGCAAAAGCTGCCGCGTGGCTCTACCACTGTTAAAAATACTTTGTAAAATAATCTCTGTAGACTCTCCTTATTTATATTACGAAGTATATATATTTGATATTTTAGGAAAAATAAATATAAAGTTTTCACCGGTCGAAGGCGCGTTATGTTCCCAATAAGCGTAACACATGTTAGTTGTGTAATTAAATCTTTATTTAGAATTTATTACTCAGTTCTCGATACAAGCACCAGAAGCCATTTTATATTTAGGTTTATGAATTGAGTTAAAGTTTAAACCACCGGTGAAATTATTTCCGCAAAATTGCTTAAATTATCATTATTTTTTTTTAATCAAACAACGTGGCTGTAACCACAGATCTTGAGCTCCAATCACAGCCAGAGTTAAAAGTTGAGCAAAATCACAAATTGTTGGTATCATTCTTTTTCTTTTTTGGATACCATTTTTTATAGTAGAATAATCGGGCAGAATGAATGAAGGCCGCTCTATTTGTTTGTTAGTTCATCTACACTTGTAGCACTGTAATGTCGTAAACTTGTATTTTTTTTATCGAATGAGCGTGACAAGCGAGTATACAGTCCACCTGATAATTAGTGGATGCTGCGGCCCATAAATATCTACATCTATTCTCAATTAAGAATTAAAAAAGAAATCAGATTGAATTACTCGTTTCCAGCAAAAAGTTTACGGATCGCTGCACTAACCATACGAAACACAGTAGCATTAAGTTGCTATTTTACGCAGGTATTTTGTGAGAGCGTGTTCCTTCCCCGGTCGAGCCAACCCATTCGTGCTCCAAACATACTCTACAGTTTCGCCCTACCACAAAATATTCTTTGTATTAAACTATTTCCGACAGTATTCAGAATTTGTTTTCCGTTACTAACCAGAAGTACATCAATGTTTTTTACCAAAAATATATTTGTCTATATAGAACTAATAAAATGTAGGGTATTATGGTAAAACAAACATGTTCTTCTCGAAATTATTTTTTTTATTTAACTGCAGATAATATTATACTATTAAACTAAATAAGTTTCAGTTAAAAAGCCAAGGTGGCTAATTCTAAGAATGTATATATTAATTTGAATGTACAATATACAAAATATAAACCAAGCTTTTTAAAAAGTTACCAAAATGTTGGGTTAATAAAGTATATTTTAAATTAAACTTCATTGGTTTTATCCAAAAATTTTAGATATTTAATTTTTTTTATATTATATATAGTTAAACTACATGGACCATGAAACCATTTACCATCAAGTGGACTACTTGCTCCTTTTTCACTTAAAAAAAAACATATATCATTAAATGTATACTGCGGAATATCGGTCGATTTCAAAAAAGGAGGAGGTTCTCAATTCGTCGGAATGTCGAAGATGCCTGAACCGATTTGGAAAATTATTTTTTTTTGTTTCAAATGGTATATTTCCCAGGTGCTCCCATTTAAATTTTAACGAAATTGGTCGAGCAAAAATCAACAATAAATAATTTTTTTATATTGAATTAAGTTGAACATAATTTTTAATTTACCAATTATTTTTCTAGACGTTATTGGGAAAACGCTGCCGCACATTTTTTTTTATAGAATTCGGATGAAAAACGGGCACGCAGTCCACCTGATGGTAAGTGGTTGCAGTGGCCCATAGACATCTACATGTACCTTCATTTGCAAATTAAAGTGCAAATGCGTCGTCAGCCGTGAGGACTAAGATAGAATGCCTCATTTCCAGTTAAATAGGTCTCCGGTTCTCTACACTCACCATACGGAACACAGCAGCATTAAGCTGCTATTTTACGTTGGTATTCTGTGAGAATGCGGTCCTTCCCCGGTCGAGCCGACCCATTCGTGCTACAACTATACTATTAATATAGCTGCAGTATGGCTCTACCACGTAAAAAATCTATTAGTTTGTTATCTCTGTCGTCTCTTACGACGCCCAAGGAACGATATGAGATAGTAGTATGTTCTGACGCCGCCACTTTCATTGTTGATCTGAGACGGTTGGCTGAAGTGTATATGTATGAATTTATTTAGATTTAATGTTCAGAGTGTATAACATAGAACTAAGAAAATATTGTTCATAAATAAAGTATTATATGCGAATGCGTTCTGCTGGTTTTGTGAATTTATGAGATATAATAAAATGCTCAGACAGGCGACGGGCGGCAACTTCAATGGTGCGATACGCTTGGTATTATGATCGTCAACCCGCTTGCCAAGTATGACAATTAAGGGAAATCCTCTTTTATTGAATAATTTTAATGTGAATTTTTCGCGTCATTTAAATGAAATAAAAAAAATCCATATGAGAACACCAATCTATGGTATACATACTATTGAACATTAAAACTTTTGGAGTATTACATTTTATTAAAACCATGAAGGAAAGCAAACATCTCTCCACGTGTGATATCCGTTCCGTTACAACCTATTAAAGTCCACTGCTGAAAACAGGCCTCCCCCATAGATTCCCTCATAGAGGATATTTTGTCATAGTTGTAATGTTACTGTTGATTTAATAATTTCACCTCTGAGTGCGTTATGTGCTCCTGTGGATCAAGTGGATTCTATTAACAACTGTTTAGAAATCAAGATATATTTTTCATGTTTTAGGTTTTCATGTAATATAAGCATATGACAAGCAGAACACGGAAACAACGTGATGTAAGAAATTGAATACAATAATTACGGTAACAAATAATTCAGTTATATCACCATGCTTCTAGTTCAAATAATCGAATATATTTATATTCTTTCTTTCTAACAATCGTTAAGTAAATCGATTCAATTAATTCTCACCAATTCATCGTAGTAATTCGCAATGTGCGAATAAATCAGCGAATCGTAATCCATTGTTTCCCACAAATCACAAAACACTCACTCTTTGTAATCTACGACGGTAAATATTAAAAGCCACTTCACACGAGTTGACAACTTGAAACGATGACGTCACACCTTAGAGACACTTAATGCGAAAACGTTAGGCGCAAAAGCTCGCTGAAAAGAACAGCGTAATATTGAGGGGAACTGTTGAGTTTTCCTCTGTGCCGGGCGTCGATACAAGACGCATTGGTCGAGTAACGTCTGACGTATACGCCGCTTGTAAAGCTAAAATAAGACCAAATTTTAAACACAAATCTTCGGTGCGCTCCGTGCGTTCAGAGAGCTGTGTTTACCGTGTGCTCGCTAATTCATAGCGAGAGCTGTTTAGTGTTAATTTAAACACGTTCGTTTTATTAAATCACGTTTTCTATTTTATGATTGAATCGGTAATTAGGAAATAGTTCTGTTTAAATTATTGTATTTTCAATCAATAGTTTAACAAACAAAGCCAAGCTAGCAACTTATGAGCTTTAACAACTTTAACTTATGAGATATGCAAAAAGTCGATGGATGCGGGTAACTCATGTTCAGCAGTGCAGTTGATAGGCTGTAATGGTGATGATAATGACGATAAGCTTTAGCAAGTATTCACCCTTAAAAATATGTATGACATAGATACTTACTTCATAGTATTTAACATAATATTGTATAATATATTAAAAACAATATATACATAACACACAATAATGAATACGTTATATAATATAATATAATTACAAAAATAAATTATTTTAAATTTATGGGCAACATCAAAAAAATTCTTTGTCACACTCAATAGAAATTGAACCACACGAATTCTCTACGCATATAAATCTTTTATTTTTACGTTTCAAAAGGAAGCGAGTTATACAGAACATCTAGCTGATGTGTTGCATCCAATGTCTTAATTTGGATTTCTTTGATATATTCTTGTGATATGTAATTTATTAGATATGATGATGAAAATAGATGCCTATGTTCGGCAGTGAACTTGTGAAGGGCTGTAATGAATGAATGAATGAATTGTGATGAATATCAGAATAGTCTATAACTAAAATTATTACTTTTAAGTTTCCATAACATATAACAATTTGAGCTGATTTTGTGACAAAAAAAAAACTTACATACGTATGTACTTACAAACAATAATTAGTAAACCCTGTAGTGGCGACTAAAAGAGAATCTACTAATATCATGTGGGTATCGTAAAGGTGACATAGGAAAATAAAACAAGAGATGGCAGCAGCATCTTTCTGACGTTAACTCAAAATAATAAAATAATTGCGGTTGACAACTCCCTTTCAAAGTGTGGCCACTTTTGCAAATATTATTCCCATGTTTGTTCACAAAAACAAAGGTAGTTTTAGTAAAAAAGTGATATACATTCTGTAAACACTAGGAACAAATACAAGCTATTGAGGAGTTTTGGCGGGAACTTGATCGGCGGCGGTTTGCTGCTCCTGTTTTATAGTTTAAATAATAGTTTGAAGTGGTTTTTGATACGTAAAAGTGGTGCGATTTTATGTATTTAACTGTCTACGCATGTGAACTATTAGTGGAAACGGTGAAACAAGTGCTCTGATGGTGATGGATTCTCAAGATAAGCCGTTTGTTTGCATAGGCGTCTTTAGATACCATCACCAACTGTCAGCTGTCTGCTGGCTCAAGTTGCCGTCAAAATCTCCCAAGGGCTGCACAATGTGACGCATCAACATATTGTGAAGTAGTGAACTATGAAGGATAATTATACATTTGGAGAAATTATAATAAACCGAATAAAAATACTCAACATTTGGCCTAAAGGTCTGGATACCAGGCCATAAACTCTAAAAAAACAAGCTAGTGATACCAGTTTATCGACTCCACAGAGTCAGTTATTCATTCTTGGGGCAATGTATACGCTATCACAGTAAGATCCCGGAAAGTGTACAGGCTCTCTCTATTACCAAGTTTAAATGTTTTGTTAAGTTGAAACTGTATAAAAAGGGTTATTATAGTATAAATTAATACATGGTTGATAATAACCCCTGGGAATGAGGTAGTCGCTTCCAAGCTGTTTCTAAAATAAATTTTGTGCTTATATAGTTTGTACAACCATTAATATAAAATTTGCTTTTTAAAAAAAAAGTCCCGCTGGGTTTCTTGCTGCTTCTTCCCAGGACAGAGGTTTTTTTTCGAACCAGTAGTAAAGTAAGAAATGAATTAGAACTACACATGTGATCTATATTGAATGAAAAATTATTCTAAGCTATTCTATTCTGTGAGGCAATCTATTGGGGAAGTCCGTTAATCAGTATTCTTTTGATATTGTGATATTTTCGCATGCGTGTATGTAAGCTTGCTGCCTACTTCTTCCTATAATTTTCCTTTACGGAATTTAAGTAATAACTTTAGTCTCTTTATCTTCATAATTTCATGGACTATTCTATTGCTCATAAAGAGGCATTCCATCTAAGTTTCAAGTAAGTCAGAGGTGACCACGCATCTGCATTTTGATTCCTAATCAAAATTGATAGTATATATGTCTATGGGCCACACAGCAGAGGTGTAGTGTATTCTGGTTTGTAATCTTTATTTCGATAAAAAAACATATATTATGTAAAAAAGTGATTTTTATTGATATCCTGACATTGTCTTCTGTCTTTAGTTACTTATATTTCATATTCTTACATTGTTATCCAATACTGAGCTATGTTTAAAATTTCAAATCTTTAGCTCATCGGAAAGTTAGTTTAAAATCTATTATTAAATTCGACCCGAAAAGACACACGAAGGCGAGTTAATAAAACACGTTTTACACTACCACGGTACTTTTTCTTCTACCACGGTAGAAAAAACATATCGCAAGTTGTTAACCGCAGTATCCGATGTCTTGTACTTTTGTATGCCTATTACTAAACTTTGTTCACATCAAAATAATGATCGCTTAGTACATAGCGTCGTATGTTTCATGAGCGGAGGTAGTTCTTATAGAAGAGCTATACAGAAAACGCAATGTACTACAAAGTGACTATCTATTTTGATAGTAACAAAGTTAGCGAATAGGAAAGCTTCTGTTTCATAGGATGGATATACCGAAATTATTTTTTTTCTAGAGTAAGGGTGACAAGCGAGCACACAGTCCACCTGATGGCAAGTGATTGCTGACATAGACATCTACATTTATCCTCAATAAAGAATCAAAGTGCAGATGCATCGGCACCCTTGAGGACTAAGATGGAATGCCTTTTTTCCAGTAAGATGGGTCTTCGGTTCTCTACCCTCACCAGTATCAAGCTGCCATTTTACTTTTATTGCTTTTATTCTGTGAGAGCGTGGTCCTTCCCCGGTCGAGCCGACCCATTCCTGCTACAACTATACTATTAATATAGCTGCAGCATGGCTCTACCTCGTATAATATACCAATTTATACCTTTCGGGAAATGTAAACAATAATAAATAATGCTAATATAGAATAGAACATTTTCCAAAAACCGTAAACGAACGCTTTGAAAAACACACAAAATACAAACCGAATCCAGACTAACAATGTTTGACACATGCACCGCAAAATACACAATAACAGTGACAACACGATATCTGCCAGTGAAAGTCGAGGGAGACGTTAGCTAGATAAAATGTCGGCTGGTTATTCTAGACCGCAGCACCGCATAGCAGGAATTTATAGTGTTGTAGCAGACTGCGGCCCCGTAACGTACGCATCAAGGATATATAAATTAAAGTTGGGTTATAATTAACGAACGCATAAAAAAGCTTTTCATTATTTATTAATAACCGACTGGAAAAATATAATTTCAGGTAAAACAGTTGTTTATTAAAAATATAATTCGCAACTCATTATTGTCATTATTAGCAACTTATTTACGTTTATTGAATTAATTGTAAACGAGTTTCAAATTTTGGAGAAAAGACCAGGTAAGGGATACAGGAATTCAATTGACGAATTTTAAATAATACAACACAACTGGAGACAATAAAGCACACAGTCTACTGGCCAGACTTCTACATCTATCTCGGTCAAGAACCAAAATGCACAGTCATTTCACCCGTGAAGACAAAGACGGAATATCTCGTTCTATTCTTTACTCTCACCATACGAAATACAGCAGACATTAAGCTGCTATTTCACACTGGTATTCTGTGAGAGCGTGGTCCTTTCCCGACCTATTCGTGCTGCAGATAGCTGCAGAGTTCATGGTTTTTTATACGTCAGTAAAATTTTAGATTATATACAGATTGGGTCACTGAAAAATGTATTAAAAATCCATTACATTTAAACATTCGTTCATGTTCTTGCTATAAAGACACCCAGATTGTTATTGGATGGAAAGCAGACACCCGAAAATTATTGCACTCCTTTGCCGTACCCATTACAAGACACGAACGAACAAACTATTTGGTTTCGAATGCTTGGAATATCGATAAAAAAGGCGTGAAGGCCCTGGTGGTTGGATGGTGGAAAGGGGAGGAAGGAATTAAAGCACGCACTTCTGAGCATACTCTCCAAAATGCATCCTATATAATATATTAGCAGAATAAAAAAATTGACGTAAAGCGCATCCTTTATTTCAATATCCGTGGCACACGCACGACCTGTTGCGATTAAGCCGTAGTACTACTGGATCCTTTCCAGTGCTTAAGTGAAATATAGTCAAATAAAAGTATTGTACTTATTTATCATTTACATTTTTCAATTCACAACCGCCTCGTGCCAAATGTGCGTGGTTTTACACTGCAATTCCACATTTGGTGCTTAACCCCGTATTAGGTCCGCGTTCGGAATATTATGGGACGTGTTGTGAATTTCTTGTTTTCCGCAAATTACTTTTATTTCTCCGAAACAGTGTGTAACGTTTATCGTTTTAATTTTCGAGAATTTTCGACTTAGATTGGGCCATTCGATATATTACGCTATGAAATTTTGATAGAGCATGCGTGAGGCAATAATTTTTTTTGGCATTCTTTTAGAGAAACACATATTCCGCGGAGGACTTGTTAAGGGCTGTAATGATGATAATTTAACTTTTTAGAAACTATTTACCTACTTAATATTTTTAGAACTCGTAATTATGTCGCAGCTAAGGTATTGAATTAACTGGTGAAGTGGATGTCTAAATCGCTAGGTAGACGAAGGCGTCGAACTTAATATTAGCCTTTTAATGTAATTATAATGACGCATGTAACAATTTGAAAACCAGCCCTTTCTAATACTTATATATCAATCTAAGTCAAATTGTCTAGTTCATTTTTCTGTTACTGCACGCCATATTATGCATGTGCATGCGCCGCCAGTGTAATTGTACGCTGCGTTTGCCCATGCCCCATGTAGTATATTATCTAGTATGACTCCATAAGTCAGTCCTTTATTAACAATATTCAATGCTCCTTTTTTATACGTCCATGTTTGTAATAAAATATTCCACTAAATCATCCATCACCTATAAGTCTGCAGGTTTGATGCAAGCAGGCCTTCTCCACCGTTACCATCTCTCAAGTCACTAAACTCTTGCGAAGAAAAACATCATGCGGAAACCTGCACATGACTAGCGCGGTGGACTATGGCTTAAACCATTTCCTTTCTGAGAAGAGACATGTGCCCCATTGTGGGCCAGCAATGGGTTGATAATGTACAATGAAAATGTGAACCGATGATCATACATACAAATAAACTGCTTAACTTATTCATAACTTTTTTATTCAAGTAAAATAAATATTAGAATGCTTATATAGTAATTTTTAATATGAATTCAACTGATGATGTAAAAATACCGTATAGTACTCATTATTGTTTCCACATTACAAAATATTGTTTCTGAAATTATTATTTTAATCGAACGAAATTTAAGCAATTGTAGCCTAAAGCTACCACAAACTACCAATCACGCAAATATACTATTTTTTGCCAAACATTGGACATAACATTGGAATGACGATTACGTTAAACGCTAAGTAAAGCGATTTGGCTAAGCTCATTGGGTATCGGAATGAATGTCGTCTCTTAATTAAATGGGTAACCTCGAATTTAGACTGTCTGATTAACGATTTAATGAGGCCGATATATTTAATACATCTTTCAAAGTGGAAAAAATAGGCCATCTTTTTTGTGTAGGAGTTCGTCAGAGTAAGTACCACTCTCTTAAATATTTCTGTCTTCAAATAGCAATCATTATATAAAAAAAAATATAAGGGTGCGTACAGATTAAGTAACATGTTGTGTAACATTTGTTTTATAACACGTCCACATTATGTAACATTGTTTTTCAACATTGAAACATATAACAATACTGTACACATTAGAATAACAATACAATATAACAATGTTATATGACATTGTCGTTTGTCGTTGCTCCGCGCGACGCCTCCGTCGCATCTCGAGTTATATAACATTTGTTTCACGTTATATAACATTCGGCAACCACACATGTTACTCACACATTACTGTAACATGTTATATAACAACGTTTTATGTATTTATATTTGTACGCACCGTAAGAAATAATTTTCCAACCGTTTCTTATTTTAAGTTCGTTCGATAAGTGCAACATCTTTCTCATCATAACTTGTAATGCTATTAGGTTCGTAATACTTGAGTCAGAAGTTTGCAGTACCAGCAAATTTTCGGATTTTATCTCGACCGGGTAAGGACCACGCTCTCACAGAATACCAGCGTAAAATAGCAGCTTAATGCTGCTTGCTGTGTTTCATATGGTGAGTGTAGAGAACCGAAGACCCTTTTTACTGGAAACGAGGCATTCCATCTTAGTCCTCACGGCTGACAACGCATCTGCATTTTGATTCGTAATCGAAGATAAATGTAGATGTCTATGGGCCACAGCAACCACTTCACCATCAGATGGACTATGTGTTCGTTTGTCACCCTTATCCTATAAAAAAAACTTTCATTTCTAAAATACCGCCCTAAAGACCCGTCGCCCGCAGCTATATTCCTACAAGGCAATGCTACATTATCTTATAATCAAAAGTGGTAAATTTAAACATTTTGTACAACCGACGTCAAATTAAAAAAATCAAAATCGGAACACCTTGAAAGAAGTTTTGAGGTAACACATAAAAAATGCAGTGGAATTGAAAACCTCCTCCTTTTTTTGAAGTCGGTTGAAAATGCTGATTTGTTATCACCCCTGAGAACTAAATCAATGGACTGTCTCGTTTCTAATAAAAAGGGTCTCTGATTCTCTACACTCGATATACGAAGAACGTCAGTATGGTATTATACTATAAAAAAAATATATATACGTAGTTAGGTAGGTATACGGATTTAAAGAAAGTGAGAGAGGTGAATCATGATCGTGCCAAATGGAATCATTAATTACACTACAATACAAACCAAAAAAATAAGAGAAAAAAAGCAAACAATTTAAAGGTACAATTGGCGGCCTTATCGCTTAGCAGCTACCTCTTCCAGGTAATCACATTTTAGAGGATATACTAACCTATCAAAAATGGTAAGTGTGTACACAAGTTGTTAGGAAAAAATACACGACATAAATCTAATAATATTCTTAACAAATACAGACATAATATAATTAATAAATACACTTAAAATCACACAAATATAGAAAAGTTGAATTAAGCTAAGTTATAATATTTATAGAATATTTTCATATCGTGCATGATATTCACAGTACGAAATAAATATTAACGAATGTGTTCACTAAGGAACTCCCTAGAGCCTAAAGCCTATACGCGAAAAAATATTAAAGTGCAATTTGCTCATGAAATGTACCGTTATACATTCACTTTTCGTGTTCTAGTTTTAACTTTTTCTTGTGTGTGTGTGGAAGGGGAGAAGTAATTTCGTTTTTTATTATAGACGTTAGCTTTTGGTTGCTTAAGCATTTAGGGTTATGTATTTGATAATGGTCTATATCCATGTAACTACCGGACACAAAGTCTCGTTTCGAGTTCATAATAAGGTATTCGGAGTAGGGATTTCCGTTGTTTAACCTCAATGCGCGTTGGCGGACTTCAGATGCCCTTGAAACATTTTTAATTTCGCAGGCATGCAGGATTGTTTGCGACTCATGATGTTTTCCTTCATCGAAAAGCAAGTTTAATAAAATAAAACTGAGGTTACTAAAGAACTTATCGTAACATCAGAATAGTTAGCAGCTACTGCAGCCAATGCACAGGTGTAATTAACTTCAAACAGAGAAGGCTAGAGATGCGTTGCTCTGAGAACTAAGATAGGATGCGGCAGAGCATGTAATTAAAAAACAGTGTATGAAATAATAAGTTTAAGCGCTGTATTCTTGACACCATAGTACTGTAGCTTCCTGATTAATGTCTCATGATGAACATAGTCGAAGGCCTTGGAAATGTCAGAAGATATACCCAAAGCATCCTCTGAATTCTCCCATGCACAAAAAATATTATGTTTAATAAGCTCAAATATGGCGTAAAACCAAATTGATTTTGAGGAAGCAATTTATTAAAATAAAATAAAAAATTTAAATCTGACCTAAAATTATTTTTTCAAAAATTCTGTTTCAGTTCTTTAAACCTAACATACGCGCAGTGCGCGCACTTATGCTTGGTGGTAGAAATGAGTGAGAGGGTGGTGGAGAGCAGAAAAGGAGTCTTGTCACCTAGGTAAAAGAGTCTTTTTATTGCCGAAAATAATAATTGTCAAAAAAAACTCGCATGTCCGAAATCGAACTCGATTTGCGCTATCCCCAATGCTATTAAATAAATTAATGCTTTCGTGTTGAAATATGCACTTATACTTTCTACTTTTACAGTTATCAATAGCTGTTGCCTTATTCAGAATAATCTACTTATTTCATTATATTTAAACGACAAAATTATTTACATATATTTTATTAAATTTTGCTAATTATTATAGCCGACATAGTTCAACGAATTAGAAAGCTGAAAGGTCATCGGGTCGCAAAGCTCGAAGGGCCGATAACAGACAAGAAGGAAAGATTCTAGAGTATTCGGTAAGCGAAATGTACTACGACCCCAGCCAGGTGGACAAATGCCTTGGTAAGCTTGCAGGAATCTGTTGGATGCAGGTGGCCCAGAACCGTGTTTTGTGACATTTCATGGAGAAAGCCTATGTATTTTGATAAACTGTAACGAATACATATTGTATAAATATTAAACAAATTTAAAAATAAAAGCTCAGATTTTGTTTTCCTCTTGAAAATATTATGAAAGATTAAATTATTTTAATAAGACACATTTCTATTTAAATATAATAAATAGTAAAGATATTTTACTTTATTTAATATAAATTGCCAATATTATAACCATATTATGAATATTTTTCCCGCTATCTCTGCTAGCTCCGACCTCAATTTAAACACAAATGAATACTGAATATCTAAAAGCAAAATAATAAATATGTAGCATTTGAAAATCTCTCAAGCGATGTCATCCGCACGTTCAACTTACAACTACATGTCAACTCATAACGCCGCAACTACTGGGGCATTGTCGACGAGGAAATTTTACCTTTATGATTTATTTTGTGCTCAATTTTTATAGAAAACATTTGTTCATTGAACAATAAAAAAGTTAACAACACTTAAACAGTCGCATAAATATGTATTTGAAGGTTGGTTTCTTTTTTTATATTAAGTCTATAAGCCTGTGCTTGACAACTGTCCTTACCTTACTCCTAGCGATGTATTCGAATATCATATAGCTCATTGAATTAGCTTTGAAAAAGCTTACACTTTTTTTATAGAATAAAAGTGAAAAATGAGCCCTTACCTTATTGTAAATAGATGTAGTGGCCCATAGACATCTACATCAATCCTCGATTATGAAATAAAATGAAGATGCCTTGTCAACGACAACCTCAATTCCAGTAAATCTGGTTCTCTACACTCTCCATGAAAACACAGCAGCATTAAGCTAAAATAGCAGTTACATTGATATTCTGTGAGAGCTTTCCTGGGTCAAGCCGATCCATTTTTGCTACAATCATGATATTGCTGTATCATGGCTTTCTACGTAAATAATTATTCACATATAGAATTCTATTCAGTCTTGCACTGATGACAACCGTAATAAAGTGCTGGAAAATTGCTCCACTCAAATGCTGTACGCATTACAAACGACGAAGCAAGTCGTTTGGTTCGAATGCATTGCATGTTTAATATATTAACCTCATTATTTATAAAAGCCGTTACGGCTTCAAAATTTCTTACGCCTGAATTATTTAATCTCCTTTTCCATTAGGGTTTTACGAAATGACACAATATATATTCAGAGCGTACGCCGGAGCCATGCGTAAAGGACTTTACGAAAAGATTAGGCCGAGATCAAAAATTAAAATAGGTTATTTTTGTTCACAGCCGAATTATATTCATTTTAAGTTTTTTTTGAGGACCGTAATAAAACTCTCGACAGTACCATAATAATTTTCGCGTATAACGAAAAATTATTTACTTACACGTATGGCACTCGGACAACTAGACTCGAAAAAAATCGTTTGTAAGCAAGACAAACACTTGATCTGAGTGGGAACCTCAGCCTTTAGCACAGAAGCCAAACACTAACCTCTGCACTACCGAGTCAAAGTTACAAATATTCTTAAGAAAATATTTTTAAAATACGATATAAATGAATATTTGATTACCTATAGCCTCGGATCAACCATCAAATATTGGTAGACGGAGCACTGCGTAGATTGCAAAACAATACTTGACACACATTTATTTCTTTCTTTTTTTCTCTGTCAAAAACACGTAAAACCGTTGGCCCTGCACCTTATCTCCTTCTGACTGCCGCCTTATCTGACCATGAGGGAGAGGGAATAGGGAGTGTAGGGAGGACTTGTGCTTTATAATTTTGTTCTGCGAAGAGCGGTATAATACGGTTACGGTTGAAACTGGCCACTGTGACCGTACTTCGGTCACGAGGAAATTATTATTCTGAACTAAGTAACATATTTTCCGAAAAGTAAATAAATAACAAGTTGAGTCACAAGCACATGCCCGCCAAAATACATACATACGTAAACTCTCAAGCTATTTTACTTTAAATTGAAGTGAAAAACGAATTTCTAATCTTTTAGTAGGTTAGTGGCTACTACAGGTCATAGACACCTGTAACTAATTGAGTGGTATTCTAAGCGATCGTAGTCGTTCCCCGGTCGAGCCGACCCAATGTATGGATCTGCAGCAAGGTCGGAATCAAAATTCATAATTAAAAAACTAGTAATACAGGCAATATATATTTGGGGTATCTCTTTTTAAAGATTTATATTTTGATACTACTGTCACTGTTTATTTTTTTGAAAATATTATCCACATTATTTATATATTACGGACAGAGACTTCAATTTTATTTATATATTAAAGGTTCCTAAATATTTATTTGCTATGACTAAAAAATATTTTCTGAGCAAATGCATGAATCTTTATAACAAATACTTTTAAACTATAGTGCAATAGTCTCACATAACTCCTAATCTACACTTGCAAGTCCCCTTGCTATTATATATATACAAATAAATCAAATTCAACTGTCTGTTTGTAATGTCGAAATAACAGCTTTTTACTATATTATGCACTTACATTTTAAACAAAGGTAGAGCCACGCGGCAGCTTTTGCTGTCGCACGGATGGGCCGGCTCGACCACGACCTCACAGAAAACCAGCGTGAAGTAGAGGTTTACCTCTGCGTTTCGCTTGGTGAGTGCAGGTGGCCGGAGGCCCTTTTTACTGGAAATGAGGCATTCCATCTTAGTCCTCACGGGTGACAACGCATCTACATTTTGATTTGTAATAGAGGATAGATCTAGATGTCTATGGGCCGCAGCAACCACTTACCATCAGGTGGACTGTGTGCTCGTTTGTCACCCTTATCCTATAAAAAAATGCACATGAAAGTATATACGGTGTTTGTAACTAAAACACGATTTTTAAAATGTTTGTTTGTCTGTCTTTCTGTCTGTCTGTCTGTTTGTTCCGTCTAATCTCCGAAACGGCTGGACTGATTTTGACCGGACTCTCACTGACAGATAGCTGATGTTACAAGGAGTAACTTAGACTACGTTTATTTTAGAAAAAGTATTAGGGTTCTGCGCAAAAAAAATAAAACCCATAAAATCCAATCGCAATAAATTACGCGCGGGCGAAGTCGCGGGTATATATATAACAGCAAGGTGACTGTATTATTAAAATCGATATTTAAATATATTATTATCCATTCGCCATAGACCCCAGAGCTTACTTTTAACTTGTAGGTTTTGTGATTTCCGAATATTTGTTTTCTTACGAGCTTTTAAAAAAATTTTAACTTTAATTTATGTTGCAGTCATGAGTCATTATCTGCTACAACTCACTATTACTGGATTTGATATGACATTCTTGGCACTTATAATTGGCAATCTTTAAAAAAAATATTTCGTGATGTCTACATGACAAGCCCTAGCACCCCTACAACGTCCCGTGACAATAGAAAAATTACAAAAAAAAAAAAACACGAAAAAAATCTAGCATTCAGTATAAATAGTAACAACGTATGATAAGATTATATTCGTTATACGTTAACGTATATAAGATTTAAATTCAGAGATAAAAAAAATACAATTTTATTTTATCTCTGAATTTAAATTAGGGTATCCTATAAAACATGAAAAAATAATGACATTGTTGGGTTTTTATCTAGCTACATAAAAGTCGGTTATCGCCTTTATGTGGTCTATGGTAACATTGCTTATCCTGGTACTATATTGAGAGTGGGTCTAGTTTATGTAAGTTTGATGCTTTTACCCTATTTAAACGATAAGGCGGACGATGCCCTGCGTGTTATGTGTGTATATAATATTATGATAACTTTTTAACAAAATTCTGTGACTTGGTAGGTTACTGATACTTTTTTATGCCCTTATTAAGTAAATAACTCTGCAACGAAACGGAGCCTGGTTGGAAATCTTAAAAGTTCTTAAATTAAAAATTTTATACAACCGACTACAATATAAATTATTAAGGATAACTCAAAAACTACTAGTTAGACCTTAATCTATTTATATGGGACCACATGAGAAACAATAGCTTTCAAATAAAAAACGAGTCATCAAAATACCTTCACGTAGAAAAAAGTTATGAGGTAACAAACTTAAAAAAATACAGTCGAATTAAGTACCTCCTTCTTTTTGAAGTCGGTAGAAAATAGGTTTTACTTTAACTTTAACATTATTCTTTTACTCTTCTAAAATGGTATAACATTACAAGTCCCGCTTCACACACCTTTAAATACCTTCGAAATATTTGAACTCCTCAGAAATGTTTTCCCATGTTTTCCTTTACGGGATAAATTAACATAGTTTGAACCCTAAAAAAATGTCGCGTATCATATTTCCGTCCCATTAAACTTTGAGAGTGAGAATATAGATTGTACCCGTGCTTAAACACATACTCGAGCACTATTATCCTGTCCCGTTCTGGTGGCTAATCGCCTTTGAGACTGGCAGCCGTAACCGAATATTCAGTCTGAGGCACATTAAATCAACAAATAAGATTCTAATATACAATTGATTATCTCAAGCGGTCTAGAAACATAAGTGAGGACCTTCAATACCACCTCAAAAATCACCAAAAGGATGAGGCCACAATGTATAAAGCGTTTTACAGAAGGCCTTAGCCTAGCCAGCAAACGATCTTTTTCACCAGAGGAAATAATAACAACAAAAAGACAAAAAAAAAGCAATAACAAAAAGAAGAGGTCGTCCTGGGCTCTTACCGGCTTAAATGAAAACAATGGCAGCTATCGTCGAAAACTAGTGGTTCAGGGATAGCAAATCTCCCAACATCTTGTATCTGTTGCCTTCATTAAAAATTTCAATAAGCTTTTAGAGCTACGATATCGATGCAGATATTTTTTCATGTTGCTAAGGTCTCAAGATCCTTCTAGAATATTTTTTGAAAAGTAATTAACATTTCAATTGGTATAGAGTCAAAACACTTACCCCGGGTAGTGTCCGTTTTTCGTGCAGCGCTGTTTGTGCGCTTGATGCACTTTCTGGATTGAAGTACGTCAGAAACGCACACCCTGTAATCAAAGACAAAAATTAAAAAAAAATTAGATGAAAGTATTATGTATATTATTCCTTCATTCACTCATTTCCTTGAGGCAGTTTTTAACGTGGTAGAGACACACTGAAACATCGCAATCCCTTCATTGATACATCCAAAAAATGCTACTAAAAACAAAGTTAAAGTCTAGTGTCTATAATTTATACGTAGAAGACTCACGCTGCAGCTATGACTGCAACACGAATGGTCAGCTTGACCTGGTCAAGACTGTGCTCTTACAGAATCGTTAAACTGCGGAATAATGTTCTGTTACGTATGAGTGTAGAGGAACCGGATACCCTTTTTACTGGAAACGAGGTATTCCATCTCATCTATCAGTCCGCATGGGTGGTAACGCATCTCAATTTTGATTCTTAATCGAGGGTAAATGTAGATGTCTATGAGCCGCAGCATTGCCTTAACATCAGGTGTCTTTTATGCTAGTATCTAGGCCTTTATTTATTTTCTACGTATGTTTTCACGTGATTGTCACGTGAGCAGGACGTGTCCATGCTACCACAATCTATACTGTATGTATTCATATATAAAATTGCAGTTAACAATTTCATTGGTTCCGTTGGGGGTCGAACCTTGTTTGCTCGCGTTCTTTGAAATTTCTGTTGCACGTACTCGTATGAGCGCTTATCCATGAGCTACCAAGAGGCTCTATACTATTTGTGTCAACATTAATACGAAGATATTTTTTGTGATTATTAAGTTCTGTTGAAATATAACAAAATCACAAGAGTACAAGAGCAAATTACTAGTAGATATAGAGATAATTCTGCTGAATAAAACTAGATAAACAATGTTAGTCTATAAGAAGTCTGCCAGACCTGAAAACAACGATCGATGTAGCATCAATGACAGTGTGTCAGTGTGACATTATCATAATATTCCTATTATATAATACGTAGTATAACCATGCTGCAGCTATTTTAATAGTATAGTTGTAGCTCGAATAGGTCGTTACCGCCGGGAAAGGACAACGCTCTCACAGATTACCAGCGTAAAATAGCAGCATAATGCTGCTCGAATGGTCAGTGTAGAGAACCGGAGACCCTTTTAACTGGAAAAGGGGCATTCTATCTAAGTTCTCACGGCTGATAACGCATCTGCATTTTAATTAGCAAATGAAGACAGATGTAGATGTCTATAGGCCACAGCAGCCGCTTGCCATCGGGTGGACTGTGTGCTCGTTTGTCACCCATATTCTATAAAAATAATGTAAATAAACTATTAAACATTTTGTAACTCTATCAAATACCAAACAATCGATATCTTCTTTTAATAGTTGACATATAGATTGTAATAATTATAATAATAGAATTATCATTATAATTGATATGCAGTGAGCTGAAGTAGCAGTGAGCCGGGTATATAGCTCGACGAAGCGGCAACCGATGGAGAAGAAAGGTTCTTGATTGGTAGCCTCGCACCGGTAAGCGAAGTGTAGATAGTTATAACAGTACGCCAAAAGGCTAAACAAAGCATCAACCCCCATGGATTGCCTATAGTAGTAGTTTCACATACCATGAAGTGGCAGTGGCAGAATATTCACTACCCCATATCATCCCATGTGTGTCGTAAGAGGCGAAGAGGGAAATTGGAACAGGTGCTATATTTTCTGCCGACTTCCAAAAAGGAGACGGTACTCAATTCGACTGTATGTTTTTTATGTGTGTTACCTCATAACTTTTTACTGAGTGAACCGATTTCGATATTTTTTTTTTTACTTGAAAGCTGGTACTTCGCGTCTGGTCCTATTTGAATTTTATTAAGATCAGACGAATAGTTTTTGGGTTATTCTTAATAACTTATATTGAAGTCGGCTGTACAAAATTTTTAATTTTAAATTATTACTTACTTACTTACTTATCTTCAAGCACAATCCCTGACGGGGTAGCCAGAGAGAACAGATCGCCAAGTGTCACGATCCTTACATACCTCTTTCGCTTCTTTCAGATTCATTAACTTCTTCATACATGCACGTCTAGGTATTCGAGTACTCTTAACCCTCCCCTCTTCGAGCAATTTGCTCACATGGTCTTCGAAAGTTAGTCTCGGTCTACCTCGACACCTTTTAATATTAACTTTCGCACTATAAATTTTTTTCACCATTCGGTCTTCACTCATTCGCTCAACGTGCCCAAACCATCGAAGCACGCCCTTATTAATTTTTGTGATAAGGTCATCTTTCAAACCTGCCATATTACGAATCTCTTCGTTTCGCTTTCGGTCGGCCATGGTAACGCCGCACATTTTACGAAGAGATCGCATCTCCACCGCATTCAACTTGCTTTTATGCTTCTTCTGGCATACCCAGGTTTCGCTGCCATATAACAAAGTCGGTACCAACACTGCGTTATGTATTGCAAGGCGTGCACTCTTCACTACGCCTTGCCTTTTGACTAACGCAGTCAGGGCACCATTGACTATGTTCCCGGCAGCGACACGCCTGTCCACATCTAAATCGCATCTTCCATCCCGGCTAAAAGCACTCCCCAAGTATACAATTTCATTAACCTGTTCTAGACATTCCTGATTTACCCATATTTCACACTTCGTTCTCTCTTCGTCCTTTTCAAATACCAGAACCTTAGTTTTATTAGCATTCAAGCGGAGACCTTTAATTTCACATTCCTCTTTCATACACGTGACTAATGCCCGCAGTTCTGCCTCTGATGGTGCAATAAGCACTGCATCATCAGCATACAGCAGACAAGACTTTACTTTAATGTCACCCAATTTCACACCCAAACAGCTATCTTTCAGCTTCTGTAAACAGCTGTCGAGATACAGTATGAACAGCCAGGAAGACACGACACAACCCTGTTTTACGCCCGTTTGGAAGCTAAACATGGGTAACAGGTCATGCCCTACCCGCACACAGGCTTTACAGTCACAGTTAAGTGACTGCACAGCCCTTAGCAATCGACCATCCACACCGTACCCCGGCAACAGTTCCCACATTTTCTTCCTTACAACCTTATCAAATGCTTTCTCAAGATCCACAAAAGCACAGAAAATCCTCTGGTAAGCAGCCAGAAGCTTTTCCGTGATCATGTGGAGAGAAAACATTTGATCCGTGCATCCTCTTCCAGGTCTAAATCCGCATTGTGCCTCCCATAGAAATCTTTCCGATTTCTCTTGCATCCTACGTGTCAAAACCTTCGAGTAAACTTTACTTACTAAACTGGTCAAGCTGATCGCCCGATAGCACCCGCAGTCAAAATGTGAACCTTTACCTTTATATAAAGGCACAATGACTGCGGATCGCCAATCATCCGGGACATCCCCCGTCCGCCAGCACAAATTGCACAGCAGATGAAAGCTGTCCCAGACGCGAGGCCCACCATACTTGACCGTTTCAGCAGTAACTCTGTCTAGTCCCGCAGCTTTACCACATTTCAAACTTCGAATCGCACGTTCAATCTCTTTCATTCTGATGACCTCAGTGTCATCGAGGTCCGGGTCTGGCGTACCAGTCTCGGCGACATCCCCGGATCCCTCACTAAGATCATCAGACGCATACATTTCTCTATAAAATTCGCTCCATCGCTGCATGACGTCCGATTTGTCTGAGAGGACGTCATTAGTTCTCGAAAGCACTTTGTTCATTCTTAAGGCCGTCGCACCACCTCGGGTCCTTCCAACCTCTTTCCAGAAGAGTTTGGAGTTCTCCTTAAAGTTGTGCGACAACCTTTCGTCCGCTTCCATTCTACACCTTTCACGCACTTCCTCAATCAATGCTTTCGTGTGAACTTTCTGCAGCTTATATCTTTCTTTCATCTTCTCTCTCATATCCTTATCGTTACTAGAGGCCAAGTAGTCTAACCATGCTTTCTTTTTCTTCTTTACAGCTTCTTTCACTTCATCATTCCACCATGCATCTCTTCTTTTACTACTGCCTGGTTTTACTGTTCCACACACTTCTTCCGCTGCACTTACCATTCCATCCCTAAGGTTCTGCCATGTTCTTTCCATATGTTCTTTTCTGCCATCGATGATGTCAAGCTTTTTGGCTACCCTCGCATGATATTTGTCCCTAGTATCCGCTTCCTGAAGCTTCCAGCTTCGGATGCGACAGACTGACTGTGGTTCTGTCACTGCCGTCCGGTAGCGCCAATCCGCGAACAGACCCCTAAATCTAGTAACCACTAGACAGTGATCTGTTCCCAGGTCAGCACCCCTGAACACTCGCGTATCCATCACCTGTTTTCGCAGTCGGTCTTCGGTCGGTTTAATTTTAACGTTATAATTCCCGACCTTTCGAATACTTTAAAGCACCAAGCATGGTCACGAAGGGATTAAGGTGTTTGACTTCCCGATGTCATAGTTAACTCTGCTACCTTCAGCTTTTTAATTTTTGGTCCGATCTAAGCAGAACGAGCTTACAGAATTGTTATGTCTTTCAGCGGTATGCTTGGGCTTGGATTTAATTTTGTTAAGTGGCGAAGCTTGCGAAGTCACTTATTGATTTCACGATGTCTGTCTGTCTGTCCGTCCGTCTGTCCGTCTGTCCGTCTGTCCGTCTGTCCGTCTGTGCGTCTGTCCGTCTGTCCGTCCGTCTGTCCGTCTGTCCCACGATTATATCGCGAACGGTTTCGAATTTTCAAATTCTGTTTTCAGCAATCGATTACTGATCATCAGGCATCTGAACCTCCTATTTTGAATTTTTTTCCGTTAGAAACCGCTAATAAGCTGATTGCTTCGCCACTTTGCTATGCTGTTAGCTTGCTGCGTTTATTGATTTCACGATGTCTGTCCGTCTGTCCGTCTGTCCGTCTGTCCGTCTGTCCGTCTGTCCGTCCGTCTGTGCGTCTGTCCCACGATTATCTCGAGAACGGTTTCAAATTTTCAAATTCTGTTTTCAGCAATCGATTACTGATCACCCAGGCATCTGAACCTCCTATTTTGAATTAGTTTTCCGTTAGAAACCGCTACTAAGCTGATTGATTCGCCACTTTGCTATGCTGTTAGCTTGCTAGGTTTATTGATTATAGAATCGCAAGCATATTTATTTAAATTAAGATTTTTTTTTAATTTCAACAGCCTCGCGAGTTATCCTTGGTATGAAACGGTGTTCTTTTGCAAGGATTTGTGGTCTATCAATTTTGGTCATGTTCATCGACTGCAGACTTCCTTCTGCTCAAATTGTTACAATTCGTGTTAAAGCTAATCTAATTTAATGTGTTTTACATTCAATTTATTCACCAATCAATACATGAACTGTAGATTTGTGTATAACATAACCAAAATGAACTAATCCGCGCGTAGTTCGCCTAAATGTCCGCCGCTTATATTGGCAGAGGGGAGATTACTCGCGACCCGCGCGGCCGCCGATGTAATCGAATGGGATTTCACTAACGATAGCGTTTAAAATATTCTCACATATTTGTTATTAAATACGCAACTATAAATACTACATTTTAAAGTTTACTTTAGCATATCAGTTTTTGAAATGAGATTTGATTAATATTCTAGAGCTACGCTACGGTTGTATTAATATTGCAGCAAGAATGAGTCAGCAAAACCGTGAAAGGATCACGCTCTTACAGAATAAAAGCGTGATTGTGTTTCGTATCCCATTGAGGCATCCCATTGTACTGATCGGAAATGCATCTACATTTTGATTATAGACACCACTGGGCCACTACAGTAATCAGGAGAACTATATGCTTGGTTATCATACTATCTCAATCGTGGCAAAAGTTATTTTATGTTAACCGTGTAGCAGCGGTGAAAGATAATCCATCTGCCCACTTAGTCCCATAGATATCGTAAAAGTCTACGATGGGAAATTCTAGAAAATTTTCAACCCTTTCGATAGATGAAGGTGCAACCTGTATGGGTTTGGTTGTAATCTTTACGCTGGACGTAAAATACCCGGTTCCGCAGCGGACAACAGCGTTAAAAATGCAAGACTTCTGGGACTGCGATCGCCAAGTCACCTGCCAAACATGGTGATTAACGTAAACACTCCCATCGGGAGAAACCCATTTCCAGTAGTAGACTTTGGCAGGCTGATGAAGATGAAGAATTACGTTCTCTTGAAAGACTCTTTTAAATATTTTGCAATTTTATCTTTGCATACAATACTTCCGACCAAGTAAAATAATTATGATACTTTTTTTATAGGATAGGGTGACAAACGAGCAATCAGTAGTTTGTACGTGGTAGAGCCATGCTGCAGCTATATTTCGGGTATAGTTGTAGCACCAATGGGTCGGCTCGAACGGGGAAGGACCACGCTCTCACAGAATACCAGCGTAAAATAGCAGCTAAATGCTGCTGTGTTTCGTATGATGAGTGTAGAGAACCGGAGACCCTTTTTACTGGAAAAGAGGCATTCCATCTTAGTCCTCACGGGTGACAACGTAATCTGCATTTTGATTCTTTATTATTATATATTATTAGATGTAGATGTCTATGGGTCACAGGAACCACTTACCATCAGGTGGACTGTGTGCTCGTTTGTCGCCCTTATTTTATAAAAAAACAGAACGTTCCGCCCTGCCTTAATTGTGTGCACTGTTGCCGTCACCACTAATCCCTACACCACTTCAATAGGAAAGACATACCACCGTAAATGCCTCGTTTAGAGGCTAAATACATGTCGTATTATCGACAGTGTGCTGTTTAATTTTTAGGGTTCCGTACCCAATTACTAGTAGTAAGTGTACTAGTAGTAGTGATCCAATTACTAAGCCTCCCCTCTCCATCCGTTTATCCATCTGTCTGTCAGCGTGCTGTATCTCATGATTCGTAATTGGTAGGTAGATAGTTAAAATTTTCACAGAATGTGTATTTCTGTTGACGCTATAACAAAAAATAAAAAATAAAAATACATTAAAAATTAAAGGAGGCTCCTATACTAGAAAGTGTTTTCTATCTATCTTTTTTGTGTTTTCTATATATATATATATATATATATATATATAAGATCTATCTTCGTTTGCGAATTAAAAAGCAGATGCTTTGTCAGCCGTGAGGACTAAGATAGAATGCCTGGTTTCCAGTAAAATGGGTCTCCGGTTCTCTACACTCACCAAACGAAACGCAGCAGCATTAAGCTGCTATTTTACGCTGGTATTCTGTGAAAATTATATGTTTAAACTAGGTACGACACATCATTCACACAGCTAAATACTTTTTAATATCTTTAATATAATGGATTCCCGCAAAGTAACACCTTATTCTACCGATTAAAATATGCGTGAATTCGTTGTATTTTACATTATTTAATGTGTTATAATAGCGTTGCGTGAACGGACGGAATGGTTGTCGTTTAATGTATGTAAAACGAATAACAAGTAGTTTCGCATACACCTAATGTACCATATAATTGTTTTACATTACAAGTAGGTATTATGAGGTAAACAATTACTTACATGGTTTGTTTAAGGATATTAAGCTCCTTCTCCCAAACGACGTGCGTAGACGATGCCGCTCTTCTGGTACCTGAGCGGGGTTAGAAAACGGTTTTTGGCGCCTAGTTGGATGAGGCTACAGTTTTGAGTAGGTGGAGTTTTTGACAACAAGTCAACCTGCCCCTATAGTCAACCATCCCCGGTCTCCCCTATATTTTTTCTTTAATTGAATCAAGCATTACTTTGCGTAAATCCATTATATTAAAGCTTTTAAAATTTACTTCGCAAACATCCGCTCTATTAAATAAAATTATCTGTATTACCTAGTATGAAGAGCACCTCCCGCCCTCCCTCAATTGCGTGCACTATCCCCGTCACCACTTATCCCAGCACCAAAAGACGGAAAGACACTCCACTGACGACAATTCACACACGACAGTACTGTCGTCAGTGGTGTGTCTTTCCTAGAGCAGATGTTTGCGAAATAACTTTTTAAAAGCTTTATTTTTTCGTTGTTGAAGTGAATAAATTTTTCCAGTAGAGAGCATCAAAGTGCAAGTTTGGCTGTACTTAGTCCTGTAGTAGTGTTGCATATATACTTTTAAATATGTTGAATTGTTTTATAGAACCTATAATATGTGATTTCGTTGCCATTGTGAATAAATATTTCCAGGAGAGAGAGCCTTAAGGCGCCAGTTCGGCTTCACATAGAATATTGTTCCTTTCTTTAGGCTGAGGCACTCGCGTATCGGCAACTTCCATTTGTTCGTATTCAACGGCTTGAACTTTCGAAGACCGATTTTCCGATTGCCTTTATTCACTGGCCTTCAGAAAAATAATTACATATCTTTGCTTTATTACCGTTTGCTACGGTGAGTGGAGGAATTATTGTTTGAATTAATTCCAGGCTCTAAATTTCACCATCATACACTGCAACAAAACATTAACTATTAGTAGCGACCTCGTTGATGTAGTGGTCGTGAACGCAGTTGCTAATTATGAAGGATTGAATTCCTGGTCCGCCCAAGTCATTTATTGCGATTTTCTGTTTAGAAATTCTCACTAGCAGCCCGGAGTCAAGAAGTCGATAGGATGTTAAGTCAGACCTGCACCTGAACTCTCTCCGGGCGTCGATTTGCCGTCCTATCGGACTATGAAACTGAGGGAATAGAGAGTGCATACTCATGTTGCAAAAGTTCAAGGTTGAGGGTAGATGCTTACCAACAAATAATCCACCTGGTCGTTTCCCTCTCTTCTTTAAAAAGAAGTCCATCGTTTCATTTTAATATTATGGCAACATAACTACATCACAAGGTTTTGTATACTCAAGGCAGAAAGTTGTAGTTTTTTTTAAGTATGCCGTTTCCTGATAGGTCAACACCGATACAACGGATGATTGATTCCTCAAATTATTTTCATATTGAGAAACATTTAAAAAACTAAACGCGATAAAATACCTAAAATAAGTTTAATTCAGAAAATCATTATTCATTATTCGACTCGATATTCGACTCGATTTCTCATTTATGTCGCATTTTTATTTTTCATGAGACATCCCTTAAAATATTCTCCTGTATATGGCAGTATCATGAGTGATATCGCTTACCGACGCGTGGTTGACGCGTTTATATATGAACAGAGACGAAAGTGCGATAGCTTGACATCAAAATTAAGGCTTGTAGTCGGACTGGCTCTCTACCATTTAGATCCGAACACTGCAGTGTACGCATTGCTGTTTTTTAGTAAAAGGGTGGTAGCTACTTATTTAGAATATAATTTCTGCCACTCAGGAAAAAATTGGACTCTATTATGATTCCCGAATATCATTCCAATCATCCAAAAACTCGCACGTAGTGAACTGATACTTTGTATTATGGCCGGCGTAAAGTAGCATAAAATAGCATCGGTTCGATTTGGACTGATTGCGTTGACAGAATTTGCCTAGGTAGACAGACACACAGACAAACAAAAATTTAAAAAATGGTTATTTATGTCGTAAATGCATGCAAATGAGCTTGATAAAAGCCAGTTATTTCAATATTACAGACAGACTCATCAATTTTATTTTTTTGAATATATATTGTATTGTATTGCACTCTATCTGTTCTAAAGTTTCATTACAATCGATTCAGCTATTCCGTAGATTAGCCCGGATAGACAGACAGACAGACAAAATTTTTAATGGTAATTATTTATGTTATATTATCATTGAAATAACCCCTTGAACTTAAGAGAAGCCAGTTATTTCAATTTACACATACGGACAGACGATTTTATTTATTTTTATATTGTACTTTAATTATGCCCGCAGGCAAGACTGGTTTTTTTATAGTATAGGGTAACAAACGAGCACACAGTCCACCTGATGGTAAGTGGTTGCTGTGGCTCATAGACATCTACATCTATCCTCGTTTGCGAATCAAAATGCAGATGCGTTGTCACCCATGAGGAATAAGTTGGAATGCCTCTTTTCCAGTAAAAAGGTCTCCGGTTCTCTACACTCACCATTTGAAACACAACAGTTTTAAGCTGCTATTTTACGCTGGTATTCTGTGAGATGGTTAGTTTAGATGTTAAATAAATGAATAAGTGAGTTTTTCTGTCAGCTCTTTTCAAATCAAGATAGTTTGTCACCAAGTGACTATAATCGCAAGCTAAAATAACATTATATTTGTTTAAAGCTCATATACAGACGGCTCCGTGACGCAATGGAATTGAGTTGTAGCAGTAAGGGCTGCGGGTTCGAACCCCGCACGGATCAAGAACATAAATTACACAAGTTTGTCCTTGTGCAATTTATGTTTGTAAACTACGATACGAAAATCCTAGTGTGCAGGTTACGTTTAAAAAAAAAACAAAGAGTAAAAAGCTCATATACACAGTATCAAAGGGTATAAAGAGAACAAGTTATTATACATACATACATACATGTAATCACGCCTCTTTCCCGTAAGGGTAGGCAGAGACCACTTATTTCCACTTGCTACGATCCTTACATACTTGTTTCGCTTCGTCCACTTTCATTATTACCTTCATACATGCTCTTCGGTTTAGGGTACTCTTGACCTGGCCTGAAACGTCCGCCTAGGTCTACCCCTTCCAACACTTTCATTCACACTCGCCTTATACACTTTTTCCGTCAATCGTTCTTCATTTATTCTCTCGACATGGCCAAACCATCTCAGCATACCTTTCTCAATTTTTGTCACTACATCTTCTTTCAGACCACAACGTTTCCTTATCTCACTATTTCTTATCCTGTCACTCAGTTTAACTCCTATCATACTTCTTAATGCTCTCATCTCAACTGCATTTATTCTGCTTTCATGTTTCTTCTGCCATACCCAACTTTCGCTTCCGTACATGAGTGTCGGAACCAACACCCCCTCATGCACAGCCAAACGAGCCTTGTTAGACACCTTCCGACTGCTCATAAGGAGTGCAAAGCTCCATTCACCATGTTTCCTGCATTCACTCTTCTTTCGATATCACTCTCACACTTTCCAAGACATTATAAGAATGTATAAATCCAGATATTATAAAACAAGATATTATAAGAATGTATAAATCCAGGTAAATAGTGATTCATTCAATTATTCATTATAGCCCATCTAAAATCTACAACTGACCATATACCTCCGCTATTGGTTTCCTCGTAGGAGGGACATTTGATTTGGAAATCATATTTTTTACTATTTTTGTCGTTATCAGTGAAATAACAACCTATCTCGCGTGGTAGATAACCGTTACAACACGGAATAGGCTATACATAAATTATTCTTAATGCACTGTATCCCATATACTTCTAAAAGAATCTCCGTGAACTATTCGACACTAAAATCAGCTTCACAATAATTGTTGTGTTCATCTGAAAGTCCAGTTTGCAAGCATAATAAATCACTTTAGCCGCCGCTCGGCAGCCATCTTGTATTGCTAACGTGTTCATTTCCTCCGCCTATACATTTCCGGTCTATTCGATGCTGCCAACTCATATTTTTTCAAAGCCTTTCACGGAAATACGAATGTGACAACGGGTTAGATTTGAACGCCTGTTAATTTCTGTAAAATTTTATATTTTTAATATTTCTCCTTACATCCAGTAAAATATCTATCAAAAGGAGATGCTCTTGAATATTAATACCAAATACATTTAAAAATGTGTAATACATCATCTATTTAATAGAGACAATTAAAAGAATACATCGTAAGATCCCGTGAGTGTCAAAAGAGGTCACAAAGGAAATGGAACGTGAGATGGGCAGCAAAATCTTGCTTATAACAATTCAAAATAATTACAAATCTGCGGATGCCAACCGCAGGCAGGTTGATATCTGCAGATTTAAGCGTGGCAGCTATGGCATAAGTGCTTTCTATGTGGCAATCAATGGGGAAGGCCTATGATTAGCAGTTCACTTTCAATGGGCTGCTAATGATGATAAAATACGTGACAAAAATAAAATTGTTATAATAGATGAGCGAATTTGTGATATTTGTGATAATAATGTATGATTGAATAAGAAGTGTTCACGTAAATATAAAAATCATTAGCAAATTATTACCGTTTCTGGAAAAAACGGAGTAACTAACAGAAAATTTAAACAATTATTTAATAAAAGAGACGGACTCTCTCCTGTAGATAGGGCCGATATGATTAGGCTATAGGTTTCTAAATGAAGTTTGACTAATACTAAACGGGAGGAAGTCAATAAAATATTTCTAAATATAGCGCAACAATCTGACATAAAATTTAACAATTTTAAGGACATTTACTTTTAAAGTTTTCTATATAATATTTTCACAGTCCACCTGATAGTTATGTGCATGCTGTGGCACAGAGACATTTACACCGAGGATAGTTCGAATAAGAATCAAAATGCATATATTATGTTGCCACCCATTAGGACTAACTAAGATGGAATACCTGGTTTCCTAACAAAGGGTCCCCGGTTCTCTATGCCTGTATGGTGCACTATGGCTCTACCACGTAAAATTAAAGTAATATATTACATCAAGTAAATCAATTTATTGAGGACAGAAAAATAAAGTGGAGTAATTCTTTCTCTAAATTTGAAGTCCTCGGAGATGTAAAAAGCAATAAAGCGATAAAATCCGTAAAATTAGTTTTATTCCATTCTAATGTATTATTAAAATGAACATTTAAAAAAAATTAAGTACATTTTTATGAAGAAGAAGAAACGAACATACGGCTCACCTGATAGTATGTGATCACCATCACCCACAAACATACTACAACAATAACACTACAGGTATTGCAGCATATTTTAAATTGTATGAATTTTTTTTTTATAGGATGAGGGTGACAAACGAGCACACAGTCCACCTTATGGTAAGTGGTTGCTGCGGCCCATAGACATCTACACCTATCCTCGTTTGCGAATCAAAATGCAGATGCGTTGTCACCCGTGAGGACTAAGATGGAATGCCTCATTTCCAGTAAACAAGGCCTCCGGCCACCTGCACTCACCAAACGAAACGCAGAGGTAAACCTCTACTTCACGCTGGTTTTCTGTGAGGTCGTGTTACCACACCGGTTCGAGCGGGCCCATCCGTGCGAGAGCAAAAGATGCCGCGTGGCTCTACCACTGTTAAAAATTTATTTTTTATTTTTTATTAGAAGTTGTAAATGAAATGAAGACATGGCATTTTTTGTAAAATAAGATAAAAGACCCGAGATATTTTTGCGAATTCTTCTCTGATAACGATTTGTTTTTCGAAACTGGTGTGAATTATGACGTTTATAAGGGCTTTGGACAACCTTAAATTAATTTAAAAAATTGAGTTTGTTTTTGATTCGGACGCGATAAAATCAAATAAAATAAAACCTCTTATAAAATTTAATTACTTTCATATATAAAAATCACTGAAACAGATTCAAATATTTTCATATTACACTTAATTAATCTCTAACATCGAATAGTATTTATACCGCATTATGGCTCTGTAAGAATAGAATATTATAGAATAGAGTATAATATAATAATTATTAGAATATAATATTTTATTCAATATATATTACAAGAATACTCTCTGAAAGTCAATTCCGCTCTTACCACTAGTTCGAAAAAATCCTCTTACCTGGGAAGAACCAGCAAGAAACCCAGCGGGACTCTTTTTTAAACATGAATTTAACAATTTATACGTGGTAGAGCCATTCTGCAGCTATATTTATTACGTCGTAGAGCCATGCTACAGCTATATTAGTAGTGTAATTGTAGCACGAATAGGTCGGCTCGACCTGAGAAGGACCACGCTCTTACAGAATACCACCGTAAAATAGCAGCTTAACACTGCTGTGTTTCGTATCGTGAGTGTAGAGTACCGGAGACGCTTATTACTGGAAAAGAGGCATTCTATCTTAGTCCTCATAGTTGACAACGCATCTACATTTTGCTTATTTATTGAGGATAGATATAGATGTCTATGGTTCACAGCAACCACTTACCATCAAGTGGAATGTGTGCCCGTTTGTCACCCAAAAAAAAGTCAAGTTGCAGCCTACTTACGTCCCACAGCTGGGCACAGGCATCCTGTCATTTTTAAGAGGGTTTTAGGGCAAGGAAATGTCCGCCGTGCTGCCCCAGTCCATGTTGGCGAACTTCACATGTCTTCGAAATATTTTCTTTTTCCTATTTCTCAGACATGCAGGTTTCCTCACGATGTTTTCCTTCACCGCCGAGCACGTGGTAAAAAAGCATTTAAAATTGCAATTAACAATTTCATTAGTGCCGGCGGGGATCGAACCCGGGTTGCTCGAGTACTGTGAGAAGCTTACAGCGAGCGCTAATCATCTGAGCTACCACGGCTCTTTGTCACCCTATCCTATAAAAAAATTAAATAAGAGAACCCACTATCCCATATCATTGCGTGAGTGTCATGAGAGACTACATAGGGAAACTTAAACAGAAGATGGGGTGCAGAATCTTCTAGATAACAGCTCAAAATAATAAAAAAACAGCGTTTGCCAACCCGCCTGCTAAGCGTAGTGACTATGGCAAATATCCTCTCTATACAGCTTTGCATAGAGGGGATAATTGCTTGCAGGCCTATGTTCAGCAATGGACTTTGGTAGACAGTAGTGATGACGATGTCTGAAAGAAATCGCTTACAGAACGATAAGTCCGTCTGTTGTACCTTCTTTATAATTTATTTCATTTCGCTTTTGTTTTTATGTGTATTAGTATTCAAAGAATATATCGGCTGAGTAAATTAAATGATTGATGATAATAATGAATCTGTTATACCAAATATAAATTCCTTCCACACAAACCCAACCCAAACAATTCCACAGAAAGCCAAACAAAACCGTTTTCCAATCGATTCTAAGTTCGAAACGATTTCCTGTAATTGCAACGTTTCAAAATAAGAACAATAGCCGGCTAAATTAGTCGGGTGTAGGCTAACTTACCCTGCGTGGTCGAATTTGCATCGCCGCCACGCCCGACCACCAACCACTAATTAGCCGTTATACGGCTTTTATTTCCAAGCTGCTGTTATCTAAGCCCCCTTAATCTGCTAGTGCGACGCCCACTCCCGGCTGGTGAGGGTAGATGGAATAAACTTTGATATTTTATAAGCGCTTTGAGCCCTCGAGGCATAAAGAGTATAAATATTTAATTTTATTATAAAACAATGAACAGGTCATTTGCAGTCATTGTTTTCTTCTTTTAAATTTAGAGTCCTGGCGACTCCGTGGCGCAGTGGCTCAGCAATGAGTTGCAGCGCAAAGGGCCGCGGGTTCGAATCCCGCACGAAACAAGCATTCGTATGAGCCTACAAATAATTATTCCGAGTCTGGATGTTTGTCCTTGTGAAATTTATGAATGTAAACTGCCCCCACGATACAGGATAAAGTCCTAGTGTGGAGTTAAAGTTTTGTTTTTAAATAATGAGAGCAGATATAAATGACCGCAGACCGACAACCGATGGGGAAGAAAGGTTCTCGAGTGGCAACCTCGTACCGGTAGGCGAAGTGTAGGGCGTCCCCCTACAAGATGGAGTGACGACCTGGTAAGACATGCAGGAAGTCGATGGATGCAGGTGGTTCGGGACCGTGCTTTGTGGCATTCCTTGGGGGAGGCCTATGTTCAGCAGTGGACTTGTGAAGGGCTGTAATGATGATGATGATGAAGACTGCCTCATAGTGGGGATATTTGCCGTTGTTGACACGCTTGACGTGCCGGTCGGCATCCTTTGTTTTTTATCATGGTATCGTAAGGAAGATGTCGCCACCCATCTCCTGTTTAATTTCCCACGAAATAACGGCTTAATGCTGCTGTGTTTCTTATGGTGAATCTAGAGAACCGGAGACCTTTTTTACTTGAAACGAGGCATTCCATCTTAGTTAGTTCTCAGGGAAGACAAGTTTTAACCGAGGATAGATGTAGATGTCTATGAGCCTCAGTATCCACTTACCATAAGGTGGACTGTATGCCCGTTGTTAACCTTATTATATAAAAAGCAACCTGTGGAAGTCCACAACTGGTTATGGACCTCATCCACTGTGACGGTAATCTGACCTAAATGTCACGCTTAGCAAGTGGACTGACAATAGCAGTACTGGCATTTTATCATAGTCACTCTTAACACATGGCATCTATTTATGTATATCTACTATTGTAAAAGTAGAGTAAATTTACAGTCTATATTCATCCCACTGGTGGACATAGGCATCATCTCATTTTGAAAGGGTTATTGAGTAATTGGTCCGCCGTGCTCTGTTAAAACTATTGTAAAGTTTTATATATAAAAGACACCAGCTAGTTCTTGCATGGATAGATTTACTGAAAAAGTTGTAAGAAAATGATTTTCAGAATGTCGTATGTAGATTCTCGAAAAAAATGTAATATTTAGGCGAAACGTGTGAAGCGGCATATTTATGAAACAGATAAATGAATAAAAAAATTACAATCTCCTACCATTATTGATATGTGGCTACCCACAGACCACCGATTTCGCATAAACTTAAAACAACTTTAGAAAAAATATTTAAAATACCTGAATGTAAATACAAACAAAAACATTCATTAACTTTAAGCCATAGAGTTTAATATCCTGTGAACATAATTGCAACTTATCCGATTTGGGTGAAATGAAAAAAAGTTCGCGTTCAGGTTTGCGCTTTCATATGAAATTTGTTCTATATGAATGTCAGAACAGATTTAAAATATTTTCAAACCGGAGCCGCCGATGTATTACCGTGCACTATTTTAGTACATATATTATTTTGGTTTGATTGGCGGTAGTTTTATTTAATAATTCCTTATATTTAGGAGTGCTACTCATTAAACAAAGCTACATAATTTTTTGATTTTCGCGGAATTGCTTTCTTATTCTTGTATATTGTACCGTGACAGTCCGCCGCTACACATGGGTCTTTCTCATTATGAGAAATAAGTGAGTGAGTATACTCGTATAATCTACTGCTTCTTTACAGCTTATTAAAAGTCCAGTGAACTGAACATAGACTTTTCCCATAGATTACCTTATAGAGATGATATTTGTCTGTGTAAGATATCAATAAATAAATAAAACTGTTACATACATATATAATATTATAAAATTACATACATATAATCACGCCTCTTTCCCGTAGGGGTAGTTAGAGACCACTTCTTTCCACTTGCTACGATCTTTACATACTTGTTTCGCTTCGTCCACTTTTATTACTATTAACTGCAAAACTGGTAAATTAACCTTTAAACCATACTGCTATTTATATTAAGGTAATAGATTCAAAATTAAAACTACCTTTCTAGAAATCGCCTAAAATCCAAATTTATAGGGAAACCGTTATTTCATACATTATAACACCGTCCTAAACTATACATAAATAGAAAAGAATTTCAATAAATCTCACGATTTCCAACTAAATAAGATAGAACAGAGCCCGCGAGTTTTTACGCGTAGCGCGTTCAGACGTCTCGCTGCCGGAGCCGCTATAAATTCACGAGGAGTTGTGATTAATTAAGGTTGGTGATAACAAAATAACGAGTCTCAGACGTAGTGCCCGACTTGAAAGCCGTCTGAGGGGAAACTATTTATCTGCGCATGGTTGTATTGCTATAATAAATTTTCAACTTCGTACAAATGACCGCTAACGTGTTCGCTTCTCTAACAATATAATGCAATGTTTCAAATGCAAGCAACGCAGTTATAAGCTATTGAAAGAAAAATGGTATATTGTTTGGAAATTAAGACTTAAATTATTATTTTCTTAAGAAGCTCATCATGTAGTACATAATTAAATAGTATATCATCATCATCGTCATCATTACATCTCATCATAGGTGAGGTGCACGACAAAGACTTTCTCCATAGATTGCCACAAGCCACGCATCTAAGCTACTTGCATCCATCGACTCCCTGCATTTTTCATAATGTCATCTCATCATTTAGGATCATATCCTCCCAGGAAGGGACTCACCTCCGAGCGTTAGGTAGAGAACCTTCCTCCCCTATTGGTTGTACTCTGACAGACATGTTAGCAATGATAAGACGATACTATCCTGGTTTTTTTTTCTCTCTGTCAACTCATAAGACACCCACGTGATGACATGTGGTAGTATACTCTCTTACGCTACCATAACACTGTTATATAATACATATATATATATATATATATATATATATATATATATATATATATATATATATATATATATATATATATATATCATCATCATTACAGCCCTTCACAAGTCCACTGCTGAACATAGGCCTCCCCCAAGGAATGCCACAAAGCACGGTCCTGAGCCTCCTGCATCCATCGACTTCCTGCATATTTTACCAGGTCGTCATTCCATCTAGTGGGGGGACGCCCTACACTTCACCTGCCGGTACGAGGCTGCCACTTGAGAACCTTTCTTCCCCATCGGTTGTCGGTTCTTCGAGCTATATGGCCGGCCCATTGCCACTTCAGCTTACTAATCCGTTGAGCTATGTCGGTCACTCTGGTTCTACTGCGGATATCCTCATTTCTGAGTTTATCACGCAGAGAAACTCCGAACATAGCCCTCTCCATAGCTCGCTGAGTGACCTTGAGCTTCCTAATCCGGCCAGCAGTGAAGGACCACGTCTCAGTTCCGTATGTCATCACTGGCAACACGCACTGGGTGTATAGTCTCGTTTTCAAGTTTTGAGGTATACCTGACGAGAAGATGTGCCGTAATTTCCCGAACGCTGTTCAACCGAGTTGAATCCGTCGATTGACCTATATATATATGTATTTATTTTTTTATAGTGTAAGAGACAAACGAGCACACATTCCACCTGATGGTAAGTGGTTGCTGTGGCCCATAGACATCTACATCTATTCACGTTTGCGAATCAAAATGCAGATGCGTTGGTGTCAACACGGGTGCCCGTGAGTTCTATGATGGAATGCCTCGTTTCCAGTAAAAAGGGTGTCCAGTTCTCTCCACTCATCATACGAAACACAGCAGCTTAAAGTTGCTATTCTACGCTGGTATTCTGTAAAAGCGTGGTCCTTCCCCGATCGAACCGACCCATTTGTGCTACAACTATACTATTACTATAGCCGCATTTCCATGCTACTTGTTATAATGCACTTCGATGTATGTATTTTTATAACAATAGCAACAATGCCTTTAAAATATTTTGCTTTAATCTGTCACCCTATCCTATAAAAAAATGATTACAGGCTGTGCCTGTGGTTTGCATTCTATCATAGTCCTCAGAGGTGACAACGCAACTGTAGCCTTTTTTGTTTCAAGTTGGCTGCAGGTGTAATTTAATTTACTCCCTTTATCATTTAAATAAAACTAATTTTACGGATTTTATCGCGTAATTAACTTATTTTATAATCCCGACGTTTCGAACACTTTACAGCACCCATGGTCACTGGGGGGGACTGAGACCATGGCTACCTCCAGATTAAAATATGTCATACACCTCAATCTCCCCCCTCCCCCCATGGGTGCTGTAAAGTGCTCGAAACGTCGGGAATATAAAATAAGTTAATTACGCGATAAGATCCGTAAAATTAGTTTTATTTAAATGATAAAGGGAGTAAATTAAATTACAGCTGCAGCCAACTTCAAACAAAAAAGGCTACAGTTGCGTTGTCACCTCTGAGGACTATGATAGAATGCAAACCAAAGGCACAGCCTGTAATCATGTTTTTTAAAGGATAGGGTGACAAACGAGCACACGGTCCACCTGATGGTAAGAAGTTGCTGTGACCCATAGACATCCACATCTATAGTCAATAAATAATCAAAATGCAGACGCGTTGTCACCCGTGAGGACTAAGATGGAATGCCTCTTTTCCAGTAAAAATATTCTCAGGTTCTCTACACTCACAATACGAATAAGCTGCCATTTTACGCTGGTATTCTGTGAGAGCGTGGTCCTTCCACAGTCGAGCCGACCCTTTCGTGCTGCAACTATACTACTAATATATATGCGGCATGGCTCTATCACGTATTATAATGTTTCGCCTTACATCTCTGACCGCAACACAGAAGTGCATATTATTTGCTAGCTGGGTCGCAGTAGACATTTACCATCTGGTGAACTGCAAGCTCGTTTGTCTTTTAATGCTTATTTTATGCTTGACCAATTGCACTTACTGGTAAGAGGAAAAAACCCTAGATTGTAAATAGCACTGTTTTAGCGTAACGAAGCCTTGAAGAGATTGACTGATAGTAATTGGACTTGTTTGAATGTTTTTTTAATCATCATTTCATTTTAATTAAAAAAAACGTAATTATGGTTTGATCAACATCACACTGCTATGTACAAGTTATTATTTCATAATTACTAATTACTTGTATTTTGTTTGCCATTTTTATTACAAAAGGAGTATTTTAACTGGTATTACATTAGTAAACACATTTTTTAAATGGAAGCGCCATGCTGCGTTACGATTGTAGCACGAATGGTTTGACTTGACCGGGGAAAGACCACACACACGCTCTCACAGAATATCAGTTCAAAATACTATCTTCGTGTTTTGTATAACGAATGAACAGAACAGACCCTAGAAAGGAGGCATTCCATTTTCAAAATCACAGGTGACAACGCATCTGTATTTTGATTTTTAATCGATTATAGATGTAGATGTCTATGAGCCACAGCATGCATCTACTAACAGGTAAACTGTAAATTCGTTGTCACCATTATTCTGTATAAAAATATATCATATGTGCACATGTACATAATATGCCGCTTTGCATTCTACCTGAAATTCTATTTCAACTCGACTGTTAACTTGAACGCGATCACATTTGCGCAGTGTTACATAAGCCAGTGGCACGTTCGGCTGTTAATGTGTGTAAAATGCATTACAAGTAGTTTTGCCGACGGAAGTATGTATACAAATGTATAGGCTTTATGGAAATAGTGCACCTGAATAATTGTGAAAATGTTGTTTGTTCAATCAATTACGTTTTATATTATTATACAAGGTAATACCCGCATGCTCTAGGCTAGTTGTAAATATTATATTTTTATTTTTAGAACAGAATATATTTTATTCAATTAATATTATTAGATACCATTAATACTTTTTAAAAGTTGTATTTTTAAACTGAAATTTTAAACTCTTTGACTAGTGGTTGACCATAAGCTCGGTGATGATGGAAAGTAAGCTCCTCCAAAACGAATTTCTAGACTAGCCATTTGCGCAGGTCAGGAATATAGTGTCCAAGTGTATGCAAAATCTCACGTGCGGTATTTATTCCCTCACCCTAATAGTCCGATGGGACTTTGGCGGCGCTGTCGTCGCGCAACAAGCGTAACACATCGAAGCCTATATCGCGCTATCAAAGTTCCGAAGCAAAAGCAATATATAAATAATAGCTCCAAACTATCACTCGAAACATAGGCCGCTCTCCGGGCTGAACACTTTGTCCGGCGGGAGATCTCCCCTTTTCCTTTCACGACCAAACTGGTGACCCTGACGCGATGTGAACTCGCAACCAACAACTTTTGGATACTACAACATTCAAGCTTTCGTCATTATCCTCAAGAACCCCTACCAAGCACCTCCGAGATTTGTCTTCCGCTGTCTACAGCTCCTGCAAGCCAGTCCAACTTGTCTTCGTTTTGACTCACCACAGATTATAAGGCAGACTTCTGACACTCACTTCGGCACATCGTTCTCACAGGCATCACTTACAAGTGCGTAGTACAGCGTCTTACGATATGCCGGTGTGCATTACATACTGGCATATCGTTTTCAATAGGCGTTACTTGCCCTTACGTATACATGATGCATTCCCCACGGACGGTAATCTCCGACACAACCGAAGAGAGAAACCGAGAAACTAAGGTAAAAAAAAACCGCCAACTTCCTACCTTTGGCACAGATTGAGAATTTCGTAACAGAATAAACCTATAAATGATTTTGGTCTGACCTGGATTTCATACCCAGGATCTCGTAATCAGCAACCGAATTCACTACCACTAGACCAACGAGGAAGTCAAGGTGGAAAACATCGTAAGGAAGCCAACATGTCTGAGAAATTAAAAAAAATGTTCGAAGATATATAAGTTCGCTAACTAGCATTGGGATAGCGCGATACTTCTTTACTCGAAAACACTCACAGGAATGAGGTGAGGCCTGTGCCCAGGAGTGGGGCGTTTACAGGCTATAATTTTACTTTTTACTTGTTTCGAAGAAATACCTTTTGTACTGGAAGAATCAGCAAGAAAAATAGTGGGTTTTTTGCATTTATATTTCTTTTAGGGGGTCAAAGCGAAAAATTATGTTAGTGATTTTTTTACAATGCGCGCGCACACTGACAGCTAAAACGACACCATGAAGTTGTTACGATACGCGCGCACACTGACACCTCAAAGCGACAACTTCATTGGGTAACTTTTCTCAAGTTTTCGTGGGAACTGGTAACTATATTTAAGGTAGTTGTTTTTGGTTATTTTTGATTTGTTACGCCAAAGAAGTATAACTTCCTACGTACGTACATAACGTACACGCAGACGTTTTTTTTTAATCGTAAACCTATAAAGGTTAAGATATTATATTACAATTTTAGAACCAGAGAAACTTTGAGAATGGTAGTGATAATTCTTGCGGGTTATTTTCATTCATTATAAACTCGCTTAACTTTGATATTCATCCATTTAATGCTTCCCTGAGTGTGTCCAAGAGTACCTTAACAAGTGAATATTTTGCTTAAATTTTTATATTAATTCTTAAAATATTCATTATATACACAGCTTTTTAACTTTAAGGTACCAATAGTGGGTAACAATAGTGTTAACTAGTTTATTTATCTTTCAACTGTCTTTTGTTTATACTTTTTATTTTTAATTCTAAAAGTGGAAACTTGTAAATGGCTTAATAGTATATTATTATATTTTTTATTTAGTTATAAGAAATAGCTGTTAGTTTTAGGAACAAAATAAAAAAGTTTAATAAAAGGTATTCTGTGTCCAATTGGGGACTATACTCGAATTCCGCTGAATTTCATTAGATTCGAGCGTTATTAAAGTCACGTGTCGTCTAAATCAGGAAGGGATCACGCTTTCTTATACCAGCGTTAGCAACATAGTGCTCTTATGTTTTGTAGTGTGAGTGAAGGGAACCTGTGACTCCTTGGGATTGACAAAAATTATGATTCTTAATCGAGGATCTATTTAAGTGCCTGTAGCTCATAGCATCCACTCACTATCAGGTGAACTGTGTGGTCGCATTTCAGTACTCGTCTGCCTGAGTGACTATAACTGAGGATAATAATTCTATTACTTGACTACTTCTTGATCATTCACATATTATATCACCATTGTTCTTTCTGAAAGTTTGTAAGTACGCAACAACAAAATTACTGTAAAATGTAAGATCGCTTAATGCATACCTATACAGGGACCAGATACTTTGTAAAACAGGTCCTAATTCTGTCCATTTTACCACGTTTTTATTAAGTCACTACGAGTATCTTGTTTGTCCTGTCAGTCTGTCGTTCCGGGTGGAATTTAGTAATTGATTTTAAACTAACTTCCAGATGAGCTGGAAACTTGAAATTTTGAATATAACCCAAATTCGGATGACAATGCAAGAATATGATAAAAAACGTGGTATATTAGGAAAAAAATGTATGTGTACTTATGTACGCACGTAAGAAGTTATACTTCTGTAGCGTAACAAAACAAAAATTACTAAAAAATAACTACCTAGTTATTAGTTCTCACGAAAACTTGATATTTGACAGACAATTACCAACTGAAGTTGTCGCTTTTAAGTTTCGGTGTGCGCGTGCATCATAACAACTTCATGGTGTCGTTTTTAAGTGTCGGTGTACACCCGCATCGTTAAAAATTCACTCTCATAATTTTTTTCAAACGCGCCAAAAGATGCATAACTTAAAAAAATAAGAAAAAAACCACTTGTACTCGAAACATTTCTTACATAGTACTAATTACGAGTAAGTGCACCAAACATATTTTCTTAAGGCAAAGGGTTTATCCGGATATAGTAAAGTCTAGTAAAAAACCTGAAGTTACAACTAGACACAGAAACGTGTAATAAAAGGAATATGAGCCGTGGTATCTCAGATGGTTAGCGCTCGCTGAAAGTTTCACAGTACGCGAGCAACCCACATTCGATCGCCGCCGGCACCAATGGAATTGTTAATTGCAACTTTAAGTGCTGATTTACCACGTGTTCGGCATTGAAGGAAAACATCATGAGGAAACCTGCATTTCTGAGAAAATAAGAAAAAAGTCAAGGACTAAGACTGAGGAGAAATAAGTTCGATTGTATATAATATGTGTGACTACTTCCTTGGCTCACTCTGTAGCCTAAGCCGCTTTAAGCAGTAGCATCTTCCTAATTACAATTCAAAATATGTATGTATATGTGACTCAAAATATATATACACTAATCCTACCAGAATGTATGTATGTAAATATATAATTTAACACCTAATAACTTATCACGGATTAGTAAGCTGAAGTGGCAGTGGGCCGGCCATATAGCTCGAAAAACCGACAACCGATGGGGAAGAAAGGTTCTTGAGTGGCAGCCTCGTACCGGTAGGCGAAGTGTAGGGCGCCCCCCACGAGATGGAATGACGACCTGAATGAGGTAAGACATGCAGGAAGTCGAAAGATGCAGGTGGCTCAGGACCGTGCTTTGTGGCATTCCTTGGGGGAGGCCTATGTTCAGCAGTGGACTTATGAAAGGCTGTAATGATGATGATGATGATGATGATGAACTTATCACCGAGTGTAATATACCATTCATGTTATTATTTGTAAGGCATCTATATTGCTTAATCAAAATCTTATAAATTATAGATATTGCTTTTTTTCAGTTCATTTTAACGCGGTATTTTGTTTTAATAATTTATTATGCGTGTATTATTCCATGTTTTGATGGTTATATCATCATTCATCATCATCATCATTACAGCCCTTCACAAGTCCACTGCTGAACATAGGCCTCCCCCAAAGAATGCCACAAAGCACGGTCCTGAGCCACCTGCATCCATCGACTTCCTGCATGTCTTACCAGGTCGTCACTCCATCTCGTGGGGGGACGCCCTACACTTCGCCTACCGGTACGAGGCTGCCACTCGAGAACCTTTCTTCCCCATCGGTTGTCTTGGTTATATAATATATAAAAAATGACAATTTTTTTTGTATTTCAAAACCTAATTTTTCCTAAACATGTAACAACATTACAAAGTTTATTCTATTTTAGTATGTTCTATTCTAAATTATTCAAACAACAGGACAGAGTTTCTTGCAAAGTTCACTTTAAATGCGAGTGTAAATCACTTGAGCTGCTACGCTGTGTCTATTTTTGATTATGTTACTTCATTTTCTACGCCTTCGTAGTTCCGGTCAGTTCATTGCTTGGTAGTAGTTATTCACTGTCTAAATTTATAAGTTAGTTTTTTATTAAAATATGGAGTAATGTTGTAGAAAAGAAGGCGTGTATTAGGGATAAGATTATTTTTATTGTCACCACCAGTCCGTTCACTAGTCATATGTCTTAGTTAAGTAGGAATTTCTTATTACGATATGTTGAGAGGTCGATGTCCAAGACTGGATGAAGAAGATAAATCTATTTCTGAAACACTAATACATCTTAATGATAAACCTGAGTATATCTAAATATTGATAAATCCAATTGAGCATGCCTTCGCATAAAAATAACGTATAGCATGATTATACGGATTTTTTTAAAGTAGTTTATATACATTTCGACAGCACTGTCGGCTTCAACACCCTCGAAAACCATGAAAATGACACCTATGATGAAAAAATTGGTATCTACTTCAGCCGCCATCTTGGATTTATATTTCGACAGCACTATCGGCTTCAACACCCTCGAAGCTCATGAAAATGACACCCAAGATGAAAAAATTGATATCTATTGCAGCCGCCATCTTGGATTTACATTTCGATAGCACTATCGGCTTCAACACCCTCGAAAACCATGAAAAAGATACCCATGATGAAAAAATTCGTACCTACTTCAGCCGCCATCTTGGATTTACATTTCGACAGCACTATCGGCTTCAACACCCTCGAAGCCCATGAAAATGACACCCATGATGAAAAAATTTATATCTATTGCAGCCGCCACCTTGGATTTACATTTCGACAGCACTATCGTCTTCGACACCCTCTAAAACCATGAAAAAGACACCCATGATGACAAAATTGGTACCTACATCAGCCGCCATTTTGGATTTACATTTCGACAGCACTATCGGCTTCAACACCCTCGAAGTCCATGAAAATGATACCCATGATGAGAAAATTGATATCTATTGCAGCCGCCATCTTGGATTTACATTTCAACAGCACTATCGGCTTCACCATCCTTGAAAACCATGAAAATGACACCCATGATGAAAAAATTGGTATCTACTTCAGCCGCCATCTTGGATTTATATTTCGACAGCACTATCGGCTTCAACACCCTAGAAAAGCATGACAATGACACCCAAGATGAAAAAATTGATATCTATTGCAGCCGCCATTTTGGATTTACATTTCGACAGCACTATCGTCTTCGACACCCTCGAAAACCATGAAAAAAACACCCATGATGACAAAATTGGTACCTACTTCAGCCGCCATCTTGGATTTACATTTCGACAGCACTATCGTCTTCGACACCCTCGAAAACCATGAAAATGACACCCATGATGAAAAAATTGGTACCTACTTCAGCCGCCATCTTGGATTTATATTTCGACAGCACTATCGGCTTCAGCACACTCGAAACCCATGAAAATGACATCCATGATGAAAAAATTTATACCTATTGTAGCCGCCACCTTGGATTTACATTTCCACAGCACTATCGGCTTCAGCACCTTCGAAAACCATGGAAATGACACCCATGATGAAAAATTGATATGTATTGCAGCCGCCATTTTGGATTTACATTTCGACAGCACTATCGGTTTCAACACCCTCGAAAACCATGAAAATTTCACCCATGACAAAAAAATTGATACTACTTTTAGTACGTAATACTATTATTTATTCTGTACTTTTAAAATATTGTTATAAAAAAATCTCTTATTATTATTATAATCAAGTAATTAAGATATTTGATTATTCGAATATTGTGTATTTGTACAGCGATCTTTTTGAGCCGCTGCAAACAACCGAAATAATGTCCACTCACGACGGCGACTGACGGCGAACTGATATATACAGTAATCTATGGCGATGGCGAACTGAGTTAGTGAGTAAAGTACTCTGTGGCTGTAGCTCCCCATTTACAGAAATAATTTTATACAAGGCTACCAAATCAACGAAAATTTCGCCATTTTCGAGCCGAAAAAAATTAATTATAGCTAAACAAAACAAAATTACACTGCCATTTACATTCAGTGGCTTCCCACATGATAGATGAAGAGATTAAAAAATAGATTGTGTTAAACCATTGATATTTTCAAAAGTTATAGTGTTTATAAGCCTTGGGGACATGATAAATCTACACGGTAAGCCACTAAAACCCCCTTTTTTATTTAAAAATAGCAATTAATCGATTTAAAAAATATAATAATAAGTTCAACAATCATTTATCTTTCTAACAATGTGCTTTTTAAATTATTTTTATGTATAATATGATTGCTGGATACGATTTAATGCGACAAACCGTTGGAATTTTGATTTTTAGGCGTTAGTAGAACATACCCACGCGCTTTGCGCTCGGCATGCAAAAGTATCAGTAACCTATCCTAAGGAGAAAATCTAAAAAGTATTATTAACTTGTAATAATGAGAGAGACTAATTTCCAACACTGGATGATGAAGATGAAGAATATCAATCTATTTCTGAATAACGTATACGTCACAATGATAAACCTAAGTATATCTAAAAAGTATCAACAACTAATACCTTACGAGAGAACCTATTAAGTATTAATAACTTGTAATAATACTTACAATGAGAGATACCAGTTTCCAAAACTGGATGAAGAAGATGAAGAAATTCAATCTGTTTCTGAAACACGTCACAATGATAAACCTGAGTATGTCTAAAAAGTATCAGTAACTAGTATCGAACGTGAAAAGCTAAAAAATATTATTAGCTTTTGATAATAATGAGAGAGAACAATTCTTAACACTGGATGATAAAAATGAAAAAGTTCAATCTGTTGCTGAAGCACCTACACATCACAATAATAAACCGTTGTATATCTAAAAAGTATCAGTAACTAATACCAAACTTGAAAACCTTAGAAGTATTATTAACTTGTGATAATATAATGGAACTTCCATAAAATATTTATTATAGTTACATAATTTTAACGTGGTGCTTTATATTGTAGTATGTGAATGATAATTTAAAATAACAAATAATATTTTATTACAATTTTCAAGTAACTTTAACGTGGTAGAGCCGCGCTGCAGCTAAGTTCTCACAGAATACCAACGTGAGACAGTAAAATGTTACAGAATAATAATTAATAATGTTATGTTTCATATGTTGAGTGTGGAGAAATGGAGACCATTTTTGCTGGTAACAAGGCATACAATATTTGTCCGCAGGTATGAAGACACATTTGCATTTTGATTCTTAATCGACGGTCAATAATCTGGGGGCACGGTAGTGCCCCCGCCAAGTCGAGCAATAAAGCGGCACGGCCGTACCATCCTTTTCTCGAAGCAGTTCAGGCCATTTCCGAAACCCTATAACTTCGTTATGGATAAAACTAGAAGCCTGAATTTTTACTAACCAAGTATGCATTGTATAAACTCGGTATATTTCAAATTTCATTGAATTTGAACCAGTAATTTAAGAATTATTACTAGTCAAAGTTTCTTAATTTTGTCACTCACTGACTGACCGATCATCAAAACTCTAAGGCACTTCTAGGAGACATAGAAACTTCAAATTTGGAATACTATTATTGTTTAATATATAAATCAAGGAAAAATTAAAATATTTTACAATTTCGGTCCAGATTTCGAGAAACACCAACTGCATAAATAACTTTGTAATCCCATATATACATATAGTATAACAAAGTTACATTTGCAGTGAAGTGTACCTCTGTACGTATAATGGAATAATAGATGTAAATAGCTACCTAGATATAATATCTACAAAAAGAAATAAGATGCCATCAAAAACATAACTTGTAAAAAAAGCCAATTCTCGCAACTCAGTTCTTCTACCGTAAAAAGTTGTGAGATCCATGTAATACCAAGTCGGTTAATTTATTCAGTCCATAGATTGATACATAGATTGACTTGGCAATCGCACTAAACAATCTAATTTAATATAATATGTATTACTTGTGAGATATATTGTGTTTTCATGCGATTGCCAAGTCAATCTATGTATCAATCTATGGACTGACTAATTAACCGACTTGGTATTACATGGATCTCACAACTTTTTACGGTAGAAGAACTGAGTTGCGAGACTTGGCTTTTTTTACAAGTTATGTTTTTGATGGCATTAGTAGATGTCTTTCATGTTGATTATGTGCTCGTTTGTCACGCTTATTTTAAAAAAAAACTATTTAGTGTTAAGACAAATAAATAATTTTAAACTGTACTCTACTGAAATAAATAAAAATATATAATGTGGATAATGGACAGAGGCAATGCTCAGGTATAGAACAGAATAATTTTTATTCAATATAGATTATAGTACATAGTACTTATTAAGTCATTTTTTACTTTTACCACTGGTTCGCAAAAAATGTGTGTTGTCCTGGGAAGAACCAGCATGAAACCCAGTGGGACCTTTTTTTTTAAAGCACAATTTACAAAATAATATTTTATACATTTATTATGAAAACATTTAGAAACAGCATGGTAGTGATCAGCCCATTCCCAGGGGTTTATTATTCCCAGGGGTCCCATCAGTCATGGGTAGTGTAATAAACCTTACTAGACAATTTTTGCTTAATAAATAACTGAAATCTTTTGATAGAAAAGATTTGTTGTAAAAGCGTATACATTACCCCATGAAGGAATTACTGACCCTTTGGAGTCGAGTAACTGTTATAACTAACTTGTGCTTGTTCCTAGTATTTACAGAATGTACATCACTATTTTTAATAAAAGTATTTTTGCTTTTATGTACATACATATCTCGTAATTATATTGAGAGGCCAAAATTCATATATTTATTTCTTTAAATTTTTCTCTAAGCGATTCCTTCGGACCTGGGTTATAAATAGCTCTTACGGCTCTTTTGCAAAACAAAGATAGTTTCAATGTCAGCTGCATAATAATAATAATAATAAACCTAGCAAGCTAACAGCATAGCAAAGTGGCGAAGCAATCGGCTTTGTAGCGGTTTCTAACGGTTGCCGTTGAGCAATCAGTTTCAAAATAGGAGGTTCAGATGCCTGGATAATCAGTAATCGATTGCTGGAAACAGAATTTGAAAATTCGAAACCGTTCTCGAGATAATCGTGGGACAGATGGACAGACGGACAGACGGACAGATGGACAGACGGACAGACGGACAGACGGACAGACATCGTGAAATCAATAAGTGTCTTCGCAAGCTTTGCCACTTAATAATAATTTATTTCAGATAACCAAGTGATCAATAAAATTTGTTAGTAAATATGAAACTTATAACCTATGTTAGTACCTAAATCTAATTCTTAAATACATGTGCCTTATTAACTAAACATAGGCGGTAATATTGCTTAAGGAGGAATGAGTCGTATCTTTCGGCAATTATTTTCATGATGGAGTTGGAGCTAGCCCGCACCCTGCCAAGCAACGAGGCCGTTTTCTTTCTTATAAGGGCGTAATAGTCACCTGTACGTGCCTTTGCAAACATGCCTGATGCACTGCAAATCGGAGTAGCCCCAACAATATCCTGAAGCCATTATTCTATATGACATTATGCTATGGAAATAATTAAAATAAACTAATCTAGCTGTTTAAACACATGTAAGGCATCTAATTTTTTTTACAGCATATGCTGCAGAACTAAGTTTGCTAGCTAGTTTAGATATATGAGGGCGCCATTGTTGCTAAGCCATATGGTTAAAAATATGGCTTAGCAACAACTCGTTCTCTTCCAAGACGGAATCAGAGGCAGTTTAACTAAGTATAAAGCTCAAATTTGATCAAGGAAAGCTTGCACATAATTGTGCCCTTTACTGTACAGACTATCGGTCTAAACTGAATTCGTGATAGACGGGTAGGTAGAGTCAGTGATAAGCGTGCTGGTTTCAAAATCTAAATCATTTAGCGCGAAAACGAAGATATGATAATTTTAGTACATGTTAGTTTCGCCGCGGTAGCTCTCGCTGTAAATTTCGCAGTACGTGAGCAACCCGGGTTCGATCCCAGCTGGCACCAATGAAATTGTTAATTACAATTTTGAGTGCTGATTTACCACGTGCTCGGCGGTGAAGGAAAAGATCGTGAGGAAACCTGCATATCTGAGAAAATAATAAAAAGTCAAGGACTAAGACTGAGGAAAAATAAGTTCGAGTGTACATAATAATATGTATGTATGACTATGTCTTGTCTGAGAAATAAGAAAAATAATTTCGAATACACGTGAAGTTCACCAACAAGCATTGGGGCAGCGCGGCGGACATTTCCTTGTCTTAAAATCCCCTCTCAGAAATGAGAGGAGGCCTGTGCTCAGCAGTGGGACCTACATAGCCTGTAACTTTAACTTTAGTTTCAAACATTGTAAATGATATTGTGTTACTTAAGTTTATATCAATAAATATATGCAAATAAATAAAATTGAAGTATCTGTTTGTAATGTTTAATTAACAGATTTTTACGGTTTTGACGGGATTTTCACTGGCAGATAGCTGATATTATAAGGAGTAACTTAGGCTATTTTTGTTTTATTAAAAGGATTTTTTTTTATAGGAGAGGGGGCAAACAATCATGCGGCTCACCTGATGGTAAGTGACTACCGCCGCCCATGAACAACTGCAACACCAGGGAGGGAATTGCAGATGCGTTGCCGGCCTTTTGAAAAGGAGTACGCTCTTTTCTTGAAGGTCCCTAAGTCGTATCGGTCCGGAAAAGTCGCTGATGGTAATCGATTCCACAAGGAAGTCGTGAAGTGCGAGGAAGAAAACATCTTCTAAATCGCACAGTGGTGGACCGCCAATCATCCAGATGGTGTGGATGGTATCGGGAGTTCTGGCGCGGTGTGTGTTCGTGAAATTTGGCGGCTGGGATTAATCCGAACAATTCCTCAGAGCACTCCCCATGGTAGATGCGAAAGAAAACGCAAAGGGATGCAACATCTCTTCGCAGTGCCAATGAATCGAGCCGATCGGAAAGGGCTCGGTCGTCGACGATTCGAGCTGCTCTGCGCTGGATGCGGTCAAGTGGAAGGAGCTGGCACTGGGGATTAGGATTAGGATTCCGCGCAAAAAAAATTTAAACCCATGAAATCCAATCGTAACAAATTCCACGCGGGCGAAGTCGAGCGTAACAGCTAGTACTACATAAAATCTTTGAAAATGTGATCTAAAACATTGCACGAAAACTCAGTCTTCATTTAAAATAAATTCAAGCCCGCTTACACGCACGTTTCTTTGTGAGCCACTAATTAGAGCTCGGTGATAACGCTATTTCGCCAAGGGCGCAGTGCCTTAACATTACGTTGTTCCTTTTGATGGGAACCCTGTAAGACATGCTCCGCTGCCTCTATTAAATTTGAATTCAATTATATACGTCTCACGAGCAGCAAGATTTCACGTAATATGATTTTAGCTCAAATTAAACCATAATAATGTGAATTTTGGAACAGATCCATTTAATCAAAAGTACACTTTAATTTTTTTATACTTTTTTGTTACCGATAATTTTTATAGTATTATAGCTGCAGTTTGAATCGATTGGCTCGACCAACGAAGGACAGCGGTCACTCGAGGGAATGCTGTGTTTTGTTCACTTCATATAACATTTAAGCATGCTGTTTTTTGTAATGATTGAAGAATACCGAAGACTCTTTTTACTAGTAAAGATGCATTCTGTTTTAGTCTTTAGGGGCGGACAGTACGAGATAATGTGTGTTGTTCATTTCATTTGATACATTCAAGACTGCTGTGTTTCATAAAGTGAGTGACGAGTGCCAGAGACTCTTCTTACTAGTAAAGATGCATTCTGTCTTAGTCCTCAGGGGTGGCGAGAACGGTATGATATGTGTTGTTCATTTCATTTGATACATTGAAGGCCGCTGTGTTTCGTAAGGTGAGTGATGAGTGCCGGACACTGTTTTTACTAGTAAAGATGCATTCTGTCTTAGTCCTCAAGGGTGGACAGGACGGTATGATATGTGTTGTTCATTTTATTTGATACATTGAAGACTTCTGTGTTTCGTATGGTGAGTGACGAATACCGGAGACTCCTTTAACTTGTAGTGAAGCATTCTGTGTTAGTTCTCGGGAACAATTCATCTGCAATTTTTTATCCAGAATACATGCGAGTGTGTATGGAACGCAGCGTCTATTTAAAATCCACATACTAGGTGATATATTTAAAAATGAGCAACATATGTTTGTTCAAACTATTAGAGCAGACGAGCCGAGCCGTGGTTAGTAAAGTATATATATACATATATATATATATATATATATATATATATATATAGTTACGCTCAAATTGAAATTTCTTGAAACTTAATCGTATCCCCGCTGGCACCAATAACTTTGGCATAGCTATTATAGGTGATAATTAACTGAGTCTAATGCATCTGCATTTCGATTCGAAAACGAGGATAGATGTAGATGTCTATGGGTCACAGCAACCACTTACCCTCAAGTGGACTATGTGCTCGTTTGTCACCCTATCCTATAAAAAAATAAAGGATAAACGTAGTCTTTCTCTTTTAGGTGAGGCTGATCAACGTAAGATATAACTTGTTTTACCCTATGTAGTATTCATTAAATTTGCTCGTAAAGTCCGTCAGGGGCCTCTCACATCGTAGACAGAATTTTCCTTGACCATCATTCAAGTCTGGCACCTTTTATGGTGATGCCTCTCTTTTGGGTATTTTACGAGATAACTGTGTAGTGTTGTAAGAATTTTTACTGCCCCATATGGTAACCGTAGGTGTCATAAGAGGCGACTGATAACAATCCATGAGGTGGGCAGCAGCGCCTTCCTAATAACAACAAAAAACAAACAACGCGGTCACCAATCCACGTACCAATCTAGCATAGGAATTATTGTACGGCCTATGGAGGATGCCTATGTCTAGCAGTAGACTTTTGATAGTCTGTAAGGGTAACAGTAAGCGACATGGTTCTACCACCCTTCATTAAAAGTCATAAGATTTTTTTATTTTTCTAAGTTGCCTCTGACCTTTTAAGCCGCAATCACCCGGCAGTTGCATTCATTATATGATCAAAGTTTTATTCGAATCGGATTGGTCAATAATTGAAGCACTAAAACGCAACTTTAATGTAAAAATTTTAAAAATTAATTAGCTGATATTCGCATTATAAAATAAAATGATATATCTTACCTAGAAGACATCTTCAAACATGAATTTTAGCAACGGAACGCCTGATTTTATACCTCAATTTTAATTTTCACATTCTAAGAGAGAATTGTCTTGGGAGGACTTTACCAATGCGAATGTATGTTTTTTTATAGGATAAGAAGGGTGACAAACGAGCACACAGTCCACCTGATGGTAAGTGGTTGCTGCGGCCCATAAACATCTACATCTATCCTCGTTTGCGAATCAAAATGCAGATGCGTTGTCACCCGTGAGGACTAAGATGGAATGCCTCATTTCTAGTGAATAGGGCCTCCGGCCACTTGCACTCACTAAGCGAAACGCAGAGGTAAACCTCTACTTCACGCTGGTTTTCTGTGAGGTCGTGGTACCACCCCGGTTCGAGCCGACCCATCCGTGCGACATCAAAATCTGCCGCGTGGCTCTACCACTGTTATGAATGTTTTGTTTATATGAGTGTTTCGGAATATCAATTGTGAACCGATTTAATTATTATTTTATTACTGAATAGGTTATGCTTCAGGAGTGTTTCCATATAAATTTGAGGGAAAAAAAACCCTAGAGATGTATAAATAAGTGATAAATTCGAGTTTGTCATTCCTTTAGTTCAATAATTAAAAATTCAAAGCCGACTTTAAAGGAAAATTTAGAACAATTTTTTCATAAATATTAACCTCTGAAGTCGTTTCTTTAATTTTTCTATACACTTTGTCCAAGCACCGACTTAAAAAGCTATAATGTGGAAGTGAAAATAAAATTAAAATTTTCTACTTTTATTTCTACCCGTTTCACTCAATTCGTGGTGCTGAATGTATATTTAAAAAGACTTTTCGTTACGCAGTGTTTCTATATTTTAGTAAGGTGTATCACAATATTTGGTTCGTGATCTTATTTCGGTACCTTTTGAAACTGACTCTGGAGACTAAGGATTGTCTACGTGACGTGTACGCACGTATAAACATTCTTGTAGTCTCTTGATTTTTTATTTATAAGTTATTTATTGTTTTATATAGTATGTTATTTATCGTATTAATATTTATTGTACATCTTAATAAAGATGACTAGAAAGGGTGGACTTAATGCCTTTTAGCATTCTGTCCATACTACTAAATGTATTATATATATACATATTTAATATATTATGTGCACTTTATATAAGTAATAAGTTTTACACCTGCCAACAATATTAGTATTTAGCTCCCAGGTTTGACTTGCAGAGAATGCCACATTACTAGCTATCAAGTATTACTGTAAGTTTTTTAAATAAAAATTACGCACGGATTACTAACATAGAACAGCAGTATTTCTGCTCTCTTTCTCGTGGTGACCAGAACTCCTGACCCTCTATAACTCTATTTCTTATGTGTGACAATGCACCTGCATTTTGATTCATGATCCAAGATATATGAACGTGTCTACATTTAACATCAGGTGAACTGTATGCTCGTTTATTACTCTTAATTTTTTTATTTACAACAACTACAGCTTATTTCAACATATTTCACAATTATAAAAGTACGTTAATGAAATTAATGCAAAGAATGTTTAGAAATTTTTATGAAAACATTAGAGGACGTATATTACTTTCTAAATTTGTTAGATAATAAAATTTAAATTGAACCTGACCTAATTACGCCTAAATATAAAAAAACAACTATTATGAAATATTATTATTTTTAAATAATGCGTAAAATCTACCTTCTGATATTTAAACAAGAAAATAAATACAATTTTTATTCAATAACCTGTTATTATTACAATTAATTGTTGTGTGAAATAATATATTGTAAATTGTTTTTAAAAAATTAATTTACAATATATTTATACGTGATAGAGTCATGCTGCAGCTATATTTCGGGTATAATTGTAGCATTGAAAGGGTCGGCTCGACCGGGGAAGGACCACGCTCTCACATAATACCAGCGTAAAATAGCAGCTTAATTCTGCTGTGTTTCGTATGGTGGGTGTAGAGAACCGGAGACCCAATTTACTGGAAAAGAGGCATTCCATCTTAGTCCTCACGGGTGACAACGCATCTGCATTTTGATTCGCAAACGAGGATAAATGTAGATGTCTATGGGTCACAGCAACCACTTACCATCAGATGGACTGTATGCTAGTTTGTCATCCTATCCTATAAAAAAAACATTCTTACTGTTCCTTATCAGGACAGTGGTTTTATCCGAACCAGTAGTAAAGCCTAAATTGATAAGCATTCTTGTAATCTATATTGAGTAAAAATAATTCTATTCTATTCCATAAAAATCAAACGAAAGTCTTAGGTAAAACGCTATAAGCTCATTTTAACTTACTCGTACGAAAATTACACTGATAAATTTGAAACTGAAAAAGATAAAGCGCGGCCCGCGAGTTTCGTTCGTCTCGTATTCAGACGTCTCGCTGCCGGGGCCGCTATAAATTTACAAATGCTTGTGATTAATTAAGGTTGGTGATAACAAAATAACGAGTATCAAACGTAGTGCCTGCCTTGAAAGCCGGCGGAGGGGAAACTATTTATCTGTGCATGTTTGTTTCGCAATAATAAATTCTCTTTTGCGCGCAAATGACTACTAACATGTTCCTTCCATCCGCTAACTGTAAAAAGAATGATTAAGTGTAATCACTATATACAACTGCTATTTATTCACTTTCAATGTTGAACGAATACACGAAAAGCAATGAATAATAAATACATTTACTCTTCATTAGCTTCAATCTACAATAAATTTTCAGTACCGTGAACCGAGTTTTTTTCCCCTATTATTATCTAGAACTCGACTACTATACCAGTTGATCGTAAGTGTTGGTGTAACTTAGCTTAACAAAAGCCCACCTATCCTCACATGGAAACAATACAATGTGGGTGTAATTGGATAGAAGTAAGACTAGCAGATTATTTCAATAAATTGTTGTATGCTTTACAAACGACGAATCAAGCCGTTTCGGTCGGATGTGTAGTACAGCGACAATACTGGGATTGAGAGAAGCGGGGAGAGAAAGGGATGAAAAAAGTTAATGAATTTACTATGGCTGATGTTATGTAACTCATACGCACCCTCCAAAATGTTTACAGTAAAGTAACAGCCTATATACGTCCCACTGTTGGGCATAGGCCTCCTCTCATTTCTGAGAGGTGTTTTAGGGCCAGGAAATGTCCGCCGCGCTGCCCCACTGCGTGTTCGCGAATTTCACGTCTATGAAATATATTTTTTTTCTTATTTGTCCGATATGCAGGTTATCTCACGATGTTTTACTTCACCGCTGAGCATGTGGTAATGTTTATTGTTTATTGTAGAATAATCAATGGCTACTCTGTGCCTGCGCTCGAGCTGGAGACTAAAGACATTAATATATTTATTGCGACAGTAACATCAATAGCATAATGGTGTGGTGTGGACCGCGAATCTCCCCCCGAACGGGTTCCCGCCTCGTGGTGGGGGGGGGGGCTTAGTAGTCGTGGCTTGGTCACCCGCGGTGAACAAAGAGAAAGCGCCGCTCTCACTACCCTCCGCGGCTGAAACTTGGTTGGCGGCGAAGCCAGAGACCAGATCTACCGCTGGGGTCGGTAAACCGAGTGCTACTAAGCACTCGATTTTCCTGGCCCCATGGCCTCCGCGTATCAGACTTGAGGGGGGGTCCGATACCCAAGTGGAATTGGGAGCCGTGGAGGTGGGCGTGCCTTGTGTTCCTGGTGCGCCTTGCATGAGAAGGAGAATAGGGAGGAAAGGTCCTCCCCCGAGAAGGGCCTGCCATAGAGCGGTCGGTGCTGGTGGGGCCGCGGATGTGTGCGAAAGCATTCCAAAGGCTTCTAGTCAGTAGTAAAAAAAAGGACCGCGAAATCAAAGGTTCCAATCCACCATCCGACTATTGTCACGAACCTTTGCTTACACAAGCATTTAAGCTTACTAGTAGTGGTTGAAGGAAATATTAGCAATGTTAATAAAAGTGCTAGTATTTTATAAAAGTAAAAAAATAAATTAATAATTTAGCAAGTAACTTTATGCCGTACGATGTCGACTTAAAGAAATCATCACAATCTCAATCAGTCGTAAGAGCGAGTATGAGCAGTGTCAGGAATATTGTAAGGCTTCCGATAGATGGCGGTACAACTATCTTCAATCAATCAATATTTATTTGCCAACCAAGTGTACATAAATGGTCTTATAATAATAGCTATTTGTCTCAACTTAGTAGCCTTTTTCAGGCATTGCAAATTTGCAATTACAAACATTATAGAGTAATTACATTAATGAATTAATAATACAGTCTAATAATTTAACAGTATTAAATCGTGCAAAATATAAATGCATTTATGACATTTTAATTTCTAAGATTCTGTCTATAATAATAATTTTTGTGTATCAAAACCGCTTTTTCCTTTTTTTATGTATTTCTGTTGACTTAATTTTTAGGCATATTAGTTCTGTTATTTGTGTAAATGATTGTAATTTGTTATTCGTGTTTTGCTTCAATGTATCCTTTGACTGAGTAGAAACATAAAAGTGTAATCTTATTTTCAGATTTTATGTGGTGTGATTTATTGTATATTTTTATAGCCATGTAGTATGGACTCTGGTTTAGCATTTTAATTCTTGATGGTGGTTGTTCTTGATAGTCTGTCTCTGTGGCGGGTGTTTAAATTGTGATTGTCTTTTACTTTTGTGAAGTTATTTATGTTCTTAAATACAAATATGCAAATGTCAAATATGTATAATGATGGTAGTGTGAGGATGTTTTTTTTTAATGAAATAGGGTTTGCAACTGTCAAATTTACATTGGCCGATGATTCTAATACAATTCTTTTGCAGTATAAATAGATCCTGAAAGTGTACACTATTTCCCCACATCAAACGCAAATACCCAAAAAGACCAAGTCAATAGTGACTTTACTTTGTACTTCTGTCACACAGCCTGTTAATTATGATGATTAAAACAAATCCTTAATCATACAGGGGAGACTTATATGAAGCAGTAGGTTTTATAAGCCGATGAAGAATGAAGAAAGAATAAGTAGTGGATAGTGATGAAAAACCTAATCCTATTTAAGTAAAAATGTATGAACATAAAGATTCATTCATCAGAAAAGGGGAGATCTCCCGAAGGGCAAGGTGTTTTGCCCGGGGAGCGGTCAACGCTCCGAGTTGTAGTTCTGAGCTCTTCTATATATGCTGCTTTAAATTCGGAACTTTGTTAGCGCGATTTAGACTTCGACGTGTTTCGCTTGTGGCGCGACGACAGCGCCGCCACATCACCCCCCTGCTCAGACTGGAGGTCGATAGTGCTGTCTAGATGTCGACGAATTTGCAAGTACCAGGGAATTACCTTGTAGTCTGCGGTGAGTCGAGAAGAAGGCAAGTAATATGCGAGAGTGCAGTGAAGCAGAGGCGAGCATTAAGGCTCAGAGCCGTGCCCAACACTGTAGCGCAGAGAGTAGCTTGAAGCTTTGTAAAGCTAGATGGCTTGCAGAATGTGAAGACTGCAAGAAGCAGTAGGTTTTATAAGCCGATGAAGAATGAAGAAAGAATAAGTAGTGGATAGTGATGAAAAACCTAATCCTATTTAATTAAAAATGTATGAACATACAGATTCATTCATCAGAAAAGGGGAGATTTCCCGCCGGGAAGGTGTTCTGCCCGGGGAGCGGCCAACGCTCCGAGTTGTAGTTCGTAGCTATTCTATATATGCTGCTTTAACTTCGGAACTTTGTTAGGGCGATTTAGACTTCGACGTGTTTCGCTTGTGGCGCGACGACAGCGCCGCCACACATTCATTACAGCCTTTCACAAGTCCACTGCTGAACATAGGCCTTCCCGAAAGAATGCCACAAAGCCCGGTTCTGAGCAACCTGTATCCATCGACTTTCTGCATGTCCTACCAGGTCGTCATTCCATCTGTGGGGGGATGCCACTACTCGAGAAAATTTTTCCCATATCGGTTGTAGGTTTATCGAGCTATATGGCCGCCCATTGCCACTTCAGCTTACTATTCCGTTGGAATATGTCGGTCACTCTGGTCCTACTGCGGATATCCTCATTTCTAAGTTTGTCAAGCAGAGAAACCCTGAGCATAACCTTGTCCATAGCTCGCTGAGCGACCTTGAGCTTCCTCATCCGGCCAGCAGTGTATCTAGCCTACATATCTACCTGATCGTCACTCCATCTAGTGGGGGGCTGCCCTAAACTTCACCTACCGGTACGAAGCTGCAAGTCGTTCCTTCAAGTCGGTTCTTCGAGCTATAGGGCCGGTCCATTGACACTTTAGCTTACTAAGGGCTATGTCAGTTACTCTGGTTCGTCTGCAGATAGCTTCATTTTTAAGTCTATTGTGCAGAGAAACCCCGAGCATAGTATGAATGCTCGGAACATGAAGAAAATTCAAAAATCAAAATAAATGATTTAATTTTATCCGTTTTACATTCTTTAATTTTTTTTCTTTCTTCACCCTTCTCTATAACCTGCTTTTGCAGGTGCTAGAAAAAGTGCTGGACTTCTAAAACTGTAATCATCAATCTGCCCTCTAAGCACGACGATTAGGGGATAAAAGGGGGTAAGCCATGTCTATCAGTGGAATTTTACGGGCTGATGAAGTAAAAGCGTTGCTGTTTAGTGACAGTGTAAGAATGTCCATGGCCCATGTCATACATGACTGAGCATCGGCATTTCCTGGTAAAAACAAATGTAATAAAAAAACAGCGTTTTCTAACCCAATCTCTGGGGGTTGCCTATATTAGATTTTTCAGCAGCCTAATGGCTGTTGTAGGTTATGATGATGAAATAGAAGAATAATTTTATAAAGGTATTTTTTAACAATTCAAACTTAAAAATAAATTATCATTTTTTATGTGCAACAAAGTTCAACGTCTCTGCGACATTCCCTTGATCCCATGTCTGAGCGTAATATGTCATTTGTCTGCGAATGTCCTCTAACGTATGTGACTCTCTACGTATGTACTCTTAAACATAGACAAGAGTATACGTTTTCAAATATATCTATTTTACTATTTTCGAGAATTGTCACATATACTACAAAATGCTACTACCTTGTAGTCACCTCATATCAATACCTCATATTGTTTCGTGGTTATCGTAAGAGGCGACAGAGGGAATCTGAAACAGGAGATAGGCATAATCCTGTTGTCAACTCAAAATAATAAAAAAAATGTGGTTGCAATTCCGTCTGCCAACTATGCCAAAATCCCCCCTATGAGGCATCCCATGGGGGAGAACTATGTTCAGTAATTGACTTGAATAGACTGTAATGGATGGAATGGAGAATGTATTATAAATTGAACCGTGGTAGCTTTAGCACTTAGCGCTCTCCGTAAATTTCATAGTACTTTGGCAAACCACGTTCGATCCCCGCCGGCACCAATGACATTGTTCATTGCAATTTAAGTGCTAATTTACTGCGAACTATCGGTAAAGGATAAGATGGTATAAAATTACTTGTATGAGACTAAAGAGTAAGTACATGTAAAGCTTAACAATAAATAGGTTTATACGTGGGAGAGGCAAGCTACAACTATATTATGGTTTACACGCATGAGTCGACACGACTGGGAAAGGTCCATGTCAGATTACCAGCGAAAATTGCAGATTAATGTTTCGTATTGTGAGTGTAGAGAACCAATGACCGTTTTCGCCGGGAAAGGGAAACTGCATCTCAGTCCGTAGGTGTGACAACACATTTACATTTTGATTCTTAACCCAGGATAGATATAGATGTCTACAGACCATAGCATCTACTTACTATCAGATGGACTGTGTTTTTTTTCACCCTTATTCTATAAAAATATGAAACTCAACAATACATCACACACTGTGGTATTCTGTGTATAGTACTTCCAAAGCGACCCTGCAGGTAATGAACCTGTTCGAGCCTCGACGGTTCGATAAAAAATGAGATTGACTTCAATATAACGACTAGACGGTAACTGTGCAGTGATGTCTCAGTGATCGCGAGGGTGACAACAGGTAGCGATCACCGCATGGTTAGCATGGCACTCTGAACCTAAACGTTAAGTTAGAGAGGTGCCGTCCAACGCTCCGTCCCCTTCGTGCTCTAATTCAAAGTCCTGAAACCTTTCAGCTCGAGTTACAAAACCATTTTCAGTGCCAATAAGATTGCAATGCAGTGGGCGATATGAATGACAAGCTCGTAGAAACTGTCCATGCGTTCGGAGCAAAGTTCTGCAAGACTCGCCACAGAAGATCACAAAAACTCAACTCAACAACATATCTTCTCGTCAGGTATACTTCAAAACCTGAAAACGAGATTGTACAACCAATGCGTGTTGCCAGTGGTGACTTGTGGATCTGAGACGTAGTCCTTCACTGCTGGTCGTATAAGGATGTTCAAGGTTGTTCAGCAAGCTATGGAGACGGCTATGCTCGAGGTTTCTCTGCATGATAAACTTAGATATGAGGATACCCGCAGTAGGACCAGAGTGACCGACATAGCCTAACGTATTAGTAAGCTGAATTGGCAATAGGCCGGTCATATAGCTCGAACAACCGACAACCGATGGGCTAAAAAGGTTCTCGAGTGGCAGCCATGTACCAGCGGCCGAAGTGTAGGGCATCCCCCTCCCCCCCCCCCCCCCTAGATGGATTGATAACCAGGTAAAACATGCAGGAAGTTGATGGATACAAATGGCTCAGGACCGTGCTTTGGAGAGAGGAGAGGAGTTTTGGGAGACCTATGTTCAGCAGTGGACTTGTGAAGAGCTGTACTTATGATTATGGTACTTCCCTGTCGAGCCGATCGTTTACTGCTGCAGGAATAATTGCAGTATGCTACAACCTCATATACGTTTGAATTATTTAAGCAAACTTTGTAAAAAAATATGTTCGGTCGCTCTTATAATATAAAAAATATCAACTATATAGATGACAATTAAACTAGCAATACTGGAAAACGTCCTATATATTACGTATATTAAAAACAAACAGTAATATCTTAATCCTTAACCGAGATCGAATTAAAGAATAAATTGAAAAGCATCCCCGCCCATTGTTTACCATTCCACAAAACTGAACGCCAACCAACCGTGTTCGCAATACTAGAGTAAACTTTCCAACAAAATAAAATACTTCGCGGTGAGTGTAATAATATCATCCGCAATCTGCGGTCTGATCGGCCCCCGCTCGTATTTTAAACACTTTACAGCACTGCAACGTCTAGTGACCGCCTGCAATTCTCTACGCTTAGGTTTTTCCACAAAAATTTCTTTTTAGAGGTAGCAATTTGCACATAGCTTGCCGGTGGTTTATGTTTCCTTTTGTCGGCTGATTTGTTGGTTGCCTGCTCATTTTTTTACCGCGTTGTGTACGTTCTTTAATTATATTGTACTTGTTACGTGTTATTTATTTTAGATAGAGATATCAAAAGCAATATAAATCTTTAAGTAAGAATATCAGGCAGGAATGTAAAAGGAAGACCACGGTTTCCACTTCTCAACTAATAAATAACGAGCGGACATAAGAACGGAAATAAGTATATAGCAATATTACCCACATTTAAGCCTTCGTCGCAATCAAATATTGTTATTAATTAAAAGGTGGGAAATATCGGGACGAAACCTGCATGTTTGTCTAAATTAAAAAAAATATATAAAGATGTAAACTCCGCAAACACGAATTGAGGCGTGTGCACAGGATAGGCACATAATATATATTATAAGCTGTAACTGTAACTTTTTTTTAATGTATAGACAGTAACTTTGCTAAGTGGTAGGACATTGTTTACGTGGTAAAGCCATGCTGCAGGTATATTTCGGTTGCAGCACGAATATGTTGGCTCGGGTAGGTATTTAATTTATTTAATAGGTAGTTAATTGGGGTAGGTCCACGCTCTCACAGAATAGCACCGCAAAATAGCATCTTAATGCTGCTGTATTTCGTGTGGTGAGTATAGAGAACCGGAGACCCTTTTTACTGAAAACGAGGAATTCCATCTCGGTCCTCAACAACACACAACAACAAGAGGGTGACAACACATCTGCATCTTGATTCTTAATTAAGGATAAATGTCTATGAGCCACAACATCCACTTACCATCAGGTGGACTGTGTGCTCGTTTGTCACCCTTATTCTGTAAAAAAGGGACTCCTCTTCTGCCCGGGAGCCCGTCTGAGTAGGAACCACGCTCTTAATTACTTCTGCCTTCAAATAGCATTGCGTTGGTTTGCGTTATTCAGCGAGAAGGGTATTAAGATCAAGTATAATTTTTTTATAGGATAAGGGTGACAAACGAGCACACAGTCCACCTGATGGTAAGTGATTGCTGCGGCCCATAGACATCTACAACTATCCTCGTTTACGAATCAAAATGCAGATGCGTTGTCACCCGTGAGGACTAAGATGGAATGCCTCATTTCCAGTAAAAACGGCTTCCGGCCACCTGCACTCACCAAGCGAAACGCAGAGGTAAACCTCTACTTCACGCTGGTATTCTGTGAGGTCGTGGTACAACCTCAGTTCGAGCCGGCCTATCCGTGCGATAGCAAAAGCTGCCGCGTGGCTCTACCACTGTTAAAACTACTGGCTGTAGTGTAACCTTAGTCCATAGAGGTGACAATGCATTTGTAGCCTTTTTTAATTCGGTTCTTGGTGTCTTTACGCTGTAGTTACCACTCACCATTGAGTGGTCTGTGAGTTTGTCACTTCTATGTCAATACATAGAAGTGACAAATTCACAAACCACTCAAGAAGATAAAGCTATTTCAATATAATAATAATATTTATCTTATCAATTTGCAGTCAAAACATATGTTAGTGTTTCGTTGTTGAACTTTCGAAATGGTTATTCGACGAATATTGACAAGATTTACAAAATACTGTTTAAATCACCTCGTCATTATTTCAAATTGCGTTTTATTGGAATTGAGGCATTTCATCTTAGTACTCAGGGGTGACAACGTATCTCCATTTTAATTCTTAATCGAGGATAAATGTTGATGTCCATGGGCCACAGCATCCACTTATCATCAGGTGGACTGTAGGTATGCTCATTTGTCAGCCTAATTCTATAAAAAAATAATATTGTACACATTGCCCGAGATTGTTTCTAAAATAAATAATTTTTAAGCAAATCGCACTGGCTGCTTTCTGGGAATCACCTTACAACTGCGAGTCAAAATTGTGTTATACAAATGCAGCAATAAACTGTAGTGTGTAGTGCACTTCTCAAATTGGTATGAAAGTATTTCGAGAAATTCCGTAAACAGATGAAAATGTTACTGGATAAACACACTTTCATTGTACTTTTAAAAAAGTAGTTTTATAGCTTGGTGAAAATCTAATAAAGTAATTGTACAGATTTTATCGCGTTTTATTTTAATTATAAATATTTATTTAATGTAAATTTTACAAAAATATCAACGTACTAATCACTGGCTCTGGTTCTATCTGCATATCATACTTATTCTATATAGACAACAGAGTCAAGTTAATTTAAGCCCTGAATAGGCTGAAGACAATATTATAACAAGCATCTAGTATGTAGAGGGTTTCAGGGTACTTTTATGTAAGACTTTCAACACTAGTACGGCGGGGCGTTATTTTATTTTTAATCAACAAAAATACTACGATTGACGAGCCCACCTAATATTAAGTGTACATAAAGTCTTTGATGTTAGACATATCATGACTAGAAATATATCTTAGAGAAATGCCTATTCACTATTGACTTGAAAAGTCAGAATTTCGAAGGTAAGTTCAAGGATAACTAATGTTGGCACGGAATCCTAATCTCTTGCTGTGCACACCTAAAACAAGGAAAAGATATGCTTTATACGGTTACATACGTATAAAACGATAGGCGAAATTCTAGTGTATTTCAAATCGTTTCTTTCTAAAATAAGGAATATTTAAAAACAAATTATATGCAAAACAACTACCTAAGCTATTAACGTATTCTTGCCATTTTATAGGCAGTTTGTACCAGACAGTTGATACCTTTGCTATAGAAGTTTCTTTAAGAGCGTTACGTTTATTGGAATTTAAAGTTTTGCCTATTAAAGAATTATTTAAACTTCGAAAGAAGTGAAAGTCTGTTGGGACAAGACTTGAAGGACATCGTAGATGAGTACACGTACGAGTATCTTAGAATCCATGGTTATAAATATGGTTACAACTTATTTTAAAATTATATTATATGAAATTAATTTTGAATTATATTTTTCATTATTAAAGTGAACAATAACATTAATTAAAAAAAAACTAACACTAAAAACTAAAATCGTTTTACAGTCCTACTCCTCGAGGTATACTGCCAAGTACGCTGCTTGCGTTTCTTCACAAATTTATTTGACTTTAGAATTTCAAGTCAAATCATAGTCATAACAGTTCAAGTTGACAGTTAAACAAAATGTCAATTTCATGATAAAGACCCAATATTAGATGCTGTAGAAAACCGACATACCGGCAACAATGCGTTTGTGTTGGCGACTGTAGTTACCCACTTATTAAGTCCGTCTTGCCACCGCATTCAAGGCAAACAGTTGATACCATGAGCAGCACTGGCCCACACGGTAACTTGAGAGACATTAATGAGACAAGAAAAATTAAATGAGACAGATGCCTATTTACCTACTGCTCACCGTCTCTAGTCTGTGAAATGTGTGCGCAGCGTTTCTCGACGGATTTTTCCCATCAATTGATAACCAGAGCGTTTTCGTTCAATCAACAGGGTGTATTTGCTTAAGGAGGATACTGGCATTTAAAAATAAAATCGTTCTAAAATACTCCCAGTAATATGGTAGAAATTAACAAATTATATGTTTATTTAAAACGTTAAAAGCTTTAAGGTAAAATTTATTTCAAATTGTCCAATAAAGGAATTCTAATGTGTGCTAAATCAAAACTCATAAAAGCGATCCGGGATGTTTTGCCCGGTGTAATAACGACCGCGAACTTTCTAGGCATTTCTCGGACAACAATTATATCGGGATTACGTCGGGAACTCATAACTGCGACTCGAAATCCCGTTAAATAGGTATAATGTGCAGCAGCCGGGATTAAGTACGACGGATCATATTATCCTTAATTGCGTACTTTAGTATAAGTTTATGAAATGGATTTAGAAAATAAAGAGGAATTTTATATTTGTGCCGAAATATTAAGGGTATATTAAAATGTCATAAAACGCTATGAGCTACGGAGTGCTTTTTTTATTAATTTACTTGTCGTAAATAGCACGAATAAACCAGGAAAGGTTAGTTGTTAAAATAGTAAAAGTGTGAGAGCGGATGTTCAACTTGCTCTCTTGCTTACGCAATTGATCATTAGTGGCAATAGAACATCGTAGCTGCACTATACGTTCAGTATAGGCAATTACATTTTGACAATACCGTAATACGTCCCCGCCACAATCACACACCAGTGTAATGTGAGGTACGTAATAACATGATAACACCAAAGCATGCAAGCCAACAGCAACACTACTTATCTCAGTGTCACCCAGGACAGTCTCTCAGCAACACCATCCTCTTTGCCTGGACTAGAAGGATTACTACCACGAACAGAATCTCGAAACTATCTTAGTACTCGTAGAATGACTTCACTCGTAGAATGACTTATGCGGAATCTCTCGTGCTCTGCACCTACACTGAACTTTTTACTGCACAAACGAATGGAAGCGGGTTCTCGAAATACCCTCAATTCATACTCGCCACCATCGATATGACGCTCCACTAAAGTGAAGCTCCACTAAAGTGACGCAACCTCTAGCCCACCCTCTATCCAACCGGTATTTTATAGACGCGCCTACATACTTAACATTTTATATAGGTTCATAGAAAGAATTGTTACGAAGTAAAAATAATAACTTTTTTACAAAGGCACGGCATATTTTTTATTCATATATTTTTCAGCAAACACGTCGTTGTTCTAGTGTTCGTTAACGCGATTTCTGATCATGAGGTTCCATGTCGGGACAAAATCAGTTATTGAGTATTTTTTTCTCAAGAAATTCTCAGTAGCAATCCGGAGTCAGGAAGTTGATGATGTTTCACCTCCGTGCATTGTTTAAGTTAATAAGCGAAGTAATGTCTATTAATTTATTTATTTTAACTTTATTGCACCTCACATCAGTACAGGATCAAAAGGCGGACTTAATGCAAAAAACATTATCTGCCAGTCAACCTTTTTTAATAGGATAAGGGTAACAAACGAGCACACAGTCTACCCGATGGTAAATGATTGCTGCAGCCCATAGACATCTACATCTATATTCGTTTGCGAATTAAAATGTATATATATAATGCGAGGTAAAAGCATGAATGATTTTCAATAACTGTTCTTATAATCTATATTGAATTTTTTTTATATAGGATGAGGGTGACAAACGAGCACACAGTCCACCTGATGGTAAGTGGTTGCTGCAGCCCATAGACATCTACATCTATCCTCTATTACAAATCAAAATGCAGATGCGTTGTCACCCGTGAGGACTAAGATGGAATGCCTAATTTCTAGTAAAAAGGGTCTCCGGTTATCTACACTCACCAAACGAAACACAGCAGCGTTAAGCTGCTATTTTACGCTAGTATTTTTGAGAGCGTGGTCCTCCCCCGGTCGAGATGACCCATTCGTGCTACAACTATACTACTAATATAGCTGCAGCACGTAAAAATTTTAGCATCAAACAACCTTAAAACAACCTTAGGGCAGTGGTAAAACTACGAAGGTAAATTTTTAGCACTGTATTTACATTATTATTTACTGTAACATAAGAATGTTTTATCAACATTTGTAACAAAAAAGAGTTTAAGTCCAATTTGCTAACTTATATATTAATTTTTTTTAATTTCTTAGGATCAACAAACAGTTTATACAATATTTCTTAATCTAGAATACATTTACTACAAAAAATATAATATAATAGTGCAACCAACAACGTTGACCACCAATTACTATTAATAAAAGCTGAGATTGAGATTAGCGCATTTTTCATCTGATACAATGTTTGTGTCTTCAACTAATAAAATGATGAAAAATAATTATTATTCCAATAACCAATTACACAAACTCATTCTCCTCTGAGTACTGAAAGTAACTCCTTTTTATAAATACCTACCTTATGAGCAAAAATATCAATGTTATTGAAATTATTATTATAACAATTTACCAACATATACATAGGGGATCTTTTACCTATGTTGGTTCGACATTTATTAGTAAAAAATGTATGTTTGGTATGAACTCTGCGACACAATGGCCTATGTGGTACTCTGTATTGTATCATATTAATTAGTTCTATACTATCGTACCTGTTATGACAGATATCATACAGTAACATAGCTTGAATCTGTTGACGTCTGGATTTTAATTTAAGTAAGTTATATTAGACCATTTGAATGGATTCGATTTTATCTATATATTTATTATAATACGGACACCAAATAGCTACTGCATATTCGAGTTGTGATCTTATTAAAGATTTATAGAGGTGCTTTCTACATGTGTATCAAGGATAAGTTTACTATATAATATTATTCCTAAATCTATAATTTTATGAACTTTTTCTAATGGGACTCCACATAAAGAATAATTAAAATTACTTGGCTGATGCTTACGGCTAAACGTTATGGCTTTACATTTAGTAACACTCAAATCAAGCTTATTGCGTTTACAATAAGATGAAAAATTATCTAAATCTTTTTTAAAGTTAAGATGATCATGATGATGTTGAATTTTGCGATAAATTTTAATATCATCGGCGTACAGAATAAAATTACAAAACTTGAAACAACTATTAACATCATTAATATACAGTATAAAAAGAAGAGGCCCTAAAATTGATCCTTGTGGCACACCAGAACTTATATGCACAATATCTGACTCAAAACCTCTATTTTCGGTTTGATTTGTCATACACGACTTAAACCATCTCCACAAATTACCACGGATACCATTAAAGGCTAGCTTTTCCAGATGTAGTTTATGGTCAACGCGATCGAAAGCTTTGCGGAAATCTGTGTATATGCAATCAGTCTGGATGTTACTATCCAGATTCTCAAATAAGTAGTTTGTATAAATTAATAAGTTAGGGACAGTTGAACGCTTCTTAGTAAAACCGTGCTGCTGCGGAATAATTATATTGTGAAGACTAGGATATATCGCATTATGTATTAACCTTTCAAAAGTTTTAGCGAGTGTTGATAAGATCGATACCGGACTGTAATTCTCAACATCATTTTTTGAGCCTGCCTTGTAAATTGGAACAACTCGAGCTGTTTTCCAAATAGATGGGCATATCCCTTCTTTAAAGCATTTATTAAAAAGGTAATGAATTGGTTTTGCAACAGTATGTGCTGTAGCTTTCAAAAAATAAGGAGAGATGTTGTCAATGCCCGCTCCTTTGTTGGCATCTAAATTTAAAAGGGATTTAGTTACATCTTTTTCAAAAATAGAAATGTCAGTAATAATGAAATCAGAATTGTTATTAATTGGTATATTAATATTATCATAATTAAAATCTTCTCTGACTAAAGTGGATTCAAATACTAATAAGAAAAAATCAGAGGATAAATTACATACTTCCTTGGTGTTACTAGCACATTTATCTTTATAAAAAAATTCTGAAGGTGTTTCTAGGTTGCTTTTGCAATTTGATACATATTTCCAGAAATATTTAATATTTTGCTTTGCACACTTTTCGACAGTATCCATATAATAAGTATAACGTAACTTAGATTCACTTTTAAACCGTTTTCTGTACAATGCAAATGTTCTATAATCTGATAAGTGTCCGTACTTTTTCCATTTAACCCAAGCATTATTTTTATTTTTTGAAGATATGTGTAATAATATAAAGAACGAATGTAATATTGTACAAAATCATTTAACATTTTGCTAAAATTTTGTAAACAAATAATTTAGATCAAAATATAACATTGCTTTCCATATTATTAAACTTTAAAACTGATATTTACTGGAAAATATCTTCGTAAAGTTCTACAATTGGCACCTAAGTAAGAAGGCGGAGGAACCACAATTTTCCTCTAAACTTCTGTACAAATTCGTATTCATTTTCGGTGTAGCAGCTATCGCTTTTCACGTTCGCACTAAGCAAATTAAATTTCATAAACTATTATTATATTAGTTACGTTTTTAACTTAGGTTTAGTTCTGAGCGGAGGCTTATATTTGACTTTTTCATGCTTGGTTGCTTGACTATGTATTTACTTTATCGGCTAAAATTGTAGAATCAAATGAAAATGAAAGAAAATTAAAGGGAGTTACATGACATGAATTGTTTAATGTATTTAATAAACAATAATATAAACTACACTCTGCATGACTAAACTTCGGTGAATACGATTTAGTAACGACTGGGTGTAGCCGGTTGCCAGTGGTTTAAGGTGCGGGTGAACCAAAAGCCGCGATCATTTAAAAAGGCTAAAGATTTTTTATAGGATAAGGGTGACAAAGGAGCACACAGTCCACCTGATGGCAAGTGGTTGCTGTGGCCTATAGACATCTACATCTTTCCTCGATTAAGAATCAAAATGCAGATGCGTTGTCACCCGTAAGGACTAAGATGGAATGCCTCGTTTCCAGTAAAAAGGGTCTCCGGTTCTCTACACTCACCATACGAAACACAGCAGCGTTAAGCTGCTATTTTACGCTGGTATTCTGTAAGATCGTGGTCCTTCCCCGGTCGAGCCGACCCATTCGTGCTACAACCATAATATAGCTGCAGCAGGGCTCTACCACGTATAATATGATAGGAAATATTATTGCAAATGAACATTATGTGGAACATTAGCCGAAACATTTATAGACGTATAAATTAGCCATACATTAAAATCACTAGTAAGGTAACACGTAAGTTCAGGTATAAAAAGAAAGAAAGACTTCACCCATTATTGTGCATTTATCATTTCATATTTTTATTTTTCTTCTTATTATTATTATTATCATGTTCTTCGTGGCCATTTCTTTACCAAAGTAAAATGGCCCTTTCAATCTGGATCAAGATGGTAGAAACCAACATGATTGAAGTTCGACAAGGGGCCACATGCGACAAGATAACGGGCTGAATTCGCACTAGTAATAGAAGAGTGATGTACCCTATTACTTAGTTGACACGTTATCGATATTAAAAAATCAATTGTTATAATAGGAGTGCATTATTGCATAGAAATTGTGTGCTCAAGTTAAATTACAAATAGGTTATTATGCTAATTAATAGGTCAAAAAGAAATAATAATTGAATTTACTGTTTAAAAAAAATCGCCTAGCTTACTCATATGTATACGGACTTATTCTTATCAAAAATTTATGTGAACTATATTATTATAATGCTATTATTTATTTTAAGCTAAAAATTGCGGCAGATTGTCAAGTTTAAATAAATAAATGTATTTTTTTAAGTACATAATATAGACAATATTACCATTATTATTACTTAAAGCATCAACTTTTATCGATATCTCCTTGTTTAATTAAATTTTGTTACAAAGTAACAACACTAGAGGCGGCCTAATGGAACCACGTGAATCAATAACTGCTGACCGTCTCATTACATATACCCGGTTTCAATCAATTCCAAACGATTGAGTTTCATCTGTATTTATATTGGAATTGCGACTAGTTTTGATTCGATATAAAGATATATTATTATGGATTCTACTTTCTGCTAACTAATGTGCCACACTGGTTTTATACGTGGTAGAGCCATGTGCAGCTATATTAGTAGTATAGTTGTAGCACGAATGGGTCGGCTCGACCGGGGAAGGACCACGCTCTCACAGAATACCAGCGTGAAATAGCAGCTTAATACTGCTGTACTTCGTATAGTGAGTGTAGAGAACCGGAAACCCTTTTTACTGGAAAAGAGGCATTCCACCTTAGTCCTCACGGGTGACAACGCATCTGCATTTTGATTCGCAAACGAGGATAAATGTAGATGTCTATGAGCCACAGCAACCACTTACCATTAGGTGGACTGTGTGCTCGTAAAAAAAAACTGTTATGCTTAAGCGGAGGAAACTGTTAAATATTTTATAAATAGACGATATGGTGTAGACGAGACCGAGCGGGCATGCCAGGGAGTCGGTATCATCCTTTCAGAAAGAATGGGTCATTGTGTGAAAGAGTATGAATGTGTAAGCCCGAGACTGCTATGGATACGAATGAAAGTGGGCTTAAAGAAGTTGTTTGTTTTAGGGGTCTACGCCCCAGACATGTCTAAGCCCACTTATATCCGAGAGCAGTTTTGGGAGTTGGTAAGGATGGTGCTAATGAAATGCAAGGTTAATGAAAATATTGTGATATTAGGCGATTTTAATGGAAGGGTTGGGGTGAGGAGGCTTGGTTATGAAAGGATATTGGGAACGTTTGGTGATGAAAGTATAAATGAGAATGGTGAAAGCCTTCTCGCCGTATGCGTGGAAAAGAGTCTTTTTGTGACGAACACTTTCTTTCGTCATAAGAAGATTCACACGTATACATGGTAAAGAGGTGATGATAGAAGTATGATAGATTTCATAATTGTTGACGAAAGAATGAGGAGCACGGTGGTAGATACAAGGGTTTACCGGGGCTCTAACGTAGGGACGGATCATTACCTGGTCTTATGCCGAATTAATGGTCTTTTCAGACGTTGGAGGCATCGGACATCTGTGTCTACCACTGCGTTACAGCGTATAAGAACAGAGAGGTTACAAGATGAAGGTGTGAAAGAGAAGTTCAAATGTAGATTGAGAGAAAAGATAAGTGGTGTGGCTGAATTGTGTATGAATGATTTAGACTTGGAGACTGTGTGGTATAATGTCAAGAAAGGTTTAGTGGATGCAGCTACCGAAGTATGTGGTGTAAGTAAGAGAAAGAATGAAAGGAAAAATAACACGTTATGGTGGGATGATGAGGTACGGATGGAAGTTGAAGCAAAGAAGAAAGCATGGCTAGATTTACTAGCAACCAAGGCTAGTAATTCTAGCAGTATGAATGGTGATATTGAAAAGAAAAAGGCAGTCTTTAGACACCTAAATAAGAGAGTAAAAGAAGTAGTTGAAAGGAAAAAGCAAGAAAGAACGGATAAGAATGATAGAAGAATATCGGATAACTTCCAGGCAAACATTAAAATGTTTTGGAAACTCGTAAGAACTACCAGGGGACATTCAAAACAGCCTAGAATGAATGCTATACGAGACCAGAATGGCCGTATTCTGAATAACGAAGTTTTGAGTTTAAGGAGATGGAAGGAATACTTTGAAAGCGTGTTTATGAGTGATGAAACGTTTGAATTAAATGAAATAGAAATTCCGGAAGAAGAGGAAATAGATAGAGATATAAGTATAGATGAAATAATGAAAGCAATGAAAAGTATGAAAGCAGGTAAGGCAGCCGGTTATGATAGAGTATCTCTCGAAATGCTAAGGGCTGGAGAAGGAGTGGTAGCAGACCTGCTGTACACCTTGTTTAATTTATGTTGGGAACTTAAGCGGGTACCGGGAGACTGGTGCAAAGCCGTGATAGTACCAATATATAAAGGAAAAGGATCACAGCAGGACTGTGAAAACTACCGTGGTATCAGCCTTCTTAGCATTGTGGGGAAACTGTATGCTAAGGTACTAATTGAAAGAGTTATGAAAGAAACTGATGGAAAAATTTGGGATGTGCAAGCGGGATTTAGAAAGGGAATGGGATGTACGGATCAGGTCTTTTCCATGCGCATGATCGCGGAGAAGTTTTTGGCCAAAAACCAAAAAGTTTTTTGTGCGTTCATAGACTTGGAGAAGGCTTATGACAGAGTGGATAGGGATGTGTTATGGCAAACACTGAACTCATTTGGGTTGAGCGCTGGCTTGATACAGGCATTGAAGTCACTATATAGGGACTCTAGTGCCTGTGTCAGGATCAACGGGGCCTAGTCGGACTGGTTTGGCATCCATAAAGGTGTCAGACAGGGCTGTGTGGCTTCCCCGTGGCTGTTCAACCTATTTATGGACAGTTGTTTGGAAAATTTGAAAGTAGAAGAATGCGGGTTAAGAATGGGTGAGTTAACCGTCAAATGCCTTTTGTACGCCGATGATCAAGTCATACTTGCGTCGTCGGCAGCCGAGTTGCAAATGATGGTTACATTAATGAACAGGACATTAAAAGAAAAGGGAATGAAAGTGAACGCAAGTAAGACGAAAGTTATGGTTTTTGAAAGAGAAGAAAGTAAAACGATATGTGAAATAAGAATAGAAGGGGAGTTGGTAGAGCAAGTAGATGAGTTTGTGTATTTGGGATGTGTGTTTAGCAGGGATGGTAGTTATGATAAGGATATAGAACGACGAGTGAATGCAGGAAATATAGTGAATGGGGCTCTACACTCTATTGTGAAAAGTCAGAATGTGTCCAAAAAGGCACTTATGGCAATTCACAATGCTGTGTTAGTGCCTACTTTAATGTATGGTAGTGAAAGTTGGGTGTGGCAGAAGAAGCACGAGAGTAGAATAAATGCTGTAGAAATGCGGTCATTAAGGAGTATGTTAGGGATGAATCTGAATGACAGAGTGAGAAATTGTTTAATAAGAGAAGAGTGTGGTTTGCAAGATGATGTTGTGACCAGGATTAAGAAAGGAATGCTTCGGTGGTGTGGTCATGTAGAAAGAATGAATGAGGAAAGAGTGACAAAGAAAATTTATGTTGCAGATGTGAACGGCAGAGTCGGGAAGGGTCGCCCTAGGCGAAAGTTTATCGACCAAATTGGCGATATATTGAAAATGGGCCAAATCAAGAGTACCTTTAACCGACGAGCGTGTATGCGTAGGTATATGGATGTGGAAGAAGCGAGAGAGGTCTGTCAGGATCGTGCCAAATGGAAGTCCGTAGTCTCTGCCTACCCCTCTGGGTGACAGGCGTGAGTGTTTATGTTATGTTAAATCTTAATAATATGGGTGTGAGGTTTTCCAACTGTAACGTATTGATTAAATAATATATAAAACTATATTAACTTCATATATACATACATGCACTCTCACTACACTTGCACCAACGTTCGGTCTGAAGGGTGTAGAGAGCCAAGGAGTGAAGGGTTAAAAGTCCAGATCTGGACGTGGCCCTCTCCCGTTTTGCATGCCTTAAGCGCGAAGCGTGTAGGATGTTCTACTAGGGCCTTAAAATCAAGATTCCAACGTTTTGTCGCATGAAATCGTATCTAACAATCATATTATACTCGTACATATATATGATATAAAAAGCACATTTTCAGAAAGTTAAATGTTTTTTGTTTGTTATACTTTTTTTACTTACTTACTTACTTACTTATCGTCACGCACAATCCCTGACGGGGTAGCCAGAGAGAACAGATCGCCAAGTGTCACGATCCTTACATACCTCTTTCGCTTCTTTCAGATTCATTATCTTCTTCATACATGCACGTCTAGGTATCCGAGTACTCTTGACCCTCCCCTCTTCGAGCAGTTTGCTCACATGGTCTTCGAAAGTTAGTCTCGGTCTACCTCGACACCTTTTAATATTAACTTTCGCGCTATATATTTTCTTCACCATTCGGTCTTCACTCATTCTCTCAACGTGCCCAAACCATCGAAGCACGCCCTTATCAATTTTTGTGATAAGGTCATCTTTCAAACCTGCCATATTGCGAATCTCTTCGTTTCGCTTCCGGTCGGCCATGGTAATGCCGCACATTTAACGAAGAGATCGCATCTCCACTGCATTCAACTTGCTTTTATGCTTCTTCTGGCATACCCAGGTTTCGCTGCCATATAACAAAGTCGGTACCAACACTGCGTTATGTATTGCAAGGCGTGCACTCTTCACTACGCCTTGCCTTTTGACTAACGCAGTCAGGGCACCATTGACTTTGTTCCCGGCAGCGACACGCCTGTCCACATCTAAATCACATCTTCCATCCCGGCTAAAAGCACTTTTTTTAAATCGATTAATTGCTATTTTTACATAAAAAAGTGATTTTAGTGGCTAATGGTTTGGATTTATCAAGTCCGCATGGAGGGGTATATACGACAACTTATGAAAATATCAATTTTTCAATTCAATCTATTTTTTAATCTCTTCATCTATCATGTGGGAAGCCATGGAATGTAGAAGGAAGTTTAATTTTGTGTTTTTCGGTTGAGAAATCTCGAAATTTTCTGTGTTTTGAGCAGTCTTGTAATAATTTATTTTACTAAATAGACTGCCTCACTCACTCACTTCGGGTTCAGCCGCTATCGTGAGTGAATACTTTCGGATTATTCAAAGTATTCTATGGTGGATACTGTGCTCAAAAAGATTGCTGTACAAATAAAAAATATTCGAAAAACCATATATACTTGTTGTACTTGTATTATTATAATCAAAATTTTTATTATAATATTTTAAAAGCACAGAATAAATAATATTACTACGTACTAAAAGTAAGGAGGATTTATATATACATATACTTAAATACGTCTTGCACTTTATGGAGTGACCTGAATGATGATATGATGATCATATATGAGCATTATGAGTTGTGCATTTTTGGATTTTCCAAACTTTTTTGGACATAAAATTATTGGAAAATTGGAGGTATAATAATAAGGTTCTCAGTGAAAACTTGTGTGTATTTAAACTACTTTAAAAAATTTACGTATAATCATGTCATAAGTAATTATTTTAATGTACGTAAGGCAAGGCATGTGCAATTGAATTTACCAATAGTTTTTTACTATTCTAAGCCAGAGCTTAACTACAATACCACCTGATGATGCCATGGTGATGTAGCCTAATATGGTAAAACGCACTGACGCACTGACAAAAGCCAAAGTGCAGATGCTGGCACCTTATTCCACTCCTTTGCTGTACGCATGAATAACGATGTAGCAAATCGTTTAGTTCGAATGCGTGTGGTAAGTCAACATCTAAAGGGTGAAGACCGGCCGAACGGCTTGTTGTCCGTTGGTGGAAGGGAATGGGTGAAATTAAGTTATGCAATTCCTGCGCAAACTAACTGAAATTCATCCTGTAGTAAAGCGAAAGGCTGGCTTCTTTGCGCCTGTGTTCGAGGCTGGTAAGACTGATTTAAACCAGATTCGGGTCACCAATAAGCCTCTTAGCACGCTTTTCATTGGGTTTATAGTTGCTATTTGATCTGTATATTTATTCCGGCTTGACCGATTTTGACGGGACTTTCCCTGGTAGATAGCTCATGTTATAAGGAGAGGCTACTTATATCTTAGAATAATAATTAGGGTTCCGTGCAAAAAATTAAAACCCTAAATTACACGAGGGCGAAGTTTCGGGGAACAGCTAGTTATATTAATAAAAATTGTAGGGAACATTTGCCCTAATCCTCACACTTGGTAAGCGGATTGACGACCACAGCGCCAAAAGTTTCGCACCTTGACGGTACTGACCGTCGCCAGTTTCAGTATTTCATGTCTTACTGAATTGCTATAGTTAAACTGTCAAAAGCATCATCTAATTCGACGTGATAGAGCCGCGCTGCAGCTATATAGCTAAAGCAGAAATGATACGGCTCGATCGGGGAAGGACCAAGTTCTTACAAAATAAAAGTAAAACAGCAGCTTAATGTTGCTGTATTCCGTATGGTGAGATAAGAAAACCGTAGACACTTTTTGCTGGAAACGATCCACTACTTAGTCCTCTTGGATGACAGTGCATGTGCACTTAGATTTTTGATCGAGGATAGTTGTAAATGTCTACGGACCACAGCATCCACTTACCATCAGGTGGACTGTGTGTTCGTTGTCACCCATAGACTTTACAAAAGCCAAACAATTATTCTGGCATGATTTGGCATTTCGGCTCGTAGTCACTTTTCTACCAACTTCAAAAAGGAGACGGTACTCAATTCGACTCGAATATTTTTTTAAAGTGTGTTATCTCATAACTTTTTATTGGTTGAACCGATTTCTATGATTATTTTTTATTTGAAGCTTGTGCTTCACACGTGATACCATATAAATTTGATCAATGTGTGACAATGTTTTTGAGTAATTCTTATTAATTTATATTGAAGTCGGTTGTACAAAATTTTTAATTTTTAATTATTTATGAAAAACTTACTTCCTGTCCACCTGACAGTACGTGGCTACTGTAGTCCATGGACAAATGCAGCTACCGAAAGGAACGAAAATCAGCTATGCAAGCACTACTATTTCGTCGTCACGACGACAAAACCATGTCACAAAAACAAAGGTAGTTTAAGTAAAAAAATGATATCTTTCTGTTAACACTAGGAACAAACAGAAGCTAGTGATACCAGTTTCTCGACTCCACAGAGTTAGTAATTCATTCTTGGGGCAATGTATACGCTATTACAATAGGGTCCCGGAAAGTGTACAGGCTCTCTCTATTACCAAGTTTAAATAATTTGTTAAGTTGAAACAGTATAAAAAGGGTTATTATAGTATGGTAATGAGGTGGTTGCTTCCAAGCTGTTTCTAAAATAAATTTTGTACCAACCATTAATGTAATAGCCATGCTTTTAAAAAAAAAGTCCCGCTGGGTTTCTTGCTGGTTCTTCCCAGGACAGAGGTTTTTTTTCGAACCAGTGGTAAAGTAAAAAATGACTTTCAATAAGAATTACACATGTGATCTATATTCAATAAAAAGTTATTTTATTCTATTCTATTTAGTGGCCGAAATAAGCGAAATATAAAAGAAAACAGAATATTTGACTAAATTTCACCTGTTTAATTGGAACCTAATTATAAGCAAAATGCTTCAAAAAATTGTATATATGACCGGTAATTTTAACACACGCCTCTTAAATTACATTTTATTTAAAAAATAATAATGACACTATCTACACGAGGAAAAGGAGAATTATTACCATTGTAGAAATTTCTCATTCAACCATTTCTAAGGCAACGAGCACTCGATCGTTTGCGTTAGGAGTTGAAAATAGTTTAAAAGGATTTCAAGTGGAGCCTTAAAGATCCGATAATGACTTTCCACTAACGTAATCACACGCTATTCAAAGTTGTGCCTTTCTTTCCTTTTTAAACTTAACTTTTTAGAGTTTAAATCTGTAGCACGTGTTTCAGTGATCAATATAATAAATGTTTTAAAGGCTGGCCAATGTTCGAAGCCTAGATTTTGCCCCTTAAATTATAAACTCATTGTTTTAGATAATTGTCTACATAATAACAACAATGGGCGTATTTATATTAACGTGTAAAATACATAAATCGTTCATACAAAATTTCTAAGGAATAAACGTTCCTTAGCAAACGCAAAATAAAAAAAATAAAAAACATATTTTTCTATTCATCTTTTATTGACGTGATGGAGCAATGCTGCGGCTATATTATGGTTGTAGCACGAATGGGTCGGCTCGAAATGTGAAAACCCACGCTCTCATAGAACACCAGCCTAATGCTGCTGTGTTTCATACGATGAGTTTAAAAATCAAAGAGCTTTTTTAACGGAAGCGAGGCATTCCATATTAGTCCTCAGGTGTAACAACTCATCTGCATTTCGATTCTTAATCGAAGATACTCGATTGTGTGCTCGTTTGTCACCCGTTCATTCTATAAAAAGGACCACGCTCTTGCACAGTCTATCCAATTATCCATTACCTCCTCTTTTATCTCCTGGTTCAGTTTCCCTTTTTCGATTACTCCTTTGTGGTGACAACGTGTCTGTAGTCTTCTGAAGTTGGCTGAAGGTGTCAAAAAACATCTTTAATATTTATTATATAAACGCTATCTACTGCAGATCTTATTTGTTTCATCTTATTACTTGCCTATTGATCTATTGCATTACTAACGAAGCAGCGTATTTCATATTTTTTTTCTTGAACGTTAAGTTGTATTTCAATGCCAAAATGATGCAAAAGATCGACAATGAAACATTGTAAAGGTGTACGTGGTATACGTGGTAGAGCCATGCTGCAGCTATATTTCTGGTATAGTTGCAGCACGAATGGGTCGGCTCGACCGGGGAAGGACCACGCTCTCACAAAATACCAGCGTAAAATAGCAGCTTAACGTTGCTGTGTTTCGTATGGTGAGTGTAGAGAACCGGAGACTTTATTTACTGGAAACGAGGCATTCAGTCTTAGTCCTCACGGGTGACAACGCATCTGCATTTTGATTCGTAATCGAGTATAAATGTAGATGTCTTTGGGCCACGGCAACCACTTACCATCAGGTGGACTGTGTGCTCGTTTGTCACCCTTATCCTATAAAAAAGGTGCTACCACAGGGTTTGGAGTCAATTTGTAAGATAGTACAGTCAAAGGAAGTGGTTTATTTATAGGATAGGTTGACAAACCAGCACACAGTCCACCTGATGGTAAGTGGTTGCTGTGACCCACAGACATCTACATCTATCCTCAATAAAGAATCAAAATGCAGATGCGTGAGGACTAAGGTGGAATGCCTCTTTTCCAGTAAAAAGGGTCTCCGATTCTCTACACTCACCATACGAAACACAGCAGTGTTAAGCTGTTATTTCACGCTGGTATTCTGTGAGAGCGTGCTCCTTCACCGGTCGAGGCGACCCATTCGTGCTACAACTATTCTACTAATATAGCTGCAGCTTGGCTCTACCACGTGTTAATAATAATTGAGCTTGTATTAAATAATATTTTAAGCAACGAATAATATAAAAATGGCGAAACAAAAGCAGACAGTTAAAGCGCAATAACAATACTCGTGTGTGTTTCCAACAGTGAAGTGAATGAGGACGCAGATAAAAATGTTATTGAATTCATAAACCACAGTGAAACTAAACAATGACTGACGCAGCAGTGTAAATCTACATGGTATTTAGAAGAATATTTCGTTTCATGATTTGTTTGTGCATGCGTGCACAAAAGGAATGTGATATTTTTTTTATAATAGTTGGTTCGCTTTATGTCTAGAAGGCATCATTTTACTAAATTACCGTTATAAATCATTGTTACTATGTGGTGTAAAGGTATAGAAAGTCAGTATAAGTCCATGATATACCATCGACGACTGAGTCAGTGGTAGTATCAGATTTTGAGTCTATAGCCTGATGGTATGTGTAGGATGGAATGTGTATAGGTCGGTCAGAGTCTGTTAAAAATGAAGGGAGTATAATATATAATTCTAAAATTTACAATGAGTAGACTATAATCCTTTATACATTAACACTTGCTGCAGATTTCCATGGGCTACGGAAGCCATTTATACTTCTAAATTACATAATAAAAACAAATTTGTATAATGTTTAAAAATTGTCTAATGTTGAAAAAAAAGTATCGCCTAAGGGTGATAAACGAGCACACAGTCCATCTGATGGTAAGTAGATGCTGTGTCCATATGCCTCTACATCTATCCTTGATTAAGAATCAAAATACAGATGCGTTGTCACCCCTGATCCCTACGAAGAATACTCCGTTTCCAGTTAAAATGGTTTCTGTTTCTCTACACTCATCATACGGAACACAGCAGCACTGAGCTGTTATATTAGTAATAACGCTGGTATTCTGTGAGAACGTGGGCCTTTACTGTTCAAGCAGATCCATTCAAGCTAGAACCATAACATAGCTGTAGTATATTTCTACCACGTTTCATTGTAAAATGCAGGAAGGTTGATGATTTGGATCTAACGGATTACAACAGATACAATTTACTCAGACCGACGACGGGGTCCACCAATTCGCTAACCAAGTGTGGCTTTTATGACTAATATTCTTTAAAACTATAAAGAGCCATGTTACATAATATGTAAACTTAAAGAACCGAAAAAGGAAAATACAACGAAGAATGTCAAAAATGTCGCTTGTGATTTTACTTGATGAGTGCAAGTAAGAAACTGTTATCGTTTCTCTTATTAATATATTTTAATTTTTTAGCCTTGTGATTACTACCTTAGGTAAGTTATATTACAAATATTATCCTTAGGATCATAAGTTAACTTTTTGATAAAGTCTTTATCTACAATTTTTTATAATATAATTTATCAACTTTTGGTCTCTCCATATATTTCTAAAGAGGAAAAGGTTGTGGACGACCCGAGACTACGACAAAATGATAACAAAAAAATATGTAAAACACATAACAATGAGGGACACTTACGAAACAAAGAAGCAATTTCTTCGCTTCAACGCTCATTTACGCCATTCGGTTCTATTCAATCGGCTGTAAGAGGCTGGGGAATATACTTGAGAGCGCGTTTAGACCTCATAACATTTTTTTTTCTTATTTTATCATAATTTTTAAACATTTATCTTATACGACGACAGATTAAAATAATGATATATAACAAAATATTAGAACCCAGTCGTTTAATAAAAGTTGACAAGGGCAATATTGTATACTATGTAATTATTATTATTATTATTATATACATATATTATTATTAAATACATTGAAAAATAATTGACTGCCTCGTTGGTCTAGTGGTCGTAATTGCGATTACTGATCATAAGTTTAACCCAAGAGGTTCGAATCCTTGGCTGACAAAAAAAAATAACTAATTTGAGCCTGAGCTCAAATTAGTTATTTTTTTTGTCAGAATATTCTCAGTAGCGGTCCGGAGTCAGGTAGTTAGCGGTGTTTCACCTCCGTACTCCAGAAAGCAACCTAAAACTGTTTGTCTTGCGCCTGATCTCTCTCTGGTCGCGTCGGATTACCGACCCGTCGGACGATGAGAGTGAGAGAATAGAGAGTGTACCAGTGCTCTTTTGTTACAGTGTTTTGAGTGTACAGTTGCTCTCGGGCACTATAATCCTGTCCTGCGCAGATGGCTTAGTCCACGTAGAGACTGATCGCCGTGAACAAAATTCGGTCTGGAGGAAATTATTATTACATTTAGAAATTCTCATCACCATCATCAGCTTTTAAAGCCCACTGCTAACATTCCAGTTATTCCTTTTAAATACTTGCCTATGTTAGACGTCTGACTACTTTGACGCTGTAAATAAATAAATTATAACCTGTATATGTCCGACAGTTGGGAACAAGCTTACTTTAATTTTCGAATGCGTCATTACATGGTTAGTCCGCCGCGTTGTTCCAATGTTCACGAAATATTTCATTTCTCAAACATATATATAGATTAAGTGGTGGGAGTTATTTTTTGTTTAGGCGTCCATCTGGTTAGTTATTGCCTTTTACTTATTTTTGCCACTAATCCGCAGTGCATGCATTGCTGTATTCAAGTCTCAAGGGTATAAAGCCAGCATAATTAAAGGTCGCAAGTCATTCCATATCAGTCCTGAGTGGTGACAGTTGAAGTAGTGAAGTTGAATGATAGCTCATTGTTGTACTTTAGCTATAGTTTAAGTTCGGTCAGTGTTTGTGATATATCATATTTTTCTATCTTTTACTATCACCAAGCAATGCACGTTACTTAGAAAATTTCGCAACAAAAATCTAATAACATAATCGGTAATAATTTTGCGCTCACCAGATGTCGCTATATGGAAATGTGGTGAAGTTTCTTGATACACAATATAATTTAATTGAGAAGTTGTTTTTAAGTTAAAGTTATTAAGTCAGATATTTCTGGATTACCATATTAATACATAAAATAATGCCTCAGTGGTATGTTCTTTAAATTTTGCACATTGTAAAATATTTTTCTGGGGGCACGGTAGTGCCCCCGCCAAGTCGAGCAAAAAAGCGGCACGGCCGTACCATCCTTTTCTCGAAGCAGTTCAGGCCATTTTCGAAACCTTATAACTTCGTTGTGAATAAAACTAGAAGCTTGAATTTTCAGTAACCAAGTAGGAATTGTATAAACTCAGTATATTTCAAATTTAATTAAATTTTAAACAGTAGTTTAAGAATTATAACTAGTCAAAGTTTCCTAATTTTGTCACTCACTGACTGACCGATCATCAAAACTCTAAGGTACTTCTAGCAGACATAGAAGCTTCAAAGAATAATGGCAGAATTTCATACATAAAATTAGTTGAGAATGAATGGTAGCGTCTATATATCAAAAATATCTTAGAATGTTAAGCGTCACTCCCTTAATAACTCTGTCAAAGAATTTTGTCCTGAGAAGGCGTCAAAAAAAGATATTTAGATTTGAACCTTTTTTGGTTATGTCTTATGTCGCTTTAAAAAAGTAATGTGTCCTGTGATTGTTTGATGTTAGCTTAATACATGCTTAACATAATGTGTTCTAACAATATAATTGAGAGTTTTTAGATTATTGTTATTATATAATAGAGATTATATATTTGCATACTATAAATGTGTATTTATGGCATGGCTCTAGGGCATTTCTGTCATACAGTGGCAGTCTCAGAAGGGCTAAAATCTAGAGCCGTAAAGCCAGTAAAAAAAACATTGACATTTTGTTTTAGCTAGTGTTGCCATAACATTAAATGGAATTGTTACATATTACTATGATTGAGATAACGTATTATTGTAGGAAGTTCTTTGTAAGAGACTTCTTTTCTACCATATCACTTTTTTATTATTATTACTGATTGTAGGATAGTTATTACTAATAATAACTTAATATAAATATATTTTTATTTGTGTGTTGTGTTGGTAGTCTTACAAAGTGTATACGAAATTAGTGTGAATATTGCTATAATGACAACACTTGAATAGAGTAAAATGATTTAAGTCATTTGATATTCCCAAAAATGTTTGTTCTTTTCTGTGGCTTTAATTAAAATACATTTTTATTTGAAAAATCATAGAAAAATAATAAAACTCATTTTATATATAACTTATTTCTAGACGCAATAATTTTTGTCAACTATTTTTCTGCCATTGCCCTTTGAAATCCAATTATTTTTTAATATATTAATCAAGGAAAAATTAAAATATTTTGCAATTTCGGTTCAGTTTTTGAGATACATCAACTGCATAAATAACTTTGTAATCCCATATAAATATATAGGATTACAAAGTTAGATTTGCAGTGAATGAATCAGTGTACCTATATATATGTATAATACAATGGATTAATAGGCGTAGATAGGTACCTAGATATAACTATCTACAAAAAGAAATGAGATGCCATCAAAAACCCAACTTGTAAAAAAAGCCAAGTCTCGCAACTCAGTTCTGCCGTAAAAAGTTCTGAGGTCCATATAATACCAAGTCGGTTAATTTATTCAATCCCTACTTAAGGGTACTTCTGTCTTAAATTATTACATAATTTACTAACCTAACAAAAACTGACAGTGACCATATTAGTACTAAAAATCTTTTATGTTTTAAATTAATTAATTTGACTTGGCAATCGCACTAAACAATCTAATTTAATATAATATGTATTACTTAAGAGATACATTGTGTTTTCATGCGATGTTCAAGTCAATCTATTTATTTAAAGTATAAAAGATTTTTAGTATTAATGTGGTCACTATAAGATGTTGTTAGGTTAGCTAATTAAGGACCCTTAAGTAGGGACTGAAAAAATTAACCGACTTGGTATTACATGGATCTCAGAACTTTTTACGGTAGAACTGAGCTGAGAGACTTGGCTTTTTTACAAGTTATGTTTTTGATGGCATTAATTTTTCTGCTTTTGCAAATATCCGTATTAGTACAGTTTATTCATTTAAAATGTATGTAATTAAAATAAAATATAACTAATATTACAGAAATAAACATTAACCCTTATATTTCCTAACAAACTAACTTCCCCGTAATGAAACCTGTCAAATATTTTCAACGTGGCACTGCCCTGGTGGCAAAAAAAGTCATTGACGGTTTTTTATTATGTACCTCACACTTACTTTGATAGCGATAAAAGTAACTGGCCACACGAAAGCAGGCCTTTTAAAATAAATTAAAAAGAGAAACAGCAACGCGTGTATGCCCTCCATATTTCCAACCGCGAAGTGAGCGAGATCTCAGATAAAGGTTATATTAAAAGAACTGTAGACAGTTTTAATTATGCAAAATCAGCGATGTACAGCCACCTATTCGGGTCAACCGGGGCGAATGGAGGCTGGCAGTTTTAAAATTGAAACAATGGCCGGGAAATGAAGAGCGGTCGCTTTGTACCTATGTTGAGAGGTAATAGTTTTGTAAAGGGTGACTCAGATTGAAAGAAACGGCACTCGGCACTTACTTTGACTTGAAGCTTAAAGACTAATTAGCATTTAACTCGTTAAAGATCTTCGTAAAGTTTTAAGTGTAAATTAAGCGAATATTTCTTAATGAAAATAATTAATAAACCTCTTTTTATTCTAAAGAACGTTTCATTTAATAAGTCACTAATTTAATAAGTTCACCAATCCGTAGCAATTGCGGCAATTCCTACTTATGACGGGAAATATATGCCCAGCACTGGATAAACGTATGAAAAAGAATATATCAGCAAAAGTTCATCATCATCTTTCAGAAGTCTTCTGCTGAAAAAGGTACTCGTATCTCCCAATAAATTCCACAAAACATAGGAGGTTGTCTCTCGGGAAAGCTTCCTTCCCCACTGGTTATCGATTCTTCGAGCTTTATAGCCGGTCCATTGCCACTATTCTACTGCTTATATCTTCATTAAGAAGTGTATCATGCAGAGAAAATCCAAAAATAGCTCTAACCAAATTAGCAAAGCTTATTTATTAAAAATGTTATTTCCAACGATTATCCATTGCATGAGATGGTTTGGCCATGTCGAGAGAGTGAATGAAGAACGATTGACGAAAAAAGTGTATAAAACGAGTGTGAATGAAAGTGTTGGAAGGGATAGACCTAGGCGGACGTTTCTAGACCAAATCAGGGACGTCTTGAACTTTTTTCAAGACGTCCCTGATTTGGTTCCAGTTCAAGAGTTCCCTAAACCGTAGAGCATGTATGAAGGGAATAATGAAAGTGGACGGAGCGAAACAAGTGTGTAAGGATCGTAGCAAGTGGAAAGAAGTGGTATCTGCCTACCCCTACGGGAAAGTGGTGTGATTATATGTGTGTATGTATGTTATTTCTAACAAAGCATATTATTACGTACACCTACTTTAAATCACATTAAAAATTACGTTTAAAGAAAAGTGTTCGATTAGCAACCTCGCACCAGTAAGCGACGTGTATAGCGGATATCTCCCACTAAACGAAGTAAGAATCTGATAAGAGATGCAGGAAATCGATGAATGCCGGTGGCTCAGGAACAAATGAAAAAAAAATAAACAAATTTATACGTGTTAGAACCATTCTGCAGCTATTATAGTAGTATAGTTGTAGCACGAATGGTTCTGCTCGACCGAGGAAGGACCACGCTCTCACAGAATACCAGCGTAAATTAGCAGCTTAACGCTGCTGTGTTTCGTATGGTGAGTGGAGAGAACCGGAGACCCGTTTTACTGGAAAAGAGGCATTCCGTCTTAATCCTCACGGGCGACAACGCATCTGCATTTTGTATCTTTATTGAGGATAGATGTAGATGTCTATGGGTCACAGCAACCACCATCAGGTGGACTGTGTACTCGTTTTTCACCCTATCCTATAAAAAAAAACTCTGTGACATTCCTTGGTGGAGTCCTATGTTCAGTAGTGGGTTGTAATGATGATGATAAAAATTTACCAATATTTATCAATTTTTTTTAATTGCCTTTATATTTACCAGGTTTTTATTAAGTCACTATCTTGTTTGTCTCTCGTTCCGGGTGGAATTTAGTGATGAGATTTTTAAATTTTAATTATAGCTCTAATTCGGATGACAATGCAAGAATATCATAAAAAACGTGGTAATTTTAGCCAGTTATAATGTTAAATTTTATAATTTTTTTTTAATTTAAATCGATGGATGCAGGTGGCATTCCTTGGGGGAGGCCTATGTTCAGCAGTGGACTTGTGAAAGGCTGTAATGATGATGATGATGATCATCATTATAATTACAGCCCTTGTGAGCGAGATTAGAATGGCTCTCCAGCACCTTAAAAACGGCAACGCCCCAGGCGAGGATGGAATTACAGCGGAGCTTCTGAAAGCGGGTGGAAAACCGGTACTTGAAGTCCTTCAGAAGCTCTTTAATTCCGTCCTTCATGGTGGCATTACACCGGAGGCGTGGAGCAGAAGTGCGGTGGTCTTGTTCTTCAAGAAAGGCGACAACGCTCTCTTGAAGAACTACAGACCGATTTCCCTTCTGAGCCGCGTCTACGTGCTGTTTTCGAGAGTCATTACGAATCGTCTCGCGCGCAGACTTGACGACTTCCAGCCTCCCGAACAAGCCGGTTTCCGAAAAGGCTTTAGCACCACAGACCACATACATACCCTTCGGCAAATTGTACAGAAGTCCGAGGAGTACAATTTGCCACTATGCCTGGCGTATGTGGACTATGAGAAAGCCTTTGATTCCGTCAAAATTTGGGCGGTGCTGCAGTCCCTTCAGCGGTGCCAAGTTGACTGTCGGTATATCGAAGTGTTGAAGTGCTTGTACAGTAGGGCTACGATGGCTATCCGAGTACAGAACCAGAGTACGAAACCTATCCAATTGCAGAGAGGTGTAAGACAGGGTGACGTCTTATCCCCGAAACTCTTCACCGTTGCATTGGAAGACGTTTTCAAGCTTCTGGACTGGAAAGAATACGGTATCAACATCAATGATGATGATGATAATGTTTAATTAGGAATGATAATACATTCATTGAAGTTGAATGGTGTACAACTCTCAAATAAATTTGTTGGTACGATAAGCGCACAAGTTATTGTAAGTTAATTTTACTATGTTATTATATTTATATGGTTATATGAATATAACCTTCGCACAAATGCAAGCAATAAGTTGCCAAAGTTTTAGCGCATTCTGATGAACGGTATGGCAGCGCATAAAATACGAACTAACAAAAAATAATTTTTATATATTATTAGATTAGATATAAGACATCTGTCAAAACTACTTAAAATAACGTTATCTATTTCAATATCTCGCCATCCAGCTACACCTTTATAGGCTTAATGCATTCCATTTCACGTTTATGACCGACGTAGACGCTGACCTTAAAGTCTAGTAGAAGTTTAATGCTTGCAACTGTAAATTTTACCGCATCGTATTTTATTCTGAACATGCAATACCATTAAACTGTATATTTGCATGTGTCCTACATCTACGTGTACGTTTTATAATGTAGGAGATCAAAGAGAGTTAAATAATAATAATAATGACCTCCAGACCGATTTTCGGTTACGGCAGCCAGTCTCCACGGGGACTATTCATCTACTCAGGACAAGACTATGGTGCCTTAATGTATGACTAGCACATGTGCACTCTCTCTTTCCTCACTGTCATAGTCCGACACAACCGGAGGACCAACGGCTTTACTTGTTTTCCATGGTTCGGGGATGAACACCGCCAACTTCCCGACTCCGATCTGCAGCTGATAATTTTTTACTTTTTGATACGGGATTCGGACCCAGGACTTCATAATCAGCAACCACGTTTATGAACACCAGATCAATGAGGCAGAATATACCTAGTAACAAACCTCTGCTGCGTGCATGCAATGTCTTATTATTGAGGAGGTTTTTTACGTGGTAGAGACATGCTGCAGCTATATTAGTATAGTTGTAGCACGAATGGGGCGGCTCGATCGGGGAAGGACCGCGCTCTCACAGAATACCAGCGTAAAATAGCAGCTTAAAACTGCTGTGTTTCGTATGGTGAGTGTAGAGAACCGGCGACCCATTTTACTGAAAAGGAGGTATTTCATCTTAGTCCTCACGGGTGACAACGCATCTGCTTATTGATTCTTTATTGAGGATAAATGTAGATGTCTATGGGTAACAGTAACCACTTACCATCAGGTGGACTGTGTGCTCGTTTGTCACCCTATCCTATGAAAAAAGAAATAGGTTAGCTGGCTTAAAGATCCTCGATTTTTTTTAATCTTGTCGATTCGTTGTTTTTCTCACGAATTTTGTATACCGCCGAACCATTTTCGACAGCTCCGTGGCGCAGTGGCTTAGTATTAAGTTGCCGCTAGGGCCGCGGGTTCGGTTCCGTGCGGAATAATTGTTCCGAGTCTGTATTTTTGTCTGTGTCCACTTTATGTATGTAAACTGCCTCCACGATAATGTAGAAAATACTAGCTATAGTTTAGTTTGCAAAAAAGATGGGATTTCAGTACTAAGATTAAAAAAGAACGCTAGTAACTGTATTTACATTACTAATACTTCCGTTAGTCACTCCAATTAAGCTTAAAATGCTTATGTTAAAAGTGGTTCATGAATTTAATGGTGTATTCGAACCCTGATTTTCAAGTTAAACTATCAACCATTAGACTATCGTCGCTTCAGCTACAGTTCTAATTAAATATTTCATTGGTGAAAGAACGGACGCTTATGAGTCTCTACGGCTCTCTGAACGACTAACGTCTTCGTAGCATTTCATTCTGAATTAATTAATTTCATAAAGTTTAACAAACTTATTTTATTTAAAATAATATCTTCGACTGATGCACAAATAAAAAATAGAAAAATCTAAAGATGGAAAATAATTTAGATATTGCAAAATGTTGTGTTGGGATTTGCAGGCCTCATGTTTATGTGCGATCTATAACAAGAAAAGTATATACGCTGTGACTTGACTAGCATATCATAAAACTAATGGCATTTTTTTTTATTTTTTTTTTATAGGATAAGGGTGACAAACGAGCACACAGTCCACCTGATGGTAAGTGGTTGCTGCGGCCCATAGACATCTACATCTATCCTTAATTACAAGTGAAAATGTAGATGCGTTGTCACCCGTGAGGACTAAGATGGAATGCCTCATTTCCAGTAAAAAGGGCCTCCGGCCACCTGCACTCACCAAGCAAAACGCAGAAGTAACCCTCTACTTCACGCTGGTTTTCTGTGAGGTCGTGGTACCACCCCGGTTCGAGCCGGCCCATCCGTGTGACAGCAAAAGCTGCCGCGTGGCTCTACCACTGTTATTATATTGCATATTGGGTATCGTGTAGCTGCTGGGCTAGCCACTTATCAATTCTATCAAAATTTTCCATATAAACCCATATTTTTGGATTAATGTGTTCCGAATAGCTTGCTGCTCTTTAGGCTCTGCCTACGCCTCAAGGATTACAAACGCTATGTATGTATTACAAAAGTAAAGATTTAAAAAATTTAATTTTTGTAAAACACATATAAAAAAAAACTAACAATCATATTTTCAAACACATAAAAATGAACTGGACAATTCAGTGAACTCGAAACGTTTCCTAGAAGAGAAGTTTCCAGCAAAAATTGAAACAAGCTGTAGGAACATAACTGTGCTAACGCCTCCCGCATCTGTGCTTATATTTTGTGGAAGGAACTTTATTATTGTTCACGTGAACACGTTAAATAAAATGTGTAAAAGAAAAAGTAGAAACGAGTTTCAGAAAAGAAAGCTTTCGGTGTATTTCTCGTAGATGTTGGACCTGTCTGTTCATGAAGAAGGTTTATGTATGAGTATGTAAGTACTTACGTGAGCAAACACGTTACCTGACGGGTTTCTTATTAACAATCAATTAAGTAAATCGTAATTTAATGCTTGAGTTCAAAAAATAATTTAACCTTTTCATTAAATTAAACAAATTTTTACGGATTTTATCGTTTTAATTTAACTTTTTTAATACTAATAATAATTTAAACGGTTTAAACTGAAGGTAGCCGAGCTAACTATGACATCGGAACGTCACACACCTCAGTCCCCCCCCCCCCCCCGTGACCACGGGTGCTGGAAAGCACCCGAAACGTCGGGAATTAAAAAGTTAAATAAACCTAGCAAGGTTTCTAACGGAAAAAAAATCAAAATAGGAGGTTCACATGCCTGGGTGATCAGTAATCGATTGCTGAAAACAGAATTTGAAAATTCGAAACCGTTCTCGAGATAATCGTGGGACAGACGGACAGACGGACGAACAGACGGACAGACGGACAGACGGACAGACGGAGAGACGGACAGACGGACAGACATTGTGAAATCAATAAGTGACTTCGCAACTTTTTTTTTAACCAGTGGTAGAGCCAGGCGGCAGCTTTTGCTGTCGCACGAATGGGCCGGCTCGAACCGGGGTGGTACCACGACCTCACAGAAAACCAGCGTGAAGTAGAGGTTTACCTCTGCGTTTCGCTTGGTGAGTGCAGGTAGCTGGAGGCCCTTTTTACTGGAAATGAGGCATTCCATCTTAGTCCTCACGGGTGACAACGCATCTACATTTTGATTTGTAATAGAGGATAGATGTAGATGTCTATGGGCCGCAGCAACCACTTACCATCAGGTGGACTGTGTGCTCGTTTGTCACCCTTATCCTATAAAAAAAAAAGCTTCGCCACTTAATAAAACGCGATAAAATCCGTAAAAATAACTTTCAATTAATGTGTAGTCTTATAAATATAAAAAATCATTGTGTTAACCTTTAAATATTGTAATCTATACATACAAAAAAGTTGAAGTGTCTGTGCGTGGTATTGAAATAACTAGCTAGTATTAAGCGCAGGGGGTTATTTGCACGATATAAAAAAAAATAATATACATTTTTAGCACGTTTGCCTGTCTGTATGTCTGTCCTAATTATACGAATGGCTGAACCGATTGTGATAAAACCTTATGAACAGATACACATTAACGTAAAGAGGGATCTAGGATATACTTTTTTAGAAAAACTTAGAGATGTTCAAAAAAAGAAAAATTGATAATATAAATGCTTTTGACCGTCATTAATCTGAATAACGCCACATTAACTAATCCTGCCCAGGCGAAGCCATGGTAGATAGCTAGTCCATAAATATTTTTAAAACACACACAGAGAATAAAATTGATCATCATCATCATTACAGCCTTTCACAAGTCCACTGCTGAACATAGGCCTCCCCCAAGGAATGCCACAAAGTACGGTCCTGAGCCACCTGCATCCATCGACTTCCTGCCTGTCTTACCAGGTCGTCACTCCGTCTCGTGGGGGGTCGCAAAAATAAAATTGATATCAATATTAAACCTTATCTACATGATAACCATATTTTTTTTATAGAATTGGGGTGGCTAGCATCACACAGTCCACCTGGTGGTAGGTAATTGCTGTGGCGCATAGACATCTACATATATCTTCGTTTGCGAATTAAAACGCAGATGCATTGTCAGCCGTTAGGACTAAAATAGAATACCTCTTTTCCAATAAAATATGTGTCCAGTTCTCTACACTCACCATACGAAACACAGCAGCATTAAGCTGCTATTTTACGCTGGTATTCTGTGAGAGCGTGTTCCTTCCCCGGTCGAGCCGACCCATTCGTGTTACAACTATACCAGAAATATAGCTGCAGCATGGCTCTACCGCGTAGATATGTTGCTAAATACCATAAGTGGTTGCTGTGGCTCGTAGACATCTACATCTATCCTTTATTAAAATCAAAATGAAAATGCTTTGTCACCCGTGAGGACTAAGATGGAATTCCTCATTTCCAGTAAAAATGGTCTCCGGTTCTGTACACTCACCATACGAAACACAGCAGAGTTAAGCTGCTATTTTACGTTGGTATTCTGTGAGAGCGTGGTCCTTCCCCGGTCGAGCCGACCCATTCGTGCTACAACTATACTATTAATATAGCTGCAGCATGACTCTACCACGTAAAAAAAATATATTAATGAATTAAGAACTGTCGTATAAAATGATGAATAAAATATGAAGTAGAAGTATTACGTGCTGTTTTGCTTTGCCCCATTACACGTGAAATGACCGTTGGAGACAGCAATAATACTATCAAATACCCAACGCGTTTTGTGAGACACTTTCATAAATATGAAACGACACACAATTTAGAATAGGAAAAAAGATACAGCTGGTCCAGTTTTCTAGGAGGAAACAGGGAATACGAGATGATTATTTCGTCAAGTTTTCATAGTTATAATCCGTCCGTGGTGCATTTGTCTCTCTCAGTTGTTTAGCTCGTTCGTTTGGGCACAACGCGACAGCAATAGTGTTAAAAACCTATTCGTCAAATATTTTGCCACTCGTATAAACGGATTTTTACATCTCTATATTTTGTTTAAAATAATATATATAAAATATTATATTCAATCAAAAAAAAAACTAATTTACTCCACATAAATAAATTTTAACATTAACATAATTTAAACATAAAGAAATGTTTATCGTTTACAGACAAAACAGCGCCTGAATATGAAATATCCATTATCGAAACGCACGTACTGGAATAACGACCGGACTACACCGCCTAAGTTATTGAAGTTAATGAATGTGCCTTAATGTGCCGTATTTACTTACAACCCTAATGTTTACTCCGACGACCGATACTCTAGTCTAGAATTTCTTTGCGATCGCTTCAAAGCTAACCTTTGAGCACTAAACGAATTTATCTTTACGGCTGGATGGCCAATTGTGGTTTTTATTAAGACCGTTTATTTTACATTGACTTGACATTTGGAAATTATAGTTATGGTCCCGACTTTCGGAGGCCTACATTTTACCGTATGTGTGCGTGTGTTTTTGTGTGTGAGTGTGTACATGCGTGCATTTGTGTATGCGAGTATGTAATTATGTGTGTATGTGTGTGCGTGTGTGTGTGCGTGCGCGCGCGCGCGCGTGTGTGTGAGTGTTTGTGTATGTGTGTGTGTGTGTGTGTTTTGTGTGTGTGTATGTGTGTTTTGTGTGTGTGTGTATGTGTGTGTGTGTGTGTGTGTGTGTGTGTGTGTGTGTGTGAGTGTGAGTGTGAGTGTGAGTGTGTTCTCTGTCTGTGAGCATGGGTGTATTCAAACATGGGCGTGTACGTCAGAGAGCATGAGAACGGTGCGCGCGTTAGTGCGTGTGCGTGTGTGTGTGTGCAATGTCTGGGACGAACCAAAAAACAAATACATCTCAAAAACAAATCATAATGAGTTAAAACCTACCTAACACAATTACTCGCTCTTTGCCTAAATATTAGTTAGGATTTGGGGCCTGTAACAGTCCACTGCTGGGAATGGGCAACTCCCATTATAATATGTCAGATAAGTTGACAATCGCAGTACCAGAAGTCTCGCAATTTTGACACCATCACCCAACGCCAGTCTGGATATTTTATATCCTACAATTATGTGATGGTATACCACCATCTACCGGCGCTTTTGGGTTTTCCTAGCCTTTTCATAATACCTAAAGCACTAAACGCGTTGATGAATTCTAAAGTTGCCAGATAAAATAAATAAATTGAAAGTTTAGTGTTACAACAAATTACAGTTTTGAATGCACAAATTCAAAATGGCTGACAGAAATGCACTAATTAATTCGTATAAAACAACGCTCCAGCTAAAAGCGACAATTCATCACAAAACTTTACTCAAATACGTTATCATTTACTTTCAAACTTGCGCTCAAACTACAACTTAATTAAAGTTGATGAGAAAAAAAACAGCTATTTCGGTGGAGTCAGTAGTCTTCTTATATAAAAGAAAATGGCGCGACATGCCCGACTTTATCACGTAGATAAAATGAAGAAATAAAGCAAGGAACTTTCTCAACTATCTCCATCATAGTGTGGGATTTATGGTCCTTCTAGTTTCAACGGCAGACCTCTTAACACTGTTACTGCTCAAGGAACACAAAGCAAAACTTGTCTGTGTTATATTGTATCTTAAGATTAACAGAATAGTTTTGATATTATGCTGTATTTTTGTTCGTTATTGTTTACGAAAAATAATAATCTGACGAAGCCTTTGCATTAAAACGATTTTATTTTATTAGGTAAATAATATTCTTAACAAATAATTAAGAGCCGTGGTAGGCAGAGACTGAGTGCTCTCTGTAAATTTCACAGTATACAAACAACCCGCGTTCAATCCTCGCCGGCACCTATGAAATTGTTTCATACAATTTCAAGTTGTAATCTCCAATAGCGGTGAAGGTAAACATCGTGAGGAAGCTCGCATGTCTGAGAAATCAAAAATATTTCGAAAACACGTGAAGTCGGGCGACACGCATTACGACAACGCGTGGGCATTTCCTACCACTTAAATCTACTTAATATTGAGGGAAGGGTCGTGCCCAGCAGGGGGACGCATATAGAATACCTTTTCTTTTAACTTTGTTTTTAACTAACTGATGGGTTTCATGCTGTTATGCGAAAAAATCAGCCTCAATGTTACAGCGTCTGCAAAACAGTAACAACAGCATTTTAAAAATGATCGCGGGAGATCAGATTGCCACTTTCAGTGACACTGAGTAGAGCTAGCAATAGGATTAAAATGATAATGAATTATGTATATAATTATTTATTATATACATAATTATAATAAGTAATATATATAACAATGTATATATAGTAGTATAATAATAAGTAATATAATAATAATGTCCTCCAGACCGAATTTCGGCCACAGCGGCCAGTCTCAACGGAGACTAGCCATCGGCGCAGGACAGGATTATAGTGCCCAAGTGCGCAAGCACAGGTGCACTCTCTATTTCCTCACTCTCATAGCCCGATGGAACGGTAAATCGACACGACCGGAGAGATCAGGCGCAGGACCAACGGCTTTACGTGCTTTCCGAGGCACGGGGGTGAAACACCGACCTGACTGTATATATATATATATATATATATATATATATATATATATATATATATATATATATATATATATATATATATATATATATATATATACAGTCAGGTCATAAGTATTGTCACACAGTAAAAACTTTTCTTTTAGAATGCTGGCCACAATAAAGTTTATTGAATTCGAATTTCGAATTGTTCATGAAAATAAAACTGTATACTTTTTAGAATTTTACTCATTTTTAAATATGGAGTGGACGCTTAAAGAAGACCGTGTTGCAGTTATTGCGTTGCGTCGTTGCGGTTACGCGCCAATTCAAATTTTTCACATACTGAAAAATTTGAATATAACCAAAAGATTAATTTATCGTACCATCAAACGATACAATGAAGACTCTAGTGTAGATGACAGGTCAAGAAGTGTTCGCCCTTGGTCTGTTAGGACTCCAGCAGTGATAAAAGCTGTGAAGGCGCGAATTCAGAGAAATCCCAAAGTAAGCAGAAACTGTTGGAAAAACAGGATATTGTTTGAATGCTCGTCTAATGGACCTGAGACTGAAGAGATGCCGCGCTTTGTTGAAGCGGTACGCGGGAAAAAAAATTATCGGGAAATTCTTTTTTCGGATGAAAAAATTTTACCGTAGAAGAGAGCTACAACAAACAAAATGATAAGGTGTACGCATACAGTAGTGTAGAAGCGAGCAACCGTATTCCGCGTGTCCATCGAGGTCATTTTCCATCCTCGCTCATGGTATGGTTGGGAGTTTCTTATTGGGGCTTAACAGAGGTACATTTTTGTGAGAAAGGTGTAAAAACGAATGCAGTTGTGTATCAAAATACAGTCCTGACGAACCTTGTGGAACCTGTTTCTCATACCATGTTCAATAACAGGCACTGGGTATTCCAACAAGATTCGGCGCCAGCTCATAGAGCGAAGAGCACACAAGACTGGCTGGCGGCGCGTGAAATCGACTTCATTCGCCACGAAGACTGGCCCTCCTCCAGTCCAGATTTGAATCCGTTAGATTACAAGATATGGCAACACTTGGAGGAAAAGGCGTGTTTAAAGCCTCATCCCAATTTGGAGTCACTTAAGACATCCTTGATTAAGGCAGCCGCCGATATTGACATAGACCTCGTTTGTGCTGCGATAGACGACTGGCTGCGCAGATTGAAGGCCTGTATTCAAAATCACGGAGGTCATTTTGAATAAACTTTTGTGTCATAAGAATCTATGTTTTGTTAAGTTAATTTTGGGATATAAATGGTTACATAATGAATAAACTTGTTTCAGTTATTTCATATTAAACATGTGACAGAATTTATGACCTGACTTGGTATATATATATATATATATATATATATATATATATATATATATATATTACTTATGATAATTACTCGTATGTAGGAATAAATACTAACACTACTAACATAGTTATTAAGTAAAATTGTAACTAATATACTTACATTTAATATAGACTAATTATGCCTAAAATTAAGTTATTATTATTATTATGGGATATCTGTAAATTTTCTCACTTGGTTGGGCTGTATAAATATATAGTTCTAAATGAATAAAATAAAATAAATACATAAACAAATAAAAACCTATATTATTATTATTGTTATTAACAACGGACTTCAAAAAAGGAGGAGGTTCTCAATTCGACTGTATTTTCTATTGTGAGTTACCTCAGAACTTTATTCTAGGTAATCCGATTTTAATGATTATTTTTTTTAAATGAAAGCTGTTGTTTCTCATGTGATTCCATATAAATTTGATCAAGATCTGGCTAGTAGTTTTGAGTTATCCATAGAAATGCGTATTTAATTGACTTCGACTACATTGATGATGTTCTCATTTTATTTATATCGAAGTCGGTTGTGCCAACTTTTTAATTTTACTACTTGTTTTAACTAACCATTCATAAATTCTCATACGTGTTACACAGAGGGGAATGCAGAGACTACGGACTTCCCTTCGGCATGATGTTGACATATCTCCCTCGCTTCTTTTACATCTATATATCTATATATATATGCTCGTCAATTAAGGGTACACGTTATATGGCACATCTTCAATATATCACCAATGTGGTCCTTTTGGCGTTCGTTGCCGTCTCTCTTACTCACTTCTGCAGCGTTTGCTTTGTCACTCCTCAATTCTACGTGTCTAAGCTATTCGAGCATTTCCTTCTTAATCCTGATATTATGGTCCTTCTTGCAAAACACACTTTTCTCTAATTGCATTGCATATCGTACAATTTCTCACATCATCATTCAAAATCTTTTTTTTAATCCCAGCAATGCTGTTGACATTACTAAAATATCCTTTAACCATTCCTGGTAAGCTTAGATTGCTTGTGTTAGGAGTGGTTACGTCAGGAGTCGAATGGCGGATTCGGACCCATGACCTTTTGAGTTCGCGGTCTATTCCTTACCTTTAGGCTACTATGGTATTCTACCCTAACATACTTCTTAATAACCACATAAACAAAAACTACCAGTAATATGGAAATGCATCACTGGGTCATAAAAAAGAAACGGCTAAAGATAAAAGATATTGACATTTCGATTAGTGATAAAATTTTCATTTCAGTAATGTTCTACTTATGTCGTCATTTACCCAATCGCGTAAGCGAGGTTAATGTTTGAAGATTTAGTTTTTACGACCCTCTTACACTCTTACTTTTTTATAGAATATAGGTGACAAACGAGCACACACTCCACCTGATAGTAAATGGATTCTATGGTCTAAAGATATCTAAATATATCTATCCTCGGTTATGAATCAAAATGCAGATGCGTTGTCACTCCTAAGGACTAAGATGGAAAGCCTCATTTCAAGTAAAAAGGATCTCCGATTCTCTACACTCATCAAACGATACTCACCTGCATTAAGCTGCTATTTTACGCTGGTATTCTGTGAGAGCGTAAGTAGAACCACTCCGGTCGAGCCTACCCCTTCGTGCTACAAACATAATATAACTGCAGCTTGGCTCTATCACGTCCACACAAGAATTTTCTCCTGTATCCTGGGGGCACATAAATTTCACAAATACAAACATCCAGATCCGGAACAATTATTTGAAGACCCAGATTCAGACTAACATTAGAATAGAATAGAATACAATAGAATAGAATAATTTTTATTTAATATAATGAGTAATATATCATCCATATTAAATATATATAATAACTATAACTGTTACCTTCCCCGTGTAGTGTCGGGTAAGAATACCAACTACCTCATATCTTCGGGTGGGTGTCGTAAGAGGAAACAGAGGGAAACTAAGGCAGAAGATAGGTAACAGCAACTTTCTGATAAAAGCAAAATTCAATAAAAAAACTGCGGTTGCCAACCCGCTCGCCAAGCGTGGCAACTATGGCTTTATACCCCACATGAGCAATAAACGTCCACTAATAAACGGCCCCCAATCCCCGGAAGCCCCGCTATTCCTGGTTACGGTGGCGACCATGGTAACGGCGGAGCAGGGGTACTATTAATCTCCGGTAGAGGTTCGATTCCCACCTACGATGACTCGACCTGGCAACTTATAACACACGCATCATGAGGACTGAGGTGGAGGGCACGGTAATCCTCAAAAGCGGCATCTTATTCTATCACCGGTAAATCGAACATCTGTCTCAAGGAGGTGTCGGATATATCGTTCACAAGTCTCTCGGTAACAACTTTGTAAAGATTGAGAGTGTGTCGACGAGGGTTGCGTACCTTATACTCAGAATCACTAAACGGTATTCGCTGAAGGTCATACAGGTTTACGCACCAATCTGTGGAGGCGGAGAAAATTTATGGATCCTTATACATTTTCTCCAACTCCTCGTCGGCACATCCCGATGAGGAGGTGGAGAAAATATACCGATTCATTCATTTTCTCCATTTCCTTCGATTGCCCACGATAAAGTTCTTATGGCAGAATCGATGTAGGATCTAAGAACTATGCTCAATGACCTCAATAGTGTCTCTACGGATAGGTCTTAAGATGAACATTGACAAAACAAAAATCATGTTTAACGTCCATGCCCGTAGTTGTTGGGAGCACTAAGCTCGAAGTAGTTGACAAATTTGTTTACCTGGGACAAATAGTCCGACTAGGTATGTTCAACTTCGACCGAGAGGTCCATCCACGAATTCAACTCGGTTGGTCAGCGTTCGGGAAATTACGACACATCTTCTCGTCAGACATACCTCTAAACCTCAAAACGAGATTGTACAACAAGTGCGTGTTACCAGTGATGACCTATGTATCTGAGACGTGGTCCTTCACTGCTGGCCGTATGAGGCTGGCCATATGAGGAAGCTCAAAGTCGCTCAGTAAGCTATGGAGATATGCTCGGCGTTTCTCTGAGTGATAGAATTAAAAACGAGGATATCCGCAGTAGAACCAGAGTAACCGACATAGTCCGAAGAATTAGTATACTGAAGTAGCAATGGGCCGGCCATATATCTCGAAGAACCGACAAGCAATGGGGAAGAAAGGTTTTTTAGGATCAGCCTCGTATCGGCAGACAAAGTGTTGGGCGTCCCCCCACTAGATAGAGTGATAACTTGGTAAGACATGCAAGAAGTCAGTGGATGCCGGTAGCTCGGAACCGTTTTTTTTGGCATTCCTTGGGGTCTTTGTTCAGCCGTGGACTTGTGAAAAGCTGTAATGACGATGATGATAAATAATATAGATTACAAGTTATTGAAAGTAATTTCTTTTGGGAAAAGCACTGCCCTGGGAAGAACTAGCAAGAGAGAGACTAAACCCAGTGGGACATTTTTTTCAAATTTGGAAATGAAGTGATGGATTGATTTCCTTACACCGCCCCCACATGATACATATTATTGATTATTTTATCAAGATTATTTAAAAAATGCTGATAGGGATAACGCGCTTATATAAATACAACTAGATAAGAGCACTTCATGGTATAATTCATGATAGGAAAATGTAATAACGTTGTATGTTGTTGAATAGTGTTTTTAATACGGAAAACAATGAAACACTACCGTTACAACAGAAACTATATACTGTACGAATCCATGTTAACGTCGATGTTGAATACATTGTTTACTTACTCCCAAGATAAGATTTTCTACTGTATCATGGAGGTAGTTTACAAACATATATGACACAAGGACAAATATCCAGACCCGCAACAACCGTTTGTAGGCTATGCAAATACTTGTCCCGTGTGCGTAATTCGAACCCGGGAGCCTCATCGCCGTAACTCAATGGTAAGACACTGCGCCACGGCGCCATTAAATAATTTTATTTGATGAAGTAGAGTCTAGATATACCATAACGGCAGCAGCTTGAATTAGTCAGCTCGATTAAGGAATAACTACATTCTTATGCACGCAATATTGGAGACGCATTTTATTAGGCATTCCATCTTATTCCTCAGGGGAGAAATGAACATTTTGTGGATATTTGAAATCAGCAAACACGCTATGAGGCGGTGGGAGCTTTTGCTTGCTTTAAAACCCTCTCAGAAATTATTAGAAGTGCACGCCCTCGTGAGAAGTTTCTGTGTCTATATTTTTTTTCTAATAGAAGCGAAAATAATATTTTACTGCAAGAGTTTCGCCTCATATATTATCATCACATATTCATCACATTACTAGAGTTCTTCACAAGTACACTGCTGGACTTAGGCCTCCCTCATAAATTATCACAAAGTACGGTCCTGAGACACCTGCTTCCATCGCCTTCTAGCGTGATTCATTAGATCGTCACTCCATCTAGCAGAGGTCACTAAACCATGCGCCTGCCAGTATGAGGCCGCCACTCGCGACCTTTTTATCACTATCGGTTGTCAGTTCTTCGAGAGATATTAAATATTATTCGAATTCAAACTTCTTAAAGCCGATTTACCATATTATACTCAACTATGAAGAAAATATAGAAGGAAAGCGTGCATTTCTCGAATGAAAAATATTTCAAGTTAAATTTTTCATAATGCAATACACAGCGCGGTGAACTATTCTGTGCCTAACTTCTCAGAAATGAGGTCTTTACCCTAGCAGTGGGATACATATAGGCTTAGTTTATTATACTTGAAGCTAGAGGTACCTCGTTTAGAGCCGGGGCGGCATCAGAGGCAGCTGAACTGAGTAAGTGGCGCAAATATGAGTCTCTGAGAGATGACTACATATTTGTGCCATTTGCTGTAGAGACTATCGGTCCGTGGGGTCCACGTGCGGTGGAGTTCCTAAAGGAACTCCATCCGAGGCTGGTCGTTGCTGCTGGTGATAAGAGGGCTGGTTCTTTCCTTGCTCAAAGGCTAAGTATAGCCATTCAGCGGGGAAACGCAGCCAGCGTTCTTGGCACGACACCGCGGGGAGTAGGACTATATGATATTTAAGTTTCTAGTTTTAGATTTTTTTTTAAATTATTAAAAATTAATTGGCCAAGATCCTTGAAGCTAAAATAACTTAGATCGCTAAGTGTCCTTTTTTCTCCTTTAAAAATACTTAACCCCTACAGTAGGATTTTACCCGTATCCTCCAGACAGGTTTCACAAATAATTTTCACTTGACAGTTTCGTGCCGCAGTGGCTTAACAGTGTGTTGCTGAGATGATGGCCCCGAGTTCGAATCCCGCATGGAATAAGTACTTGTATGGCCTACAAATAAATGTTTTGGGTTTGGATGTTTGTCCTTGTGCAATTTATGTATGTATGTAAACTGCCTCCACAATATAGGAGAAAATCCTAGTGTGGAGGTTTTAAAAGAACTAGAACACACATTCAGATATGGAACAATTATTTGTAAGCCATAAAAATATAGAGCAAGAATAATAAAGATACATAGAGCCGTGGTAGCTCAGATGGTTAGCGCTCGCTGTAAGTTTCACAGTCCGCGAGAAACCCGGGTTCGATCGCCGCCGGCACCAATGAACCATTGGTGAAATTGTTAATTGCAATTTTAAGTGCTGATTTACCACGTGGTCAGCAGTGAAGGAAAATATCGTGAAGAAAGCTGCACCTCTGACAAATAAGAAAAAAAATATATTTTTGAAGACATGTGAAGTTCGCCAACACGCATTGGAGCAGCGTGGCGGACCTTTCCTTGCCCTAAAACCCTCTCAGAAGTGGGAGAATGCCTGTGCCCAGCAGTGAGACGTGAATATAGGCTGTAACTTTAACTTTAACATAAAAAATATTTGAGCTATTCAAATATTGATAACGGATTCGAACCCGCAGTCCTGCAGAGCCGCGATCAAACGTTAAGCCACTGACTTCTCTTTCTCGACTTTTCCTTCGTAAAATGTTAATTTAAAAATTTACCACTATATTTCCTTAAAACACATTTTACATATTTTTGTTCCTGAAAATAAACTTGCAAAGTTTTATCACATTTACCTTCTAAAATTACTTTAGTCCATCAACGTTGCGCGGCAAGGGGAAAAATTCTAAAAGTTCGTCGAAAAATTTTAAAAGCCGTGCTCCCCTAAACAAGAGGCGTGTATTAAACCTTCCTCCTGATAAGAACCACGGGACTGAGTACCTCAGAGTTAATCATGAACCCCGGGCCTTATTTACATAATGTTTTCTTTTTTACTTCCTTAGTGGATCGAAAAGTTTTACTTGGGACGCGTAGAGTCGCCCCAACGGAGATGTAAAGCGTTAGTAATTTGATTTTATTGCAAGTGTAATTGTTAAATATATAGAATAATTTAAAATTAAACTTAAAAAAATGAAGATCGGAAACAGAAACAGAAACAGAAACTTTTTTATTCAATATAGATTATAAATAATACTTATTGAAAGTCACTCTTTTGTATAATTACCACTGGTTCGAAAAAAACCTCTGTCCTGGGAAGAACCAGCAAGAAACCCAGCGGGACTTTTTTTTTTAAATAACAGCTTACAATCATGTATGTTACACAAATTAACAACACAACAAATTAGAAATAGCTTGGGAGCGATCACCTCACTTCCAGGGGTTATTATCATCTATAAATTCTTTAATATTATAATAACCCTTTTTATACAAACTTAGTTTAATAAAGTTTTTGAACTTTGAGCAGGTCAAATTTTGTATATTTTCTGGAATTTTATTGTAAAAGCGTATACATCGCCCCAAGAATGAATTACTGACTCGATGGAGTCGAGTAACTGGTACTACTAGCTTGTGTCTGTTCCTAGTATTTACAGAATGAATATCACTTATTTTTGTAAAACTACTTTTATTTTTGTGTACGTACATTACATTTTCATAAATGTATTGAGAGGCCAAAGTTAATATATTAATTTCCTTAAATTTTTGTCGCAGCGACTCTTTAGGCTTTAAATCATAAATTGCTCTTATGGCCCTCTTCTGCAAAACAAATATAATTTCAGTGTCAGCTGCGTGTCCCCATAGCAAAATAACATACGACATTATGCTATGGAAATAGCTAAAGTAAACTAGTCTAGCTGTTTCAACACTAGTTAGACTTCTAATCTTTTTTACAGCATATGCTGCAGAACTAAGTCTGCTTGCTAGCTTTGATATATGGGGGCTCCATTGAAGCTTCGCGTCTAGTGTGATTCCAAGAAAAATGGTGGTATCTACAAGACTCAGTTTCTCCCCATTTAAAATTACATTAGTATTTAATTGTTTGACATTTGGAGTCATAAATTTCATACATTTTGTTTTAGTGCCATTTAAATGCAAATTATTGACATTGAACCGATTCACTAATTTAGATATAGCATTATTTACTTCGTCATATTTTAGCAAATGTCGACTTAATTTGAAAATTAAAGAAGTGTCATCTGCAAATAATACTATATCATGGTTATCTCCTACTATGTAAGGTAAGTCATTAATATATACAAGAAACAGAAAGGGGCCGAGAATTGAGCCTTGAGGCACGCCCATCTGTACCATCGACCCGGAAGAACTCGTACTGTTGATGACAACTTTTTGCGTTCTCTTACTTAAATATGAAATAATTAATTTTAGAGCATCACTTCTTACACCGTAGTGTTGAAGTTTCCTGATTAATGTTTCATGGTGAACACAATCGAAGGCTTTGGATAGGTCACAAAATATACCCAAAGCATCCTGTGAATTCTCCCATGCATTAAATATATATTTAATCAGCTCAACACCGGCATCAGTTGTCGAGCGACCCCTTGTAAAACCAAATTGATTTTTATGAAGTAAATTATTTATATTAAAGAAATTTAACATTTGATCAAGAATAATTTTTTCAAAAATCTTACTAAGTGTTGGTAGTACAGAAATAGGTCTAAAATTGGCGGGGTCTAATGTACTACCAGATTTAAATAAAGGTATTACTTTACTATACTTCATTAAATCAGGAAACACACCAGATTCGATACTAGTATTAAAAATAACAGCTAAATGAGGCGCGATTGTATCTATTATAGACGCAATAACTTTAACAGAAATCCCCCACAGATCCGCAGTTTTCTTAACATCAATAGTTTTAAAATATTTTACAATATCTTTTGATGATACTTCATGAAATGTAAAATTCTTTGTACACGCATTTACATTTTGTTTAAGTAATGATTCGGCAACCGCAGGAGAAGAATTCAGTGACTTAGTGGTTAATATCGGAATATCAGTAAAATATTTCTCAAAAACCACTGCAACGTCCTGATCTGATTCGGTTAATTTGTTATTAACACTTAACTTGTAGTTTGAATTGCGAGAGTTGATCTTACCAGTTTCGCTATTAATTATACTCCATGTCATTTTAATTTTATTAGAAGCCGTCTTAATTTTGTTGCTCAAATGCAAAGACTTGGCTGTGGAGCACACTCTTTTAAATATTTATCTGTGTTGGAAATTACTGAATCTGAATACCTACCTGAAAGAATGCCAGTGTACGCGTTGTACCGTTACCGTGACAGCCTAATACAGCCCACTGCTTAACATAGACCTCCCCCATAGATTGCCTCATATGGTGGGGGGGGGGGGGGGTATTTGCCTTAGTTGCCTCGGTTGGCAAGCGGATTGGCAATCGCAGTTTTTCTTATTTTTGTTTTTAGTAAGAAGATACTACTGGCCATCTCCTGATTTGTTTCTTTTTGCCGCCACTTTCAACATATATTAATTTTTAAATTCTTATACTTACGTGTCCACCCCCACGTGGGTAAGTTCTTCTGGTTACGTATTTATTATTAAGTTCATAATTGTTTTACGTCTTTGTTTTGTTGTATTTGAGTTTTTCATTGTTCGGTATATTCAGTGTCATATTAATTACTATTTTATGAATATTTACCCGATTATTTTGTATAATGTTTACGCACACACACACACACACACACACACACATATATATATATATATATATATATATATATATAAACAGCTAATACGATGCTCCACGCTTTCAATGACTGTGAGTACCTATCTCAATATTATATATTTAAATAGATATTTCTTTTTCTTACACTCCAAGCTACATGAAATATCATTCTTTATTTTGAATATTAGATTTTTTATAGGATAAGGGTGACAAACGAGCACACAGTCCACCTGATGGTAAGTGGTTGCTGCGGCCCATAGACATCTACATTTATCCTCGATTATGAATCAAAATGCAGATGCGTTGTCACCCGTGAAGACTAAGATGGAATGCCTCGTTTCCAGTAAAAAGGGTCTCCGGTTCTCTACACTCACCATACGAAACACAGCAGCATTAAGCTGCTATTTTACGCTGGTATTCTGTGATAGCGTGGTCCTTCCCCGGTCGAGCCGACCCATTCGTGTTACAACTATACCAGAAATATAGCTGCAGCATGGCCCTACCACGTATATACTCGTATGTTGCTAAATGCCATAAGCTACGAATATGTATTATATTATTTCATTAGGTCTTTCTTTGTTTTGCCCGCGGCCGTTAATGTACTCGTAATAATTGTTTTGCTAGAATAATAAAAAAACATGCAACTTGTGAGCTATAGTTAAACGTGTGCATCGGTTTCTACTAATATAAATCATTTAAAATGTAGCATTCTTTGTATTGTACCTGTACCATGCCGCACCTTTTTATTTAGGCTTATGACTGCGATGTTGTAGCCTACCTAACTTTTTTCCGTGTCCTCACTTTCTTGAATCACTTATGGGACTGGTTGGCTTTTACATCAAATTCAACGCTGCTATCTTACACCGTAACGTGCAAATTCTTGCGTAATTCCTGTGTTTTTATGCTGGACCGCCTTCGCTATTTACCAGGATGTAATGACCTGCCGAAGCGAACAGCCTTACCACCGAGACGGCAGAACTTTACCAGCGGCCTTGCGACGTGCCGGGCAAATATTTGGCGGATCCGTAGAATCTAACACCTGTGATACCTACCTACGCAGGCCAACTAAACTCAAGTCGGTACCTGCTTCCTTAACCAACAGTGAATTATAAGTACACACTTTAAGACAGTACTACCTGGCTGCATATTTTGTAATAAATTCTCTAAGTAATAATAATATAATATTATTTACAGTACGACTCGAGAACCTTTACATCCCCGCCGAAAAAATTAAAATAGTTTTTGCAATTTTAAATGCTGATTGAGAAAAAAATCGAATACAAAACATAAAGTTTTCCAAAAGGCGTTGAACAGCCCGGTGGACACTTCCTCGCCACGGTTGAAAACGACGCACCGAAAACTATGCAGTCTGTGAACATAATGATATTCAGAATAGTTTAATGGACCACAATGATTGAAATCGAAAGAGCCATATTAGCTCAGTTGGCTACGAGCTCGCTGCAAATTTCACAGTACGAGAGTATCCTGGGTACGATCCCCGCCAGCACCAATTAAATTGTTAAATGCAATTTTTATTGATGATTTCACACGTACTCGATGGTGAAAGAAAACATTGTGAGGGAAACTCCATGTCTAAGAAATAAAAAAAATATTTGTGAAACATGTTTATACAAATCACAAAAACAAAAATAAAATATTTCGAAGAAATGTATTATATTTGCATACGATTCAGTGGGACCAGTGCTCAGGCGGTGCATCTTATAACATTACTTTTCTAACTTTAAACAGTATGCAATATAATTACTCTTAAGGATAATAGTTATTAATATGTATTTGAAAGAAGAAGCTCTAATAAAAAAAAACTAGGCCTAAACTAATTAGGCTTACAACGAGTTAGAATTTTTTCACCTGCACCAATGACATTGTTAAATGTAATTTTAAGTGCAAAAGTGTTAATGACTTAAACTTAAAATATGGTAACTCAACAATTTCATTGGTGCCGGCGGAAATGAACCCGGGTTTCTCGCGTACTGTAAAATTTTCATAGAGCGCTTAACCCCTGAGCTACCATGCCTTTCATTTGCCAGTGATCAATTTCAATTATTCGATTTTTATTTTACTGGGTGCCGAGTTAATTGAACTGTAATATAATTAAATCGTTATTGAACTTCCGTATAGTTTGCCAGTGAGATAGTTATTTGTAAGCTTATTACGGGTTCCAAAACAGGGTTTTAGCGTGCGATTCCATCAAATTAGTGTAAACAAGTAACAAATTACGTAGCGAATTAATACGAACGTGTTGAAAACACCACACTGATTGGATGTATCGCATCTAAACCAGTCATGTCGACGCAATACACAGGGAACATAATGTATTCGGAATGAACGCGACACATGTATGTTAGTAGATAGTAATATATTGTGGCCGGTTGGGATCGCGGATGCGAATTTAATATCTGTCAGGGACAGGGAGCAGCGAGAGCTACGCTCTAAACGTATTGTCTCTGTACGCTAGTCGCTTTCAACGCCAATTACATACATATAATAAAATTTTATTATTAGACAAAACAGACGATATTTCTTAATTGGATCGTAAAACCAATTAAACCGGCTCAAGCCCATCCGATTACTGTGGTGAGTATGGGTGAATATTTAAATTATTTAAAGATAATTTTACAAAATTATATAGATATAATTTTGAAAATTATCTTTAAAAGTTAAATCTCAGAGAGAAGGTAAGAATTATTTCCTTTAATACACAGAACACATTTTTCTATGTGCATAATAATTATGTAAAGAAGAAAGTGTCAGCTTCACACAGATTTATAACTCTGCATAATTTTGGAGAACTAAATTTAAGTGGCATGTCTTTGTCTTTGCGGCCGCAAAATTTATTTTAATACATTTTATTTTCAAATAAATAATAAATAATACGCTTAGTACAACGCCGTGGCAAATTTTTCTAGTTGCTTTATGATATTTTGCCGCCATTAATTCACAGTTAAAAGTTGGAATAACGGATCATAGATTTAGTGTTTCCCCCAATTATAATAACTGAATATGTGCCGCTAAAATGTACACATTAAAAGATAAAAACTTCTGCTCACACTACACGCTAGATATTACATTTTTATTTTCTTAATTTCAATATAATTAAAATAATTTTCGTCAGCATCTAATACTCTATCAATAACGAGAATCGCGCCGTTCCCGTATACCAGTATTATGAGACATCTCATTTCACGTGTTCACTCCTATTGTGCCCGATGGGAGAGTGGTTTACATAAGGATTCCGTATGAAGTTCTGTGGAAAGGATATAGACAGAATTTACATACTTACGCAAAATAGAAAATTTTCCTTTAAGTACAATATTTTAAAATACATACATATAGATACACATAGACATAAGCTCTCATGCTTCTCACGCATTACTTCCTCTTTCCCGTTAAAAGAAATGTAAAGTTTTTTTTTTGACAAACCAGCACACTTCACCTGATTATAAGTGGATGCTGTAGCCCTCTACATCTATTGTCATCCCTGAGGATTAGGATGGAATGCCTCGTATCCAGTAAAAAGGTTCTCTCTTTTAATCGGTCGGCTCCGGCTCGATCGGGTAAGGACCACGCTCTCACAGAATACCAGCGTAAAATAGCAGCTTAACACTGCTGTGTTTCGTACGGTGAGTGTAGAGAACTGGAGACCCTTTTTACTCGAAATGAGGCATTCCATCTTAGTCCTCACGGGTGACAGCGCATCTGTATTTTGATTCGCAAACGAGGATAGATGTTGATGTCTATGGACCACAGCAACCACTTACCATCATGCTTGTTGGTGGAGGAAAATTTAAGAAAACCTGCATGTATGAAATGTTAAGATATATTGAAGACATAGCACATAAAAATTTCCTTGTTTTAATACCCTCTCATAAATGAGAGGAGGCTTGTTCCCAGCAGTGGGGTAGATATAGACCGTAACCTTACCTTAGGGGAAAAAAGAAAAATAAATTTCCTGTACATCACTGTGTTTTGTTACGGATAATATGCAACTTATTGTGGGCGGACGGGTGATAAACGAGCGGGAAATATGCTCTTGTACTTAGCAATAAATCTAAATAAAATTGTTCTACTAGATTCCATTCTAGCTTTTTATATTTATTAACGGCCTTAAGCGCTACATCTCGAAAATTACTTGTTTGTGTATATTCCACTTCATGTAAGACGGCTCAGTACCCTGATTTTAGGGATTTCTGAAGGAGCTTATGTTATAACGATTATATTAAACAAGATTGAAAGTCTAGCTTACAGTCCGCCAAATTTTTGTATACAGTAAGAGTAACAAACGAGCATACTGCCCACCTGAAGGTATATAAAAGCTGTGACCTATAGGCATCTACATCTATCCTCGATTAAGTATCTCTACATTTTGAATGGTTTAACAGCAAAGACGACTAAAGTGGAATGCCTCGTTTGCAGTAAAAATGGTATCTGGTTTTGTATACATAACATGCTATTTTACGCTGGTATTCTGTGAGAGCATGGTTCTTTACCGTTCGAGTCGATCTATTCGTGCTGCAATTATATAGCTGCTGCGTGGCTCAACCACAAATTAATTGAAAAATGATGATAATTCTTTCATAACTTTACTGCATCCCTTGGACATCTGCAGCTAACGCTAGTCAAAGAACGCTACTAGGTCTTATCTGAACCAAGATATAGCCTGTAACCATACTACGAGGAACTCTCTATCCAATAAAATAATAAAATCTTTTATATTTCAACACTTTTTAAAGTAATTTTGTTAAGTTATGAACCTTACGAACGGCTTCGTGGTACAATGTCTTAACCAATAAGGGGTTCGAATCCCGCGCGGAACATGTATTTGTATGGCGTACAAATCATTGTCCTGGGTCTGGATATTTGTATTTGTGCAATTTATGTTTATAGACTGCCTCCACAATACAGGAGAAATTGCTAGTGTGTTCTAACATTTTTCAAATAATAAAAACGTTATACAAATTAATAAAATTAATAAAATTAAGTTATAAAAATTCAGTCATATTTGCCCAATAATTGTTGTAATGTATAAGTCATAACATTGTCCAGAGATATATATGGACGTTATGTCCAGTTACAGTCAAACATAACTCACCGGAAGTAACATTTGTGTGTGATTTAAGTTAGAAACTGAAGGCGAAATTCAAAACAGTTTAATATAGAATAATAACCAAATTGGTTGTAATACAACAATCAATACTAAATTGATAGTATATTATAGTGTATACCTTTCAAACCATTTTTTTGAAGTGAAAACTTCTTTAGTGGCTTTGTGCACTTTTTTTTGTAATGGGTAAGAAATGTTAAACTCGCGTCAGGTCACGTGTCCTGATCGAAAATTCGTAAGACGGACGGAGAGTAGACAGCCGGCGCGGCGTAGGAGAGGAAGTACCCCCTCTCTTTCTACGGCGCGGCGAAAATGTATGCCTGCGCCTGCTGTTTCGTTTAGGCGGCGCAGGACGCTTGCGCGAACGTTCGTGTGTGTTTATGTTACAGCGTGCCACGCGCATCCATGGATGGTGACAGCTGATGGCTCGACCGTCTGTGTAGTTGCCACACTGCTGTGTATTCGTAAAATTCGTGTATATAAAGTGTTTGTAATATGGAAATTGAACAAAGTGCATCTATTAATGAAAAAAGTGACGAATAAATAGCGAAAAAAAATGAGTGAGTACTTTATAAATATACTAGATGAAAAATGAATTAATTTTCATTTCATAATTAATATAATTTCATTTTATTATTCAGGTTAGGTTAGGTTTAATTAATTTTCATTTATTAATTAATATAATTTTATTATTAAGATTAGGTTTCGATCGAGTCTACTGTACTGCTTGACAAAATTATTAATATAGATACATATGTACTTACAAATTATAGATGTAATATTTGTAATATATTTATACTTTAAAGCATGAGAATATGATTTCCTGAGAATATGATTTTATTGTAATGTTCTAAACCATCTGCTTATGTAAATTGGTTACGTATCGTTGGTACAAATTCTTTTTTTATATATAAGTCATGGTGACACATGACCACACTGTTGGGCCTACTATTTCAAGAGTTGTCAAAATAAGCATTTCTATAAAAATTGTGAGAAAACGTAATGTAATTTATTATAAAACGAAAATAATACTAGGCTCGGTATCCTTGATTTCCACTAAATTTAGCTAACTGGAAATATTTAGGTGTTTAGGCTTTATTTGCAAACCGATTAGAAAATGGCGAATTTAATACGACAAACCATTCTCTACGAATCTCCTTGCATCTATTGTATGACATTTAGAATTTATTAATGTTAGTGTTAACAAAGCAACAACGCTGATGACAACTGGCTGCTACAGAGCGTAGACAACTTTATCTAACCTTGATTATGGATCAAAATGCAGATGCGTTGTCAACAACAACAACAAGGTCCAAAAGAATGCCTCTTTACCTGTAAAAATTAGGTAACACAAGATAAATTAAAGCCGTCGGGTCTTTGATTTCAGATTGTGAAAGAATTTTTTTCTCTTTTTTTTATTTGATTTTGGCTTTTTCTTTAAATAAAGGTTAAATTTTATCCTTTTGAGTAGACTGTTTTTATATCAATATTCTTGTGACAAACGAGCACACAGTCAACCTGATATTAGTGGATGCTGTGGTTCATAGACATCTATATTTATGCTCAATTAAGAATCAAAATACAGATGCGTTGTCACCACTGAGGACTAAGATGAAATGACTCATTTCCAGTAAAAAGGGACTCCGAACATTCACCAAACGAAACACAGCAGCATTAAGGTACTATTTTACGCTGGTATTCTGTGAGAGCGTGGTCCTACGCCGGTCGAGCCGACATCTACTATAATATAGATAGACTAAGAAATATATCAGAATCTCAATGCCGATTGAATAGTTACACTAAAAATTTATTTTATCCCCTATTTTGGCACCCTTAGAGTCGAAATATTTTCCACTAATTTGTTTGGTAAAACCCCTGATATACTTAATAAAAAAGGTGTATTTAACAAAAAAAGAACCATCAAAAGTATCACAATTAACGGATACATCGCGTAACATATGTACAAAACTAAACGAAAAAAAATATATTCTAATTGATAACATCATATTTTGTTGAAGTCGGCTAAAACGTCTTTAGTTACCTTCATGTAGCATAGAATAGAAGAGAATAGAATAATTTTTTATTCAATATTGATTATTACATAATTCTTATTGAAAGTCAATTTCATTTTTCATTTACCACTGGTTCGGAAAATACCTCTGTCCTGGGAAGAACCAGCAAGAAACCCAGCGGGACTTTTTTTCAAACAATAATTTCGTTTATACAATTTTTAAATGATTTTTCATAGAACCAGCATGGTGGCGATAACCTTATTCCCAGGGGTTATTTTAATTCATATATTCCTTGATATTATATTAACCCTTTTTGTATAGTTTTTCTTTAATAAAACTTTTAAACTTGTTTATTGACAAACTTTGAATATGTTCTGGGATTTTGTTGTAAAAGGGTACACATTGACCCATAAATTAATTACTGATTCTGTGTGGAGTCTAGTAACTGGTATTACAAGCTTATGTTTGTTCCTAGTGATTAAAGTATGCACATCCTTATTCTTATTAAAGCTATTTATGTTTTTATGTACATACATTACATTTTCATAAATATATAGCAATGCCAAAGTTAATATGTTTATTTCTTTAAATTTTTGTCTGAGGGACTCTTTACAATTTAGGTTATAAATCGCCCGAACGGCTCTCTTTTGCAAAACAAATATAGCTTCAATATCAGTCGCATTACCCCATAGCAAAATTCCATAAGACATTACGCTATGAAAGTAACTAAAATACACTAATCTAGCTGTCTCAATATCTGTGAGACTTCTAATCTTTCTTACAGCATATGCTGCAGAACTAAGTCTGCTTGCTAATTTAGATATATGGGGCCCCATTGAAGTTTCGCGTCAATAGTAATACCAAGAAAAACAGTGGTATCCACAAGACTCAACTCCTCCCCATTTAACAGCACATTGGTATTCGAATGTTTTACATTAGGTATTGTAAATTTAATACGATCCCATTTAACAGCACATTGGTATTCGAATGTTTTACATTAGGTATTGTAAATTTAATACGATTTGTCTTATTGCCGTTTAAGAGCATATTTTTGGCGTTAAACTAATGTACTAATTTCAATAGAGCGTTATTTACATCGTCATAATTAATTAACTGCCGTTTGAGTTTGAAAATTAAAGAGGTATCATCAGCAAATAATACTATATCGTGATTGTCCCCTACAAGATAAAGTAAGTCATTAATATAGATTAAAAAGAGGAATGGCCTAGGAATCGAGCCCTGAGGAACGCCCATTGATACTACCGATCCCGAGGAACCTTTACCATTGATCACGACTTTTTGAGTTCTGTTACTAAAATATGAAGTGATAAATCTAAGCGCAAATTTTTTTACACCGTAATGTTGTAGTTTCCTGATTAATGTCTTACGATGAACATAATCGAAAGCCTTGGAAAGATCACAGAAAATACCTAAGGCATCTTGTGAATTCTTCCAGGCATTAAAATATATTTCATAAGCTCAACACCGGCGTCAGACGTAGAGCGACCCCTTGTAAAACCAAATTGGTTTTTATGAAGTAATTTATTTGTATTGAAAAAAATTAACAATTGATCCAAAATTATTTTTTCAAAATTTTTACTGAGAGTTGGTAGTACAGAAATAGGTCTAAAATTAGCGGGGTCCAATGTACTACCAGATTTAAATAAACGTATTACTTTACTACACTTCATTAAATCAGGAAACACACCAGAATCGATACAAGTATTAAAAACAATAGCAAGATGAAGTGCAATTAAATCTATTATGGACGCAATAACTGTCACGAAAATCCCCCACAAATCTGCGGTTTTCTTTACATCAATGGTTTTGATGTATTTTACAATATCTTGCGGTAATACTTTTTCAAATCTAAATTCTTTTAAACAGGTATTAACATTCTGTTTGAGTAATGACTCGGCTACAGTTGGAGAAGTATTTAATGATTCTGTTGTCAAGATAGGAATATCAGTGAAATATTTCTCAAACACCGGTGCGACTTCTTGATTTAATTTAGTCAATTCATTATTAATTTTTAATTGATAGTTCGAGTAACGAGGTTTTTCTGTACCGGTTTCGCTGTTAATTATACTCCACGTCATTTTAATTTTATTCTTAGCCCTCTTAATTTTATTGCTAATATATAACGATTTGGTTGTGGAGCAAACTCGAATAATTTTTGACATATTCTTTAAATTTTACATACTCATATTTATTTATTTTATTTTATATTCATACGAAGTACAGTAACTTTATGCCGTTATTGCACGTTGATATCCAATGCGTTGCTTTCTGAGCTAGAATTCCCCGGTCGAACTACCTAGTAAAAAATGCAGAAAGTCGATGGACCGTTCTTTACGGTACTTTTTGGGTGTTTACTTTACTTATGTTTAGTAATGGATTTGTGATGGCGTGTAATGATCGATCTAAATATTAGTATTGCACTATTAACAATTAATTTATTTAAAAAAAAATTACGTTTAATAAAGAACATAAAGGAAATCTTAAAGCAAACACACATGAAAAACATTGTTTTAAACTAGCTGTTCCCAGCGACTTCGCCTGCGTGTAATTTAGGGCTTTAATTATGTTGCGCAGAACCCTAATTCTTTTCCTAAAATATAAAGAGCCTAAGTTACTCCTTAGTTAACATCAGCTATCTGCCAGTGAAAGTCCCGTCAAAATCGGTCCAGCCGTTTCGGAGATTAGCCGGAATAATAAGACAGACCGACAAGAAATTTAAAAATAATTGTCTTTTTGTTATAAGTACCGTATATAGTTTCATATGCATTTAGTAAAAAGTTGTTATTTTGACATTACAATCAGACACTTCAATTTTATTTATTTGTAAAGATTTTTTTTAAAACAAAAATATAAACTCTTATTAATATTAATATGGAGATGGGTAAGGTTGTAAAAACAAAGTCTTTTAATAATTTAATAGGTATATTATCATTAGATATGGCTTATTCAAATGTTTGCAGGGCAACTAAAAAAAAGGTCTTTCGGTAAATAAAATATCAGTAGAATTACAATAACATATTACATAATATTATATTCAGTCGAATTGATAACCTACTTTTTAAGTCGGCAACAAAAACATTTTGTGTTAAAAAACGTAACAGATTAAAAACAATATTAAGCACTCTCTCAGAACTTCTTAAGAAAATACTGAAACTTCACAATTAATTAGGGTGCGAAGCTACGGACTAATTGCTTTACTTAGAAAGCCATTAAAATGATTAACATTGAAGAAACGTAGCGTTTCTATAATGACAAAATTAAAAACTTCTCTGGTCCGCTTTCTCTGCTGTCTCGTCCAGTCTAATTCACCCTGGCTAACGCCCCGCACCGAGAGGGGTGATTACCCCTTTATTGCTCCCCCGTGCCTCCCCTAATGCATGACACTATTACGCTAGATGTGAACTAATGTTTCCAATGTCTTTTCTAGCAAAATATTGTTATTCTTTGCGTTCACTAGATAAACAATTATGAACAGAATTTTTTTTCATTTTTGTCATTCTCTTGATACAAAGATATACAGCAAGCAATGTTTTTATTATTTTTTAACTGCTTTAAGCCAATGCTTGACTAATACTCCACCGATGGTAAATGATGATGCAGGTGTAGATTGGTGTAAAGTACACTGACATATTATCTTAATAAAAACCTAGCCTTAAAGACACCATTTATTCAAATGACAGTTTTCATTTGATATACGTTTTACACAGTTTAATAACAGAATCTATACAAGGTACACTTTGAAATAGAACTTTTGTGACATCTTTATGTACGATTTTTTGATGTGAACCAATCTATTGGTGCACCTTGGCTCTCTCTCTGCGCCACTGCTCTCGATTTATATTCTGTAATTATTTTTATAATTATAATAATAAGAAAAATGTATTGATTTTGTTCATGAGGCTCTATGTTAATTTTTATTTATTTTAGTTCATATTTTTAGTGGTTACAAATTTGATGTTTCACATCTGCCATACACACAGAATTATCATTTTTATCAAGCAAATTATATTAAAATTATTCGTGTTTCAGTTATCATACAACTTGTCTGCATGTTAAATTTTTAATAAGATTTTGTTTTTGCTCAATTATTACTTTTAAGTAGATTAAAAGATGATAAAAAGTTTGCAAGTGCTAAAATTAAACATTTTGTGCAACTGACTTCAATATAAACAAGTGGGATGCGGGAAGTAAAGACTGTGTAAGAACCTCCGAAGGAGGCGGAGTTATAGCCGAATTAAGAATTTTTAATTTTTTTTACATCCTCTAGATGATAGGCTATCCAAATTGACTATACCTAAAGTTCGAGCTATCCTCCAATTTTTTTTGGTTTTTGGCCATTTTGACCCACTAGGAGTGTAATGAGAACTTTTTGCCCCTATTCAACCATGACCTCCATGACATCCTCTACTTGATAGGCTATTCAAACTGACTAGGCCTAAAGTTCGAGTCAGCCCCTTTACTTCCACTAAAATGTGAACATCATTAATGTAGTGAATTAAATACGCATTATTATGGATAAATCAAAAACTACTGGTCAGATCTTGATCGAATTTATATGGGACGAGAATGGGATGAGAAGCACCAACGTTCGAATAAAAAAAAGAATCATCAAATAATTTAAAATTAAGAATTTTGTACAGCCGACTTCAATATGAGTTATTAAGAATAACTCAAAAACTGTTGGTCTGATCTTGATCAAATTCACATGGGACTACACAAGAAGTACCATCTTTCAAATAAAAAATTATCCAAATCGGTTCACCCAATAAAATGTTATAAGGTAACACACATAAAAAAAACATACAGTCGAATTGAGTACCGTCTCCTTTTTGGAAGTCGGCAGAAAAGTTCTGAGGTAACACACATAAATAAATCAGTCGAATTGAGAATATCCTCCTTTTTTATAATTTAAACAAACAAACAGTGTGTGTAGTTGCATTATGGAAGCGATAATAAATAATTATAAGTAAGACCATTAGTTATCATCAGCTCTATGTTTCATGCTGTATCATGCGAACCTCCTCACACAACGGAGAAGATCATAGGATAGTGAAGTGGGATTTCACAAGTCCTTTATAACAAAATTTTCTTTTACAGTCGTAAGTCCGTGCTAGACTAACATCCCACCTGATGGCAAGAGGGTAAAATTTGGCCGAATATGGTCACAAGAACTTATATAAGTTTTTGTTACTTTTCCTTGAAGAAAATATTCCACTTATTTGCTATATGCATTACGAACGCCGAAGTTTGGTTTGGTTCGAATGCGTGGTATGTCGTAAAAAGATGGAGAACAGCCGAGCGTCTGGTCGTCCGATGATGAATCGGAGAGGGAAAAATTAAGTCTTGCAATGCCTGCGCACACTCTCGAATTTATTTTTATAGCGTGTCTTCAAATTTAGAAAATAAACTAGTTCTTGTTTGCATAAGAAATGTTTTGATTTAAAATAGTTTGAAACATAGTAAATATATTTTAGCTACTTGTCAGATTTTAAAGCCGCTTTCTTAATCATTTGAAGTATTTTTAACTGGCTGTTTTCGTGAACATGCTTATTTTGAATAAGAACAAATATAAAATGAGAATTTAAAAAACTAAAACAAGACGCATTTGCGTGGTCGAACCACGCTTTATCTATAATGAGGTTGTAGCGCGAATGGGTCGGCTCAACCGAGGAAAGACCACGCTCTTTCCGAATACCACGTATGGTGATTGTTGAGAACTTAGGAGTGAAAATGCATTTGCCTAAGATTATTAATGAATCTAAACGCCGTCCCCCTTTTTTTTAACATGGGGAAATCCCTACGCATACCCGCCTCGCGGGGGCAAGGACGGGTTATGTCGGACTCGCACCGACTAAAACCCCATGGTGTTCCACCTTCGCCGCATATTGGCAGGGCCACGGAAACGCTTTCGCACACATCCGCGGCCCCACCAGCGCCGGCCGCCCCATGGCAGCCCTTTCTCGGGGACGACTTCTCCTCCCCACTCTCCCTCTCAGACAAGGCGCACTGGGAACACATGGCACACACCCTCCTCAGCCTCCAACTCCACCCCTCCCGACCCTCCCGAGTTCGATACGCGGAGGCCATGAGGACAGAAAAATCGAGTGCTTAGTAGCACCCGCTTTCCCGACCCCAGTGGCGGATCTAGCCTCTGGCTCCGCCGCCAACAACGTTTCGGCCGCAGAGGGACACCGTCCGCTACCATCTGGACACGATGAAGCCAGCCTTGCACACAGGTGTCCTCTCCGACGGATGTTTGGTATCTCTCCTACCCGGAGTAAAATTAGAACACTCCTTTGTGCCTCGCACTGGGGCTTGCGTTTAGAGGTCAACTGTTGTCGACGCCTTGGTAGTCTTGAAAATACGGACCTGTCTATCCTATGGCTGCGCGTAGACAGCAATGACCATCGCCGTGTTTACGGGTGCCTCTATAGGTCCCATAGCAGTAATGCCCACACGTCCAAGTGGTTGCAGACTCCGTGATACAACAGATATCATCCTCAGATATCGTTATCCTTTGTGACTTTAACGCACCACGCTAAATTGTTTCGTTGCCGCTGGATTTAACACCAGTTTTAACGCATCTTTTTCAATACTCCTAAGCCCTAGGCATAGTCCCGAATTCATGGAAAACAGCTTTAGTGCACCCGATCCTTTTAAAAAGGCAAGCGCTCAGATCCATCCAACTAAAGGCCTATCACCATCACCTCCTAGTTCTCCAAAATAATAGTAACCATAATAAACTACCAGCTCATGAGGTACCTTGAGAATCCCCAGATGATTAGTGACCATCAGTACGGTTTCCGTCGGGGTCAGTCAGCTGGTGATCTTCTAGATTACCTAACTCATAGATGGGCGGAGGTACTTGAGTCCAAGGGGGAGATACTGACCGTTTGTTTGGTCACATTTTGATCACCAGTTTTCTTGCAGATCAGAATATGAAAGTCGTATCAGACGATGCATGCTCCGATTACAAGCCCATTACTGCTCATGTTCCACAAGGCTGCGTGCAATGCTGTTTGCCGTGCGTTGCCGGCCTTTTAAAAAGGAGAAGGGTCTTTTTTTGAAGGTCCCTATGTCGTATCGGTCTGGAAAAATTGCTGGTGGCAATCGATTCCCCAAGAAAGTTGTGCGAGGAAGAAAACATCTTCTAAATAGCATAGTGCTGGACCGCCAATCATCCAGATAATATGGATGGTATCGCGAGTTATGTCGCGATGTGCGATGGTGAAATTGAGCGGCTGGAATTAATCCGAAGAATTCCTCAGAGCACTCCCCGTGGTAGATGCGATAAAATACGCAAATAGATGTAACATCTCTTCGAAGCGCCAGTGAATCGAGCCGATTGGAAAGGACTCGGTCGTCAACGATTACAGTTAACATTAATTGCTACGCGGATGACTGGTGATGCACTCTACACCGGTCATGCCAATATTTCTCCAGAAAACGTCGCCAAGTACCGGAACAAACTTGTTTCTGAAGTCGACTCTTTGCTAACCAAAGTCTCAGATTAGGGGCGACTAAATCTAGTCCAGTTTAATCCTTAGAAAACATAAGTTTGCGCGTTTACCGCTAAAAAGAACCACTTTGTCGTATCTCCTCAGTTTCAAGGCCCTCCCCTTGTTGCCTCAGCCTGTATCGGAATTTTCGGCGTCGACATATCGTATGACGAGCAGTTTATTGGTTACTTGGAAGAGAAGGCCAAATTGGTCTCTAAACAGCTTGGCGTGCTCAGCAGAGCGGGATAGTATTTCATGTCGGCACACCACTTGCAACTTTACAAGGTGCAGGTTCTGCCCCACATGGAATATTGTTCCCATCTCTGGGCAGTTTCCGGTGCCAGCTCCTTCCACTTGACTGCATAAAAATTTATAAATTGTAAAATATGCGGTTGCCTACCCGCCTACCAAGCGTGGCAAGTGTACTATGCAGTATGCAATGAATCATGATGAAAGAGTATCCGCAACTCTTCACTCACTATGGGGTATTCTGCACGAACGTATTTCTAACGTTTTTCCCAATCGAGCAGTCATATTCATGCTGCAGCCGTAATACGCAAGGTATACGCATATGTAACGTATACGTGGCGTATACATAGCGCGACTTTAGCACGTACACATAAAATAATAATTTAATTCGTACGTCACGCGAATTAAACTATAATTTAACGAAACTAGTTAGTTAGGATATTCACAAAACTAGTCAAAATATGAAACCCAACAAAATTTGCTTAAAATTTAAACCATAAACAATTTTTGAACACAATATAACAAAATAAAATCATGCATGCTAAAAGTAATTAGCATTAAAATCCATTAAGTTATTTACAATGTTGAAATTAATGGCCAATGACCTCAAGCTTTGATTTTCGTGCATTATCCATGTGGATTAATATGTAAACACTAAACTTTAATCTTGTGGTACTGGGGTTGAATCCCGAGTTGGGCCAAAACTCAGTTATTGGGTTTTTTCTGTCATAAAATTCTTAGTAAACCTCGTAAAGCCGTTGCTCCTGCACCCGATCTCTCTCCGGTCGTATCGGATTACAGTCCCGTCGGACTATGATTGTTAAGGAATAGAGAGTGCATCTGTGCTTATGCTCACAGCCGTACCACTTTAATCCTGTCCTGCGCAGATGGCTAGTATTCATTTAGATTTAACCACCGTAACCAAAACTCGGTCCTGATATTGATTAAATGTGTTACAGCCTAGTCATTACATAGCATGGTCACCTTATTAATTTCATTTTTTTTTATAGTATAAGGGTGACAAACGAGCACACAGTCCACCTGATGGTAAGTGGTTGCTGCGGATCATAGACATCTACATCTATCCTCGTTTGCGAATCAAAATGCAGATGCGTTGCCACCCGTGAGGACTAAGATGGAATGCCTCATTTCCAGTAAAAAGGGCCTCACCAAGCGAAACGCAGAGGTAAACCTCTACTTCACGCTGGTATTCTGTGAGGTCGTTGTACCACCCCGGTTCGAGCCGGCCCATCCGTGCGACAGCAAAAGCTGCCGCGTGGCTCTACCACTGTTGACATTTAACAAAACGGTTATTGGTATGTGCCTTATTAACGCTATGTGCTATAAATATATATGTACGCGGGTTTAGAGAGTCCCAAGGGCCACCCCAGTCGCACCTTAACCTACTGTCATTCAGGAGGCTAATTAAACGGCGCCGTTTAGTAAAAAGTCTAGGCTGTTAATTGAAAGGCTAATTATGCTAGTTACGTTATGGTAAGCTACGACACATGCATTAGTTGAAATGTAAACACGCAGAGATTTTAAATAATAGTAAAATAGTGTTACACTGTGAGGTTCTATTTAGTCTAGAATCGATATATTTATTTTATAATTGTTACAAACAGGCGAAACAAGTGCACAATAAATTAGGAACTTTCTTAAGTATGAGCCGAGTTAGTTCAGGGGCTAAGCGCTCGCTGTAAATTTCACAGTACGCGAGCAATCGAGCGAGCGATCCAAGCTAGCACCAATAAAATTGTTTATTGCAATTTGAAGTGTTAATTTATCACGTGCTCGCCGGTAAAGGAAACATCTTGAGGAAAGCTACAATTCTGAGGAATTAAATGGTTCGGGGATATGGTGAAGTCCACCAACACTAGCTGGATAAGCGCTTCAGATTAATTGCTCGATCACCCTCAGAAATGAGAGAAGGCTTTGCTTAATAATACCTTATGCATAGTATACCCATGCTGCAGATATTCTATATTAGTAGCACGAATTGTCGGCTTGACTATAGAACCACTCTCTCACAGAATACCAGTGCAAAATAGCAGCTTAATATCGCTGTTATTTGTATGGTGATTGAAGAGAACCGGCGATCCTTTTATACGGCAAACGATGCATTCCACTTTAACTCCCACGGATGACAATGCATCTGCATTTTGATTCTTAACTAAGGATAGATGTACATGTCTATGAGTTACAGCATTCACTTACCATCAGGTAGACAGTGTGCTCGTTTGACACCCAAAAAAATTTACTATACCGTCTTTAATAAAATAGGATCTGCTTTTGTGATGAGATAATACAGAGGGTTATTATATCACCCACAAAGATTCGGAAAGCGCCAGAAAGATTATGTGGCTTTTGACGTTTGGTGAAATAATCAACACTCATTTAATGTGATTTCTTTAATATTTCTAAAGGGACACATATTCCACCTAGGAACCTTGGGCAGGTATTTGTGCACAATTTTTTTTGTAGAATAAGTGTGACAAACAAGTACACAGTTCACATGATAGTAAGTGAATGTTGTGGCTCATATACATTTACATATATTCTATCCTACCTAAGTTTAAAATGCAAACATGTTGTCCCACCTGAGGACTAAGATCGTTTCCAAGTTTAAAAAGGGTATTCGATTCTCTTCACTAACAATACGAGACACAACAGCATTAAGCTGCTTTTTTAAGCTAAATTACCCTTGTATTCTGTAAAATCGCCGTAAAATCTGTAAAAAGCTTCAGCGTGGTTCTATCACATGTAAAATTTACTGTTTTCATTTGATATTTAGGATATAATAAGACAGTATAATTACACTTACTACCAGGTTGACAATCAGCTCGATTGCCTATTTATTATTATAACAAACTTAATGGATAAACGTTAATTGAAAATCCCGACTGCGTAAAACAGTTAACTGAAAAGTGAATTATTATTTTTCACGTTAATCCTTAAAAGTTAACAAGAATATAAGTTTTGAAAATTTAAGTGAGTATGGTTGCTAATCAACTTTTAATCGTCATAGATCCTAAATGGTCTTTAAAACTGAAAAATGATTTGAGAAACCTCAAGATGATTTTCAAAGACTTATTCAAAGATATTTCTATGGGAGGCACAATGCGGATTTAGACCTGGAAGAGGATGCACGGATCAAATGTTTTCTCTACGCATGATCACGGAAAAGCTTCTGGCTGCTAACCAGAAGATTTTCTGTGCTTTTGTGGATCTTGAGAAAGCATTTGATAAGGTTGTAAGGAAGAAAATGTGGGAACTGTTGCCGGGGTACGGTGTGGATGGTCGATTGCTAAGGGCTGTGCAGTCACTTTACTGTAACTGTAAAGCCTGTGTGCGGGTAGGGCATGACCTGTCACCCATGATTAGCGTCCAAACGGGCGTGAAACAGGATTGTGTCATGTCTTCCTGGCTGTTCATACTGTATCTCGACAGCTGTTTACAGAAGCTGAAAGATAGCTGTTTGGGTGTGAAATTGGGTGACATAAAAGTAAATTGTCTGCTGTATGCTGATGATGCAGTGCTTATTGCACCATCAGAGGCAGAACTGCAGGCATTAGTCACGTGTATGAAAGAGGAATGTGATTTTAAAGGTCTCCGTTTGAATGCTAATAAAACTAAGGTTCTGGTATTTGAAAGGGACGAAGAGAGAACGAAGTGTGAAATATGGGTAAATCAGGAATGTCTAGAACAGGTAAATGAAATTGTATACTTGGGGAGTGCTTTTAGCCGGGATGGAAGATGTGATTTAGATGTGGACAGGCGTGTCGCTGCCGGGAACAAAGTCAATGGTGCCCTGACTGCGTTAGTCAAAAGGCAAGGCGTAGTGAAGAGTGCACGCCTTGCAATACATAACGCAGTGTTGGTACCGACTTTGTTATATGGCAGCGAAACCTGGGTGTGCCAGAAGAAGCATAAAAGCAAGTTGAATGCAGTGGAGATGCGATCTCTTCGTAAAATGTGCGGCGTTACCATGGCCGACCGAAAGCGAAACGAAGAGATTCGCAATATGGCAGGTTTGAAAGATGACCTTATCACAAAAATTGATAAGGGGGTGCTTCGATGGTTTGGGCACGTTGAGCGAATGAGTGAAGACCGAATGGCGAAGAAAATATATAGCGCGAAAGTTAATATTAAAAGGTAGACCGAGACTAACTTTCGAAGACCATGTGAGCAAACTGCTCGAAGAGGGGAGGGTCAAGAGTACTCGGATACCTAGACGTGCATGTATGAAGAAGATAATGAATCTGAAAGAAGCGAAAGAGGTATGTAAGGATCGTGACACTTGGCGATCTGTTCTCTCTGGCTACCCCGGCAGGGATTGTGCGTGAAGATAAATAAAAAAATAAATAAATATTCAAAGATATCCCATTTGACATAGTTCGTCCAACTTCATTTTATTTTTTCTCACAATATGGCATCTGGTTGCCGTAAAATAGCAGCTTAACGCTGCTGTGTTTCGTATGGTGAGTGTAGAGAACCGGAGACCCTTTTTACTGGAAAAGAGGCATTCCATCTTAGTCCTCACGGGTGACAACGCATCTGCATTTTGATTCTTTATTGAGGATAGATCTAGATGACTATGGGTCAAGGCATGCACTTACCATTAGGTGGACTGTGTGCTCGTTTGTAACCCTATCCTATAAAAAATAATTTATCGCCGCATCGATCTTTTTGTCTCTCTTATAATCACTTCCACGCACTAACTTGGCTACTTCATAATTATATTATAACATACACAAAACATACATACATCCACACATTTGTCATAATATTACTTAGTCATTATTACATATTAGTATTATAATTTTTTTTAATATTTCATCATCATAATCATATAGACATAAAAGGCCCTAATTAAATCACCGAAATAATCGTCAAACATAATGTATAATATATCAATATGAACGAACATCGTTCATTAGATACTCTAAAGTTAAAAACGTTTAGAACAAAAATATACTTAGATACACCTCCTTGAAATAATCTGATTTCATTTAAGATCTTAATTAAAACGCTTAAAGCCCAGAGATCTCGAGCTGCTCGAACGTGCAACGTATATTCCAGAGTAAACAGAATGTATTTGAAACTATGAGAGATATTGCTCGCATTTTGTTCCCTGTAACAAACCTTGTTACTGGAATTTAGTTTCTTTTTTGTTTTAGGAATTATATTTATAGATATATTTTTAATAAATTAACAAACAGAAAAAAAAACATTGTCGTTAATATAAACGTATCACTAAACTTAGCGAAATTGTACAATTTAATAATGAATAGTCCTATTATCTGTTTTATTATTCTTTAAATCGGTAATATAAATAAAATATAATAAAACTTTTATAAAGACTATTTGTATAACCATTCGCTATGACTGCGTAAGAGAATCCATCGACACATTAGGTCCTGAGGGTGTCATAAGAAAGCGACTATGAAATGAAATAAAAAATGCTAAAAGAATCATATGGCATTGTCACTCGTCATATGTGACTCATCATATGTCACTTGGAAGGGAAGACCAAATTGTCCTAAAGCTTGGCGTGCTCAGCAGAGCGAGACTTTTCATGCCAGCACATCGCTTGCAATTTTACAAAACGCAAGTTCGACCTCACATGGAATACTGCTCTCATCTCTGGGCCGGGGTACCCCAGTGCCAGCTCCTTCTACTTGACCGCATCCAGCGCAGAGGGTTCGAATCGTCGACGACCAAGTTCTTTCTGATCGGCTCGATAAACTGGCGCTACATAGGGATGTTGCATCCCTTTGCATTTTCTATCGAGTCTACCACAGTGAGTGTTCTGAGGAATTGTTCGGATTAATTCCAGCCGCCAAATTTCACGAATACACAACGCGTCAAAATTCACGATACCATCCTCACCATCTGGATGCTTGGCGGTCCACGACTGTGCGTTTTACTAGGAGTTTTCTTCCTCGTACTACTTCTCTGTGGACTTGATTTCCACCGACGATTTTTCCGGACGGATACGACTTAAGGGCCTTCAAGAAAAGAGCTACACCTTTCTAAAAGGCCAGCAACGCATCTGCAATTCTCCTGGTGTTGCGGTTATTGCGGGCGGCGGTAGTCACTTACCATTAGGTGAGCCGCATGCTCCTTTGCCCCCTCTTCTATAAAAAAGTCCGACAAATGGCGGTATTGAATACTATTATCGATAATACTAGATGTGTTATACCCAAATGGATACATCATATTATGCCGACAGACAAGGGTGCCGAAAATGCAAGATATTCGGTACAGCGATCGTCATTCTGTCTGGTAAACGTAACGGTTTGGGTAAATTCTGCTTACAATGGGAGAAACCCATATCTTGCAACGGACTTTTACGTGCTAGCGATTAAGAAGATATGACCCCTATTATTAAATTATTCTCGAAAACTCCCAGCGGAATAATTGGCACTTACGAAAATATATTTTCCATTCAAAATTTAATTCAGGAAAAGTTTATCATAGCGCACATTCGTCATAAAAAAAACAAGAGTCATCGCGGATCGTAATTGTGCTCGCGAGTTCCACGCCGGGAACACTTCGCCACTCAACGCATCGATAAGTGGACCCGTTCCTACCTGCACAAGTAATTTAAGTGGGGTTTTTTTACTATATTTTACCTCCGTCATCATTCGCATATAATTTGAATGCGTTACTTGATTTTTAATGGCCCAGTATAGATAGTGTAAAATTGTAAAAGAAAAATTTACTTATTCGTGGGCCACTTTAGATGATAACAAAAAACAGTAAGTACACAGTACAGTAAGTATATCTTCGGGATTAGTCTCTAAAACAAATATTTTTTTTATTTAGTGAACTATTAAGAACACTTAATGAAAAATACCAAGTATAAATTAAGTAAAGGCTAGTATATGAAGAAAACTAGCGTGCTCAATTTTTTTAAGTAGTCATACCCTGACATTCTTTATATATAGCGACAAAATATATTTTTTTAGTAAAGGGTGACAAACGAGAACACAGTCCATCTGATGGTAAGTGGTTGCTGCGGCCCATAGACATCTACATCTATCCTCTATTACAAATCATAATGCAGATGCGTTGTCACCCGTGAAGACTAAGATGAAATGCCTCATTTCCAGTAAAAAGGGTCTCCGGTTCTCTACACTCACCATACGAAACATAGCAGTATTGAGCTGCTATTTTACGCTGGTATTCTGTGAGAGCGTGGTCCTATCCCGGTCGAGGCGACCCATTCGTGCTGCAACCACAATATAGCTTCCGCATGCGCTACCACGTTTAAAATTTTTCATTCTAAATATATAGCAACAAAAAGATTCCCAACTTTAACCCACAAACCCAACATGCATATAAAATTAAAATATTTAATAAAACATTTATTAAAACTATTATTATAAATTTTAGCAAAACGTATTTCATTATCTCAAGTCCTAACAAAAACACATTAAAAGATCCTACCGAGGCGAAGATAGGGCAGATAGCTTGTATACAATATTTTTTGTTCCTATGTGGTCAAAGTCTCTCATCGTATACTGCTTTATCTCTCAGTCTATCGTCACGCTGATAGACAACCAACATAGTTACTAAAGAGTTTCAGCCTAAGTTTCAGGCTCTACCACTGTTGAAAAAACCTTTTTCAACAGTGGTAGAGCCACACGGCAGCTTTTGCTGTCGCACGGATGGGCCGGCTCGAACCGGGGTGATACCACGACCTCACAGAAAACCAGCGTGAAGTAGAGGTTTACTTCTGCGTTTCGCTTGGTGAGTGCAGGTGGCCGGAGGCCCTTTTTACTGGAAATGAGGCATTCCATCTTAGTCTTCACGGGTGACAACGCATCTACATTTTGATTTGTAATAGAGGATAGATGTAGATGTCTATGGGCCGCAGCAACCACTTAACATCAGGTGGACTGTGTGCTCGTTTGTCACCCTTATCCTATAAAAAAATTACTTAAATAGATGCTTCAAAACACTACATTACTAATTATCAAATAAGTTCTCAGATCAATATATTCAGATCGGTAACAAGTTGTGTTACTTTGTTAGTATATTGTAAGCTCGTTCACTAAGCACAGCAATGACGCCAAAACTTATATAATGTGCGTAAAAAGATGGTGCCCTAAGTACGAGTATTACGTGCTAAGAATTTTATGGAATTAGTTCTAAAAAAAGTTTAAATATAAGTCTGCAAACGTTACATTGTCGTGGACATGGCTCTTAGCATTACTAAAAGGATAATGTAGCAATAAGAGTCCGCGCTTCTCCGGTGGATAACATCGGTCTTTCTTTATGTGTCCTCAATATTTAATTTACCTTTTGAATGCGAAGGAATGTCAGCACTTAAAATCGAAATCAACAAATTCAGTGAAGTTGTCAGGTATTTCAATTCTGCTCATTCAGATCCTTCATCTACTCTCTTCTTATATTTTTAACCATGTTAAATGAATACGAATAACCTTTTCATACGTTTATAATGATCAAAAATACATACTGGACTATCTTAAAACAGAAAACATTGGAGATTACTTGATAAAACAAGATATGACATATTCATACTAACGTTGATTCGATTACCAGTAATATTCTCAGGATCCCTTGCCAATAAATGCACTAGTATATGGAGTTGTATTCTTCCGAATTTCAAGAACATTGACTTAATATTATAGATTAAAATATAAAACGGAAGAGATCAAGTACTCGTAAATGTTTGTTGGGAGACACATTGGTGTTTTGTATGAAATTGTGGCTACTGTAGCCTATGGATACCATAGCTTGGGGCCTTGATAAAGCTGTAAAAGCCAGCAAGCTCACAGTACTAACACCACACTAGCTAGACCATGGATACGTGCAAACAATTATAGATGACTAAATTCTTGATACATTGTGACTTTTCAAGACTTGGATAGAATGCCTTACAACTTCTAATTATATTGGTTCTCTTAAGATCCGAACACAGCAGTACCAGCACTGAAGAATGGCGCTAGACATAAGTAAGAGGGTTGTACTAAACCAGATGGACTCCTGGGCCGAAACGGGGTCTTAGTATTAGGAAGTTTCACCATTAGAAAGATTGAATATATGGCAAATGTAGAAATTTTGTACACTTAGACTTTCTTATTAGTCTTTATTTTTAAACGTAAATTTGTTTTTGAAATAAATCATTATAAGATTCTGTCTCAATAATAGTAGTAAAATAAATGCTCAACAGTCAGACGCAAGTTGATTCACGTTCGAATTAAAATGATAAGTGTGTAAAATGTAAAATCTTATTCTGACCTTTTAAAGTAAACTAAAGTAAAGTTGCAGCTTATATATGTCCCAATGCTGGGCACAAGCCTCCTCTCATTTCTGAGAGGGTTTAGGGCAAGGAAATGTCTGCCGCGCTGCCCCAATGCGTGTTGGCGAACTTCACATGTCTTCGAGATATATTTTTGTTTATTTTTCAGACATGCAGGTTTCCTCACGATGTTTTCCTTTACCGCCGAGCACATGGTAAATCAGCACTTAAAATTGCAATTAACAATTTCATTGGTGCCGGCGGGGATCGAACCCGGGTTGCTCGCTACTGTGAAACTTACAGCGAGCGCTAACTATCTGAGCTACCACGGCTCTACCTTTACTCTTACCTTTTAGATACTGTTAATTTAGTAAACATCACCTGCTTTATAAATTCAACAAAAGATGTTCCACATTCAGAATATAAGAAAAGCCTAACTCATTTCAAGAATAAATTTAATAGAACGTCATCCATCAAAAACTTGACTGGCTCGTCTTTTGCTTCTTATGAACAAAATTCCTCCAATTTCTTTGACAACAGACAAAAGTCCATTTAAGAAATCAATGACGAAATCTAAATAAGAAAAGTTGGAAAGCGTCTTTGCGATTTTGACATTTGGCGTCACCCCAAATCCAACTTTGCCAGTAATTTGGATCACATAATTGTAACTGAATGTTATTATACATATTTTTTTTTTCAAATAAAAAACCTCCAAGCACTTTATAATTATTTAAAAAATATATGGAACAAACTCACGTTAATTAAAATCACTTAAAAACACACAACTGAATATTTTAAACAAAATTAATATACATACAATAAAACGTACGCAAAGTAACAGTCCCAATCCAGTTCTTATCTCAAGCCTTCTATAATTTCTATGAGTGAGGATTAATAACGCGGGACTGGCAAAAGTTCTCTACGTGGCGTCAATACGTTTTAGTGGACTTCATATGTTCACAAAGTTTTTTTTTTATTTCTCTGACGTGCTGGTTGTATTACGATTCTTTATTCCGTGTGAGCGACACATTAGCGCTTAAATTTGCAAGCTGGCGCTTATCGCTTAGAATTACTGCTTGAGTTATCGCGGTGATCAAACTCGATTTGGTGACGTACTATAAAATTTTACGATGTACCATTATATCCTGAGAGATCGAGTTTGACTGGTATGAGATATAATGCAGCTACATGCTGTGAGGCTACGAAGTTAATATATCCGTTGCCCTCTTTTCCAATTTGTTTTCGAACACACATACCGTGATAGCCCACATTAAACTTAATGACAATATAATTCTTATTGTCAATTTTAAGTGTTAATTTATCACATATACAGCCGCGAACGAAATTATCGTGTATGCGTAAGAAATTGAGAACATCTAAGTCCGCTTACACACCGGAGCTACGCAGTAAATTAATATTCCCTAAGACCTCTCCGAGGAGACCTGTGCCCTGCAATAGGACGTACATAGGCTGGGTCTTTGTTTTTTACGTAGTGATTGCATTGATCCCATTCTATCAGGTGGGCTCTGATCACTGTTCGTGTTAACTCGTTTGTCACTTAAATATTGCAATTAAGAATATAAGTATTCATAAATATAAAAATAAAAAGATAATGATAATAAATATCTTCTAATATCTAGTTTCGTCTAATGATGTCAACGCTCCGTCCCCCTCGTGCTCTGTTCCAAAGTCCCGAAACCTTTCATCTCGAGTTACAAAACCGTTTTAAGTGCCTAGAAGACTGCAATGAAGTGGACGATATGAATGACAAGCTCGTGTAAACTGTCCATGCGGTCGGAGCTAAGTTCTGCAAGACCCGCCGCAGAAGAACACAAAAACTCTCCGATCACACTCTTAATCTCACGGGTGTTAGACGGGAGATGAAGCTACATTCTTCAACAGATTTGACAGCATACAGGCAACTGAACAGACAGATCTCCAAATGCATGCCAGAAAGAGCCAACTATCAAAGCTGAAGACCGAGTGTGGCAGCATCGGCTCCGGGGCACCTGAGATTTTGAGTGAGATTGAGAGGTTCTATGGGCAGCTGTACACGTCATCGTTGGAGCCACACGCAAGTGTGAGTAACGATCCAAGAGCGAGTCTTGTCCGACACTATTCCGAAGATATTCCAGACGTCAGTCTGAGCGAGATTAGAATGACTCTCCAACAGCTTAAAAACTGCAACGCCCCAGGCGAGGATTAAAGTACAGCGGATCTTCTGAAAGCGGGTGGAAAACCGGTACTTGAAGTCCTTCACAAGCTCTTTAATTCCATCCTCCATGGTGGCATTACACCAAAGGCGTTGAGCAGAAGTGCGGTGCTCTTGTTCTTCAAGAAAGGTGACAACGCTCTCTTAAAGCCGACGATATAGTCCTTATGGCAGAATCGCTGGAGGACCTAAGCACTATGCTCAATGACCTCAATAGTGTCTCCCAACGAATAGGTCTTAAGATGAACATGAACAAAACAAGGATCATGTTTAATGTCCATGTCACTCCTATGCCGGTAGTTGTTGGGAGCACTAAGCTCGAAGTTGTTGACGAGTATGTTTACCTGAGACAAATAGTCCGACTAGGGAAGTGCAACTTCGACCGAGAGGTCAATCGACGGATTCAACTCGGCTGGGCAGCGTTCGGGAAACTACGACACATCTTCTCGTCAGACATACCTCAAAACCTTAAAACGAAATGGTACAACAAGTGCGTGTTGCCAGTGATGACTTACGGATCTGAGACGTGGTCCTTCACTGCTGGCCGTATGAGGAAGCTCAAGGTCGCTCAGCGAGCTATGGAGAGGGCTATGCTCGGGGTTTCTCTGCGTGATAAACTTAGAAATGAGGATATCCGCAGTAGAACCAGAGTAACCGACATAGCCCAACGGATTAGTAAACTGAAGTGGCAGTGGGCCGGCCATATAGCTCGAAGAACCAACAACCGATGGGGAAGAAAGGTCCTTGAGTGGCAGCCTCGTACCGATAGGCGAAGTGTAGGGCGACCCCCCCCCCCCCCCCCCACGAGATGGAGTGACGACCTGGTAAGACATGCAGGAAGTCAATGGATGCAGGTGGCTCAGGACCGTGCTTTGTGGCATTCCTTGGGGGAGGCCTATGTTCAGCAGTGGACTTATGAAAGGCTGTAATGAGGATGATAATGATGATGATAATAAATATAATATAGGCCAAATGATCGAAATATTCCGAAATCACCTATAATCACTCAAAAGACATTAATCATTTACCCAGTAATTTATTTAGGAGGTAATTAAATGGATGAAATGACGACCTGGGAGAAGTCGATAGAAACTGATGGCTCAAGTCCGCGTTTTATGACATTCCTTGGGCCGGGCCTATATTTAACAATGGTTAAGGTATAAATAGATATCATATTGAATATACTAATATTTTAACCGTGTCGTTGCCGTATAAGAATATACAATACCCCACATTACCCCGTAGCGTCTAACTAACAACAATTAAGTAGATAATTTAATATAAAAAATTTGTAGAACCGAGTTCAATATAAATTATTAAGAATAACTAAAAAACTATTGGTCAGACCTTGATCAAATTTATATGGAACCACGTGTAAAGCACTACCTTTCAAATAAATAAATCATCGAAATCGGTTCACCGAGTAAAACGTTATTAGGTAACACATATAAAACATACAGTCGAATATAGTACCTCCTCCTGTTGAAAACTGTAGAACGTAAAAAATTGCGGTTGCCAACCCGCCAGCCAAACATGGCAGTTGTCAGATATCTCTCTAATGCAGCAGTTTATGAAGAGGCCTATGTACAGCAGTGGACTTTTGATGAGGTGTAATGGATAGAACGGATGTAATTTTATATATTTATTTTTTAAATTAAGCGATAATAAAAATATCTACTTACCTATTACAGAAACTGGTCAAAGCTACATTTAAATGATAATAAGTCTCTGTTAGATAATACCCTCCTGGTTTTATGTCTCTCGGGAAGTAGACTTTATGTTTGTTAGAAAGCTTTGTTTCTTTACTCCCGCCGCTCCATCCGTCCTGATCCCCCAGCCCTTTTAACTCACGCAAAAAATTTCAAGTGTCTTTTACTAGCTTTTACTGCTTGAGAGTTGCCAGTTTTTATGCGAGTACTTTACATTGTTACATTCGCGATGCAAGATACGGAGTTTATAAGCTTTTAATGCTTTTTAAGGTTGCTCGAAGTTGTTCTTACTTAATTTGGTGACAACTTTGCCTTTTAAGCAGCACTGAAAGTTTGTAATATAAAGCATAGTTACACATTCTCGCAGAGCTTTCTCTTAAACTATTATGCTAAACACCCAGCAAATTTTTGTCAGAATTTATCTTAGAATTTATTCATTTTTCGCAAAATAAATTTTAAATCTATTCACCATCACTATTTTGCTCTATTATAAGCTGACTACTGAACAATATATTTCCCCATAGACAAAGTTCGTTTCTGAAAATCAATGGTAAATCCACCAGGAACCAACTGCTTTAGCAATAACTGTTCTACTTCGCATGATCCTACCCAATTCTTATTTGAAAGAACTACACTAAAGCGGATGGATGAATTTCCCGCCAAAAACTTAGTAATCGTCATCAATCTACGGCAGTGAACAGCAGGGTATATTATACCTCTCTAAAAGCGTACCACTTAGAACGATCTTCGACCTTAATGAATTCGCTCCACTTAGTCAAGGCCCGCCTTCATATTACACTTGCATATAAACTATATCCTCGCTCCAGAAAGACTCCGAAAAGAGTCACGAAGAACATGTATGCTGCAGAACGTCCTAGACCGTTTACCAACCAAATTGATCATAATTTTCAAATAGATAATTTTATAATGTTAAAGATGTCTTAATGGCATGCAAATAGCCCCCTCTCCTCAATAAACGGTAGTTATTTTAATATTACAGACATACGCTGCAAATTTTATTTATAAGTTATTTATATAAATAGATAAAATTAAAATTATAAATATTTCTTCCGAACAGCCTGTATATACTTCTCTAGCCAAACATTCCCTCATGTCCATCCATTCTATATCCAATCGCATCTGCGTAAATATCTCCCTAGTTAATTTGTGATCATGTCACAACATTCACAACTCATCCTGACGTTAGTTTTAACAGAAGCGGAAAAACTACCTTCTTACTTTAAATAATACTAAAATGTTTACGTTCGAAAGATGCGAACTGCAGTGTGTAGAATATTGTTATATAAGTTTACGTTTCGCTGTACTTCTTTTATATTAATATTTTTGTTATAATATAATTAAAATAAAAAATTCTAGAGGCATATCGCATTTGCCTAAAGCAATTTTTGACTTACTTAAATCTGTGGCGAAAGCAATCATTTAATTCAACACAACAGTTTTACACCGTATTTACTTTTGCATTACGCTATCCAAAACCGTGTTTGTAACAGAAAAATCTTTTTTAAAGTAAAGCAATATCGTTTATCCAAATAATCTTAAAATAAAGAAGTTGACAAAAAGTTGGACAATAATTGTCTTGTTACTGCAAATATATTGTCGGCCTCAAAAAGTTTTTCTCCGGTGGAAAGAAAAGCAAGCGTCTTCAGTAAGAGAATTCAAACTGAATTTCGCCATTTTAATGATCTACCTGAAGTTTACCTTTGCAATACCTACTTGATAACAATGATGAAAGTCGCCTCTCTTGCAAATTTGGAGCAAATTTATGTATAAAATAAACACGATGATAAAACTGATTCAATATAAAACAGAATTTTCTTAATACTGATACTATTTCTTTAAAGAATATTTTATCCAAGCCAGTTTTCATACAAGAAAAAACATATTAAATATATTGTTGTTTTGATTTAGTTCTACTTTTATTAACTAACTTATTCATAAGGGCTATTACAAATATTAAACACATATTATATCTGAAGTAGTGTACCCGCAACTATTCCGTGTAAAGTTTAAAAATAATAAATCAAATAATTAAATAATATTAAAGCAAACAACAATTATTTTGAACCGTATGGCTGTACTTGCTTTTTGAGGCACGCTGGTGAAACACCGCCTACTTCCTGACTTCGGGCTGCTACGGGGGATTTCTTCACAGACTTACCCAATAACTGATTTTGAGGCGACCCTGGATTCTAATCCAGGACCTCATGGTCAGCAACCGCATTTACGATCACTAGACCAACGAGACAATCAAAGTCGAAAAATCAAACTAAACAATTCATGAAGTAACTTTGGTCACTAAATCTTAGTCTCCTAAGAATGTTATGTAATAAACGGGCACACAATCAATATAATATTCCACTTTTAATAACGACTAAAAACAAGATATAAAATTTAAGTCATTCAAAATATTGGTTCCGTTCCGTTCCGTTTACACGAGAAAGGCCTTTGTGATTAATTACACGGTCTTTTTCACTGTAATTATGTCCTTTGTAACTTGACCCAGCGAACACTGCACTTTAAATATAGAAGTGAAATGGTAAATGCTCTGCACATTGCGTCTCCACGACGCATTCTGTAAAAAATTGATATAAATATTTTTAAGCTTCGAAAATGTCATTAACCCGGCTGTCGCTTCAAATTCTTAGAACGATGTTTTGAATTTCTGTAGTTTGTTAACAAGAACGTTTAAGATTTAAAAACATTTGTCCTGAAAACATTCAGCAAGATAATAATTTACAATATAATATAATATGTAATAATAATGATCTAACGTAATATTATCAGCCCAACCATTCTAGCTACCAAGCGTGGTGATTTTGGTTCTCTCCTCTGGGAGATATCAATTTCCACTGTTTCCTTATTTAACTGTACAACATATTATATTATATTGTAAATTATTACCTTGCTGAATATTTTCAGGATAAATGTTTATATTACGAACTAGTGGTAAAAGCATGAATGATTGTCAATATCTGTTCTTATAATCTATATTGAATTTTTTTTTATAGGATGAGGGTGACAAACTAGCACAAAGTCCACCTGATGGTAAGTGGTTGCTGCAGCGCATAGACATCTACATCTATCCTCTATTACAAATCAAAATGAAGATGCGTTGTCACCCGTGAGGACTGAGATGGAATGCCTCATTTCTAGTAAAAAAGGCCTCCGGCCACCTGCACTCACCAAGCGAAACGCAGAGGTAAGCCTCTACTTCACGCTGGTTTTCTGTGAGGTCGTGGTACCACCCGGGTTCAAGCCGGCCCATCCGCGCGACAGCAAAAGCTGCCGCGTAGCTCTGCCACTGTTAGTGTAAATTAAAAAGAAAAAAAAATTAGGAAAATGGCTGCTGAAAATAATGGTTGAGATTAACATCGGTCCAAAATAGACGGTGCAAACCCAAGGAATCAAAATTCACAGGTGGACACACAGTTCGCCTAGTCGTATTTGTGACTTAAAGATACCTTCATCTTTTAACACTGCTGTGTTTTGTATGGTGAGTGTAGAGAACCGGAGACCCCTTTTACTGGAAAAGAGGCATTCCATCTAAATCCACATGGGTGACAACGCATCTGCTTTTTGATTCGCAAACGAGGATAGATGTAGATGTCTATGGGCCACAACAACCACTTACCATCAGGTAGACTGAGTGCTCGTTTGTCACCCAATCCTATAAAAAAAATCTATCCTCGATTAGAAATTAAAATGCAGATGTGAAATGAGTTGTCACCCCTGACGACTAAAAAGTATTGCCTCGCTTCCAGTAAAAGTGTATCCGGTTGTCTACACTCACGATACGAAACACATCAGGATTATGCTACTATTTTACGCTGCTATTTTTTGAGAGTGTTATTAAACACCAAAATTTGGAAATAGGCTCGGAGTTTCACTGTTGAATAAAATCTTCATTATATATTTTTATAGTAGAATCAGAGCGACTGTCATAAGCCAAAGGATTATTAAGTGGATATGACATAATTTTTTGTTTGTTAAAAGTTTGTAGAACAAACAATTGATGAAGAATAAATGTTCGAATATAGGGTAATATTCGAAGACATGTGAGGTAGGACCATTTATTGTGGCAGTCGATATAGGCAGCGTAAGTGCCTTCTTTGTGTTAAAAGTTTTTATTTTTATAAAAGTAAGAATAATATACCATTACACTGTCTATCTAATAGGTACTGTGCGTCATGGACATACATCTATCCTCCATTAACAATAGAAATGCATCTAATTACAAGTCTGAAGATTATCTGATTCTCGTCACTCGCCATACAAAATACGGCAGTATTGTGCAGATGTGTCACACTCGTGTTCTGTGGGAGCCTAGTTCTTCCCCGGTCGATCCGACACATGCTAACTGCAGTAATAATACAACTGAAACTACCGCGTAAAATATTATGTAATACACTATGTTAAAGAATTTTATACAGCAAATGTTTTATATAACTTTCCGAAATTACTGTGATATGCTCCAAAAATTCTTCAGTTACTCGGCATAGCGTAAATAAATATCCGCTCAACAAAGTCCCAAAGGGTGTGCAGGATGCATCAATACCATTCGTATCTCGATAAATCCTTTAAACAAATGTGTGGTGACAGATCAATAAACAGCTCTCCACGAATGGCTCTCTGTTGGAAAATAAATAAGATGCTGGTGAGGCCAGTTGTCAGAGATGGGTGAGATAGCATAACGTAGATTTCATCCCGCCATTATTCTCATAATGCTTTATTCACAACAATAAACAATGGATTGGGTGTGGTTGGTTTATTTTATAACGAATGTGCAACTGGATTTGATGTTTCGGAAATGGAATTTGTTGGAAGCTGACACTGTTAATGTCACTATGTTTTCCTAGTCGAATTAAACCGAGGTATATCTTTGTATATGTATATAATTCTTGTGTACGTGTATTTGTCACTGAACTCCTTCTAAACAGCTGGACCGATTTTAATATTTATTTTGTGTTTTTATACGATAACGGTGACAAACAGTCACACAGGCACCTAATGGTAAGTGGTTGCTGTGGCCCATAGACATCTACATCTACAATTAATTACGAATCAAAATGTAGATATGTTGTCACCCGTGAGGATTAAGATGGAATGCTTCCTTTCCAGTCAAATGGAATTGCTATGCTATTTTATGATGGTATTCGTGAGAGCTTGGTCCTTCACCGGTCGAGCCGAACCATTCGTGCTACAACTATACTACGAATACAGCTGCAGCATGGATCTACCACGTGTAAAACTCTATCACGTGGTGTGTGTGTTTGAATGGGTCCTTAGATGATTTAGATTCACAATTACACCCGGTAGGTGGCGCTTTTGTTGTGATCTACAAATCAGCCGTCCGAATCCGCCGCGGATAAGTAGTACATTATGTAGCTAAAAGTGTTCGCAAAAGGATCCAAATCCACTCCTGCTCAATGTTACACATGAGAACATGTAACATATGCGATAAATTTATAGGCAGACTTGGATAAAACATTAAAGACATGATGACTGTTAGCTACTTATTTAAAAGTGCTATAAATAAATGATTTCTTATATTTACGCGAACAACACATTGAATAAAAAATTAATTTTACGGATTTTATCGCCTTTTATTTTAACTTTTTATAACTCCTGACGTTTTGAAGACAACAAAAACGACGAAATATGTTTGCAAATGTAAACAAAAAGAAACGTACGGCCATACACAGGACACGATGCGAAGTATTTGTAATTTCTCAGACGTATGATACCTCACAATGTAATAAATCGCGTGTTGTTCCTTTCCTGTTCGAAATACGTTGAGCCACCGTCGCATGAAGAAGATTTACATAGTTACACTACATACCTATCCCACAGGAACCATCTATAGTTCGGAATAAAAGTTAAAGTTACAGCCTACTACATCCTACTCCTGGGCACAGGCCTCCTCTCATTTGAGAAGGTTTTAGGGCTAGGAAAAGAACGCCGCGCTGGCCCAATGCATGTTAGTGGCTTCACATGTCTTCTAAATATTTTTTTTTAATTTTGAGACAGGTTTCTTAACGATGCTTTACGTCACCGTAGTATAAAATTAAAAATATAATTGGTGCCGGCGGGTTTCAAACCAGGGTTGCTCGCGTACTGTGATATTTAAAGCGAGCGCTTGGCCCCAGAGCCACCACTACACATTCGGGATGAAAGTAGTTTATATCATTCTCCAATCATAAACTACTCGTATATCTTTTCAAAAAATCAGATGAATCCGTTTCTCTGTTATGCGTGAAAGAATAACAACCAAAAAAAAATTCGCATTCATATTGTTCAAGTTAGGGATTATTAATATTTATTATAATTTATTCGTAGGCTTACGTCTCCTTGGATTTCGAAACCCACTACAAAACATCATTGGTGAATAAAGAAAATCCTACTGACTGTATTCACTAAAGCTCTCATATCGTTCCCGAGCGGAACGAATAACGCGGCTTAGTTCAGTGCAATCTAATTTTGAATGGGTGACCGCCTTTCGTATTGACCCCTAGCCTATTTTAGACATTTATTTGTTCGCGACTTCGCCCGCGTGGAATTTGGATTTCATCGGTTTTAAGTTTTTGCGCTGAACCCTAATTATTTTCCTAAAATAAAAGTAGCCTAAGTTACTCTTTGTAACATCAGCTATCTGCCAGTGAAAATCCTGTCAAAATCGGTCCAGCCGTTTCGGAGATAAGCCGGAACAAACAGACAGACAGATAATAACTTTTAAAATTGTGTTTTTGTTATTAGTACCGTATATACTTTCATTTAGTAAAAAGATGTTATTTTAACAATACAAACAGACACTTCAATTTTATGATGATATAGATATAGATTGTCTGATTTTAAGCCGGAAAGCCTAGTCATGAAATATCCTAAACTAATTGATAACCTATTTAAGTAATGATAAATACTAAAATAATTGCGAATGAGAATCAGCTTTTAATATAGGTATAAAAACAAAATATCCATCATATTCATTATCAATATGCAAAATCAAACAGCACTTGTTTATATTGGGCAGTAACGGTGCAGATACGAGAGGTTTGTTTTGGTAGGATATCCAGTCATTTTCTATTTTTCTACTTATTTTTTTTTTATTTTATAGTTGCCTAATTAATTAACTTCGTCTAAAGCTAATTACTCGACCCCACAGAGTTAGTAATGCATTTTTATATCATTATTACACGAAAAAGCAGTATTTTTTAATCTACAATTTTAAATATTTCATGATGCGTGAAACTGGAAATTGGGTAATCACTACGAGGCTGTTTCTATAATCTATAATTCAAATAAATAATTTTGAAATCTTAGCATATTACTTTAGATCAAACAAACCACAGAGGGAAACAAGTTAGGAGATGAGCATGGGCATCTTCCTAATAACACCTAAAAAAAATCCGCGGGTACTGTCCCGCTTGTCAAGCGTGGCAACTATGGCAAATAGCCTTTGAGGCAATCAATGGGGGAGGGCTATGCTCAGCAATGCATTCCTTGTATTTTGTATGTATAAAATTATTTTCTTCATTGAGTTATATGTACTATACTAGAGAAGCTATTCCAAACAAAAATTGTGCGCTACTCTATGTATTCGCGCATGCGCGGCAGTAGTAGAGTCGCGCATGCGCGAACACTTTAATTTAATTTATAATAAGATATTAATATAAAATAAATATAAGAATTTAATATAAAATACTAATATAAAATATATTTAAGAATTTAATATAAAAGGCTCTTATTTTAATCTAAACAAACATATTTCTAAATAAAATGTAATAATAATTATCTTATGGAATTTACAAATCTTCAATTTACGCAATATTGAGTTTAGTGTACGGATTGCAGTACAGTTCAGTTGAACATAGTCAATGTTCGGAATACGAAATCTAGTGCGTAGTACATATATACCGATGGTTTTCTTCAATTTAGTTGTACTGTTTGTATCGGGCTGGTTTTAATATCAATACATATAGGACATTAAGAAAAATAAAAATTAGAAGTAAACAACACCTTCCCGCCATTTTTCAAGTGTTTTTTTTGTCCGCCAAAATGAGTGAATTTAACGAATAAATTCGATACATTCTGAAGTTTTATTAGAAAAAAGGTAAAAAAAGTGACTTAGCCGCGAAAAAACTTTCTGACGTTTATGGACCTAATTGCAGTGTCAGTATGAGTAGCACAAAGTTGGTTCAAGCGTTTTCAGTCCGGGGAATTTTGATGTCAAAGATGCAGCTCACTCTGGTCGCCCTCATACGGATGAAGTTGATGCCATTTTTGAATAATTTAAAATTAAACCAACCAACTTCAATTTAAATTATTAAAAATTACATAAAATCTATTAGTCAGACCTGGATCAAATTTATATGGAACCACATGAGAAGATCCTTGTTTCAAATAAAAAAAAGAATCATTGTAATCGGTTTACCCAGAAAAAGCTATGAGGTACACATAAAGAAAAGAAAAAAAATGCAGTCGAATTGAGTACGTCTCCTTTTTATAAGTCGGTAGAAAAGTGGAGAAGAAAATTGAGGATTGACCACATAACAGTTTTGACCAATTTGAAAATATCTGGCTATACAAAAACCTCGATATTTGAGTTCCACACGAGTTCACTGAAAGAAACCTAATGAATCGTGTACTCATTTGCGATTCTCTATTGAAACGTAATGGAACCAAACCATTTTTGATCAACCACTGGTGATGAAAAACAAGAAAGTGCTAAAAAGATCATGGTCAAAGGGTAGTCAAGCTCCACCGACTGTAGCGAAACCCGGATTAACGCGCAATAAGGTGATGCTGTGTGTATGGTGGGATTGGAAGGGAATTGTTTACTATCAGCTTTTACCGCCGGGCAAAACCATCGAATCGGATCTCTACTACCAACAACTAATGAGACTCAAGCAAGAAACTGAGCAAAAACGGCCGGAAATGATCAACAGAAAAGGATTATTCTTTCATCATGATAACGCCAGACTAAACATATCTTTGGCCACTCAACAAAAATTGAGAGAGCCTGGTTGGGAAGTGTTAATGCATCCACGATATAGTTCTGAATTTGCACCCTCATATTTTCACCTGTTTCAGTCTCTTCAGAATTCTTTGGGTAGTGTTAGGTAAACATCAAGAGAGGACTGTCAAAACTATTTGTCGCATTGTTTTATCAAAAATCACAATACTTATACAGCAACGGGCTTATGTCACTACCTACAAGACGGTTATCGAAAAACAAGTTATCGAACAAAATTACACTTATAAATTATAATTAAAATGTAATGAATCTTTGAAAAAAATTCATGAATTTGTATATAAAATACTAAGAAACGTATTCGCCGACCTAATATAATAATTATAAAAGTATTTTAATGAAATTTTAAACATTTATACAATTTGATTTACTAGAGTTTTATACATTCAATGATTAAAATGGGTAGATTTTTCAATTATCAAATAAAAGTCATTCATAGGATAAAATACGACCCAAACAAAACAAATATTACAGTTGAATGAATAAATTAGTGTAATTTTTTCACATTTACATTCGGTGAGGTGATAATTTATTTAATGGACAGCTTTTATTCAATTATTTAAATTACAGCCCTATGTAAAAGTCTCCTAACTTTTAGGGGCATGCATTGCAAACTTAAAACGATGTTGTTCGAACCGCCATTCATTTACTACCTGTAACCTTTCTACTATCATTGAACTACTCCTAACACAAACATTTTCAGCGTACATCGAGCTGTTCTGGGAATATTTTAAGGTAATGATAAAAATAATAAATTTAAATTTAAAGTTACAACCTATATATGTCTCACAGCTGGGCACAAGCCTCCTCTTATTTCTGAGAAGGTTTTAGGGCAAGGAAATATCCGCCGCGCTGTCCCAACTTGGCGAACTTCAAATGTTTTCGAAATATTTTTTACATAATAATCATACTTTAAGTTCTAATAGCATATATTGAGTTTAGTAGGTTTATTAACTAGAGTCGAAGAGCCTTTTTATTTCAGTTACCGGTAACAAGAAATTCCAAATAGTCCTCAGCGGTCGCAACGTATCTGCGTTTTTCTTCCTAGTCCACTTACCATTTGCGACATTATTATCTAATTGCAATCGAATTCGATCGATTCTCCATCAAGCCGTTAAACTCAATAAAATGTTAAATATAAGTTAATATTAATTTTTAATTACTTTGGTACATATAACACGTGGCAGACCTATAACACGCTACACGTATTTTTTTATACGATAAGGGTGACAAACGAGCACACAGTCCACCTGATGTTTAAGTAGTTGTTGTGGCCCAAAAACATATTTTTTTAATTTATTAAGCATAATTAAAATACATTATTCAGTACAATACTAGCATATAAACCTCTAGGGGTTTATCTACGCTAGAGAGTCGTCTTATAGAAACAAAGAAGTATTAATATCTAATAAATCACAATATTATAGTATGAAGTACTTACAACAATAAGTATGGTTGATTTAACAAATATGCTTTTAAACAGTTTTGATTTACCGTATGTGTTTTGTAATTCTAGTGGCAAGGCATTAGTTCTCAATTACTAACCTAATATAAGTCATACTAACAACTTATGGATCTTTGATATCTGAAATAAAGAATTATTATTATTATTTATTATTATTAATAAAAGTAAGTACAAGGTGGGCCAACTTTCTTGCTCCATAGAAATCATCTATCCAACTATAGCTATAGCATGGCTCTACCACGTAACATACCTTCGTATATTATAGTTGTAGCACATATTGGTCGGCTTGATCGGGAAGGACCACAGAATAACAGCGTAAAATAGCAGCTTAGTGCTGCTGTGTTTCGTATGATAAGTGTAAAGTACGGGAGAGCGCTTTAACTGGAAACGAAGCATTCCATCTTAGTCCTCAGGGGTAACAACGCATCTGGATTTTGTTTCCTTTTTGAGGCTAAATGTAGATGTCTATGGACCACAATAGCCACTAGGCGTCAGGTGGACTGTGTGCTTGTTTGTCTCCCTTATTCAATATAAAAAACATACCTATTTGTTTAAATAAAAATTGACGTCATTATATCCACTGTACACTTTACTAATAGTTCTTCGTGCCACCACTTCACGCCCTTTAACTGAAAACAAAAGCATAATAGACTTCTTCATCTAATGTTCGTGTAGAAAGCTTAACTTAATCAACTTCAATCGATGCAGAAGCGATAATGACTTGAAACGAATCGACGTTTTCTGATCGATTTACGGCAATGTAACATCCTTTGCTCGAAACTTCCAATCCGACTTTTATCACTCCACAGCCTTCAGCCAAAAGTAACTACATTCAGTAAGCCATCACAACTCCAGTAACTCTGATAATAAAACGAGAGAAGGCCTTTTATTTGGAAATCGGAGAAAATTATAAAATGGAATTCCATTTGAGCTTTAACTCAGATGGGAATAAAATCCTAACGCTGTGCCTTCCCGACTTACGTTAAAGTGGCGGACGAACGTACGATAATTGAAATTTTTCTTAATCCCCTCCGATAGTCCACAAAAAGTTGCGAAGTAGGATCAGGATTAACGTTTTTTATTGCAAAATTAGTCCGTAGGTAGGTATTTTAATTTATTGTGTAAGTGAATTTATACAGATTGTGAAATTAGATCCTTGAACTTTCAACCGATTTCAAAAAAGCAGGAAGTTCCTAATTCGATTGTATTTTTAATTTTTCGTATGTGTATTACCTCCGAACTTTTTTCTTGGTAAACCAATATGGATGATTATTTTTTTTTTTATTTTAAAGCTGGTGCTTCTCATATGGTCCTTAATGCGTATTTAATTGACTTCGACTACATTAATGATATTCTCATTTTATTTATTTTAATGCCACTTGTTCATTTTTTTTATATTTACCACTTGTTATTAGATGTTATCACTCTTATCATGTCAAATATAGTAAAAATGCTAAAAATTACTAAAACGCTAGAAAAGTCACGCAGATTTAAATTTTATAATATTAATACTGTAAATGTGACAAAAACCAAAAATGATACAGTTTCAAATTAGACAATCTCTAAATACCTAATACAATCAATCGATAACTAAACCCTTTTAGACCATATTTTTTTTGGTATGACAATAACTTTTAAATCTGACGATCTTCTGCGTAATAATAACCTTCCTAGTCATTAAAACAGAAGTCACCATGCGTGCAGGCAACAATACACATAACAATGACAACAAACTTTGGAAAACGTCAAAGTTCGGGTAGTATTTTTTAATAATTATTTATTTACTTAATCTTTCATGCACAAAGTTGTACATATGGCGCCGGATTTAATGCCATAGGGCATTAAATCCAAAAAATTCTCCCATAAATATAAATACATACATACACATATACATGCATACAGTACATATATACACAATACATATAAATATTATCTATGTCAGAACAAATATGAAATATATATATATATATATATATATATATATATATATATATACACACATATATATATATATATATATATATATATATATATATATATATATATGTATATATATGTATATATGTATATGAAAATAAGAGCTGTGTTAGTTCAAACTTACAACGATTTTTTCATATGCTTACGGACTTGAATTTTAAAAACAAACTTGTTTATTATCTTATTATCTGTTTTATTATTCTTTAAATCAGTAATATAAGTAAAATAAAATAAAACTTTTATAAAAACTATTTGTATAACCATTCACTATGACGTGACTGCTTAAGAGAATCCATCGCTACATTAAGTCCTGAAGGTGTCATAAGAAAGCGACTATGAAATCAAATGAAAAATGCTAAAAGAATCATATGTCATCCGACAGGTGGCGGTATTGAATACTATTAACGATTACGCTAGATATGTTGTATCCAGATGGGTACAACATATGATGGCGACAGACAACAGTGCCGAAAATGCGAGACATCTGGTACTTGTTGGAAGATTTTTTAATATCAAGAGGGATGTCGTTCCAGAGTCTGATCTTTAATTTATCAATGATATTATCAATTTGTAAACAAAATAAAATTACACTTAAAACTTTTACTAGTATATTTGATAAAGGATTACAATTACTTTATGGGACTGTTTCAAGAATCTAGGACGGTTGGCCGTCTTACTCATTGGTTCTACTCCTTACAACGTTTATGAATTATTTTAACAGTGGTAGAGCCACGCGACAGCTTTTGCTGTCGCACGGATGGGCCGGCTCGAACCGGGGTGGTACCACGACCTCACAGAATACCAGCGTGAAGTAGAGGTTTACCTCTGTGTTTCGCTTGGTGAGTGCAGGTGGCCGGAGGCCCTTTTTCCTGGAAATGAGGCATTCCATCTTAGTCCTCACGGGTGACAACGCATCTACATTTTGATTTGTAATAGAGGATAGATGTAGATGTCTATGGGCCGCAGCAACCACTTACCATCAGGTGGACTGTGTGCTCGTTTGTCACCCTTATCCTATAAAAAAAAAAAAACATTGTTGTTTTTTTAAGTATATTATATTTACAAGCTCTATATGGTCGTGTAGTGGCAACGTAAGAATATTTACTACCCCATGTCATCCCGCGAGTGTCGTAAGGGACAACTGAGAGAAACTAATACATAAGATGCCAGCAGCATCCTCCTGATAACATATCAAGAGTAATAAAAGCGTAGGTACTACGTCTGCGAAGAGCGCGGCAACTATGTCAGATATCCCCAAGGGGCAATCCATAGGGGAGGTCTATACTCACTATTGGACTTTTATCATGATAAAGGTACTTATACTCTATCAATAAATTTAATTTCATCTGACGATTTCGTAACTTAAAAGGCGTTCAATATGACCTTATATAATATCGACGTTATATTTCATTACAATTTGATAAACATTTTTTAACCTATAGTTTTTATTCGCAACACATAAAATATAGAATGTAACTCAGATTGTAGAACATTACAAGTTAAATGTTAGTTAAAATTTGGTAGATAAATTAAAAACTAATTTCCATAGGGTTTCATTAGAAACAAAATCACCCTATCCCACACGTTCTCCGCAGAACCTCACTTAATTACAAAGTTTTTTGATCACATTCCACATAAATACATTAAAATCATTCGACAGTTGTGATCTACGAGTGTTTCAACCCAAAAGCGTTTATCAGAATGAAAGCGAGCGAGCGGGTGCTCAGTTATAGCTCGCTTAATGGCCGAACTTTTGTATGTCTAGCCTGTTCAAATTTGCCGACTTTCGCGACGGATAACCCGTTATATTTATCGTTTGCCGCTATTGTTTGATTCGTCTTCGTTTCAATATTTGAACACCTTTGTTAAAATTGTTCTAGAATTTAATTTGAAATTACAACTGAAATATTTCGTACAAACACATTCATCTTATTTGAAGTGTATCTTACTTGAAAAAAGCTCGGTGAGGTCGTTAACCTTTTTGTAATCAAAAAACAAACATAAAAATTTATGTAAAATTACTTTATAATATTCGAAATTAATTAATTCAATTAATAATTTACTCATTAACGGTTTAGTGACGGTGTAAGAAAATCCACTATCGCAAATTATCCCGTGAATGTATTTAAAGGCGACAGTGTTAAGCGGAACCAGGAGACCGGCAGCAGTATCTTCCTAAAAGCTAAAAAAACCGTGATTGCCAACCCTCTAGCTAAGAGTGGGAACTATGGCAAATATCCCCTGTAGAGACAATATATGGGTAGGTCTATGTTCAGCAGTGGAATTCTCATAGCTTGTGATGGTTACATGACACATGTTTTTACTACTATTTTTCAACCGATTTCAAAAAAGGGAGGATATTCTAATTCGACTATACTTTTTATGTTAGTTACCTCAGAATTTTTTTCTCGGTGAACCGATTTTGATGATTCTTTTTTTATTTGAAAGCTGGTGTGTCTCATGATGATTTGATCAAGGTCTGACCAGTAGTATTTGAGTTATCTTTAATAATGCGTATTTAATTGACTTCGACTATATTGATGATGTTCTCATTTTGTTTATGTTGAATTCGGTTTGAGTTATCCTTAATAATGCGTATTTAATTGACTTCGACTATATTGATGATGTTCTAATTTTGTTTATATTGAAGTCGGTAGTACAAAATTTTTAATTTTACCACTTATATATAAATAAAAACCAAAATAATGTTATTAATATTATAGGTATTTACATATCATTCTTTGTATATTCGTAGTTTAGAGTCGGGGTATTCACGGCGATGACGAATAACTGAATCTTTCAACCGATTGCATTAACGAATAATAACAACTCGGCAGTGCAGTAGTAAGCGTCTGATTGCGCTTATACAGGACGCGGGTTTGATTTCTACACGAAAAAAATATTTGTAAAGCCTACAAACAATTTTTATTGACATTGTCATTGAGTTTGTCCGTCTCGCAAAAATTTGAAACAGATTTTTATGAAATATTTTATGTGTGTTTGAGTTGGTCCCTGGATGGTTTAGATTTGCAACTGGACCCCGTAGGTGGCGCTGTTGTTGAGATCTAGAATAGAATAAAATAGAACAGAATAGAATATAATATTTTTATTCAATATAGATTATTACATAATACTTATTGAAAGCCATTTTTTTATTTACCGCTGGTTCATAAAACACCTCTGTCCTGGAAAGAACCGACAAGAAACCCAGCGGGAACTTTTTTAAACAATTTTCACTTTACAATAATTTTGTACAATATTTTAAATTAATGTTGATAGAACCAGCATGGTGGCGATCACCTTATCCCCCGGGGTTATTTTCAATTATGTATTTTTTGATATTATAACAAACCTTTCTGTACAAGGTTTCTTCAATGAGCATTTTAACTTGTTTATTGACAAACTTTGTACATTTATTTTATTTTATTTTATTTTTATTTGCTTGGAAAACTTACAGCTAATTTACAAAAATAATATAATTATAACAAAAATGAAGGCCATTTACAAGTTTTCACTTATATAATACTTTATATGACAAGAGCGTGTCAGAAGAGATATAGTAACAGTATACTTAAATATAAATTACATTATCAAAAAGAAAGTTGTCAACATTGTCTAGGATTTTGTTGTAAAAGCGTAGAAATCACCCGTGCGAAGGTGGGGCGGAAAGCTAATATAAAATAAAAATAAAAATTAAATAACGTTTTAGAACGCATTATACACACACACTACACATTTTATAAGAAAGTATATTTTAAAAACTAGATTATTCCAGTCTGAAAGCTCAATAAATTTATACAAATCAAGACAAAATGTTTGGAACATGTATTGATCGCTTTGGTTGATATTTTTAGCTGTCTCGAGTCTCGACTGTCTGCCTCTGTCAAATGCCACTTGACATTGCATAACTTGATTCTTTAAATGGTCTTACTACTGTCCTTCAAAGGAAATAGGTAAATGTTTCTTTTATCACATTTTTGTTGATTATTACACGTACTGACAAAATTTATAACACCTTTCAAAATAGCAAACTGTTTCGACGAATAAAAGCTAATTTCATTTATATTTGCAATCAAGCCAAAATCCAGCAAGCTGCTCATTCGTAGATCTTTCTAGTTTAGTTCGTTTTACGCATTTTTAAAAAGGCCTATATTCTTCGTTGGCTTAGCGCATTGACAGTGCTTTTTTATATAAAGAATAAAAGTGACGATCGAGCACAATGCAGTGGCCCAATAGACGTCTACATCTAGTATCAAAATGCAGATGCGTTGTCACCTCAGAGAACTAAAATGAAAAGCCTTGTTTCCAAGGTCTTCGGTTCTCTACACTCACCGTACGAAACACAGCAGCATTAAGCCGCTATTTTACGCTGGTGTTCTGTAATTTTCTCGTCTACTGTAATAAGATGTCTAAATTTTACATAGTCACCTCTCACGTGGTATAAATTTTTTTTATATAGATATTGTAATACATATATAAATGTGATTTCAAGTTTTTAGTGTGTGTACACAAAAATCGAAATACTAGAAACAAACACGAGCTGAAGATTACCAGTTAGTAACCTCTAAAGAGTCAGTTTTTTAATAAATAAAATTTGTTTAATGTTTGTTGTAATACTATTAAAGAATACATGATTGATAATAACCCCTGGGAACGAAGTGATCGCTACCATGTTATTTCAAAGGGTTTTCAAATTAATTGTACAACTTAATATTATATTGAAAAATAGTATTTAAAAATTACCGCTGAGTTGCTTTCTAGTTATGCCTAGGACAGAATAGAATAGACTTATTTTTATTAAAGATAGATTATTACATAATACCTATTTAAAGTCATTTTTTTATTTACCACTGGTTCGGAAAATACCTCTGTCCTGGGAAGAACCAGCAAGAACTTCATATATTATTCATAATATTCGATAGAATATTATTCACATTGTCAAAATTAATTGACTGTCGTTTGGGTCTGAAAATTAAAGAAGTATCATCAGCAAATAATACTATATCGTGGCTGGCCCTTACAAGATAAAGTAAGTCATTAATACAGACTAAGAACAGTAATGAGCCAAGAATCGAGCCCTGAGGAACGCCCATTTACTACTGATCCGGAGGAACCTTTACCATTGATAACGACTTTTTGAGTTCTGTTATTTAAATATGAAATAACAAGTCTAAGCGCTTTATTTTTGTTAACGTAGTCTTGTAGTTTCCCGATTAATATCTCATGATGAACACAATCGAAAGGTTTGGAAAGATCATAAAAAATACCTAAGGCATCTTGTGAACTCTCCCAGGCATCAAAAGTATATTTCATAACCTCGACACCCGCGTCTGTTGTCGAGCGACCCCTTGTGAAACTAAATTAATTTTTATGGAGTAATTTATTTTTATTTTTAAAATTTACAATTGATATAAAATTATCTTTTAAAAAATTTTTATTCAGGGTGGTAGTACAGAAATAGTTCTAAAATTAGAGGAACTAATGTACTACCAGATTTAAATAAAGGTATTATTTTACTATGTTTCATTAAATTAGGAAACATACCAGTATTAAAAATAATAGCAAGATGAGGTGCAATTAAATCAATTATTCCATCCATAATAGATGCAATAACTGTAGCGAAAGTCCCCCATGAATATGCGGTTTTCTTCGCATCAAGGTTTTTGAAATATTTTAAAATATCTTGCGGAAATGCTTTTTTGAATATAAATTCTTTTAAACAAACAAACAGATCGTTAATAGGTACCTGACCTATTAACGATCTGTTTAAGTGACAAATCGGTGACCGCGAAGTATTCAATGACTTTGCAGTCAAAATAGGCATATCAGTGAAATATTTATCAAACGCCGCTGCGACTTCTTGAGTTCATCTAGTCAATTCATTATTAATTTTCAATTGATAATTTGTGTTACGAGGTTTGTCTTTACCGGTTTCGCTATTAATGATACTCCACGTCATTTTAATTCTATTTTTAGCAGTCTTCATTTTGTTGCTAAAATGTAAAGATTTGGCTGTAAAACACACTCTTTTAAACATTTTAGAATAATTATTGACATATTCTCTAACAGTTTTGGGACGATTATATGATTTCTTTCATGGCAAAGTTCATATAATCTTCGTCTGCTGTTATGAATTCTTACCGTCGCCCACTCATTAAATGCCTTGCGACTGTTACTGGAGAATGTTTGAGAAATAAATATTTTATTAAATTTATTGCTTATAAGGGTAAATAATACATAATATAAATAGTCTGAATTGTTCTTGTAAGAAAGCGTTTTTTACAATATTACTTCTAAATCTCTCCAGGCGTTTTGCATTAATCGGAACAAACAAACTTTTCTCAGTTTCCTGTTTTTGTGCATATAAGATAATGAAACAAGTTGTACACAGTGATCTGAACTTAGTTTTTGAATTATGAATTTCTTTATTGGTAGAAAATCTGTAATAATATTATCAATACAAGTTGCACTACACACTGCAATAATGCAATACGTGTAGCGTTGACAGAGGTTATTACCGAACCAGTGGTAAACGCATAAATGACTTACAATAAGTATAATATATTTTCATGTAATCTATATTAAATAAACATATTCTTTTCGAATCACCTTGGGCACGACAACATTAGGGCGAGTGAGTATTTATTTGTTTACTTTATGAAACAGGAGGCAAACAAGCATACGGCTCATTTGGTGGTAAATGATCACCGTCGTCAATGAAGAACTGCAACACCAGGAGAATTTCAGGTGCGTTTCCGGCCTTTTAGAAAAGAGTAGACTCTTTCTTGAAGGTCCCTAAGTCGTATCGTGACAACAGTAAAATCCACAGTCAAGTCGTGCAAAGCAGAAAATTCCGCGCAAATCGCACGGTAGTGGTCAATCAGTGAGATGACGATGGAGTGCATATTTGTTTGCCTGTCACCTAATGGCACTATTGTTTATCTTGCGTAGATGTAAGATTCTAATTGTGTGCAAGTTTGAGCAAAATAATAACTAAGACTGATACTTGTCGAGACTGATATTTGCCGAGACAGAATATTTTTGACAATGGGGAAAATAATTAGTAAAGTGAAATTCACAATTGTATTTAAACATTACTTAAAAAAATATTTAATTCATTTTCAATTTATCAATAATGATAAATTTATTAAAACATACACATAACTAAATTCTCTAAATTCGAAATGCACATAAGCAATAAAAAGAGATGCACGTCCTAAACGGAATGCTAACATATTAACCGCAGCGGCGATTTCCAGTCGGAATCCAAGCATTAAACAGGCTTTTCGCATACATTAAATCAACGCTTTTCAAAACCGCCTTTTAAATTGCAACTAGCAGTATCAAATGTATGCATGTTTATAATCATTAATAAAACTATATTAGCGCGGAAAATTCACCTCGATGGAACTGAAATATATTCCACGATCAACTGTTGCCGCAAAGCGATAAGCGCTTTAATCGACTTGTCGTCGAAATGGAATTGTGAAAAGAATTAGTGAAGCGGTCATCATTACAGCGCTCGGTGAATTTTATTCAGCGTCACATTTTTTTATAGAATACGGGTGTCAAACGAACACACTGTCCACCAGATGGTAATTAGGTGCTGTGGTTCACTCTCAAAAGAACTCCAGTTCTTTACATCCACCATACGATACACAGCAGCATTAAACTGCTATTTTACTCTGAAATTCGGTGAGAGCATTATCCTCCCGCGGTCAAGCCGATCGATTCGTGCTTCAACCATAATATAGCTGTAGCATGGCTCTACTACGTTTTAAAATAAATATAAATTACAACAATAAATATTCTAACATTCACCCAAGTACTCGATTACCGTTATCGATTATTTTAATTTTCGGTATATTTAATTTGTTTGGTTTTTGTAGTATACCTAAGTATCTAAGACCTTTACCTATTTTCTGTTCCTATCAAATTTTCTAAGGTATTAATAATGCTAAGCTAACGTATCCAATATCAAATTTCGTAAATTAATTGTAGGCCTTACCTGTAACCTAATACGTTACGTAAAACTTAGCTTATTATTATTAATCCGTAAAATGTAGTATTATACAACAATCAAAGACTTTCTCATTAATTCATTCATTACAGCTTTTCAAAAACCTATCGCTGAATATAGACCTCCCGTTATGAGCTACCTCAAAGGGAAGATATATTTGTCATTGTTGCCCCACTTATCAGGCGGGTTGGCAAACCCTAATTAAAGGCTCATCCATAATTTACAGCCCATAAGAGTTCATCGCTGAACATAGGATAAGGTTGACCGCCTCATAAGGATTATAGGGATTATAGGTTTATTATAGGGATCCGATTTTGCCACAGTCAATAATAATAAGGCTTGGCAGGCGAGTGGGAAACCACTGTTTTTTTTTTATAATTTTGGAAAGTTATTAAGAAGATGCAGCTACTGTTTTAGCTTTCCTCTATCATACCTTACGAGATCCGCAAGACGAAATGAGGTGATGGGTTTTCTTATACCGCCACCTCACGGTTGAATTAAATGCTACCTACATTTATTTATATAATATATTCATTAAAGTTTGTTCCAATTTGATATATCAAGGTAGATTATGTTGTCAATCAACACCATTATTAAGTGCCGAAGCTTGCGAAGACACTTATTAAGTGGCGAAGCTTGCGAAGACACTTATTGATTTCACGATGTCTGTCCGTCTGTCCCACGATTATCTCGAGAACGGTTTCGAATTTTCAAATTCTGTTTTCAGCAATCGATTACTGATCACCCAGGCATCTGAACCTCCTATTTTGAAACACATTGCTCAACGGCAACCGTTAGAACCGCTACAAAGCTGATTGCTTCGCCACTTTGCTATGCTGTTAGCTTGCTAGGTTTATTGATTTCACGATGTCTGTCCGTCTGTCCGTCTGTCCGTCTGTCCGTCTGTCCGTCTGTCCATCTGTCCATCTGTCCGTCTATTCGTCTGTCCGTCTGTCCGTCTGTCCGTCTGTCCGTCTGTCCGTCTGTCTATCCGTCTGTCCCACGATTATCTCAAGAACGGTTTCGAATTTTCAAATTCTGTTTTCAGCAATCGATTACTGATCACCCAGGCATCTGAACCTCCTATTTTGAAAGTGATTGCTCAACGGCAACCGTTAGAAACCGCTACAAAGCTGATTGCTTCGCCACTTTGCTATGCTGTTAGCTTGCTAGTTTTATTGATTTCACGATGTCTGTCCGTCTGTCCGTCTGTCCGTCTGTCCGTCTGTCCGTCTGTCCATCTGTCCATCTGTCCGTCTATTCGTCTGTCCGTCTGTCCGTCTGTCCGTCTGTCCGTCTGTCCGTCTGTCTGTCCGTCTGTCCCACGATTATCTCAAGAACGGTTTCGAATTTTCAAATTCTGTTTTCAGCAATCGATTACTGATCACCCAGACATCTGAACCTCCTATTTTGAAAGTGATTGCTCAACGGCAACCGTTAGAAACCGCTACAAAGCTGATTGCTTCGCCACTTTGCTATGCTGTTAGCTTGCTAGGTTTATTGTAGTTGTAATATGTTGGCCATAGAATTGCAGTACCTCAGGGGCAAGACCACGCACCTGAAATGTCAAATACACAAACAACCATGTTTGAACTCTAGTGCATGTACCATTTAATTTTTTAATTTTATTTGATCTGCTGATAAGCGGAGATTGAACTCAGGTTGAGCATGCTTTTAATTTAAGGTGACCGCCAGACCTGTTAGAATCTACATTTAGTAGATTAATTCTAAAAGAATTCGGGGGATATTTAAGGCATTGAAAAAGTGTCGTTAGAAATATTTAATTCTACAATTTTCACTTTGGTTACTTTAAGAGATATAATATAACATATGAATTTAAAATCATATTAATTTTGAAATCTTCACAGTTACACTTTTGTTTAACTTAGATAACGTCTAAAATTATAGATCACACGCAGTAAATATCGATATCACTTGATTAGATTCCCTTTTTGACCAAGCATGAAAATATTACTTTCAAACTTAGTGTGGCTTTCAATCTCCGACAGCAAATGCGCATCTTAGCGGTTGCTGCTTACAAAAAGATCTTTTGAAACATTCTCGTTCCTGATCTGAAATTGGTAGAATTCCGCATGGCTTATATATAGCATATTCCAGATATTCATCCTTCAATTTAACCTCAAACACAATAGTATCTAAGTGTGCAACGCTGATTAGCGTCAGGAATTACTAAGGATATTGTAGTGAAGACGTATTTAAATAGACGAATTTGTATCAAGAAGAAACGATCTATCTGAACAATTTAAAATACAAAACAAAAGTTCTATTATATTGTCCATGATAAACAAATGTTAGTCAGCATCATCAACGTTACATAGTTCACAGTAGGAAGTATCAAAGTATGTATATCGTTAGATGTTTGAATGTCCTTGACCGCAAAATGTCAACGCCCAAAACAAAATCAAGTGATTTCTGTGAGTACACAATGTTTTGTACCAATGTAACATTCTTACACCAACGATTTATTTTCACATAGAGAAATTAAAAAAAATGAATAAGGCAAGGAAAGTTTATTTACTAACAAGGAATACCATAAACATAACATGGTTTAAACAAATCATTTTATCGGCAAGCACAGGCGCAGAGTAGCCAGCCTCTCGGTATTCTATAGTATGCATTTCGGAGAGTGCGGAATTACATGCTTTAATCCCTCCCTTCTCTTTCCACCATCGGATAATCAGGCGGTCGGCGGGTCTCTACCCTTTATTTTCGTTAATCAGTGCTTTTGAACCAAAGTGTTTGCTTCGTCTTTTATAAAGCGTACAGCAAATGAGTGGAATAATCTACGGAAATCCGTCTTTACGTCCTATTACAATCTGGACATCTTCAAAGAATTAGTAAATAAGATTTTTTCATAGAATAAGAATGACAAGAGTGCACACAGCCCACCTGATGGTAAGTGCTGTGGCCCATATACATCTACATCTGTCCTCGACTAAGGATCAAAATGAAAATGTGTTGTCACTACTGAGGACTAAGATGGAATGCCTCGATTCCAGTAAAAGGCGCCTAGGTTCTCTGCATGCACCATACAAAACACACCAACATTGGCTGCTATTTAGCACTAGTACTCAGTGGTATTTATAACGCTAAGATAGTGCGATTCACCATCAAGGCGTCCTCACCATTTACCGCCAGGTGGAAATGCAGTCAAATACTGGCTTTCAAGTCAGTCATTTTAGAAATCTCAGAATATAGTCAACGTGCTTGACGCCATTCCCAAGACAGTGGTGGAGTCTAATAAAGAACGACAGATAACTTAGCGCTCGATACAGTTCGCGTGGCAAAATAGAATCTACTTACTGTTAGGCGCAGATCAATTTGTTAAACATATTTTAAAACCAAACCGTATTATAGGTCCGTCCGATTGTCCGAAAGCTATAAACACCGATTTCGGCGTGCGTAATATAGCGCGGGCGGTGCAGGCGGTGTATAAACGTGGTAGAACCATGCTGCAGCTATAGTTGTAGCACGAATGATTCGGCTCGACCTGGGAGGGACCACACTTTCACAGAATCAGCATCTTGCAAAACTTAGCTTAAGCTTGTCATTCATATCGTGCACTGCATTGCAGTCTTCAAGACACTAAAAACGGTTTTGTAACTAGAGGTGAAAGGTTTCGGGTCTTTGGATTAGAGCACGAGAGGGACGGAGCGTTGACTTCCTTAGACGATACCTCTCCAACTTAACGTTTAGGTTCATTGTGTCACTAACCATTCGGTGATTGCTACCAGTTATCATTCACGTGATCACTGAGACATTACTAAACAGTTCCCGTCTAGTCGTCATAATGAAGTCAATCTCATTTTTTGTCCAACCGTCAGAACTCGACCAGGTCCACTTCCTGTGGAGCCGTTTCTGGATGAAAGCGTACATTATATAGAGTCCCTCTTTCTTTACGAAGTCGGCCAGCTGCAGGCCCCTTGGGTTCCGTTACCCTATTCCAAATTTCCTTACTTTCAGCTCACCGTTCTCTCTTGCAGTCTCTCATTAACACCGTATAGTGGGTTTTGGAGAAATGCATGCTCTAGAAACCTCCACCTCCTCATCGGGACGTGCCGAGGTTGGTGGGTGAACCTGTATCACCTTCAGCGAATACCGCTTTGTGATTCTGAGTATAAGGCGACCCTCATCAACACACTCCCAATCTTTACAACGTTGTTAACGAGAGAATTGTGGAAGATTAATCTGACACCTCCTTGGGACAGATGGTCGCCCTCCCGGTGATAGAACAAGTTGCCGTATTCGAGGATGACTGTTTCCTCCCCCTCTCTTCGGACCTCGGGTAATCCTTTAATAATCCAGCGCAACTTGTCTATCTCTTCTTCCATCTTTAGTATCTTCACGTCAGTCCTCAGGGGAAATGCGTAATAAGTTGTCAGTTCGAGTCGTCCCAGGTGACAACCGAACCTCCACCGGAGATTCTTAGCAACCCCTGCCCTGCCGTTACCATTGTCGCCACCGTAGCCAGGAACAGCGGGGCCGCCGGGGACTGGGGGCCATTTATTGCTGTCATTGCTCATGGGGGGTATATTGCAATAGTTACCACGCTTGGCGGGTGGGTTGGCAGACACAGTTTTTTTTATTGCTTTTTTTGCTATCAAAAAGATGCTGCTGTCCATTTTCTGCCTGAGTTTCCCTTTGTCACCTTTTACGACACCTACGTCTTTCCCGCCACTACACGGGGTGAATCATCGATCTCACAGAATGCCAGCGTAAAATAACAGTTAAATGCTGCATTGTTTCGTATGGTGAGTGGGTTTGATTAATACTTGGAACCATTTTAACTTTTTATTAGCAGGGATCGTCTAATTTCTACGTGGTAGAGCCATGCTGCAGCTATATTATGGCTGTAGCACGAATGGGTCGGCTCGACCGGGGAAGGAGCACGCTCTCACAGAATACCAGCGTAAAATAGCAGCTTAACGCTACTGTGTTTCGTATGGTGAGTGTAGAGAACCGGAGACCCTTTTTACTGGAAACGAGGCATTCCATCTTAGTCCTCACGGGTGACAACGCATCTGCATTTTGATTCGTAATACAAGATAAATGTAGATGTCTATGGGCCACAGCAACCACTTACCATCAGGTGGACTGTGTGCTCGTTCGTCACCCTTATCCTATAAAAAAAAATTCAAAATATATGCCTCCCTTGAAGTTTTGATGGATTTTTATTAACTTTATCATATCAATATATTATATAGAAAATATGCAAAAATCTACTAAATCACAATAGAACAAAACAAAGTGATTTCGAATTAAAATACAAGAAAAAGTCTACCCCTTTCTTAAAACCTGGAAACGCGTCTGCAATTCCTTGGTGCTGCGGATGTCGTATGCCAGGGTGATCGCTCACCATCAGATGAGCCATGTCGTCGTCGTTTGTTTACTCTTCCATAATTAATATAAAAAATTATGTTCACTTCCCAGTTTTATAAAAATTTTATATGTATTTTTTTAAATACGTCCCGCGTCGAAGCCTTTAATTTATTAATTAAAATGGGATCACCTGTATTTCAATAAATTTACACATAGCAACTGCAATTCGACAAAATGGAAAACGCCGCTGTCATACCTAAAAATCGCGATGAAATTTATATTTTCCAGCGCACTTAGGCGTTTAGTAATAAATTGAAAAGCTTGTGATTGATGGCGCGTGGCATGGACATTGATGTCGCATATGAAATAACGGTCATAAAATAAGTTTATCTACTTTTTTATGGAATAATACCAACGAGCGCACAGTCCACTTGATGGTAAGTGTATTATGTTGCCAATACACACCTACATCTATCCTTGATTAAAAATCAAAGTATTGTCACCCGTGAGGGCTAAGATGGAATGACATTCTATGTCGCGTTAAAATTAATTGGGTCTCCAGTTGTCTATACCTGCCATAAAACACAGCAGCATTACGCTGCTATCTTATAATAGGATCCTGTGAATAGTGTTATTTGGTAAACTATTTTATATTTTTTACGTAAATAAATCTAGTAATGCTAACAATATTTGTAATATTCCTATTAACCACTCCAAAGTTATAATGTATGTGATAAAAGTAGTTAAATTATATAAATAGATGAATACAATGAACTATATAAATAAACTAAATTATAGATGATAATAACCCCTGGAAGTGAGGTGATCGCTCCCAAGCTATTTCTAATTTGTTGTGTTGTTAATTTGTGTAACATACATGATTGTAAGCTGTTATTTAAAAAAAAGTCCCGCTGGGTTTCTTGCTGGTTCTTCCCAGGACAGAGGTTTTTTTCAAACCAGTGGTAATTATACAAAAGAGTGACTTTCAATAAGTATCATTTATAATCGTTTCTGTTTCTGTTTCAAGTCTGTAGTGGAACGGCGGATTCGAACCCGACTTTCAATTTTCCTTTCGTACCAGTAACCAGTATGTTACTGTCACTTCTAATCAAAACTTTTGTTTGTGTAATGATCGTTCATCTTATACCTTTTATTTTAGATCTCTTCTATCTTTCCTTTTATAAGGTTTTTATGAAATTCGTATCGTATTGTTTATTTATGGTATCAACACAATTATCAATACAAAAGAAAAATATATCAGTATTGTAATGTGTTTTTTTTATAAAATGACGCATAAAATAAATACAGTTTATATTCTAACAATTTTAAAAGAGATAACGTAGGGGTTGTAGTAAAAAAAAATCTAAAATTATTCTCGTCAGCGCAGAGAACATTCTAAAAGAAACTCTACAGCGGGTTTATCCATATAATTAAAAAGCTTAGAATTGAAAGGCGCGAGCAGACCGCGATGCGACACTGTCGTTATATGTGTATGTACGTAACTCATTTCCTTAACGACGAGAGAGGCGACGCTGCGTTACGAGATATTACGTGGTTTTTTACGGGAGCGGTCCAATGAAATTCCGTTCGCGAGAGTTTTTATTATTACTTCTTTATATACAAACACTATAACAATATTAGATATTGTTATTAACGATTAATGAAATGAATAAGAACTGAGAAAGAAAGCCGTGTAGTGATAGGCTCCATCGCCCTATTTCGTGACGTTTGTGATTTAAAAGGCAACTATAGGAAAGACTAGAAAGCCTCATAGCTTCTAGTTGACGCTAATATGACCATCTTGTTCATAAATTATACTCTCAGAGCGGCGAAGAGGAGTTGTAACAACTACCTGCGTGACAATGAATCCGAACCCCTCCAGAGTTAGGAGAGGATTAAATCTTTTTTTTATATAAGATAGGGTGACAAACGAGCACACAGTCCAGCTGTTGGTTAGTGGTTGCTGTGACCAATAGACATCTACACCTATCCTTGATTATGAACAAAATGCAGATGCGTTGTCACCCGTGAAGCCTAAAATGAAATGCTTCAGATTAAGACATCTTTCAAACAAAAACAGACACACAGAAACACTGATATACACTACATACATATAAAACCCCTCTGTTTTCGTCGGGGGTTACAAATAAATGCTAAAAACAATAATTGTTAAGTTTATCAAGCAATTAGTTATGGAACTACGTGATGTCTCACACATTTTTAACAATTCCCCGAATAAATTCGTCTCATTACGAAAATTAAACTATTCATAGTAAAATTCACCTTAAAAAATAATTAAAAAATTTCCTCATAATAACTTCTGAAATCAGTGCTAAGACAAAGTGTATAAAAGATTTTAAGCACGACTGCAGAAGAAATTATTTCGATATTTTTAGTTCTTTGAAATCGGCTTTACTTTTTAAGGTTCCGTAAACAAAGGATATCCAACGGGATCCTATTACTAAGCCTCCGCTGTCCGTTCGTCTGTCTGTCAGCGGACTGTATCTGATCTATGATATTGATCCGAAATAGGTAAACAGCAGAAAAAATATGAAATTAAAATGTTATTATAGTGGTTACAGAAATAAAAAGTCACAGAAGAAGCTATTTTTTTGCGGCGTCACCATGGCCGACCGAAAGCGAAACGAAGAGATTCGCAATATGGCAGGTTTGAAAGATGACCTTATCACAAAAATTGATAAGGGCGTGCTTCGATGGTTTGGGCACGTTGAGAGAATGAGTGAAGACAGAATGGTGAAGAAAATATATAGCGCGAAAGTTAATATTAAAAGGTGTCGAGGTAGACCGAGACTAACTTTCGAAGACCATGTGAGCAAACTGCTCGAAGAGGGGAGGGTCAAGAGTACTCGGATACCTAGACGTGCATGTATGAAGAAGATAATGAATCTGAAAGATGCGAAAGAGGTATGTAAGGATCGTGACACTTGGCGATCTGTTCTCTCTGGCTACCCCGTCAGGGATTGTGCGTGACGATAAGTAAGTAGTAATGTTTATTTCTGTTACCGGTATAATAACAAATAATAAACATAAATTAAAGGGGGCTCCCCTACTAGAAACGTGTCTTACAATGGTGCGGAACTCTTCATGCGCGAGTCCAACTCGCACTTGACCGGCTTTTTATTATTAAAACTTAAATGTTATGGCCCCTTTCAGTGCCCCACAAATTAGAATGCCGCTTAAATAGTTACATTAAAAGCTTCATGTTTTTTTTCCACCATTTAGTGAAATTCTTTCTTCTTATTTAAATGGGAATAAAGTATATGTTATTAAACCTAAGAGGACCCATACACCTACAATAATATTGCGCAATGATAATGCTTGCACAATATTATTGATGAGCTCCGAAATCCACACGCTACAATTAAATTAAGCAATTAAAGTAAGCGTCAGTAGCCTAATGGCAGGGCGCGGACTGCGAACTCGAAAGGTCGTGGGTTCGAATTCGCCATTCGATTACTGTCGTGAACCACTTCTAACACAAGCATTTTAAGCTTACCAGAAGTGGTTAAAGGGAATATTAGTAATGTTAAATAGCTTTACTACTATTTTTATAAAAAAATTGAGACAATAAAATTGGACAAGCATTTTCGTCAATACTTTCTTCAGTGCAACATGTCTGATAAAGATTTGGCTGCAGCTATCGTGTGTTTAATTGTAGCGAAACGGCAAATACGAAAACGCCGAATCTGGACTAAGGGCTGGTTCTCGGGCTCTCGCTGAAGTTTCTTGTGCCATTTTCCAATACACGCGTGCGTACGCGACCGCTCCGAACTGTAGACTAAAAAATTTTGCGCAATATGCCATACACTAGACACAATAAATAATTATTGTGCAATAAAATTTAAAAGTCCTCAATATTTTACTCAATCATTGCGCAATCTTCAATTCTACCCCTATATGTTCAATAATATTGTGCAATCATCAACATTGCGCAATATTATTGTAGATGTATGGGTCCTCTAACAGAAAATAATCATTAAAATCGATTGAAAATTTGCAGGCATACGCTTACCAAACATACAAAAAAGGAACACAGGGTCGAATTGAGGACCTCCTCATTTTTGACGTTGGTTAAAAGAAGGTTATAAGTTCCAAACTTAAACTTAAGTCTGTTTCAATAAATTATTCTCGTGGAAGTTATGCGAACTTAAATGTAAAGTATTAAATTTGACATTCAATGTCAAATTTTGATGAGATTGTGGCGCCGCGACTTCTTTCGAGACAAGGACTCATCTTTAAGCCCGAGACTATCATCAAACCTCGTTTTGTAATACAACTATACATTGTATAAGTAATTCTTAAAGTTTAGCTTTTTACGCAGAATATATTATGACGTAAAGGTTTCCCTGGATTCAGGATTAAACAACATATTATATAATGTAGCAAAATAAATAGGATTTGTATATACACTTGTACTTGTTTTACACCTTGTGTTATTATTATTATTTAAAAATATTATTAATCATAATTGACGGCTCCGTAGCCCAGTGGCATAGCAATGAGTTGCAGCGCTGAGGGCCTACAAATAATTGTTACACCACGAATATAATAATACCCCACACAAAATGAAACATTTTAGAAAAACTTAATTACCATCGTTAAACATAGGTAGTAATGGTCACATAAACGATTATCAATCTAAATATCAAATAATTAGGCGAGTGGAATACATCACATCCTTGTAGTAAATATAATAAACATTATAACATACCTGACATAGGTGATTTGTATAAACTTAAAATCGGCTCTGATAGTAGGGGGCCGCTGGCCTCTGGAAGAAAAACATTTGTTTTACTAACAACTCGGGTGTCAGTTGATAAATAACCCTTGCCATAAAAGTTACCATGAGCCACAATCTGATTTGTTATCCCACATTCTGCTTACTTTTGTTTCTACAAGTATAAAAAGGCCAGCGTGGGCTTAGCCCACTCCACACATGTTTTCTTTAAAATCAGTACAAATACTAAAAGTAAATAAGATATTATATGCGTTTCGGCCTAGTCTCGTCTTAGCGAGCGATCCAGGCAGCCAGCTTCACTTGTCAATTATGTTTAGATGATCAAAATCACTTTTTTAACATAACTGCTATATTAAGTCAAACTAAACTGTAACTATAAAAGACTGAAGTAAAAAATTTCATTGTATTTAATTTTATTGCATAAAATAAGGAAATGGGTTATTTATTTTATAATTTTTAAGGAAAAATTATTTTATGTATTTAAGTAGCATATTATTTTCATTATTGTAAGAATAGTTTTGATTAAATTTAAAATATGTAAGAGGTTCAACTGACCTTAAAATATAAAATTTATATTTAAAAATATTAATAAATCGCATGGAGAACTAATTATATTATCCTTGATATTTATAGAAAAAATGGTTTTGGTAAAGTTATGTTGACATACAAATGTTTCGAACGGGTTGGAAATGGTAGGTAAATATTTTGTGAACCATTTAAAAAATGGTAATTCATTGTTTACTATTTCCATCACCCAACATTTTTGTTTGATAAAAGGAGTTTCATTCCAAACACAACCTATTACGAGCTTAATTTTTTTATCGTTATTTCAAATAACATGTTTAAAAGTTAAAAAGAAGAGTCAATAATTTATGTTGAATTATTCTTACTACTTAAAGAGTGTTTTCACATTAAAGTTTGCTAACTCGATCGCGAACGAACTCACGACATTCAAGAATAATGTGAATCGGGTTAATGCCGGAAAACAAATTAAAGCGCTGAAAAGCTTACCCGTAAACAAGAGCACATAATGGAATGCATCATAGATTAGTTTTAAATCCCATATTAAAAAAACACTACTAAAAATATTTTAATTAAAAAAATCAATTACTTCTCTTTTATTTACATACTTACACTATTTTTGTTTAAAAAGCAACTTCGATATTCTTTGTACAATTTATATTAAATATTCCCATTAAAAGTATCATACTTAAAAAGAACATTTTTGTGAATGTCATCTCTAAAATAATAATAGATTTTATGAAGAAAATAAATAAATAAATAGGCCGAAACAAATTAGAGAATATGTCTGGGACGTGTCAACTTTGGAAATTATATTAATTTGCAAAGTCGTAATTCTTACTGAAGCGTTGAAATGCGGTTTCTGCCTTAGCTCTTGATTTATTATCTTTGTTGCATGACACTACAAACATTTTTAAATTCTTTTTACTCTGTGACGCATGGTTTATTTTTGCCGCACTCCAGGAATCTCGCGACATTAATATTTTGAGTACAAGATGATTAAGGATCCGAATGATTGAAGTGGTTTACATAGATTAATGATAGGTCATCACGTCACAGAGAGTTTAATGTAAATGCGCGATGACCTATCATTAATCTATGGTGTTTTAATTTGAGTATAAGATTTTGATTTTATTTTGAGTGTTTTTCAAGTTTTAAGAGAGTTTCAAGAGTTTGAGTTTATTTTGAGTACAAGATGATTAAGGATCCGAATGATTAAGGAAAGAAAATTTATTGATTTGTATCAATCATAATTTTTTTCATGACGGTTTATTGTTGCCTTTCATAATATTCTAGTAACAGAATAATTCGTAATTTTTATTGTATATGCAATTCATTTCACTTCTTAGTATTGACGGACGTTTATGTACTTATTAAAATCATTTAACTCTATTTATATATAAAGAGGTTAAGTTGCAGCCTCAATAAATCCTGCAGCTGCCCTGGAATCTTCTCATTCCTACCATGGTTTTAAGTTATTATTTTTAAACAGTTTTTCTTTTATTAAACATTATTAATTATTTGCGCTTGGACTTGTTGTTGTCTAGATATCCGTCTGAACTGGTACCACACTCTTATTCCTTTCTGCTATAAAGCATTAACGTATCAGTTGCTGTGTACTAGTGTAGGGAGTTAGTGAGTATATGTACAATTGTACAAGTCGAAAAGCTGTATCCACAGGTTTTGAATTTGATCATTTTATTTAAGGTTTGCTGGGGGTAACAGTAGTCATTTATCATCAGGTGAACTATTACCTCCTCTGACACTTAAATTTTTTTTTAAATAAAAAAGTCGTTTTCAATTTCAAATATTTAATAATAATAATTTAAATTTTTAGTTTTACTCCTTTTATTATAATTTTTTAATGTTGTGTCTAACCTTCTAGTTATATTTAACTTTGTACTATGTTGAAATATAAATAATAATTCCAATATTATTTTATGTTCATAATATTTCAAATATTTATTTTCTGTTATATTAAGTATTACTATCCTCATGTCGTGCATTTCATAAAGACAATTTTGTAAAATTTAGTAATTTATCCTTTCATATCACAATATTTCATAACAATTTCGCAATAAGTAAAAGTGAATAATAATTTTAAAATTTACTACATTACTAATCATTTCATTCATTTTTGGTTTTATACGGTAGTATCCTATCTCAATTACAAAATTGCATTATTAGTAAATAACAAAACTTCAAAAGTACACATGTAGTTGGTAGCCCTCCTTAGAAAATCTTCGAAGCAATCTATCAAAGCGTATGCTATGCGACACACAGTATTTTGCCGCCATAAAGGTCTGCCAAAGGTCGCAAGCTATTTTGCTTTTAACGTTTTTAGCTCATCATTATACGGTTGTTTAGATATGTAATATCATTTAGAATTATATTCAAATTTTTCATTATTTGTCAACGTTTTTACAGATACCAATTTATTAAATTCTAAAAACATACTAACTTGGTTATTGTCAGGGCCTACATAATTTGTCAGCCCAAATATCACATAAATTCCCTGCAAAGGTATTTTCCCTTAATTACTTATCTGAAAATAATGGGTTCACTTTTGCGGCATGAGTCATAAACTAGATGCACCTGGGAAATTATTTCAAAGCTGAAAAGAGCACTTATGTATTCCTTGTAATATCGAAGTCTTTAACTTACATGTAAAATCTACGTCGTTCGTAGTATTTTTTGCTAAGCGTTCATTATTATTATGCTGCTTATTTTATGTTTTAATTGCTTCTATTAAGTTATAATTGGCAAGTCTTTATGAATTATTTAAATACACATTGATTTGTGATGTAAATAGGACTTGGGTAAACGCATTTAAAACATCTATGTCATAAGTACCAAATTGAAACGTTATCACTTCGCACAGGCTATGTTTAGATGAAACAATTTTACTCTCTAAAGAGGATTAACGTTTGTTTTGATTTTGAAAATATACATTATTTTAATTTAAATATTTTAATGCAAAACTCCGCGTCGTAAATTTTTGTTATTATTTGCTTAGTATATTTTTGTATTCTTATATTTTCAGCATTCTTATATTATTGTCTGTATTTGTTCATTATCCCTACATATAACACTAAAATTAGCTTTCCACCTTTTTATTAATCATTTATTAATTGTAGTATTTCCCTTTTATTTAATGTTTTTTGACTTTGTAACTTTTATGGCAAGGCAAGTGTTTTAGCGCACTCACCTCCGCAAATCAAAGACATTGATGATGATTTTTTTTAATAAACCGTGTCTCAAATGTATTAATTATTTTAAAGATCTAACTAGCGCGGCTAATACTTTACACTTCAAAGCTTTCCTACTATTTACATTAAACTCTATTTAGAGGCGAGAAGGCAATGGAATATTAAACTTTGTACTTGCGATAAGATATCGTTTCTCTATAACTATTATTATTAATTTATCATAGAAAAAATGGCACTAAAAAGACACGCTTTACAAATCGATTTTGTAAATCAATTTAATGTCGATTCACAATACACTGGAGAAATTAATACATCAAAATGCGAACTAAATACACCAAACAGTAGGACCACACGGCGTGTTATCATAAGCGAGGGGTCATATTGGCGTGTATTATTGTTTACGCGATGTCGGGTCGCGGTAGCCGGCGGGAATTTGTCGGTTGTGTGGCGCGGCCGTCAGAGGCACGACTGGCGGTCCGCCGGTGGAACGACGTGACGTCACGTCACTCGCCGTAGACACGCGCATGCGTCCATCGGTTTCACATGCGCGACGCACACCGCACGTGCGCTACCAGCGAGCGACTTATCGAAACTTCGCCATAATAATCAGTTAAAAGTTACTTTATTAGTTTAGTTTAACATGAGATTGTTGTTACCGCGTCCAACTTCCGTGGTTGTTCAGTTGGCTGTCACACCTCCGGTCGTAATTTCATTTACCTGTCATATAAACGCGGTGTTTGTTAGCGGGCGGAGTTACCTTTCAGCGGCAAATTTATGCGTTTTCTAGAACTTCATTATAGTTTCATCAAAAAGTTTCACACAGTTAGCAGTTGCTCCGTAACATATGCGAAGATTTATTAAAATTAAAATTTTAGTAGTTAAAAATTGTAGTTTTTGCTTTTAATGACTTTTTAAACTTACGGAATAGGAGATTGTACAAAATTATTGAAAAATAGAAATAGAGAAACCAGTTAAATTTATTTTAATTTCAAGCCATCAGTCTTGATAAAAGGAGCAATTGTGTATATATTTATAATAAGCTGCGAAAAACCCAATATTTAAAAGCGTAAAATATGTTTTATTCTTTTTATACTATAATCATTCCTCTATTTAGGTATATTAGTGCTCTACAAAACGAACTGACAAGCTTAAGAAAGGTCAATTAAGAGGTATTAATTATTGAATATTATGTATACAATAAGTAATATATTAGTTGAATAATCTAATCACTAGTAGGTAATAGGATTTATTTGCATGATCACTGTATTTTTTAACTACCGACGCAAACAAAGGTGTGTTATAAATTTGATCGCTATATATGTCTGTATGTGGAGCCGTAGCTCTAAAACCAATTTACGTGCGGTTTTTTTAATTTAAAAATAGGTTTACTAGTAGTGGTTCTCAGACTTTTAGATAATTTATCAAAATCAGTTCAGCCGTTTGAAGATCATCGGCTCTTTTTTTCGGGGGGGGGGGGGGGGGGGATTTTTTTATTTAATAAAGAAATTAGAAAAATCTTTAAAAAAAAAATTACAAAGATATATATATATATATATATATATATATATATATATATATATATATATATATATATATATATAAGATATTTAATATTATAAATAATATAATGGGATATTTCTAGTTGAATTTACATTTGCTATTGCAATCATATCGGATTGAAATCTACTGGAATTTGGAAAAAAACAACATTTTAGGTTTACATTAGTTAGTTTTTTTTTGTAATCTTAGTAAAAGTACTTTATAACCAAAGTCGTCTTCTAGTAAAATAATCAATATTATCTCTACATTGCTCTTAGAACAAACGCACTAAAAGATATCTACAGTAGGTGAGGCATTAGGCGGAGAACCAATCAAATCAAGGCCTGCCTCTTCAACCTTAATTGCCGACCTATTCTCCGTTACGTAGTGACAAGCTAGACAAATCATCTTATACGAACATTCATTTTCTAGGTAATAAGATTTTTTTATTATTTTTTAATAAAGGTGACAAACGGGCACACAGTCCACCTGATGTTAATTGGATGCTGTGCCCCATTTAAATCTACATTTACTTTCAATTAAGAATCAAAATGCAGATGTGTTATCACCCCAGAGGACTAAGATGGAATACCTCGTTTCTAGTTAAAGGGATCTTCGGTTCTCTACACTCACTATACGAAACACAGCAGAATTATGCTGCTATTTAGGCTGGTATTCTGTGAGAGCTTGGTCGTTCCCTGCTCGAGCCTTGCCATTCGTGCCGCAACCACAATATATCTGCAGCGTGGCTCTACCACGTATGATTTGTTTTGCTTGGGAGTCCATGTGCGTTTGTACCAACCTTTCTTATTTCTACCAACAAGCAGCAGTCTTCCATATTCCGGCTTGAGGGATGAGATAATCATTACTATTACAGGCTGTAAGTCATTCCACCTTAGTCCTTAGGAGTGACAACGCATCTGAGTCTTTCTTTGTTTGAAGTTGCAAATGTCCTTGGGTTGCATTATCGACCTACCACCTGGTTCACGTGTGTTATCATTATATTTAAAAAATACTCACATTGTATAATAATATATAAAATTTAATACATTTACTTCTTAGAACATAACATAGGCTGCAAAATTAAACTTATTAAATTCTACAAGGTGTTGAACTATAATTGGCACGAAGTTCCTTATTGTACGATACGTTTTTAACGGATGGGGGCTAGGCGAGAAAAGTGTAAGATTTTTTCGTCACGCCCCATTTTTATAGTGCGAGCGATATGGAATAATATTCATATCCTTCGCAGTTTTTATTAATGTTGCCATAAAAGAAATATTATTTTAAATGACGCTTAATTTTAATAGACGCTAGTAATTCATTATTTCCATCTGTTAATCAATAATATTGTACGTTTATGAATAATAATATACTACGAAAGGAACTTCGTTTCAACCGAGTGTTTTACGACATTTACGAATGTTTTTTTTTGTTTTTTAGTTGCGTATTTATATTTCACTACCGATCCCACTTGTTGAAATGCATGAATTATTAAATGTATAGGTGTTATAGAAATGCTTAAAAAAATAAATAAAGAAAAGGCAGGGAGAGAGATGGAAGAGAAAATAGAATTCATAAATTCGTAAGAGAAAACTGAAAATAAAATATATAAATTAAATTACTATAATAAAAATATTTTCGAGAAATTTATATTACATATTATGGTAATCAGCATATTTCAGAGTCCAAGCAAATTAATTCTTCAATCAATGTTAGAAGATTAACTTCCGGTCGGAAAACTTTACTTGAATAAACTATCGAACAAGTTTTATTGATTTCACTGATTAGTTGTTCAAAATAGGACGACTTAGTTCCGCCGTGTCATTTGGCAACCATCTTATTTTGTACCTCGTAGCTGCAAAAAGAAAATCCTGCAATTTAATTTACAAAAGTATTCAAACGACAACTATTTACAGCAAAATTATTTAGGCTACAGGGTAATGGAAAAAATAGTCTTATAATTGACTTCGCAATATTCTTGCATTTTTGGATTTGAAGAATATGCTAACAAGTATAGTGATTACTTTACAAAATATAGAATATATTACACAAAAATGTCCATAATATAAAAATTAAACTCTTCCGAAGGGCAAAATCATAAATCCTTTATTAAACTTAAAATCTTACTATTAGACAAATTCATACATACATACATACATATAATCACGCCTCTTTCCCGTAGGGGTAGGCAGAGACCACTTCTTTCCACTTGCTACGATCCTTACATACTTGTTTCGCTTCGTCCACTTTCATTATTCCCTTCATACATGCTCTACGGTTTAGGGTACTCTTAACCTGGCCTTTTTTCAAGACGTCCCTAATTTGGTCTAGAAATGTCCGCCTAGGTCTACCCCTTTCAACACTTTCATTCACACTCGCCTTATACACTTTTTTCGTCAATCGTTCTTCATTCATTCTCTCGACGTGGCCAAACCATCTCAGCATACCTTTCTCAATTTTTGTCACTACATCTTCTTTCAGACCACACCACATTATATTACTTCTTTATTTATTAGTTTTAAATTTTATAAGTATTATAAAAATTATTTTGATCACGATTACAATAAGGCGCGAATAAATTTTAAATTATTTAAATTGACCGAGATGACAGAGATGTAGCGTTGGCGTAAACACAAAGGAAAGAGTATGTAATCACTACAACATAATATTTATCATTTCTGATAAATATTTTAACAACGATGACATTTCATAATTAAAATAAATGAAGTATTATGAGAATGCATAAATTAAACAAAGAGAGAGAGAGAAATAAATGGGAAATTAGAGAAAACAGAATTATCATAAACATTACCGACTTTTTATAAGTATTAGAATAGAACAGAATAGAATGAATTTTTATTCATTATTATACTATATACTACATAATACCTATTGAAAGTATTTTTTTTATTTTCCACTAGTTCGGAAAATACCTCTGTCCTGGGAAGAACCAGCATGAAACCCAGCTTTTTTTAAACATATTTCACTTTACAATAATTTTGTTTGTACAATTTTTAAATAGAATCGGCATGGTGGCGACCACCTCATTCCGAGGGGTTATTTTCATTCATGTCTATATAACCCTTTCTGGGATTTTGTTATAAAACCGTATACCCATAAATGAATTACTAATTCTGGGGAGTCTAGTAACTGGCATTTAAAGTTTACGTTTGTTCCTAGTATTTAAAGTATAAAATTTTTCATAAATGACTATCTTAATTAAATTAAATCTTAAGAAAATAAATTTCATAGGAATAATATTTGTATAAATTTACAAACAGAATTTATGTTGATTTCATTATAACTCTGATAAGTAAAGAATTGTCGAGTCTATCTTTACTTTATTGCTATCCAAAATGGGCATTGTCAGAAAGAAACTATTAAAAATATCAAAATCTTATCTCCGTACGATGGCAGTAAATATTATATCGTTTCCAATTTTATTTGTGTCAGCTTCTAGAAAAATAATTATCGCTACGACTATCATCAAAAACAGATATAGTATATGAGAAAAATATCATTAAAGGAACCACATTTAAAAATTTACCTAATAATTATACCACGTTTCACTATAAAACAGATAAATAAATGACCAAAAATTTAAAAATAATAGTACTTAATCCGACACAACGCCCAACTTTAAAAATGGCATTTTCAACGCGAAAGACAAAGCTCACGTCACTATTGTCTCGTGTGCCGAGCACTTAAGCGTAATCGCGATATATAGGCGTGCTGATGGCAAGTACGTTTGGATTATGTGATAATCTCATTTCAGGCTGCACTTGTAGCGACACACCCGAGACTTCGAGAAGTTGTGCTCGACTGCAGATGGTTTGTTGAAAATTGTATCATGTATACTTTAGTATTGTAGTCGGCCTGTCGGTTGTGTGAAAGATTACTTATATTTACGCAAGTATATTATATAAAACTTACGGATTAAATATAATCGCTATAAAATCCGAAAGAAAAAGTTAATGTCCAAACATTTTTTTCAAAATTGGCCTTTTGAAAGCAATTTGTAGACTTCAAGAAAGCTGCGTGTGTGCGTGCGTGTGTGCGTGCGTGTGTGCGTGCGTGTGTGCGTGCGTGTGTGCGTGCGTGTGTGCGTGCGTGTGTGCGTGCGTGCGTGTGTGTGTGTGTGTGTGTGTGTGTGTGTGTGTGTGTGTGTGTGTGTGTGTGTGTGTGGTGTGTGTGTGTGTGGTATGTGTGTGTGTGTGTGTGTGTGTGTTGTAGTAACTGCTGTAAGTTTTTTTGCTATGGTGTACATTTACTTATTTTTTAACCACAATGTAACGTGTTTTTTCACATTGGGCTAGGTCATTACATATATGTTTAGATTTTTATTAATGTAGTTATAGAGATGAGCAGACTGACTTATAAATTGCCTTCTGGCAAATCTCGTTTTCATAGAAACTATTGTGGCTACATGTCTTCTTCTGTCGCTATTTCTGGGGGTTTGTAGCAGTGTCTTGTGCAATTTTTTTTTTATATGATAAGGGTGACAAACGAGCACACAGTCCACCTGATGGTAAGTGGTTCCTGCGGCCCATAGACATCTACATCTATCCTCTATTACAAATCAAAATGTAGATGCGTTGTCACCCGTGAGGACTAAGATGGAATGCCTCATTTCCAGTAAAAAGGGCCTCCGGCCACCTGCACTCATCAAGCGAAACGCAGAGGTAAACCTCTACTTCACGCTGGTTTTCTGTGAGGTCGTGGTACCACCCCGGTTCGAGCCGGTCCATCCGTGCGACAGCAAAAGCTGCCGCGTGGCTCTACCACTGTTAAAATATTATATAATATTAAGACAGGGTTAAGGATATACAGCCTCCTGACCGAAAGGTGGTCACATAGAGAGTACAGATCTTTAGTGAGGAATAGGGCTTAAAGTGCATTACCTTAATAACAATTACTGTACTCTTTCCATTTCCAAAAACTTCATTTTATTGGCCCCTCGTCAAGTAGGGATCCAGTAGGACAAGATGGATTGAGCTAATAAAACATATATTTGGCTCAGTAAGTTCTTATCTGTTACATGTCTAAGCGTTTTAAAAATCCAAATGAGTTTCCGTATCCTATTCATCATCAGCTTCAGATGTACATGCCCGGATAGACGCTGTTCAATTATTACTCCTAAATATTTTGTTTTGGTTACTTTGATACTTTTTATACGTGGTAGAGCCATGCTTTAGCTATATTAGTAGTATAGTTGTAGCACGAATAGGTCGGCTCGACCGGGGAAGGACCACGTTCTCACAGAATACCAGCGTTATATAGCAGTTGAACACTGCTGTGTTTCGTATGGTGAGTGTAGAGAACCGGAGACCCATTTTACTGGAAAAGAGGCATTCCATCTTAGTCCTCACGGGTTACAACGCATCTGCATTTTGATTCGAAAACGAGGATAGATGTAGATGTCTATGGGCCACAGCAACCACTTACCATCAGGTGAACTGTGTGCTCGTTTGTCACCCATTCCTATAAAAAAAATATTTTGTCAGTAGTGTACAGTTAGGATTTGAGAATTCAGAACATGTGTGAAATCACTAATAAAGTAATCACTAATAAATGATGTTGATTCTGAGACTGTTACTTTTTATCTGTATCTATCTAATCGAAATATTGTTTAGTAGATTCGGATCATAATGAAATCGAAATGTAAAGACATGTTTTAGTTTGAATTTAAATACCGGACCTAAAACTTCCAAATTGAAAGTCGTAAGTTAATAAAAAGATTTACGCTTCACATACAAAATAATTATTTACCTCTATTCACGTCAACCTCTTATAATCAATTTGTTCTGTTTGTAAAATATAACACGTTTTTAGTTGTCACCTAGAAAAGTTTTGGAATAAAGATTGCAAATTGTGATTATAGTCTTGGATGTAGGCCAGAACAATAGACGTATCCCATCCACGTTGTAAAGTTTGAACGTCAATATTTTAATAGAATGTTCAAGTACAAAATATAATGACACTCGTTTATTACATCGAGTTTCTAAGTAATAACTAAATGTAGAACAAAATTTGCTTCGCTATGACTTCTAGTCAGACTTTTCATTCATAACACGTTTTAATCGCAACAGATTTGTTATATTATAGTATTATAAAGGGTTCTATAGAATTTTAAACATTGTGAAATAACTTTTTTAGTTGTATAAACTAATACTTTGCCGCTTAGTACAATATTTAGGAATCATTATTTTTTGTGACATCTGAATATTATGGCTAATAAAATATTTTCTCAAAAGCGATTTTCTTTAACATTGTATACAAAAAATTATCAACCAATAGATAACCTACTACGGAACCGTCACAAATGCAAACTGTTTTTTTTTTAGGAGAGGGTGCAAACGAGCATGCGGATGACCTGATGGTAAGTGTCTACCGCCGCCAATGAACAACTGCAACACCAGGGAGGGAATTGCAGATGCGTTGCCGGCCTTTTAAAAAGGAGTATGCTCTTTTCTTGAAGGTCCCTAAGTCGTATCGGTCCGGAAAAATCGCCGGTGGTAAACAATTCCACAGAGAAGTTGTACGAGGAAGAAAACTCCTAGTAAAACGCACAGTCGTTGACCGCCAAGCATCCAGGTGGTAAGGATGGTATCTCAGCCGTCGACAGTTCGAACCGCTCTGCGCTAGATGCGGTCAAGTGGAAGGAGCTGACACTGGGGTGCCCCGGCCCAGAGATAAGAACAGTATTCCATATGAGGCCGAACTTGCGCTTTGTAAAGTTGCAAGCTATGTTCCGGACTGAAATACTATTTCACTCTGCTGAGCACGCCAAGCCTTTAGGAAGCCAATTTGACCTTCCCTTCCAAGTGACCACGAAACTGCACACTATTCGATATGTCGACGCCGAGGATTCCGATGCTAGCTGAGGCAGCAAGGGGAGTACCTTAAAACTGAAGAGATACGACAAAAGGGTTCTTTTTAGTGGTAAACGCGCAAGCTTGTGTCTTCTGGAGATCAAACTGGACTAGAATTAGTCGCCCCCAATCCGAGACTTCATTCAGCAAAGACTCGACTTCAGACACAAGTTTGTCCTGGTACTCGGCGACGTTTTCCCGAGAAATATTAGCACGGCCGGTATATAAGCCATCACCAGTGCTGTCGTCCGCATAGCAATGAATGTTACCAGTTTGCAACATATAATTGTTACGCATAACGCAATATCTGGTAAATTAAAAGTAGGTTTAGTTACTAACTATATAGTAGGCAGATTAAACGAATGAATAAATTAGTGTTTTAGCTCAAACATTAGACTTTAATTGGCATCTTATTCAAAACCGCGACGAAATAATTATGTTATACTTTAGATGTAAGCGTATCAACAGTGACCTGGCAAGATATGTTTTAATAATGCGTGTAAAAATTTCAAAAAATCGGTAAAATATTTCTTATTAAATCCATCCATTCATTACAGCCTATAAAAGTCCACTCCATAAAACAGGCCACCACCTCCTCCTCTTGAACAAGGATTGCCTCATAGGGTGATTTAGCCATAGAGCCTGCAAAGAGGCTGGTATTTATAATTTGATTTGTTATCAGGAAGATGTTGCTGTCCGTCTCCTGATTCAGTTTCCCTCTGTCTACTTTTACAACATCCTCGGGACGATATGTGTAAATGATGTTCCTACACCGCCACTACAGGTCGAATAAAATATAATGAACATAAAAATAATTTTGAAAGTTCTGAAAATAGAGATAGTACAATAGTACAAGGCGTTGACCGTTAGTTTGGACATTGCGAAGGCCTTCCATCGGGTTTGGCACAAACCGCTTCTTTCGAAGTTCCCTTCCTATGGGCTTCCCGAGAAATTGTGCGATTGGATCAACAGCTTCCTTGTAGATCGGAGCATCAAGGTCGTTGCAGACGGTGCATGCTCCGACTACAAGCCTATTAACGCTGGTGTTCCACAAGGCTGTGTGCTATCACCAACGCTGTTTCTTCTGCATATCAATAATATGTTGCTAACTGGTAAAATTCATTGCTATGCGAATGATAGCACTGGTGATGCTCTATACACCGGCCGTGCCAATATTTCTCGGGAAAACGTCGCCGAGTACTGGAACAAACTTGTGTCTGAAGTCGAGTCTTTGCTGAACAAAGTTAGGGATTGGGGGCGACTAAATCTAGTCCAGTTTAATCCTCAGAAGACACAAGTTTGCGCGTTTACCGCTAAAAAGAACCCCTTTGTCGTATCTCCTCAGTCTGAAGGCACTCCCCTTCTTGCCTCAGCCAGTATCGGAATTCTCGGAATTGACATATCGAGTGACGTGCAGTTTCGTGGTCACTTGGAAGAGAAGGCCAAGTTGGCCTCTAAAAAGCTTGACGTGCTCAGCAGAGCGGGACAGTATTTCATGCCGGCACACCGCCTGCAACTTTACAAGGCGCAGGTTCGGCCTCACATGGAATACTGTTCCCATCTCTGGGCAGGGACTCCCCAGTGCCAGCTCCTTCCACTTGACCACATCCAGCGTAGAGCGGCTCGAATCGTCGACGACCGAGTCCTTTCCGATCGGCTCGATTCATTGGCACTGCGAAGAGATGTTTCATCCCTTTGCATTTTCTTTCGCATCTACCACGGGGAGTGCTCTGAGGAATTATTCGGATTAATCTCAGCCGCCAAATTTCACGAACGCACATCGCGGCAGAAATCTCGATACCATCCCCACCATCTGGATGATTGGCGGTCCACCACTGTGCGATTTAGAAGATGTTTTCTTCCTCGCACGACTTCCTTGTGGAATCGATTACCATCAGCGGTTTTTCCGGACCGATACGACTTAGGGACCTTCAAGAAAAGAGCGTACTCCTTTTTAAAAGGCCGGCAATGCATTTGCGATTCCCTCCCTGGTGTTGCAGCTGTTCATGGGCGGCGGTAGTCACTTACCATTAGGTGAGCCGCATGCTCGTTTGCCCCCTCTCCTATATAAAAAAACAATAATACTACGTAGTAATAATTTCACGTGGTAGAGCCATGCTGCAGCTATATTAGTAGTATAGTTGTAGCACGAATAGGTCGGCTCGACCGGGGAAGGACCACGCTCTCACAGAATACCAGCGTAAATAAGCAGCTTAAGGCTGCTGTGTTTCGTATGGTGAGTGTAGAGAACCGGAGACCCTTTTTACTGGAAAAGAGGCATTTCATCTTATTCCTCACGGGTGACGACGCATCTACATTTTGATTCTTTATTGAGGATAAATGTAGATGTCTATGGGTCACAGCAACCACTTACCATCAGGTGGACTGTGTACTCGTTTTTCATCCTATCTCTTAAAATAAATATACGTGTATACATAATACATAAACTCTCACTTATTGTGTTGTCTTGTCTTTGTCCTTTCAAATTATATACTATATAATTATATAAACTATGGAAGACTTCTACCGATTTTATATTTTTTTTTATGATACTTGCGGAATTTTGGCAAAAGTGGCACAAGTCTTTTAAATATTTTATTTTTTGGACATGCAGGTTTCCTCACGTTGTTTTCTTTCACGACGTGGCACTAAAAATTGCAATTTATAATTTCATTTATGCCGACGGGATTAAACCCGAATAGCCTTTGAGCTAACACGGCAGCAGTCTGTTCATTCATGTTCAACCAGTGCATATTGCTAGTGATAACTTATGGATCTGAGACGTGGTCCTACACTGCTGGCCGTATGAGGAAGGTCAAGGTTGCTCAGAGAGCTATGGAGAGGACTATGATTGGCGTTCCTATGAGAATATCCGCAGTAGAACCAGAGTAATTGACATAGGCCAAAGGATTAGTAAGCTGAAGTGGCAATGGGCCGGCTCAGAGAACCGACAACCGATGGGAAAGAAAGGTTCTCGAGTGACAGCCTCGTACCTCGTTCATGCAAGCGAAGTGTAGGGCATCACTTCACTAGAAGGAGTGATGACCTGGCAAGACATGCAAGAGTTCGATGGATACAAATGGCTTGAGATCGTGCTTTGTGGCATTCCTTGGGGAACCAATGTTCACCAGTAGACTTCTGAAGGGCTGTAATGATGGCTCTGGCAAGGAACATTTTTGTATTTGACTATTTCGTCTAATGACTACCTTATTTACGGTGTGCAAAAAAAAAACAAAAAATATTTATTTACGTTTAATTAATACAGCCGTTTAGTGGCGGTGTTAGAATATCCACTACTTAATATCAGCTGAAGCGAATTTCGAAGCGTTAGTAGCCTAATGGCAGGGCGTGGTCCGCGAACTTGAAAGGTCGTGGGTTCGAATCCGCCATTCGACTACCGTCGTGATTCACTTCTAACACAAGCATTTTAAGCTTACTAGAAGTGGCTATAGGGAATGTCAGTAATGTTTAATGGCATTTTTTATTTAAAAAAAATATCGTTCTGTGGGTGTCGTAAGAGGTGACAGAGGGAAACAGAAACAGGAGTAGGGCAGTAGTAGCATCTTCTTGACAATATCTCTAAATAATAAAAAACTGCGGTTGTCATTCCGCATGCCAAGCGTTGCAACAATGGCAAAATTCCCACTATGACGCAGTCTATCTGGGAGTGAATGAATGAATGCATTATTACATAAGTGAAAAGTAGTGATATAATTAGGACGATGTATCTCGAAGTCATGGCTGCTCATGACAAAAAATATTGATGTATCGATTCGTGCTAAAATTTTCATTTCAGTAATGCTCTACTTTTGTTGTCAGCCCGGTGACGTAATTTACCTGTTTAGATGGAGAGCACGGTAGTATGAGCATTCGTTTTCGTTCAGTTAAGCAGAAAACTGGGCGAGTTTTTTTAAACGTTTTTTTGCTAAAAATTGACACCGCTCTTTGAAGCAGCCTATTCAGTTGTTAACATATTACAAACAAACTTTTTTGTGAGCGCACACTGGACAGAACTGTTATGTTGTAGCTTGTACAGTTCGCTCTGGGATATCATGGGTTTATAGCTGATGGATCACAATTGGACTGTCACTGGCGAATGAGTTAACTTTTCACTGACCTTTTAAGTAAAAAAAATGTTTTGGACATTTTTCGACTTCTGTATTTTTTTTAAATTAAAAACGTTACCTCCACACTAGGATTTTCTCCTGTATCATGAAGGTAGTTTACAAACACACATTGCACAAGGACAAATAACCAGACCCGGAACAATTATTTGTAGACCATATAAATTCTTGTTCCGTGCGGGATTTGAACCCGCGGCCCCCAGCGCAGCAAATCATTGCTAAGCCACTGCGCCGTCGGTATTGTTTTTTTTATAGGATAAAAGTGACAAACGAGCACACAGTCCACCTGATGGTAAGTGGTTGCTGCGGCCCATAGACATCTACATCTACCCTCGTTTGCGAATCAAAATGCAGATGCGTTGTCACCCGTAAGGACTAAGATGGAATGTCTCATTTCCAGTAAAAAGGGCCTCCGGCCACCTGCACTCACCAAGCGAAACGCAGAGGTAAACCTCTACTTCACGCTGGTTTTCTGTGAGGTCGTGGTACCACCCCGGTTCGAGCCGGCCCATCCGTGTGACAGCAAAAGCTGCCGCGTGGCTCTACCACTGTTTAATATTGTGTACGAGGTTTGTGTTATTAACAAAACGTAATGTTTTTGAATCTAATAAGAGTGACAAATGAGCACAGAACACAGTTCATAGAACAGTAAGTAGCCATAGAAATCGTCAACCCTCAATGAAGAATTAAAATTCAGAAACGATGTCACCCTTGGGGGCTAAGATGGAATGTCTTATTTCCATTAAAAAGGATATCCGTTTCTCTACACTCACAAAAACACAGCAGCATTAAACTGCTATTTAATGCTGGTATTCTGTGAAATCGTGCTCTCTTCTGTATCAAATTGACCTATTCGTTCTACAACCATAATGTAGCTATAAAATTCTATTCAATAGTTTTATTTTTAAATGAGTTTAGTTTAGCAGAGGGAAAATAAAATAGAAGATGGGTAGTAGCATCTTCCTGATGTTTTTCAATTCAAAAAGTCCAACTCAAACTAATAAAAAAACTGCGGTTGCCAATTCGACTGTCAGACAATGACGCAACCAATAGCAGACGTCTATGCTCAGCAGTGGAATTTTATAGGCTGTAATGGATGGATAGGTATTAGCTTATAATATAAAAACAGGGAAAAAATAAATAACCTAAGATTTCTATCTTGGTACTTCTCTGTAAGATGTCTAATTTTTGAACCAATGGTAGTTAGTATAAAATGTGTCTGACTTTGACTTTACTCCTCCTTTAAATATGTCAAGCTCGCGACCCCCTCGCACAATTAACACTGCTATTGCTGCGTTTTACATTTTTTTACACCGCTACTATATTGTGAGATCGATAATTTATCGTATATCGCATAAAAGTATACAAACATAAAAGTTTACTCAAGCATATTGTCCACCTGATGGCAAGAAGATGTTGTGGCCCATAAATAATAAATACACAAAATACGATGTTACGAGTTACATTAGTATACGGCGTTTCCATCAAAGACATATGTATGTACATCATAAGAAACACAACATCATTATGCTGCGAATTCACACCAGTTTTTTGTGCGAGAGTGGTCTCCCCCAGTAGAGCCAACATATTCGTGCTGCAGCGTAGCTCTAGCACGTATAATATTCTTCGATTTCTTTTTTCGATTTGACAGTATTAACTAAATAAGATAAGGAAAATAAAATAAAAAGAAGGGCGCGTCTTGAACCGTCACGTGACTGGTTTGAAAATGAATATAACTCATGATTCATTCATGATCCAGCCTTACTTTTCTTTCGCACTTTACCCCCTTTTACCTCTTTTTACATAAAATCGTTAAAATAAATACGCCTTAGTTGATTTATCAAAGGTCACTTTTTGAAGGGTTTTGGGAATATCTTTCGAATGTATTTTTTCTTACAAGTTGTGGTGACTAACGAGTACACATTCTACTTGATACTAATTGCACCAGCAACATATATATATATAGTGGATGTTTGGCTCATAGTGCAGATTCGTTATCGTCTTTGAACTAAAAGAAAATGTTAGTTTTTTTTTATAGAAATAGGTTGGTAAACGAGCATATATTCCACCTGATGGTAAGTGATTGCTGTAACCCATAGACATCTACATCTATCCCCGTTTGCGAATCAAAATGCAGATGCGTTGTCAGCCTTGAGAACTAAGATGAAATGCATCTTTTCCAGTAAAAAGGGTCTCCGGTTCTCTACACTCACCATACGAAGCATAGCAGCATTAAGCTGCTCTTTTACGCTGGTATCCTGTGAGAGCGCGGTCCTTCCCCAATCAAGTCGGCCCATTCGTGCTACAACTATATTATAAGTATAGCTGCAGTTTGGCTCTGCCACGTACACTAGTTAGTATTTTGTGCTGGAAAAAGTCAGAAAAGTGTACTGCCAGTATGCGTAAACGGGGTGCAAGATTCAAACTGTGAAGACGTTCAAGAAATTTGGTCAGAGAACCTGAGTAATGAAGATTGTAGACGTAGCCGTTAGTTGCAACGTGCTTGCATGTCGCTTTGCTAAGTACTCGGAGGATCTTTAGATTACTATCTTTAAAGCCTATTGTATTAGCTTTTACACTGGAAAAATTTTGATTAATTACACCAAAAAATTCAATTATATCCCCAGGGTACAACGCAAAATTGCTTTCTTTTTTGTTCCAAATATCCACGGTACTGTGGGCCGTCCGCAGTGTAAGCAAAGGTTTCTGTCCCAGTTTTTACGCAGTGTTACGTTGTAAAACGGCCAATATCTGGGAAACTACGCAACTGAATGAACTTATCCAGGTCATTGCACAGACTTCTCCTGACAGTTTATTTTAAAAAACACTGGCAGGTGATGCATCAGGCGCTAACTATTAAAAATAATTAATTTCAGAATTACACTTCAACTCATAAATAAATTGGCGTGTATGTGGAAGGCTATGTATTTAGTATTTCTATTTTTTTAATTATACTAGTAACTCTATCAACATTAATAATACTCCTGTTACCCACTAAGTAGCCTTAATAATGCCTGTGTTAAGATTTGTTCATCACAGTAGTCGAATGGCGGATTCGAATCCTTGACTCTCTGAGTTTGCTATCCGAATTAATGGGACGCATTAGGATACTGTCGTTTCTTCTCCTATGATTGACCGTGTTTAATTCAAAGTATACATCTAAATTTAAATAGGTTATCGTCGGTGATTTTGACCTTTAAGATGTGTGGCATTATTTGGGGAAGTAATTTGAAAAATATTTCATTTAACAGTAAACTCCTCTCTAATATGATACAAAATCATTATTCATTGAATAAATATACCAAGCTCACAAGGCTACCCAAACCATGTCCAAACAGAGCGCTCTAAAATAAAAATAAATACTTCACAGCGACAAATTTTTCACTTGCCACGAAAACCCGGTTTGCGATTAACTGTAAATAAAGACAGAAGAGTTAAAAAAATTAAAGGTATCGGCATTTTTGCTATCCCTACATGAATGAGTGAAAAGCAGTCTAAGTTTGTAATGTATACTAAAAAAAAACATAATCGAACGCGACTCCATTATGTGTTTGGTTTTTAACACATTACAAATGTTTCACTTTTGGGTGTTTCACGTCGTTTTTAGGGTTCCGTACCTCAAAAGGAAAAAACAGAACCCTTATAGGATCACTTTGTTGTCCGTCTGTCTGTCTGTCAAGACCCTGTTTCTCAGGAACGCGTGGAGGTTTCAAGCTGAAGTTCATATCAAATACTCACTGTCCCTTGGAGCTGTGAAAAAATCAATCAAATATCTTTGAAGCCAACGCAATCAAAAGATACAGCCGTTTATGCCGCAAATTTTCGACATTCGCAAGGGAATCAAAACCTACAAGGTACTTCCCGTGAACTCAGAACCTTAAAATTTGGTACGAAGCAACGTATTGTAACACAGATAAAGGAAATCTTTGGGAAAAGCATAAACTTCTAGTTACATCATATAATAAAAATATTTCTAATAATTTTAAACTTATATACCTACGGATTTGTCCGGAACCCTCAGTGCTCAAGTCCGACTCGCACTTGACCGGTTTTATTATGAACATTGAAAATATCACGTAGAGTTGCATTCAACTGATGTTAATTTGTATGGCTTAGATTTTGTTTGCCAGTTGTGAAAACCTTTCACAGAAATATTAATTCGAAGGTACATAATAAAATTATACACATAAATAAAATTGATGTGTATGTATGTAATATGGAAAACATACATTTTTCGAGCTCTGGGGTTATTCAATGTCATTAAGACATGAACAACGTATTGTAAAATTTTTGTCTATCTGTCAGTTTGCTGTCCGGCTGTCTGTCTTTCATTCTGTCCCGACAAATTTTCGGAATGGCTGAACTGATCGTGATGAGACTTAACAAACAGATAGAGAGTAATGCCAGGACTGTTCAGCTATACTTTATCTGAAAAATTTGGAGATGTTTTTGTGATATTGGCATTGAAATTTAGAATGACAGACGGAAAATTTGAACGAGTTTTAAACTCTTAGTTCTGGCTGTTGACTAGAAAGTTCGTCATAATTTAGATCTAACCTTTTTATAGAAGAGTGAACAAACGAGAATGCGGCTCACCTGATGGTAAGTGTTGACCGCCGCTAGCGGACAGCTGCAACACCCAGGGAATCGCAAGTATGTTGTCGGCCATTTAAAAAAGAGTAGGCTATTTTCTTGAATGTCCCAAGCTTTTAAAATATTATAAAATAAAAATACGCGCGTGCTTTATTAATTTTATTGTTCCCTATCATACACATTAATTGTCTTTTCGTGTATTTTACAATTATTTGTAATTTTAAACACGGAGTTTCAATTAAAGCATTCAGTTGGTTTTCCCGATTACCACGAATAGGTTCACGCTTGAATACTTCGGCGAATTAAAGTAATTGACCGCCGTTCAAAAATGAATAGAATAACAAAAATGCCGATTCAAATAACACAAATAGCAATATTTTGCTGTGGGATTTAATTTAGTGTGAGACTGTACTCTTTTTAACTCTTATCTTTCATGATTTTTTATATATAACTACGAACACACTAACGCACAAACGAATTTGAAGTCCACCTGATTGTAAGTGGCTATTGCGTTTCATAAAACCCTGCAGCCAATTTCAAACAAAGATGACTACTCTGCATGAGTCATTTGGAGGAATCATGAGGACTATGATGAAACAGCCTCACACACACAGCCTGTAGTTATACTGTATCTTGAAGACCAATACAGAGTAGTGCATTATACTGTCTCTTGCAGACCAATACAGAGTAGTGCATTATACTGTCTCTTGCAGACCAATACAAAGTAGTGCATTATACTGTATCTTGCAGACCAATACAGAGTAGTGCATTATACTGTCTCTTGCAGACCAATACAGAGTAGTGCATTATACTGTATCTTGCAGACCAATACAGATAAGTGCATTATACTGTCTCTTGCAGACCAATACAGAGTAGTGCATTATACTGTATCTTGAAGACCAATACAGAGTAGTGCATTATACTGTATCTTGCAGACCAATACAGAGTAGTGCATTTTACTGTCTCTTGCAGACCAATACAGAGTAGTGCATTTTACTGTCTCTAGCAGACCAATACAGAGTAGTGCATTATACTGTCTCTTGCAGACCAATACAGATAAGTGCATTATACTGTCTCTTGCAGACCAATGTAGAGTAGTGCATTATACTGTCTCTTGCAGACCAATACAGAGTAGTGCTTTATACTGTCTCTTGCAGACCAATACAGATTAGTGCATTATACTGTCTCTTGCAGACCAATACAGATTAGTGCATTATACTGTCCCTTGCAGACCAATACAGAGTAGTGCATTATACTGTCTCTTGCAGACCAATACAGAATAGTGCATTATACTGTCTCTTGCAGACCAATACAGAGTAGTGCATTATACTGTATCTTGCAGACCAATACAGAGTAGTGCATTATACTGTCTCTTGCAGACCAATACAGAGTAGTGCATTATACTGTATCTTGCAGACCAATACAGAGTAGTGCATTATACTGTCTCTTGCAGACCAATACAGATAGGTGCATTATACTGTCTCTTGCAGACCAATGTAGAGTAGTGCATTATACTGTCTCTTGCAGACCAATACAGAGGAGTGCTTTATACTGTCTCTTGCAGACCAATACAGATTAGTGCATTATACTGTCTCTTGCAGACCAATACAGATTAGTGCATTATATTGTCCCTTTCAGACCAATACAGAGTAGTGCATTATACTGTCTCTTGCAGACCATTACAGAGTAGTGCATTATACTGTCTCTTGCTGAGCAATATAGAGTAGTGCAAGCTATATGGCGACAGAAATAGGTAGGAGGATACTAGCTATCCACATTGACTTCTAGGCAAAAATGAGTTCTACAACTTAGTAATAGGGATTACAGGAACAAGAAACTATAATTTAGTATTATTTTCATAAGCATTCATCGTAAAGTAATAAAAATAGTTAAACAGAGCCGTGATAGTTGAGGGGCTAAGCGCTCGTTGTAAATTTTAACACAGTACACGAGTAATCTGAGTTCGATCGCCACCGACATCAGTGAAATTGGTATTTGCAATTTTAAGTGCTGATTTAGCTCGTGCTCGGCGGGCTCACCTGCATGTCTGAGAAATAAGAAAAAAAGATATTTCGAAGATGTATATAGTTGGCTAACACGCAGCGCGTCGGACATATACTTGCATAAAAACCTTCTCAGAAATGCGAGGAGGCTTTTAACTTTTAATAAAAATGTTAATGTTTTTTTTTTAATATATTGTAACTGCTTCGCTACAGAGATTCATCGGTGATGGAAGTATTAGACACTTAATACCCTACATTAAGTTTCTTGTTACTATATCTTTTTATAAAATTTAGGGTAACAAACGAACATAAAGTTCAGCTGATGATAAGCGGATGTTGCCGCCCCGTCACGTCTAAATCTGGTCTCAATTAAGAATCAAAATGTAGATACGATGCGACCCCTGAAGACTCTAATGTAAATTTTATATACTCACCGTAGAAAACCAACAACATTTTGCTGCTATTTCACTCTGGTATTCTATGAGAACGTGATCCTTTTCCGTTCGAGCCGACTCATTCGTGCTACAGATGTTGCACGCTACGAGGCCCCACTACGTATAAAAGATACAAGGCGACGAGATTTCGTAGCAAATACTCAATTCAATTTTGCATCTTATTCAAAACTAGTTAGTGTGATCAATTAATTAATTTAGTTATTAATTCTAATACGCTTAATTCTGATGATACAAAATAATAATAATTAATAATTAACTAAGTGGTAGGGTTCATTTTCTAAATGTATTGTAGCGCTTTAATTTAAGCAGTCTAGGTAACCAAACTACGCGTACGTGCGCTCCTCTGTGTGTGTGTGTGTGTGTGTGTGTGTGTGTGTGTGTGTGTGTTTCAATTCACAACGTTTTTGCCAACAGACAAACGTGTGCGTGCGTGCGTAGTAAAATAGTTGAAAATCAGTTCAAATAATGCATTACCGCGCATTTTGAATTTAAAGATAAAAAGGACTGAATGTTTGAGATTTTTTTAATTTTCTTCACCATTTAGCGACAACGATATGAGTTTAATGTAACGAATATATAATATAACGAATAATAATTTGGTACGGGTACCATGATCTTACCTTATTTTGCCGCCAAATGGTAGCACTTGCTTTGTTGTGTTGCAGTCTGTTGACCGTGTAGTGGTGATCTAGGAATATCCTCTACCACATATATTTCCGTGGGTGTCGTAAAGGCTCCAGAGGGAAACTAAAATAGAAGATGGGCAGCAGTGTCTTCCTGATAATAACTAAAAATATTAAAACAATCGAAATTGTCTACCCGCTTGTCAAGCATGGCAACTATGGCAAAATCCTCTCTATGAGACAATCTATGATAGTTTTTATGTTCAGCATTGGACTTTTATAGGCTGTTATGAATAGCCTGAAGGGCAAAGTGAGTCAGTACTATACCAGGCTGTAAGACATTCCATCTTAGTCATCAAAGGTTGTAGCCTTTTTTGTTTGAAGTTGGCTGCATAAATTCAAAATTTTTATTTTAATACACAAATGTAAGTACCGTCTGAGATTCAAGGCCAGGGCTAAGGTTTTGTTAACTCTTAAAAATGCAAAGAGGACTTTAACCTAAATTGGTAACACACAATTCCATTTTTAAAATAATATGATGTTATTTTAAAACGATAATAAACATCAAACAAACAAATAAAATTCTTGTAACAGTTAATTTTAATCATATTAGTCGAGTATAATATACTACTAAAGTCGTTTGCATTAATTGCCTTCAGCGAGTTTTGCAGTAGTGCGTTTAGAATAGACGTTCCGCCTTTTACCCGCAAGAGACAGCTTGATTTAGTGCCACTGTTATGGGAACTGGAACGCTGTAGTGTTTCATATTCTTACTTGTACGTATAAATAAAGGAAGTATGTAATTACACTGCATTAGAACGGATGCTTTTACGTAATAAGCAGTGAAATGTTAATGTCTATTAATCTGGCGTTGCGAGGTCAGCAGAATTGCAATATATTTTACTCATGATTTAGTGCTAAATAACACTGGATTTAATTCATAGTCAAAGCGCGAAAAGTCGCCCAAAATCCGTCATACTGAATTTACCTAGAGATTTATTGTTGAATCAATCTTCTTTGTTTTTCACACACTATCACTAAATGATTTCATTAAACAATATCTATTATTTAATCATGTCTTTCCTCGTATTTACTTGTTAATTAATAACAATTAAAGGATTGTGTAAATTATTATTATATTATCGTATGATTTTTTTCGTCCGATATATTTTAAATATTTTTTTTAATCGTACGATTAACAGCCAAAAATTAAAAGCTAATTAATGTAAGATTATAATAATAATACTATAATTCTGATGACTTTTTGCAAAGTAAAAAAATATGAAAGTATATTATCATCATCATTACAGTCCACAGCGGAACATAGGTCTTCTCAAAAGTTGCCTCAAAAGAGGGTTATTGGCACGCTTCTCAGATGGGTTTGGAACCACAGTTCTCATTTGCTAGTTGTTATTTGAAAGATGTTATTGCTCATCTCCTGGTTTGATTCCCTCTGATACTGGGTCACAAATTTCTGCTGGAACATTTGGAAAAACATTAATTATAAAAATTTTGTTTAAAACGTTAAATTTTGTGGTCTTTAATTAAAATATATAAAAATAAATAAGTTTTTTTTTGTATTGTGCATATTTCGGCCTTTTTAGTGCACATTTGCATGCATATTTTGGGGATTTGTTAGTGCATATAATCCGATGTATATTAATTAAAGCTGCCAGATATTCCTTCTTAGTCCTAAGAATCATATATGTAACCTTCTTTGTTTGAAGTTGGCTGCAGGTCATTGACTACAGCTTAACCTCTTACCAAGAGGTGAATCTTAAGTACGTTTAAAAAATACTCGTATTTTTCTTAATGAAATACTTAAAAGTCGAATTCGACATATAGCTCCTGAACCATACCAAAAGCAGCATTTATCTTGACTATGATTTTCAGTGTTAGTGCGTTCAATGTACGTGGTACAGCCATTCTTAGTCTGCGTTATCACTGTAGACGATTAGTTCGGCACGACCGCTGGAAGATCCCGCTCTCAGTGAGCACTGGCGTAAATTTATTTGTCACTCGTCAGAACGTGGGTTCAGAACATTACTGGTAATAGGCATTCAAATTTATGACATGTTAATGTAATAATAATGTATAAAAAAAATTCGTTTTCCCTTACAAGCCGTTTTAAAACATAAAATCCTTTTTAAAAGCAAAATACTATTTGATCAATTTACGAACTGCTTAAATTTTATTTCATTTCAGGTCATAATATGAATCCGAACGAAAAGTTTTTTACGTGGTAGAGCCATGCTGCAGCTATATTAGTAGTACAGTTGTAGCACGAATGGGTCGGCTCGACCGGGGAAGGACCACGCTCTCACAGAATACCAGCGTCAAATAGCAGTTTAACACTGCTGTGTTTCGTATGGTGAGTGTAGAGAACCAGATACCCTTTTTACTGGAAACGAGGCATTCTATTTTAGTCCTCACGGGTGGCAACGCATCTGCATTTTAATTCGAAAACGAGGATAAATATAGATGTCTATGGGCCACAGCAGCCATTCACCAGCAGGTGGACTGTGTGCTCGTTTGTCACCCTATACTATAAAAAAAAGTTTGTAATTAAAAAAAATATAATACATAAACTAAATTTTTTAGATATACATCCCGAATGTAATAAAACTATAGAAATCGGCCATTAGTCCTCACGGGTAGCATAAGATTCTTAATCCGTGGCTCCGTGACGCAGTGGCTTAGCATTGAATAGCGGCGATGAGTGCCGCAAGTTCGAATCCCGCATGGAACAAACATTTGCATGGCCTACAAATAATTGTTCCGGGTCTGACTATTTGTCCTTGTGCAATTTATGTTTGTAAACCGCCTCCACGATACACGTTTTTTAAAAGATTTAATCAAGAATATATGTAGATGTCTAAAGGCACATTGTCCACTTAACATCAGATGCACTGTGTGCTCGTTTGTCATTATTATTCGTATAAAAAATAAAGAAAAAATGAATGAAATTTTATTCAAGAATACAAGAACTCTTTATTATAAAAACAAGTATTGCTTTAATTATATAAATTACTATAATTATGGACATTAATTTATTTATTGCATTGCAGTTGGAATTGTTGCCCCAGCGTTGTTATTATATCGGAAACCCACAAACAGTTGACAAACATGATGTGTACATTTAATTCGCGATGTGATAAATAATAAAAAATATTACAAAATATAACATTAATATAATAATAAAACACCAATGAAAAGTCACATAAAAATTGACACTCATTTGATAAGTCGATAGTCGATAAAATGCTAATTTTTAATATACTTTGCAATATGCCTACTTTATGTTTTTTTTAACAATATGATAAATAATTAACAAAGATTGTCAAATACAATATCAAAACAGTAATAAATTTACCAATTAAAAGATACACTAAGAGGTAACTACACTAAGAAAGAGTCATTATTATAATTAACAAAGATTGCAAACGTAAAATTAATAAAAACACCAATAAAATGCCGTATAAAATTGACACTCCATTATATGTATTAGCTGAAAATCGATAAAATGCCACTTTTACCTTACCTTAAACCTCCCTAATTCTTAAGTGAATTTAAAAAGGAGGGGGTTCTGAAATCGAGTGTATGTTACGCGATATCCCATTAAATTTTGAGTAAAAATATTTCACCCACAAGAGGGGAAAATAGGGGAAAACGTTTCATATTGGACTACTAGCAGTTCCCCTCGACTTCGCCCACGTAGATTTTTTTTTGTGCAGAACTCTACTAAATTAAAAGTAGCTTAAGTTACTTCATATAACCTCAGCTATCTGCCAGTGAAAGGCCCATCCAAATCGGTTCACAGGTTTTTGCGTGATGCGTGTTCACGGCAAAATAGCTAGCAGATGACAATTTTTTTTCAGGCTTACTTAATATTTATCGTTATATTTTGGCCAATTCACACAATATTTTTATGAATTATAGCTTATGTTTTATTCTAATATATGAGCTCTATTATTGTAAAGTTTCATTAAAATCCATTCTGTATTTTTTGCGTGAAAGAGGAACAAACATCCATACATCCTCACAAACTTCCATATTTATAATATTAGTAGGATCGTCTAAGGAGTTTCATATGATATCTTCGCAGATTGACAACTGATTTTAATGATTCCTTTTTCATTAAATAGTTTAAACCTTAAGGGTGGTCCCATATAAATTAAGAGCAAAAATTACACCCCTAAGGGTAGCAATTAAATAATTTATTTTTTAGCACTTTGAAGTAGGTTTTTACTTTTTGTTAAAAGTTATACTTATTTGCTTTTTTTAATAACACCTGAAAAACGTTGTGTGGATTTTACAAAACGGGTCAAAACATTTCTTATCGAAAATATAAATACGTCTCTATACATGAGACCATTCTCTTATTATACATTGGAATATACTTACGTTTGACGACAGTGCACGCTACAAAATGAATTGAGGTTTTTATTGTTTGCGTTGCCATTCTTACAATAATCTATGCATAACGTGACTATTTTAGTTACGTGTTATAGCTAGCTGCGTTTTAAAGAAGTTTCTGGCTCATTCTTCACGCCAATAATCTCCGGAATCATAAAAAATGTGTTTCTTATTTCCAAAGCATAGATTTAACGTTAATCGACCTTTAAAGCAACCTTTACAGCTACTGTTATAGCCTATCTAAAGTCCACTGCTGAACATAGGCCTCCCCCATCGGTTTCCTCATAGAGGGGATATTTGACATAGTTGCCACGCTTGGCAGGTGGGTTGGTTCTTTTATAGAATTTGGGTGACAAACGAGCACACAGTCTACCTGATGGTAAGTGGTTGCTGTGGCCAATAGACATCTACATCTATCCTCGATTACGAGTCAAAATGCAGATGCGTTGTCACCCGTGAGTACTAAGATGGAATGCCTCGTTTCCAGTAAAAAAGGGTATCCGGTTCTCTACACTCACTATACGAAACACAGCAGAGTTATGGCGCTATTTTACGCTGGTATTCTGTGAGAGTGTGGTCCTTCCCCGGTCGAGCCGACCCATACGTGCAACAACTATACAATTAATATAGCTGCAGCATGGCTCTACCACGTAATACGTAACACGTACGTTGGTGATCGCAGATTGTTTTAATATTTAGTTGTTATCATAAAGACACTGCTGCTCGTCTTCTGGTTTGTTACCCTCTGTCCCCTCTTACGATACCCACGTAACGATATGGCCTAGTGGATATTTTTACACCGCCGCTACACGGTTAAACCTTTAAAAAGTAAAGTAAGTAAAATTGCAGCCTATTTACGTCTCACAGCTGGGCACAGGCCTCCTCTCATTTCTGAGAGGGTTTTAGGGCAAGGAAATGTCCGCCGCGCTGCCCCAACGCGTGTTGGCGAACTTCACATGTCTTCGAAATATTTTTTTTCTTATTTCTTAGACATGCAGGTTTCCTCACGATGTTTTCCTTCACCACCAAGCACGTGGTATATCTGCACTTAAAAATGCAATTAACAATTTCATTGGTGTCGCCGGGGATCAAAACCGGGTTGCTTGAGTACTGTGAAGCTTACAGCGAGCGCTAACCATCTTAGCTACCACGGCTCTAAACCTTTAAAATAAATGATTTCTTTTTGGTTAAGTTAGGTAAAAAACCAAACAAGTTCAATTATCTCTAAAAATTTACTTTATGAAAATATGTGTGGGCCCTTACACTCTCCAAAACAAAATCGAACAACGAATGATACGATCTGATGTACCTAAGTCCTCTGTCTTAAGCGTGTACGAGCAAGGAACTCTGAGTTGCATACAAAGCACCCAGAAAAAACCAAGAAAAAACCTAATAACGAAGTATTGTAGGTGTCATTTGGCTACAACATCCACTGTGTTCTCAATTGTCACTTTGACTTACATCAAATTGTTTTAAAATCTAATGTATAAAAATTAATGTTTGGTTGTTCGTATTTTATGCGTTACCATACCGTTCATCAGATTGCGCTCAAACTTTGTAAACTTATCGCTTGCACTTGTGCGAAGGTTATAAACATAGTACAAATAACTTGCAGTAAGTGGTGCGCGTATTGTACCGAAAACTTCAACGAATATATTATTATTCCTATTCCTAATTAAACAATATAGCTCTTCCTAATTTAAAACGATATTTCCACAATTAATTATTCTGTGGCAGCCACGTACCGGGTACCAGTTGATCTTCTAATAATTGTTTAATTACATTTCTTGCTTCTTTACTAGATTAATAATTATTGAATATAACCAGATTAACTAATTTCACTTATTTTAATTCCCGATGTTTCAGCTTTACATGGTAGAGGAGAAGGATTCCCTTAAAATTAAACACGATAAAGTCATTTAAATAAAACTAGTTTTAGGGATTTTAACGCGTATATTAACTTATTTTATATTCCCGATGTTTCGAGCACTTTACAGCACCCATGGTAACGGAGGGGACTGAGGTGTATGACGTCCCAATGTTATCGTTAACCACGGCTACCTCCAGATTAAAAATTATTAATTTCTGTTCCGATCTAAGCAGTATGAACTTACAGTATCTTGAAGTCTTGCAGTTGTTTGCTTGGGTTGAGATTTAATTTTATTAATTATGGGATCCCAAGCAGATGGTAGCACCCAGCCATCTTCTCTATTGAGATTAGGATGTTGAATCGGTGTTCTTTAGCGAAGGTTTATAGTCTTTCAAATCTAATGTAGGGATAGGGGAACATAGATTATTCACATCAGCTATGTGTTCTTTAACGCGGGTTTTTATGGATCTTTAAGTTTATCCTAAATAAGAGAGACCACATTCACAATTAAGTGTGTACACTCCTGCATCTTGCAGAGGGACATTACACTTGACTGATGGTAAAAACTGACTAATCTTCTTCGACGGCTTGAAGTATGTTTTAATGGAAGCACGCTTCAAGATGTAGCCAATCTTGTCACGTGATAAAATCAGTTTTATTCAAGGTAAATCATTCTTCTAAATATAAGAAATCATTAGATTAATTATCCCAAATTAAAAATAACTGAAAGTTTGAAAACCAGCCACAATCACATCAAATAATAAGGCTTTAAATAAATTTTCATATTTCTAAAATTATACCGTCGGATATAGAACTCCGGTAAACAATCAAAGGCCCTTTTAATGACTTTAGACACCAAGAGCCATCATCGTTCCCCCTTTATTGCATCCCTTGAATATGAATGTCTTAATACGGGTTGTTTTCAACAAGGGTATTTGAAATTGATCTCATAATTTGTAGCTACAGTTATTTTGTACGAGAATTAAAGGACAAACTATAAAACAATTCAAACATTTGAAGAATAACTAATATTATGGTACAAGTCTTAAATAGACTTATGCGTTTTTTAAATCGAGGCAATTTTTTATAACAGTTCTGCATAATTTGAAAAATATTTTAATTGAAAAAATTGTATTATATCATCTTATTTAATATTATACTGGCCGTTAAATACTATAGCTTATCTATCATACATTTTCTTAGAGTTAGAACCTAGAAATGAAATAGTTTTATTATTACACATAAAAATATTTATTATCACATGTATCATCTTAATACATATACTTAAAATATACTTTTTGGTGACATGTTAGTAAGACTATATACTTACAAAAGCCCACATCATACTAATTACATGTGACGAATTTTTATGACATGAATAAAATGCAGAGCCTTGGCAGCTCAAAGGCCGCGCGAGGCCGCATATTTCGGCGTAATTTAGGGCATAAGTAACCTTACGCTTGAGGTTACAGACTGCGAGCTCAAAAAATCTTAGATTCGCATCTGCCATTCAGCTACATTCAAGCAAGAAGGTTAACGAGAATTTTTGTAATATTAATAGCGTTGTTTACTGTCTTCTTCTTAAGTAGCACTGCTGGTGGACGTGTTGATAACCAACATTTTTTAACCAGCTTGGTCAACTAGTTTACTCGAGGCTGATAACTATGTAGTAACAATGTAAGAATATCCATTACCACATATCATCCCGTGGTTGTCGAGAGAGAAACTAAAACAGGAGATGGGTAGCAGCATCTTCTTAAGCCTGCCAAGTGTGACTACTATGGCAAATTCCCCCCTATTAGGCAATCCATCGGAGGGGCCTATGTTCAGCTGTAGACTTTTATAGTCTATAATGGATGGTTTACTATAATTGTTCGTTCAGTGATGTATGTTCATACGGGAAATGCATCTCCATTGTAATTACATGCAGTAAGTCATTTCATCGACGTACTAAAGCCCTTCCTTAACCTTTTTATATTAAAATTGGCTATCGGTGTCCAGAGCTGCTAAACTTTTTCCACAGCTTTTACTACAACAATCGCAATGGCATAAACAAAAGTTTGTGTGTTGTTGGTTTTTTTATAGGATAGGGTGACAAGCGAGCACACATTCCACCTGATGGTAAGTGGTTGCTATGACCCTTAGACATCTACATCTATAATCATTAATGATTCAAAATGCAGATGCGTTGTCACCCGTGAGGACTAAGGTGGAATGCCTCCAAGTGTTTACTGTGGCCTATTGGCCACATACATTGGATACATACGTCTATCCTTGTTCCTTGGTTCAGAATCAAAATATAGTAGATACATTGCTGCTGTGTTTTGTATGCTGAGTGTTGAGAACCGGAGACCCTTTTACTGGAAACGAGGCATTCCATCTTAGTCCTTACGAGTGAAAACGCGTCTGCATTGGGATTTGTAATAAGATGGATATATATTTCTATGGGCTACAGCAACTACTTACCATCAGGTGGACTGTGTGCTCGTTTGTTGCCATTATCCTATATAAAAAAGATGTGTTTACATCCCTGTTGACTAGACGGAATAACTCGTTAACAGTAAAAGTCTTAAAACATCGTTAATTTTTTTTAAATCTGTAATAAGTGTCTTAAAACTACGTTATATATTTAATTATTCCCACACAAGGATTTGATTCGATATCGTGAGTTCTATACATACGTATATCACACATTGACAAACATTCACTGATCAATTATTTGTAGACCATACCATCGATGATTGTTCTGTTCAGGATTCATACCCGCGACGCTTAGCATTGCAAACAAATTAGCTATTGAACCGCCCAACAGTCTAGTTACAAACACTTTCATTACTTATCTATCCCTTAAATAACAAATTAGAGGTCACAAAGTACAGAAGAAATGTCACTTGGCAGAAATTTCCTCAATCCCCAAAAAGAAACGTTATATTAATTCAATTTAATTCATTTATTCAGCAAATAGGCCGCCAGGGCCAATAAAAATTGGACTTCCCGACATTTCCTTAACGACTTTGAAAAAGAAGTGACGAAAAGATAGGAATTCGTTAAAATATCGTAATAGTACCTTACACTTTGTGAAACAGGAGCTTTCAAACATTTTAAAAACAATAATTTGATATTAACTTGTTATTTGTAATATTTAATTACATATTGAAACTTATAAAGTACAACACACTTTTCCAAGGAGTTTAACTCCCATTATTGAAGGTATGTGTACTTGGACCAAGTATTATAAGGTGTGAAATATACAAAACACATAAATAGGTTGGTCAAAATTTTTTAAAAGTGATGGCAAGTTTCGGCCACAGTCCATGAAAAATTGCAAGGGGAATTGTAGGTGCGATGTCGGCCTTTTAAAAAGCTGGCCAAGTACGAGTCGGACTCGCGCGTGAAGGGTTTCTTACCATCGTAAATCACGTTTCTAGTAGGGGAGCCCACTTTAATTTTTAATTTATTTTATTTTTATTATTTGCTGTTATAGCGGCATCAGCAATGCACATTCTGTGAAATTTTTAACTCTCCACCTATTACGGATCATGAGACACAGCCAGCTGACAGTCAGACGGACAGGCGGACGGATGGACGGACGGACAGGGTAGTAATAGGGTCTCGTTGGTAACCCTTTGGGCAAGGAACCCTAAAAAGGAGTTATCTCGTTTCTTGAAGTAGCATCGGTCCGGAAAACTCGCCGGTGGTAAACAATTCCACAAAGAAGTTGGCCTTATTTCACGTAATAATGTGTAAAAGCCGTTTCTAGCATATTAATTTATTATGATAGAATCTTAGTAAGATATCTGATGACATCATAACGGGAAATTGACTTATACGAGTATTACGCAGACGGCTTAAATATTAATGGTCTTGCTCATAAAAATCAACGTCAGTTAATGAAATGCTTAAAGATGCTCTCTCTCTCTCTCTCTCTCTCTCTCTCTCTCTATTCACTTTGTGATAATAGGAAGAGACAGGAATAGATATAACTAACACTTAATATAAGTTTAAGCAATAAACATCCATTATATGTCAGTCTGTAAATAAATAAAACATAGAAAAACATGTTTTGATTCTATTATCCGTGTAATAATTTATGATGTATTCACATAAATTATATCAATACCTTCTCTTATACCTACTATAAAACTAGATTGTTTACATTTAAAATCATTACCTTTATGCATCCCAGTGTGCTTATCTTTGAGTACGGTCAACTCGTAAATCTTCCCGAACTCCTCGAACATCGGTCGGAGGTCCTTCTCCTCCAGGTGTCTGGGGATCTGGCCAATGAAGAGCTTAACAGCATCCTTACCAGCCCCTGGGGGTGCTCCCGTTCGTTCTGAATGCGTAAGGGGGGAAGAACGTTTGTCTTCGGAGGCATTATGCACTGGAGTCGGAGGGCTAGAACTCACTGCCGAACCTTGACCCGATTGGTTCGTAATAATGAACTGATTGTGCATAAACCCGGGGAACAACACACCCGGGTTGCACAGATTCGAACCCACTAACATGTTTATCTATCACAGTACACAGACTTTTTGACACAATAGTAAAATCTAATCACAGTGATATTTGTACTACGATTTCTTAATCTATAAATTCGGTTTGTTTTAAAGCTTTCGCGGACTGTTTACTTTCAGAGGGCGAAGGGAGGGTTGAGAGAGTGTGCGTGTTTTATGTTTGTGTTTGTATCTCGACACTCTCCCCAAAATGCGTAATGCTATCGATCCTTATAGTAGAGGTTAGCGGCTCGGAGACCTCGTGTATTTCACTCAATGTTTCACACGTGCCACACTATAAACAAGCCGTTGGGTTACTCGCGCTGCGTACATATATTATACCTATATATTTATCCAATGTACACCGCATGTGTTTACAAATCTAAATATTCACTAAGCTATATTAATTTGGCACTAGATTTTGTACGTATAAGTTCTTACACTTAAAATTAATATAGTAATAGACGAACGCGAAATACTTATAGTTTCTAATGTTTACGTCATGAAGGGCGCACGCGGTACTGTTTACAAACAGAAAGCGTTCACACACTTTTTAAATATTTTGTACAGTTGTAGCTGGAAATGTATAAGGAGTAGTTCACATGAATTTCCCGCGCATTTGCCAACAGATTGACAAAGAAGCGAATCTGCCGAAACTTAATTTTAAAACACCAAAGACACTTATTATATACACTCGTAAATTAGCACGTGACGACGACAAACGATGACTTTTACGCACAAAAGAAACACAAGACGACACGAACTAAATTAGGCAACAAATTTGCCGTGTTCTCGTCTATATGTCTACATGTCCACTAACCTAAAATTCCCTCCGAGTCCCTTCATAGCGTACGCTATGGGGGAGTCTCGGATCTTGATACAGGCCTCCCTTTCGCTCTCCCTCGCATAGAGATATTTAGCTACGCAAGTAAATTCGCTTTGTGTGACGCGGTTGATTATTACGAATTTCTTGTCTCGCGATGTGTTATGCGAGGAATTGTTAACATGTTTAGAACGCGTCTGTACTACATACGTGTCATTGAAGGGCCTCACAAAGTTAAATTGCCTTAATACTTTTTCTTTGGTATTTTCTTGGCAGCATTACTCGAATTATATTACTCAGTTTTTTTTTCATCATTCCGTAGGAGTCTGAAGGATTTGTAAAACTTTTTCTTTGATTTTTTCTTTGTAGCATTACCCAAAGTACTTTATTCAGTATTTGTACAAACATCGTAATTATTTTCTTCGGCCTATAACAGTCTGGCAGTTGGTAATCGCAGTACCATATGATCTGCATCATTGATATGCTTCCCAACAATGATCTGGGTTTTTGACATATATTTGGTGATACATCCATTGAAGTCATATGGTCTTACCGGCTTTTCCTATCGCCTCTAAGAACAATGACTTAATTAAATGGATTGATAGATCTTCTATGATAGACGAAAATAGATAAATTTTCTTGCCGTCATTTTAGTTTTTATCTCATCAAACTTGTATTTAATATGTTCTTAATAATTATCGTTTATTATCGCTTAATTTATTATAAATTATCTCTATACATGGCTCTTTATTTGTCACTTAGTGAAGAAAGTGAATACAACTTGAGCATTTGTTAAAATAACATTGATTTTTACGAATAGGTCGTATATGTATAATGATATGTTTGAATATTTAACTTTTTTCAATTATTAAAAGCGAACCCAACCCGCATCAGGCGTTATGTCCGAAAAAAGTACTCACTGAATAATTTATCCAACCAATGCTTAGGAGCAGTCGTAAAACAAAACGCGAAGTTCGGTAAAAAGGTCTTCAATGTTTGGTCGGACTATAATTTGGGCTCCGAAAATATAGAAGGGATGTGCCTCGGCCCTTCCCCTCAATCCGCGCCCCATCTCGGCCCTTGCAACCCTGCCGGCGTCAGTTCGGATGATTTTCGCGCGTCTCTTAATAGCTGTTTAGAAAAAATATATCAAAAGGAGCACGGAAGGGCTCATAAAGATTTTCTTGTGGCGGGTTAGAAAATTGAAAATTGCGAACTCCAAGTTTTCTTCGTCGCTTATGAATGATTTTTTTTCTAACAGCCGAAGTTCGGATACTGTGCTCCGTTCTGTAAGTTGATTAATTATTTGATAATAAAGTAACCATAATATATATATTAGTTTTGATTGATGGTATTTTTGTGGCCTATTCTCATCACTGAGACATGTATTGAACTACTACATTGAAAAACAAGCATAAGGAGTAGGATAATGCTGCTGTATTTTATATGGTGAGCGTAGAAAACCGTAGACCTTATTTTCTGGAAGCGAGGAATTTTATCTTATTCTTTATATATACAACGAGAGAGAGACAACCCGACAACCTTTTGATTCATAATCGAGAAATTCATAATAGATGTACGTCTATGTTCTTACGCACACATCTTTCTTCATTCCTTTTTTTACAACCTGTAAAACCTGCACAAACACACGTATGAACCTAAATCCATATTTTTGGTTGCAAATGGTTTGAAATTTATATTATGCGTGCGTGAATGTGAGTCAATCCAAAAAATTGAGCATCATTTTAGCTTGGTTTCGGTGTCAATTAAAATATTCGCAGCGCTCCGTCTATCTCTCTTTGTTGTTGTAAGTGATGATAATTATGGAATTAAATTAATCACTTGTTAGTCTATGCATCCATCCATTACAGCCTATAAAAATATAAAAAATCCTTTGAACATAGGACTCTCCCACAAATTGCCTCATATTGGTCTGGCAACAATAGTTATTTTTATTATTTTGAATTGTCATCATGAAGATGCTGCTGAGCATCATCTGCTTCAGTTTCCCTCTGTCGCCTCTTATAACACCTACAAAATAATACACCTCCTGAATTTCTATATCCAATCGGGTTTTGTCCTTAGACCGAGCTATTCAATAAAATATTTCTTTATATCAAGGAACCCTAAAATATTTATATAAATTGAAAAACAAGGCATTATACCCAATAGTTAACGACAAAATAAAATATTAACATGCTACGTGACCTAGATCAAACAGGAAAGGCTCGATAAGCTCAACATTTTGCTCGCTTTATTAGGAAAATTTTCAGGTCCCTTTTAGCGGCATTTACGTTCGAGTACCTTTTAAACTTTAGGGAAAATAATGAAGTTTTTTAACAACATTTACGAAATTTACAAACCGTGAATAGATATATTTAACGTAACACATCCAATGCTGTAATTTGGTTAGAAACGTAAGCGAAACAATTTTATTGGGTATTTGACATTTTAGTCAATTGAAAATTGTTTTTTTTTATCTATACAAATAAATAAAATTGAAGTGTCTGTTTGTAATGTCAAAATTACAGCTTTTTACTAAATACATATGAAAGAATATACGGTATTAATAAAAAAATACAGTTTTTAAAGTTTTTGCCTGTCTGTCTGTGTGTCTGTTTGTTCCGGCTAATCTCCGAAACTGCTGGACCGATTTTAACGGGATTTTTACTAGCATATAGCTGATGACACAAGAAGTAACTAAGGCTACTTTTATTTTAGAAAAAAAAAATTAAGGGTTCCGCGCAAAAAAAAATGAAAACCCCAAATAACACACGGCCGAAGTCGCGGGGAACAGCTAGTATAGAATAAGAATGACAAACAAGCACACAGTTCACCTAATGGTAAGTGAATGATGTGGTCCATAGATATCTCTATCTATCCTTGATTACGAATCAAAATACAAATGCCTTGCCACCCCTGAGGACTAAGGTGGAGTGCTTTGTTTCCAGTAAAAAGGATCTCCGGTGCTCTACAATCACCAAACAAAACACAGCACCATTAAGCTGCTATTTCACGCTGATATTCTGTGAGAGCGTGGTACTACCCGGTCAAGTCGACCCATTTGTGCTACAACCATAATATAGCTGCAGCGTGGCTCTATCACGTAAGTTATTACATGTTCTAGGTGGTAGGACCCACTATCTAGAAATCAGTCCGTCTGGTTAAGTACTATAATTTTTGCTACCAAATATTAGTATTTGCATACTGTGTTCTGGTCTCAAGCATATAACGTGGTAGAGCCATGCTGCAACTATATTAGTAGTATAATTGTAGCACGAATGGGTCGGCTCGACCGGGGAAGCACCACGTTCTCACAGAATACCAGCGTAAAATAGCAGCTTAACGCTTCTGTGTTTCGTATGGTGAAACCTAATAAGTTGACATTTTTTGGCATTGAGAAACATTTGGTTGTTATTACACCATTGAATAAGGATGTTGAGATCATCTTGTAGTAATTCGACGTCAGAGTTGCTTCTAATAGTTTTAACTATTTTGAGATCATCAGCAAATAGGTAGACCTTAGAGTGTTGAAATATCGAAACAATGTCGTTTATAAAGATGTTAAAAAAATACTGGACCTAAGTTCGAGCCTTGCGGTACACCGGAGTAGGCAATATATGGCTGCGAGGAGTACCCATCAATCACCACGGTCGAAGATCTACTTTGAAGGTATGATGCACACCAGTTTAATAATGTCCCATTAATACCAAAAGCTCTCAGTTTATTGACAAGTAGTGCGTGATTTACTTTGTCAAGGGCCTTGGAGAAGTCCGTGTATATAGCATCCACTTGTATTTTATTATCAACTAAAACTTAAACTTAACAACAAAAAATTAAATCAGTGACATATAAGAACAGATTTGTGACAGTAGATCTACGAGACAAAAAACCATATTGCTGCCAGTTTATACGTCGTCCTAGATTCTTGAAAAATGATTCATAGACTAAGATCTCAAAGACCTTTGACATTGTAGATAATATGGATATAGGTCTATAATTAGTAACACTCGTAAGATTTTCACTTTTAAAAATTGGTACAATCCGCGCTTCTTTCCACTTTTCGGGGAAAATGCCAGAGCTCAAGGAGGTATTGAATATAATAGTTAACGGAGCAGCCAAAGAATTTGCACACCTATATATAAATATAGGCGGAATACCGTCTGGACCAGCACTTTTTGATGTATCTAACCTTTTCAGACTTTTCTAAATTTTTCGTTTAGATACGTAAATATTGCTTATATATTTTTTTGTTTTGGAGACTGTTTGTGTGTCAAAATTTTTATTAATATCATCCTTAATAAAAACCGATGAGAAATGACTAGCAAACAAATTACATATTTCTTGCCTATTATTTGCATCACGATCATTCAGAGACATTTTATTAGGATAATTTGAGCCTTTACGACGCATGTTCTTCATATGTGTCCAAAAATACCTCGGATTATTGCTAATAGCTTCCTCGATGTGTTCAATATAATTATAATAACATTGTTTTATTAGTTAGCGCAATCCTTCCTTAGGTAAGATAATTCAATTTTATCTAATGGATTATTAAACAGTTTAATTTTATTATGACATTTGTGTTTCCGTTTGATGAGTTTAATTAGATCGGGTGTGAACCAGATAGGATAAGATTTTGAAGACTTGCACGATTTGGGGGACGAATCTGTCTATTGCTCCCTGCAGGATTTCGTAGAATAGTGATAATAAATAATAATAATAATAATAATAGATTTCGTATTATATATATATATTATAGTTGACTGTCGGTATATCGATGTTCTGAAGTGTTTGTAACTGCAGAGAGGTGAAAGACAGGGTGACCTTATATTCCCGAAACTCTTCACCGCTGCATTGGAAGACGTTTTCAAGCTACTGGACTGGAAAGAATACGGTATTAACATAAACGGTGAGTACATCACTCACCTTTGATTTTCCAACGGTATAGTCCTTATGGCAGAATCACTCTAGGACCTAAGCAATAGTGCCTCCTAAAGGATAAGTCTTAAGATGAACATGGGCAAAACGAAGATTATTTATAACGTCCATGTCACATCTATGCCGGTAGTTGTGCTCCCACACTAAGCTCGAAGTTGTTGACGAGTATGTTTACCTGGGACAAATAATCCGACTAGGTATGTCCAACTTCGACTAAGAGGTCAATGGTAGTATTCAACTTGGCTAGGCAGCGTTCGGGAAATTACAGCACATCTTCGCATCAGGTATACCTCAAAACTTGAAAACTAAACTGTACATCTAGTACGTGTTGCCAGTGATGACCTATGGAACTGAGATATGGTCCTTCACTGCTGGCCGTATGAGGAAACCCAAGGTCGCTCACCGAGCTATTGAGAGGGCTATGCTCGGAATTTCTCTGCGTGATAAACTTAGAAATGAGGATATCTGTAGTAGAACCAGAGTGACTGATATAGCCCAACGGATTAGTAAGCTGAAGTGACAATGGGCCGGCCATATAGCTCGAAGAACTGACAACTGATGGGGAATAAGTTTCTCGAGTGGCGGCCTCATACCGGCGGATGAAGTTTTGGGCATTCCCCCCACCAGATAGAATAACGACCTGGTAAGACGTGCAGGAAGGCGATGGATGCAGATGGCTCAGGACCGTGATTTGTGGCATTCCTTTTAGGAGGCCTATGTTCAGCAGTGGACTTGTAAAGTGCTGTAATGATGATGATAGCTTTTCCCCGCGACTTCACCTGCGTGGATTTTTTTTGCCGCGGAACACTTAAATAAAAGTAGCCTAAGGTACTAAGCTACTAGATAGTAAGCTGAAGTGGCAATGGGCCGGCCATATAGCTTGAAGAACCGTCCACCGATGGGGAAGAAGGTTCTTGAGTGGCGATGTTCATTAGTGGACTTGTGATGGGCTGTAATAACGATGATGTTAAAGTTACTCCTTATAACATCAGCTATCTGTCAGTGGAAGTCCCATCCAAAGTAGGTCAAATGTTTTCGCGTGATGGGAATTCTCGCCAAAATAGCTCGCAGATGATTTTTTTTCAGACTTACTTAATATTTATCGTTATATTTTGGCCAATTTATATAATATTTTAAATTATTGTTAATTATGTTATTCTGATTAATGAGCTATATTATTTTAAAGTTTAGTTAAGTTCCTTTCAGTAGTTTTTGCGTGAAAGAGTAACAAACATCCATCCATCTTTTTTTAAACTTTCACATTTATAATACTCCGATAAAAGTACTTCTCGACGAGGAGAACTAGATGTGCCTCATTTTGTTAGTTACGGACTTGACGGACTGACTTCAAGGTGTACTTCTTTGACTGCTACTGGAACTCATTGACGAACAGAACTACAATTTAAATTTTTTTTAATTTTTTTACTATCATTGGGCATTGTGAATCGTGCACTTTTGGATTTTCCAAACTTTTTTTAATTGAAGTTTGACATAAAGATAATCAGAAAATTGTTAATATAGTTATAGGGTTATTAGGGGAAACTTTTGTGTATTAAAACTACTTAAAAAAGTATAATCGTGTTAAACGTAATTTTTTAATACGCTAAAGGCATGCACAATTAACTAATAGTTTTTTATATTTACATGTAAAAATTCTTTAATGATACTTTTCTGGAACACCCTACTAGTTGGTATTAGAAAAGCACCGAATAAGCATACGTTTAAAGAACTGGTTCGACAAAATTATCTAGAGTTTTATGTTTGTGATATCTACATTAAGCCACGCTGTAGCTATAATAAATTTAGAGCATGAGTGAGTTGGCCTGACCGAGGTAAGGCCACGCTATCTCAGAATACTAGCATAAAATAGCAGCTTATTGCTGTGTTTCGTATGATGAGTGTAGAGAACCGGAGACCCTTTTTACTAGAAATGAGGCCTTCCATCTTTGTCCTCGGGAGTGACAACGCATCTGTATTTTGGTTGTTAATTGAGTACAAATGTAGATGTCTATAGGCCACAGCATCCACTTACCATCAGTTGGACTGTGTGCTCGTTTGTCACCCTTAACCTATACAAAAAATTGATAATCCTTTCAAGATAGATATCAGGAAGATAACAGTTAAAATGTCTATTTATATATTTCTTCCAGGGTTCACTGACAGAATCCCATAAGCCATTTAGTCCGCCTATTGCGATTAAAGCATCAGTGGCCTAATGGCAGGGCGCGGACTGCGAACTCGAAAGGTCGTAGGTTCGAATCCGCCATTCGACTACTGTCGTGAACCACTTCTAACGCAAGCATTTTAAGCTTACTAGAAGTGCGTAAAAGGAATATTAGTAATATTTAATAGCATTACTAGTATTATTTAAAAAAAAAGAAAAGAAAGAAAACAATTGTAACCCTTAGATTAATGTGTCTCACAATGAAAATTCAGCCTATACAATCAAATTGAAGTGTTTGTTTGTAATGCGAAAATAACAGTTTTTAACTAAATGCATATGAAAGTTTATACGGTACTTATAATAAAAACAATTTTTAAAATCTTCTGTCTTTCTGTCTGTTTTTTCCAGCTAATCTCCGAAACACCTAGACCGATTTTGACACGACTTTCACTAGCAGATAACTGTTGTTATAAGGAGTAATTTAGGCTACTTTTATTTGAGAAAAAGAATTAATGATCCGCGCAAATATTTAAAACCCATGAAATCCAATCATAATAAAACCCACGCGGGCGAAGTCACGGGGAACAGCTAGTAAATAAATATATATGGCGCCAGCTTTCCAATTGCATGCTGTAAATCTATTATCCTTAGTCAGTAACCCTGAGAGTGATATATCATCTTTGGCTATTTTTGTTTGAATTTAATTGCCCACTGGCACCGCGTAAAGATGTTACATCTCTTTGCATATTTTATCGCGTCTATGACGGGGATCCTCTGAGTAATTGTTTGGACTAATTCCAGCCGCTCAAATTCACCATCTCACATCGCGACAAAACTCTCTATACCATCCATACCATCCGGATGATTAGCGGTTCACCACTGTGCGATTTAGATGAAGTTTTCTTCCTTGCACAACTTCCTTGTGGAATCGATTATCACCAGCGATTTTTCCGGACCGATACGACTTAGGGACCTTCAAGAAAAGAGCCTACTCCTTTTTAAAAGGCGGGCAACGCATCTGCAATTCCCCTGGTGTTGCAATTGTTCAAGGGTGGTGGTAGTTACTTACCATCAGCTGAGCCGCATGCTATATGCTTTGCTCCTTCTCCTGTAAAAAAATTGAGTGTCTATAAACGAAAACAACCTGCAAGATAACGATAGCATAATGCAGAAATCTAATATTCTTTGCAAATAATATGTATAGATATAATTGTTTGTGCATCTGTTGACTGTGTAACTTTTGAACAACTTTACCAATTGTGGTAATATCCACACAACGGTAGTTGGTGCTGTAGAAGTGACTAAAAAATATTTATTTATTAAAATGGTTAATTTTCACAATTGACTTAAATATAAAATTTCAGGTTCTTGACCCAATGTCAATATTTTATAATTATTTATACATCGTTATAAAATTACGGTGTGAACATAATATCAAGTATATAAGAAGAATATTTGTGGCCCCGATATTTGATTTTCTAGAACGCAAACAAAGCCGCAGAAAAGAGCTATAATAACTTATTTTATAAAATGATTAAGAAACTATTTCCTTTAAACGTACTCGTAGCGTATATTAATATGCTACGCCGTCGCACTGTAGCATATATTCGAGCTCGTAGCATTGTAGCTTAATGCGGCGCGCAAGAAAATAAAAAGTATCAGAAATGAGGTTTTAAAATCAAATAGAAATGTTCTTAGTACATATAAGCTTGGGGATTTTATTTATAAGATATTTTTATTGAATTTTTTTAACTATTTTAAAAACAAAACTGTTTTTCAATAATAACTTATTCGCACATATTCGAGCTCCGTGCATAAGAGATTGTATTAATCTATATAAGAAATATAAGAAAGTGTATCTGTAAGCAATGAAGTTTTAAAATTAATTAAAAATATCTTAATAAGATTTGGAATTAAAGAAAATTTTTTGTGTTAATAACTAACAATTTCTAACAATTTTGAAAACAAAGCTATTCAAAAAATCCCTCATTTTAAATCAATACAATAAACAATAATAAATATACATATATCAACTACAATAAAGACTATATTTATTCTAATACATACTACGGGCCAACAATTTAGGACGTTAACGATACCGAACACCATACACAACATGACCTAAATTGCTGTTAGCGGTCAATTAATTTCACATAAACTTGAACTTCGTGAGTCGTGACTGTAATATGTGTTGCATTTCGAGACATAGAGCTTTTATAGCTGTACATAAAATAATTTTATTTTTTTACCACTGAATCGTAAAATCCTTCGCCCTAGAAAAACACCGCAAGATGCCCAGCGGGAACTTCTTAAATTAATTTACAATATAATATATCGTACAATTACAAAACTTTTTCGGAACAATGTCTTAACGATAATCATTATTAGAATGCATTGTAATCAGTTATGTGGTCTTTTATATAAAATAACGCTTTTTATGCAGCTTTTTTTAATAAAAAATTTAAGCTTGTTTACAGAAAGGGCTTGCATATTTTCTGGAATTTTATTTTAAAAGCGTACCTTTCCCCATGAAGGAATTACGACATTTTAGAGTGAAGTAATTATTAGCATGTGCTGCTTATTCGTGGTAATTACAGAATGTATTTTTATTTTAATGTATTAGTTTAAACTATGAAATTGTCATTTAATATATTTAAAGTAAAAGTTACAGCCTATAATATAAGGCCGACAGCTGGGCACAGGATATCTCGGATTTCTGAGAAGGTTTAAGGGCAAGAAAATGTCTGCCACGCTGCGCTGATGCGTTTTGGTGAACTTCAATTGTCTTCGAATTTTTTTTCTTAAATATCAGACATGCAGATTTTCCCACGAAGTTTTCCTTCACAGCCGAGCACGTGGTAAATCAGCACTTAAAATTGCAATTAACAATGTCATTGGTGCCGGCGGGGATCGAACCCGGGTTGCTTGCGTACTTTGAAATTTACAGCGAGCGCTTAGCTCCTCAGCTACCACGGATTCAATCTGCAAGGTCGAAGATTCGTGATTAAATCTTTTTTTACCCAAATCTACAACGATCTATATTTAAAAATATGATTTTCTATTGTTTCATTTTAATTGTGTTTACGTTCAGTATATTTCCGACAAGAGGTTCTCAAAAATAAGGGTGATTTTCAAATACAAGTTCTGTCATTCAGACTGTCATTGACATTCAGAACTCACTCATCTCACTCATCTCTGCTTCATGATAATGCAAGATACTCAAGAGATGACAACGCACTTCTCGACAGAATAAAAACCATAGGTAATATTCTGTATTTGCTAAACCCATCCATAACCACTTAAGGATGGATTTTTTTACTTTATATTTATATGAGAACACTCAAAAGACAAAATAAAAAATCATTTAAATCGGTTCAGCTTTTTCCGAGAAATAAGTAAACATAACGTAAAAAATATACGACTCGAATATAGAATCTTCTCGTTTTTTGAACTTGGTTAATAAATACACACTTCAATGTTCGTACTTATTTTCATTTACGTGAAATACCTCAAGGGATATGTACTCGTAGCGTGTCGATTATGTAAACATTCAAGAGTCAATTTAAAAACGGCTCCTCTGACCCGAGTCCGACCTCACGATTTGATAAGCTTGTATTTTTTTCTTTCAAGTAAATATTCCGTTATGTACTAAATAATCTGCGCTTATTAAAGTCTTTTATTGGTCATAAAAATCTAATAATTATTACTTCATATTTTTATTATTTATGACGAATACTTACTACACTCCAGGGACACCTGTCCTTATTTTAAAATAAGCCACAGATACATCGTCACTTTTAAGAAATACGATGAAACGCTTCGCAAGCTGTAATCATTGTGACTCTATTTCTCTTCAAATGGAACAGAAGCGAGTGCACTGATAACAGCAGCAGTAGAAAAACATTTAAAATAGAATTTAGTGTAATTCAGATGCACTGCTTGACAGAGTACTCAATACTTAACTATTTTTTATACGTATTAGGGCCATGCTGCAGCTATATTAGTATTATAACGAGGCATTCCAATCATAGTCCTCACGGGTGACAAAACATTCACATTTTCATTCCTAGTCGAGGATAGATGTAGAGGTCAATGTGCCACAGCAACCACTTACCATCAGGTGGACTGTGTGCTCGTTAGTTAGCCTTATCCTATAAACAAGGCACTATGGTTGCTAAGCATATTCTATGTATTAGGTATGCAAAAGTACTATATTTTGAGCAGTAAGAATTATTTAAAAAAAATACTTATTTAGTTTTTTGAATATCTCCTTATGTATAAAATTACCTAATTTCTAAAATAAGAGTTTTTTGCGCATACAGGAAGGATATGTATATTATACTTGCAATATTTTTCCCTACTTTCATATATTCATGTAACGTAAATTTAATTCCTTCCAATAATAATTGGTAACCCTACCTAGCACCTAGGTACTCTCAGCATTAGAAACAGTGAGATTCAGATTTCATTTCACCGAGATTCAGATATTGCAGTTTCCTGTAACAGATACTTTTCATAGGTAAAACATTCAATAGATATATTTAAACACGCAAAATCATTTTTGGGTAGTAACGAAGCGACCGTCAATTCTAATTTTGTATACCGCTTTCCTTAAGACGTGTGAGAATGTTGCTAAGGCTAAATGAATCTATACAAATAAATAAAATTAAAGTATCTGTTTCTAATACCAAAATAATAGCATATAAGTATATACGCTACTTTTAACAGAAAACAATGTTTAACATTTTTGTCTGTTTGTCTGTTTGTTCCGGCTTATTTCCGAATAGGTCTTTGATAGGCTGTAATGATGATTAATTTTTTCACAGTATATTTTTGCTAGTGAAGAACGTACTATAGAAATGATCCTATGAAGTAAGGTCCTGTAGTGGCGGTGTAAGAATATACACTACTCCATATTAAGTTAACTATTATTATTTTTAACAGTGGTAGAGCCACGCGGCAGCTTTTGCTGTCGCACGGATGGGCCGGCTCGAACCGGGGTGGTACCACGACCTCACAGAATACCAGCGTGAAGTAGAGGTTTACCTCTGCGTTTCGCTTGGTGAGTGCAGGTGGCCGGAGGCCCTTTTTACTGGAAATGAGGCATTCCATCTTAGTCCTCACGGGTGACAACGCATCTGCATTTTGATTCGCAAACGAAGATAGATGTAGATGTCTATGGGCCGCAGCAACCACTTACCATCAGGTGGACTGTGTGCTCGTTTGTCACCCTTATCCTATAAAAAAAAATTATAATCCCGTGGGTGTCTTAAAAGGTGACATAGGGAAATAAATCGGGAGATGGGCAGTATCGTCTTTCTAATAATGATTATAAATAAAACTGCGGTTGCCAACCTGCTTACCAAGCGTGGCAATGGCATATATGGCAAATATCTCCCCTATGAGGAAATCTATGGGGGAGGCATATGTTTAGCAGTGGATTTTAATAATTTGTAACGGTATATTTTTGCTATTCTTGTCTAAATATGAACGAAGTCGATTTCACACATGGAATTCGAGACAGCTGTGCTTTAACAAGGCACGCAATTTGTTCAAATATCTAAAAGCAACAATAAAAGAAAGTTCAAAGAAATTATTTGAGACAGAATGTTGATACCTAAAGTAAAACACGCCGCTTTGTCTCCACACAGGCCTTGTAGTATTAAATAACGGGTATATTTTTCTTTCATTACAGATGATTGTTTATCTGTTTACCTTACAAATAAAAAGTATATACTTTGATGTCAGAGACGTCAGCACAATTGGCGCCTAAGCGTCGTCGATTAGTCAGAGATCCCTCTAGACACCTACGTCTATCCCTCTTTGTAAAGTGTGCTCTACCTCGCCCTTGGTGACCGCTTTGAATTGCGGAGCGTGCGTTCTGAACAGACTCTTTTGTTCCATTGCACTCGTGAAGTAAATTTTTTTGGTAATAGTTCTAAATAATGCATTCCTGACGACTTTTAGATAACTTAAACCTAACTATATAATTTAAAATTTTCTAAATAATGTTTAAATATTAACAATTATAAGTATAAAAGAGACTATAACTACCAACCACGGACCACGCTCTTACAGAATACCAGCGTAAAATAGCAGATTAATGCTGCTGTGTTTTCTATCGTGAAGTTAGAAACCTGAAGATCCTATTTACTGAAAACAAGGCATTCCATCTAAGTCATAATAGGTGACAACGCATCTGCGTTTTGATTCTTCATTGAGGATAAATGTAGATGTCTAAGGACCAGCATCACTTACAATCAGTGGGAGTGTGTACTCGTTTGTCACCCTTATTCTATAAAAAAAAGAATTTAGAGGATAATATGTAATTAATTAAAATTATGTGGGAATATAATCCACAGGCCTGGGTGTATCATAGCACTAAATCTGTTTTAATTACCCACAGGTAATGCAGCAAGAAAAAGCTTATCACTTTCATCATCATTATTGCAGTTACAGCTCATTACAAATTCACTTTTCATAGAAATGGACCTCCTGTCTGAGCCATCTGTATTCATCGACTTCCTGCATCTCTTACTAGGTCATTATTGCAACTAGTGTTAGGCCGTCCCTTCGTTCACCAGCACAAGAACCTTTACTCCCCATTAGTTATCGGTTTTTTATCTTTTTGAGGTTCTTTGATCCCATTACAACTTCAGCTTACTGAAGCTTTGGACTACACTGGTCAGTTGTTATGGTTCTGTGAATATGCTCAATACGTAGTCTGTCACGCGGGGAAACTTTAAGTATAACTTACTCCATAGCTCGTTGAATGACATTGAATTTTCACATACACCTAGTAGTGAAGCAGCACGTCTCAGAAAATTTGTCATTACCGGCAACACGCAATAGTTAGAAAGGCATGCCGTTACCATTACATACATACATACATACATATATATGATCACGCCTCTTTCCCTTAGGGGTAGGCAGAGACCACTTCTTTCCACTTGCTACGATCCTTACATACTTGTTTCGCTTCGTCCACTTTCATTATTCCCTTCATACATGCTCTACGGTTTAGGGTACTCTTGACCTGGCCTTTTTTACCATTACAATCTACTTAAAGTCCACTGTTGGACATAGATATATAACTATAAGGCATTCTACAGGAGAAGATTTCCTTGTATTTAAATGTCATAATGCCAGGCGTCTCTTGGTTTGTTTCAGTCTGTAACCTCTTACGACACCCACAGGTCGATTATGAGATAGATATTCTTAGACAACTACTAAACGGTATTCAACTCACTGATCCCTGTCTAGTTCTTTCAAACGATGGCTGCATTCGACCCAACCAAGCCGAACACCCGACAAATTGCTCAGCAAAACATTGTGCTAACAACATCGTTCGTATAATGGCTTCCAAGTTAGTAGGCTCCGGCGTCCAATAGCATTATAAAGTGACTGTTGCTTTTCGGGTTCAATCACGGTCCTTTGTATTTCTGCGCGATTAACTTTCCCCAAAAGGCTGCAAATGGGCTGTCTAATATCTTCTATCTGCTATCAGAGAGCGGATTAGTGTTCATCGTAATGTCAAAGTGGAAGTTTTTTTTGGAATATAAACATAATCGTTTAAATGCACTCATCTTTTATAATCCCAAAGTACCATTATAACGGACTTTTCCTCGAACCGCTTTCTTCAAAATTGCGTTGGTTTATTTACATTTTAAAATTAAAATTTATAAGACGAGCAAGACTTTAATCACACTCATGGGATATTTACTTCTTTAACATATTAATATTTGGAATCAAAATACCGTGCACAAAAAAGAGAAATTGTTTAAACTATATCAAAAGTCATGCGATTTATGTTTATATTACGCCCCGCCCCGGTTTCATCTGGATCTATTAATGTGGTGTAATTTAGATTAAAGATTTTCAGCAAAGGCCATTTATTATATCCATTTTTCGTTTTCTCAAAAAAAAGTTTTTCTAATAAAATATATAGCCTAAATTACTCTTGGTATTTATCTTTATCTGTTTGTCAAGTTTTATTATTGACAAACAAACAGACAGACAAAAATTGAAAAGATTGTTATTCATGTATTAATAGCATTCATATAACCTCTTTAACTTTTATTGAGTTCTCTTTAAGTTAAAAATAACTCAATTAATAATCAAAAAATCATTGATCAAGGTCAGACCAATAGTTTTTGAGTTATTCTTAATAACTCATATTGAAGTCGGCTGTACAAATTTTTTAATTTTAAATTATAACCTATCAAAAGTCTGTACATAGACCTCCCCATGGATGGCCTCACAGCAGGGGCATATGTGTCAATATGTCATGCATAGTTGAAGGGAGCAACGGTGGCTTTTTATCTCCTGGTTTAATTCCCTATATTGCCTCTTAAGAAACACGAAAGAACGATATGGAGTAGTGGTTATTCTTACACCGACACTATATTGTTGTAAAGTAAAGTAAAGTAAAGTTGCAGGCTATTTACGTCCCACTGCTGGGCACAGGCCTCCTCTCATTTCTGAGAGGGTTTTAGGACAAGGAAATGTCCGCCGCGCTGACCCAATGCATGTTGGCAAACGTCACATGCCTTCAAAATATTTTTTTTCTTATTTCTCAGACATGCAGGTTTCCTCCGATGTTCCTTCACCGCCGAGCACGTGGTAAAACAGCACTTAAAATTGCAATTAACAGTTTCATTGGTGCCGGCGGGGATCGAACCCGGGTTGCTCGATTACTGTGAAGCTTACAGCGAGCGCTAACCATCTGAGCTACCACGGCTCATTGTTGTGACCGATAGTAATGGTGTAAAAACCTCAAAAATCATGCTAAACAAAGTAAAGAGAAAATACGTGCCGGTGATGCTGGAAATAATTCGTCGTATCGGATTCCCTTTAAATTTATTAAAACTAGCGACCTGTCTTGGCTTCACCTGGGTAAGGTCTATTAATGTGGCATTATTTAGATTTAAGATAATAAAAATATAGCCTAGACCACACCTGACTCTGCTAGTGCTGGCAAACGTGTCTGCTGATCATGTGATCCTGGGCTCGAATCCCGGGTCGCACCAAAAGCAATAATTGGGTTTTCCGTCAAGAAATTCTCAGAAGCAACCTGGAAACAGGAAATTGGCGGTTGGTTTTAGCCTCGTGCCTCAGAAAAGACGTAAAATCGTTGGTCATGCACCTGATCTCTCTGGTCTTGTTGGATTGCCTATCCAACTCACTATAAGAGTGTACACGAGCTCTATATTGCCAAGCCAAGACCTAAATTTGGTCTAGCGGACATTATAACAATAATCTTGCCACAGTTTTGTGATTGTGTGAAGTCCATTGGGTCGGTGTGGAAGTTGGCCGGTTAGAAAGACACATCTTTTGTTCCAGCGTACTTTGCCTAAAGAGGGTGGTCAATGGTTGGAGAGCGCTGTAATCTGCAGATGATTGCTAACTTTAATGTGTGGAGGCCTTTTATATTTTATTTCTCATAATACGACATGTGACATATATAAATCAACTGTACGGATTTAGTATCCAAAATGATGTGCTTAAACTATTCCAGAACAATAACACGACAGACAAAGCTTTTTGCTTTTGCACATACAAAAACAAATTATGCTCAAAATTCATAATCCCAAAACATTTTAATCTGTTAATATATTCTATGAAAGTTAACCAAACCTAGTGCGAGAAGTTTTGAAAATACTAAATAATTAGGTATTTCATATCACACACACACACGCACACACAGACACAGACACACACACACACACACACACACACACACACACAAGTGCGAACACTTACGTCTAAATTGTTACGCGCTAAAATGTCATAAATTGTCGATTTGGTTCAAATAAACTTTTTTCTATAGAAAAAATATAAATCCTTATTGGCTGTAAGATAAAGACAGATATAGATACATATAGATGTACATGTAAGAAAGTTAGAACTTTAAAGAGCTGCAGATTTAGTCAAATAAATTAAAAAAAATTAACCTTTAATCAGTGTGAATTAACTTTTATAATATACATAATCGTGAACATAATACATTATCTAATATATAAAAATTAATTTTTGTTTGTTCGTATTTTATGCGCTACCATACCGTTCATTAGATTGCGCTGAAACTTTGTCAACTTATTGCTTGCAGTTATAAGAAGGTTATAGGCATATTACAACTAATTTAAAATAGGTGGCGCGCGTATCGTACCAACATCACTCAATTCATTGAATGTATTATCATTCCTAATTAAGCATTAACTAACTAACTAACTCTTAGAAATTTAAAACGATATTTCGACAATTCTTTTTTTTTCTGTGGCAGCAAGGCGCCGGGTACCAGCTACTTAACAATAAAAATTAAAATACATTATTGTGTTTATATTCAAACTAAGATTCCTTGTTACTGTGATATAAATATACCACGACATGCAATTTATTTAAGATTAAAGCGATCGACATTCTGATCATGATTTAAGCTGCACAAGGGACATATTAGCAAGAATTCCACCAGCTTTTGATTATTTACACTACCATTTACAATTCCATCTGGACTCTCATGTGGTAAGAATGCTGACTGGTATTTCTGCTCTGTTTGTATTTAGTCAAAACAAAATTTATTCTCTTTTTACAAATAATTATCATTTTAAGAGTAATAAATTGCACAAGGACAAAATCCAGACAAAAGACAATTATTTATAGGCATATAAATACTTGGTGTAGGATTTGAAACCACGGCCTTCAGCGCCGTAACTGAATTCTAAGCCACAGCGACACGGAGCCGTCAAATATTAAATGTTACTAATTTTATACCGATATAATTGAGGTTGTTCTTTAAAACAGACGTATATATATAATATATAGTTATAATGAGTGGTTTCTTTTTTTTATAGGATAGGGTGACAAACGAGCACACAGTCCACCTGATGGTAAGTGGTTGCCGTGGCCCAAAGACATCATCTACATTTATCCTCAATAAAAAATCAAAATGCAGATGCGTCGTCACCTGTGAGAACTAAGATGGAATGCCTCTTTTCCAGTAAAATTCGTCTCCGGTTCTCTACACTCACCATACGAAACACAGCAGTGTCATGCCGCCATTTTACGCTGGTATTATGTGAGAGCGTGGTCCTTCCCCGATCGAGAGTTCTTGGTCTCCTTTAGCATAATTAACCGTTTGATTTGTTTTTCGTAATGCCTATACAGCAATGGAGTGGAATAATTTGCTGTCGTCTGTATTTCCATTCGGATACAATCCGGGCGTCTTCAAGGGAAAAGTGAATAGGCTTTTATGGTGCTTTATCACCACTTAACCCCAGGTAGGGTTGTGGTCAAACATTGGCTTAAAGTAACTTAAAAAAAACTTAACCTATTTGTTTTGCACATATTAAAAAAAGTTGGAAGTTCAGATTATCTCTGCACTTTATCGTGCCTCCTATATTAAAAACTTGAAACATTATTTTTATTAACACGGAATTAATACTACACTGAAAATATGTGTATTTTTTTATAGGAGAGGGGGCAAACGAGCATGCGGCTCACCTGATGGTAAGTGACTACCGCCGCCCATGAACAACTGCAACATCAGGGGAACCAGGGCAATTGCAGATGCGATGCCGGCCTTTTAAAAAGGAGTAGACTCTTTTCTTGAAGGTCCCTAAGTCGTATCGGTCCGAAAAAATCGCTGATGGTAATCGATTCCACAAGGAAGTCGTGCGAGGAAGAAAACATCTTCTAAATCGCACAGTGGTGGACCGCCTATCATCCAGATGGTGTGGATGGTATCGGGAGTTCTGCCGCGATGTGCGTTCGTGATATTTGGCGGCTGGGATTAATCTAAACAATTTCTCAGAGCACTCCCCGTGGTAAATGCGAAAGAAAATGCAAAGGGATGCAATATCTCTTCGCAGTGAATTATATATCAATTATATATCAAATATATCAACTACATCCTACAATTTTGTTTTTCATATGCAAGATACATGCTCACAAATATATCAAGATCCAGCAATCGGCGCCAATATACAGCTCTATCACTGACGCGCGCTCATTTGTATGTTACAAAATTGTACGACTTAGTGTTAGCGACTTGGTGCTTCACAACCTGTGTGTGACATTACGTCCATATTTTTATACGTCCGTAATAAAATAAGCAGTTAAAATTGGAATTAACAAGTTCGCGTTGCCCGCGGATCGTACAATTTTGAGCATGCGTTCAGGGCATACTTCAAATGTAAACTTGTAGTAAACTTCAAAATTTGTAAGCAAATTCTCTAAAAAGCTTTAGTCTGATTGTAAATATAATATACAACATCATAATATATTTTACGCATGCGAGTGTAAGATAAGGCGCCCACACACTCAGCGGGGAGTTATAATTTAAGTTAGACGCTTAACTTACTATTCCCAAGATGGTCGTATGCGATGAACTAACTGACAAAGAGCCTTCCATTATTAAGCTTTACTTAGTGTTTATTGTTAAAATGTTGTAATAAAGCTGCTCAGTGTAATATAAAAATAGACCACTTTTATTTATTTAAAGAAATATAATTTTGATTAAAAACACAATTGAAATAAAAATATGATTTTCATTAAAACAATATTTTAGAGCCTTGATAGCTCAGAAATAAAACGCTCGTCTTTAATTTTACAAATTTGGATAGAATTTTTTTATTCAATATAGATTAAATCTTCTCGACAGGTATAACTCAAACTCGAAAACGAGATTGTACAACGTGCGTGTTGCCAGTGATGAATTATGGATCTGACACGTGGTCCTTTACTTTTGGCCCATAATAAAAACCGAAATGTAGGATAAGTCCCTTGCCGCGCGAGACATAAATGCCTACTGTTGCAGGGCTGAAGTTGTCGCTTTTAGGTTTTGGTGTGCGCGGGCATCGTAACAACTTCATGGTGTTGTTTTTAGGTGTCGGTGTGCGCGCGCATCGTAAAAATTCACTCTCATCATTTCACAGAAGGGAAGTAAATAGAGGGACTGGATTAATCAGTGGTTCAACTAAATTATAAATAGTATGGATGGTACAATTTTTATTTCGTTCAATTGTAAATCTCTCAAAAGATCAATGGATTGCGTCAGATCAATTAGTCAAAGTGCTGATATTATTGCGCTGCAAGAGACATGGCTGTTACTTCATGAAATTCAGGAACAGAGCAATGTAAATAAAGCTTTCGTATACTTTGGCAAGACCATATGGTGGGGTGGCTCTTTTATGGAAGAGCTCAAAATTTGAGTGTGTGTCTGTGATACCGTGCGCGATTGACCGTATAATTGCAATTAAACTTTGTGTTATGAGTCGTTCAATGCTAGTTTTCTCAGTTAATATGCCTTCTAATTCATCTGAAAATTTAGTAGTGTGTTTAGGCGAAATAGCTGCTATAGTGGAAAACAACGACATTGAATATGTATTTGTTTTAGGAGATTTTAATGCACACCCAGGAGAGTTTTTTTTTAAAGAACTGGTAATATTTTGAAACAATCAAAACTGGGAATGCATAGATCTAAAAACGTTAGGTCATAGTTCTAACACATGCAAATATATTAGTGAAATGAATGGCAGTCGACGCTGGCTCGATCACTTTATGATTACTCAGGCCGCCCGTAGTTCCGTTACTGACGTTAAGATGCATTATGATGTGTTATGGTCAGACCATTTTCCACTAGATATTCAGTGCAATATTAAAACTAAAAAAATGAAAATCAATTGACTTTCGCCATGAGTTTGAGAAGTGTTATTATTCAACTTGTAATAATGTGAGCTTAGACCATATTAACGTAATTGAAAAATTGTACAGTAATATAATCTTGTCACTCCAAAAGGCCGCGGAGATTAGTATTAATTATAGTCAGGGCAGGAGGTGATAAGAGGGGTGGTTGACCCAATGGCAGGTGGAATAAATAAGGTACGTGACGCTCACCAGGACGCTAGGCAAAAATTTTTTACTTGGGTATGGTACGGACAACCCTCATGGGGTCTTATTTATGATGATATGTTTTGGTCCAGGAAACATTTTGAGGAAAAATTAAAATTTTGTCAAAAAATCAGGAATTAATTAAAACTAATATTTTAGCTTCTGGTAACACACGTCGAAATTAAGTTCGAAGCCTGGTGTACCGGTGAGTGTTGAGGGTATTCAAGACCCCAGAGATATAGCTAACTTGTTCAGTTCTGATTTTAGGTTGCAGTCATAGCTGAATTCACTGGGTGCTGATGTTGAGGTCGTCGTATCCGGTGTGCCAAAACGTGTCACAGGTTGAACAGTTAATTCAAGGCATGAAAAGAGGCAAGTCACCGGGTCATGATGGCCTCAACATTGAGTAATTCGTGTATGCTGGGTCGCACCTCCCGAAGCTACTAGGTTTGCTATTTACTTTCTGCATCAGACACTTACACCTGCCTGCAGATTTGATGAGATCGGTCGTTGTTCCTATTGTTAAGAATAAAACAGGAGATATATCCGATAAGACCAACTATCGGCTGATTTCATTAGCTACCATCACAGGAAAAGTCCTTGACGGTCTGGTTAAGAAATAGTTAAAGCTTCACCTCGTCCTGAACGACACTCAATTCGGTTTCACGCCAAAACTGTCAACTGAGTGCTCCATTCTGGCTCTCAAGCATAATGTCAGGTATTATATGGATAGGAGGACGCCCGTTTACACAGCTTTTCTTGACTTATCCATATCGTTTGATTGGTTAGGTATGATATCCTGTGGAAAAAGACTACAAAATTCAGATGTGCCTGGTGAGATTATAAATATTCTTAAATATTGGTATGGCCACCAGACTAACCAATTCAAATAGTTAGATCAGCTTTCTAATACGTACTGGTTGGAGGGTGGGGTGAGGCAGGGTAGTTTGACCTCCTCGACACTTTTTAACTTGTATATAGACGAGTTGATTATTGGACTTAGCAGCGCCAGTGTCGGCTGTTTCAGTGATGGTCACTGTGTAAACAGCATCAGTTACGCGGACGACATGGTGTTGCTGAGTCCGTCAGTTACTGCTCTAAGAAGGCTGATCTCAATATGCGAGGAGTGTGCGAAATCCCACGGCCTCTTGTTATAATGTTATAAAAAGCGAGTTGATGGTATTTAAAGCTAGGACCCGTAAGGTGATGTATGTACCGCCTGTTAATCTTAACGATAGCGAACTTGTAAAGGTGTTATCCTTCAAGTATCTCGGTCACGTGGTTACCGAGGATTGAAAAGATGACAAGAATATTGAAAGGGAAAGGAGGGCAATGGCAGTCCTCTGGAACTTGATGGCTCGTAGATTTGCAAGTAGCAGTCCAGATGTGAAAATAACACTGTTTAAGGCATACTTTATACGTGCAATCTATGGATAAACTATACGCGGGGGGCTATCAACGCTCTCCGAGTACAATATAATAATATTCCGAGAATGTTGTTGGGACTTTCAGGTTACTGCAGTGCATCAGGGTGTTTTAGGATGGCGCACACTGATGGATTTTACACCGTAGTGCGCAAGCGAATCGCATCCCTCCTGCGCAGAGTACGGGGGAGCGCCAACACCATTCTCAGAGTTATCAGTAAAAAACCGGACTGTCTGATACTGTGGCTCTGGATGTACGCAAACACTTATGTTGCAGGTATGTCACGCATTGCAGGCAGATATCTATACTAGAATAAATCTTTTCCAAAAAATGTTACTAACATAGTTTTTAAGATCTCGTTTTTATGCTACTAACAATATTATGGACAAAGGTCTGAAATAAATCAATTTTGTTTTATTTTTATTTATTTATTTTTCTCAAACGTGCCAAAAGAAATATAACTTCAAAAATTCCAGATTTACATTACCACGAATACCAGATAACTAAAATATGTGTAAATAAACAAAAAATCCTAATATCCTAAATCCTAATCCTACCTAAATATATCACTTCTACGTTTAAACACACATTGCATTGACAAGATAGGAAGGTAGGTTATAAACAAACAAAACACGCTTCACATACATTTTGATATTTCTTACCTAACAATTATGAGACATTTTGTAAGTACTCACTTTTCGGGTTCAGTGGGTATTTTGAAGAACGCTAATTCTGGATTTGAGATTTGATAAATGTTTCTCAGTCGCAGGTTCTAATTGTAACTGCCCAGAATTTTTTTAATACAAAAAGTATTAAATTAAATACCATGGAATAATTTTAGATCCTACTCTTACATTTAAAAACCACATAGGCCACCTCTGGAATAGAGTTCGAAAACTAATATTTGTTAATAAAAAGATTTGTTCTTTTGCTGATATTAAGGTAGTAAAGCAAGTATATTTCGCATTATCTCAATCAATTCTCACCTATTGTATAAGCTCACCCCCGTGTAGTGGCGGGTAAAAATACCCACTAACCCATATCTTCCCATGGGTGACGTAAGAGGCGACAGAGGGAAACTGAGGCAGAATATGGGCAGCAACATCTTTATGGTAACAGCAAAACAACAAATAAAAAACTGCGGTTGCCAACCCCCTTGCCAAGCTTTACAACTATAGCAATATACTCGCCATGACCAACGACACTAATAAACGGCCCCCAGTCCCCGGTGGCGCCGCTATTCCTGGCTACGGTGGCAACCATGGTAACGGCGGGGCAGGGGATGCTAATAATCTCCGGAAGATTTTCAGTTGCCACCTACGACAACTCGACCTAGAAACTTATAACACACGCATCCTGAGGACTGACGAGAAGATACTGGAGCTGGAAGAAGAGATAGACAAGTTGCGCAGGAATATTATAGCATTTTCCGAAATCAGAGGAGAGGGACACAGGACACGGAGGAGGACACGGTAATCCTTGAATCCGGCAACTTGTTCTATTACCAGGAGGACGACCATCTGTCCCAAGGAGGTGTTGAATTTATCGTCCACTTGTCTCTCGTTAACAACGTTGTAAAGATTGGAAATGTGTCGACGAGGGTTGCGTACCTTATACTCAGAATCACCAAACGGAATTTGCTGAAGGTCATACTGGTTTACGCACCAACCTCGGCACATTCCTATAAGGAGGTGGAGGAAATGTATGAAGATATATCTAGAGCCATGCAATCCTCTAAAACCCACAGTATTAATGTGAGACTTCAATGCAAAACTAGGCACGAGAGAGAACAGTGCGGTGAAGCCAGGGAAATTTAGAATAGGGCAACGTAACCCAAGAGGCCAGCAGCTGGCCGGCTTCATGGACAAAGAGGGACTCTTTATGAACTCTTTCTTCCAGAAGCGGCCCCACAGGAATTGAACCTGGTCGAGTCACGACGGTTCGACATAAAAGGAGATTGACTTCATTATAACGACCAGACAAAAACTGTTCAGTTATGCCTCAGTGATCGCGACAGTGAAAACCGGCAGCGATCACCGAATGGTGAGATCCACACTGAACCTAGACGTTAAGTTTGAGGGGTCGCGTCTAATGAAGTCAACGCTCCGTCCCTCTCGTGTTCTAATCCATAGTCCCGAAATCTTTCAGCTCGAGCTGCAAAACCGTTTTCAGTGTCTAAAAGATTGCAATGCAGTGGACGATATGAATGACAAGCTCGTGGAAACTGTGCATGCGGTCATAACTAAGTTCTGCAAGACCCGCCGCAGAAGAACACAAAAACTCTCCGATCACACTCGTAATCTCATGCCTGTTAGAAGGGAGATGAATTTTGTTAATCCTAATAACACCTTGACCCACATTGTGTATAGAAAAAAAAATCCAATACAGTTAGATATTTAAACGTTGATTCTCACCACCATCCTTCACAGTTAGCTACCGTGGGTAAAACTTTGTTTCAGAGAGCACGAGGGATCTGTGACAGTAAACACCTGGCCGCCGAGCTCCAACACGTCAAGCAAGTTTTGCATGACAATAAGCTTCGGGTCCCGCGCCTACGTCACAGTGAACGAGTGAAGCCGGCCACAGTCAAGCGAGTGCCTGCTGTACTGCCACATGTTAGAGGTGTCACTGACAAGATTGGCTACAACTTGAAGCGTGTTTTCATTAAAACATACTTCAAGCCACCGAAGAAGATTAGTCAGTTTTTACCATCAGTCAAGTAGAATGTTCCTCTGCAAGATGCAGGAGTGTACATGCTTGATTGTGAATGTGGTCTCTCTTATATAGTACAAACTAAAAGATCCATAAAAACCCGCGTTAAAGAACACATAACTGAAATGAAGAATCGATGCTCCAAGAAGTCCGCAATCTGTGAACACGTACAGGATCGCCCCTGTCACTACATACGATTTGATAGACCACAAATCCTCGCTAAAGAACACAGATTACTTCCAAGGATGATTCGCGAGGCGATTGAAATCAAAAAAACATCCTAATTTTAATAGGTATGTATGTATAATATGGCTGAGTGCTACCATCTACTTGGGATACCATAATTAATAAAATTAAATCCCAACGCAAGCATACAACTGCAAAACTTCATGATGCTGTAAGTTCATACTGCGTAGATCGGAACAAAAATTAATAATTTTTAATCTGGAGGTAGCCGTGGTTAACTATGACATTAGGACGTCACACCTCAGTCCCCCCCGTGACCATGGGTGCTGTAAAGTGCTCGAAACGTCGGGAATATAAAATAAGTTAATATACGCAATAAAATCCGTAAAATTAGTTTTATTTAAATGCGTAGTGTACGCGTAAATATAAGAAATCATTATAGAGATCTGTCTGCCAGAAAGAGCCAAATGTCGAAACTGAAGACCAAGTGTGGCGGCGTCGTTGCCGGGACACCTGAGATTTTGAGTGAGATTGAGAGGTTCTATGGGCAGTAGTACACATCATCGTCGTAGCCACACGCAAGTGTGAGTAACAATCCAAGAGCAAGTCTTATACTACACTATTACGATGATATTCCGGACGTCAGTCTAAGCGAGATAATATTGGCTCTCCAGCATCTTAAAAACGGCAAGTACCCGGGCGAGGATGGAATTAAACGGAGCTTCTGAAAAATGGTGAAAAACCGGTACGTGAAGTCCTTCAGAAGCTCTTTAAATCCGTCTTCCATAGTGGCACTACTCCGGTGGCATGCAGAAGAAGTGCGGTGGTCTTGGTCTTCAAGAAAGGCGATTATGCTCTCTTGAAGAACTACAGACCGATTTCCTTTCTGAGCCGTGTCTTCGTGCTGTTTTCGAGAGTCATTACGAATCGTCTCGCATGCAGACTCGACGAATTCCAGCCTCCCGAAATAGTCGATTTCCGAATAGGCTTTAGCACCATAGACAACGCAAATACCCTTCGGCAAATTTTACAAAAATCTGAGGTGTATAATTATTTGCCACTACATCTGGCGCATGTGGACTATGAGAAAGCTTTTGATTTCGTTGAAATTTGGGCGCTGCCACAGTACCTTCAGCGGTGCCAAGTTGACTGTCGGTATATCGAAGTACTGAAGTGTTTCTACATTAGGGCTACGATGGTAAACTATAGTACAGCACCAGAGTACGAAACCTATCCAACTGCAGAGAAGTGTAAGACATGGTGACGTTATATCCCCGACACTCTTCACCGCTGCATTGGAAGACGTTTTCAAGCTTCTGGACTGGAATGGTACTGTACTTACATCAACGGCGAGTACATCACACATCTTCGATTTGCCGACAATATAGTCCTTATGACAGAATCGCTCTAGGACCTAAGCACTATGCTCAATGACCTCAATAGTGCCTCCCAACGAATAGGTCTTAGGATGGACATGGGCAAAACAAAGATCATGTTTAATGTCCATGTCACACCTATGCCGGTTGTGAGCACTAAACTCGAAGTTGTAGACGAGTATGTTTACCTGGGACAAATAGTCCGACTAGTTAAGTCACCTAAGTATACCTGAGATACAGGTTTATCCTAGTTCAGGTGCCTGTTATTTTAGACTATTGTAAATTACGACATTATTTGAATCAATTGTACAGTTTATTGAAATAATTTCTTATTATTTTATTATTATAATAGGTTTTATATGCATTCGACATATTTATAAAGTATAAGCACATATTAAATAGGTGCGGCACTAGCACGGTGTTTTCGGAGCGCGGCGATGGGCTTCCCCGAATCGGCCCGATGTTCTCGACTTAGCAAGGGTCGTTGTGTTCGCGCTGTAGGTCGTACGTACGAGTCCGTGCCAGGCACACAGTAGTAGCACCACGCTGTAGCTTCTGCCTTAGCATGAACGGGCCGGCTTGAACCGAGGCAGTACCACGACCTCACAGAATACCAACGTAACGTAGAAGCTTTTTTATATAGGAGAGGGGACAAACGAGCATACGGCTCACCTGATGGTAAGTGACTACCTTCGCTCATGAACAACTGCAACACCAGGGGAATTGCAAGTGCGTTGCCGGCCTTTTAAAGGAGTCTGTTCTTGAAGGTCCCTAAGTCGTATCAGTCTGCAAAAATCGCCGGTGGTAAATTATTCCACAGAGTACATCTTGTACGAGTAAGAAACTCCTAGTGAAACGTACAGTGGTGGACCGACAAGCATTTAGATGGTGTGGATGATATCAGGAGTTTTGCCGCAATGTGCATGCGTGAAATTTGGCTTCTGGGTTTAATCCAAACAATTCCTCAGAGCAATCCCCGTGGTAAATGCGAAAGAAAATGCAAAGGGATGTCACATATCTTTGCAGCGCCCGTAAATCAAGCCGATCGGTAAAGACTCGGTCGTTGATGACTCAAGTCACTCTGCGATGAATGCGGTCAAGTGAAAGTAGCTGGCACTGGGGATACCCAGCCAAGAGATTGGAACAGTATTCCATGTGAGTCCAAACTTGCGCCTTGCAAAGTTGCCGGCGGTGCGCCGGCCAGGTAGGCCAAAAGATCACCGAAAATTAGAGAAACCGTATGGGCGGTCACTAATCAACTGCTTATCAACTACTACTCAAGGTACTGCATGAGCTAACATATTATAATGGACTCCATTATTTTGTAGAACAAGGAGGTGATGGCGATAGGCCCGTAGCTAAACGGTTCTGAGTGGTTGCTTTTATTAGCGATCGGGTGGACAAAAACCGTCTTCTATGATTTCGGTACTACGCCTAGGGTGTAAGAGTATCGGAAAAACACATAAGAACCGGTGCCAATTCTGGAACACACATCCTCAGCACAATTGAGGGATTCCGTAAGGCCCACTCGACTTGTGAATGTACAGGGAGAGGAGTGCTTTGCGAACCGAGTGCTGATTGACCCGCACATCCGGCAAATTTGCTTTTGCATTTTGCTTGGTTAGTGCAGGTGGCCGGAAGCCCAACCCTCTTATAGAGAAATCGTCGCCGAGTATCAGAACAAACTTGTGTCTGTAGTTGAGTCTTTGCTGAACAGAGTCTCGGAATAGGGGCTACTAAATACAGTCCAGTTTAATCCTTAGAAGACACAAGTTTGCGCGTTAACCACTAAAAGGAACCCATTTGTCGTATCTCCTCAGTTTCAAAGCACTTCCCTTGTTGCCTCAGCCAGTATTGGAATCCTCAGCGTTGACATATCGAGTGACGAGTAATTTTGTAGTCACTTGGAAGAGAAGGCCAAACTGGCCACTAACAAGCTTAGCGGGCTCAGCCGAGCGGGACAGTATTTCATGCCGGCACAACACCTGCAACTTTACAAGGCGAGGTTTGGCCTCATATGGAATAATGTTCCCATCTCTGGGCTGGGGCTCCCCAGTGCCAGCTCCTTTTACTTGACCACATCCAGCGCAGAGCGGCTCGAGTCGCTGACGACCGGGCCCTTTCCGATCGACTCTATTCACTGGCGCTGCGAAAAGATGTTTCATCCCTTTGCGTATTTTATCGCATCTACCACGGGGAGTGCTTTAAGGAATTGTTCGTACTAATTACAGTCGCTCAATTTCACCATCGCACATCGCAACAAAACTCACGATACCATCCACACCATCTGAATGATTGGCGGTCCATCACTGCGCAATTTAGAAGAAGTTTTCTTCCTCGCACAAATTCCTTGTGGAATCGATTACCAACAGTGAATTTTGCGGACCGATACTACTAAGAGACCTTCAAGAAAAGAGCCTACTCCCTTTTAAATAATGCAATGCGTCTGCAATTCTCCTGGTGTTGCAGTTGTTCATGGGTGGTGGTAGGCACTTACCACCAGGCGAGCTGCATGCTCGTGTCCTATAAAAAACTCACATATTAGCGACGATCGATACATTTCTTAGAAGTCAGCCTACTATTTTTTTTATGGATGGCCGTATGAGGAACTTCAAGGTCGCTCAGCAAGCTATGGAGAGGGCTATACACGGGTTTTCTCTGCGTGATAAACTTAAAAATAAGGATATCTGTAGTAGAATCAGATTAACCGACATAGCCCAATGGATTATTAAGCTGAAGTGGCAATGGGATGGCCATATAGCTCGAAGAACCGACCACCGATAGGGAAAAAAGTTTCTCGATTCAGCCTCGTGCCGCCAGGCGAAGTGTGAGGTTACCCTCCACGAGGTAGAGTGACGACCTGGTAAGACATGCAGGAAGTCGATGTATGCAGGTGGCTTAGGAGCGTGGTTTGTGGCATTCCTTGGGGAAGTCTTATGTTCAACAGTGGACTTGTGAAGGGCAGTACTGGTGATGTTGATGCTGATATATTACAAAAACACTTATTGAAAGTCATTTATATTTTTACCACTTGTGGCTTGTTGTTTTTCTTAAAAAAAGCTTTGTGTGGGGAAAAATTTGCAAGAAACCCAGCGGGATTACTCTGCAATAATTAATTTACCCAATATTATTTGCAATTAAAAATATACATTTAGATACAGCATTTGTCGATCACTTTATCATATATGGGTTTATTATCAATCAAGTACTCGCATGCCCATATCTGCATTTGTATTTTTAAGTTGATGTATTTCGTTGGTTACACGCCGTCCTTGTCAATGTGTTATGTAATACCCATTATTTTCAAGATGAGCTGTCTTAATTTTTTTTAATATAGGATAAATATGTGTAAATAAACAAAAAATCCTAATATCCTAAATCCTAATCCTACCTAAATATATCACTTCTACGTTTAAACACACATTGCATTGACAAGATAGGAAGGTAGGTTATAAACAAACAAAACACGCTTCACATACATTTTGATATTTCTTACCTAACAATTTTGAGACATTTTGTAAGTACTCACTTTTCGGGTTCAGTGGGTATTTTGAAGAACGCTAATTCTGGATTTGAGATTTGATAAATGTTTCTCAGTCGCAGGTTCTAATTGTAACTGCCCAGAATTTTTTTAATACAAAAAGTATTAAATTAAATACCATGGAATAATTTTAGATCCTACTCTTACATTTAAAAACCACATAGGCCACCTCTGGAATAGAGTTCGAAAACTAATATTTGTTAATAAAAAGATTTGTTCTTTTGCTGATATTAAGGTAGTAAAGCAAGTATATTTCGCATTATCTCAATCAATTCTCACCTATTGTATAAGCTCACCCCCGTGTAGTGGCGGGTAAAAATACCCACTAACCCATATCTTCCCATGGGTGACGTAAGAGGCGACAGAGGGAAACTGAGGCAGAATATGGGCAGCAACATCTTTATGGTAACAGCAAAACAACAAATAAAAAACTGCGGTTGCCAACCCCCTTGCCAAGCTTTACAACTATAGCAATATACTCGCCATGACCAACGACACTAATAAACGGCCCCCAGTCCCCGGTGGCGCCGCTATTCCTGGCTATGGTGGCGACCATGGTAACGGCGGGGCAGGGGATGCTAATAATCTCCGGAAGATTTTCAGTTGCCACCTACGACAACTCGACCTAGAAACTTATAACACACGCATCCTGAGGACTGACGAGAAGATACTGGAGCTGGAAGAAGAGATAGACAAGTTGCGCAGGAATATTATAGCATTTTCCGAAGTCAGAGGAGAGGGACACAGGACACGGAGGAGGACACGGTAATCCTTGAATCCGGCAACTTGTTCTATTACCAGGAGGACGACCATCTGTCCCAAGGAGGTGTTGAATTTATCGTCCACTTGTCTCTCGTTAACAACGTTGTAAAGATTGGAAATGTGTCGACGAGGGTTGCGTACCTTATACTCAGAATCACCAAACGGAATTTGCTGAAGGTCATACTGGTTTACGCACCAACCTCGGCACATTCCTATAAGGAGGTGGAGGAAATGTATGAAGATATATCTAGAGCCATGCAATCCTCTAAAACCCACAGTATTAATGTGAGACTTCAATGCAAAACTAGGCACGAGAGAGAACAGTGCGGTGAAGCCAGGGAAATTTAGAATAGGGCAACGTAACCCAAGAGGCCAGCAGCTGGCCGGCTTCATGGACAAAGAGGGACTCTTTATGAACTCTTTCTTCCAGAAGCGGCCCCACAGGAATTGAACCTGGTCGAGTCACGACGGTTCGACATAAAAGGAGATTGACTTCATTATAACGACCAGACAAAAACTGTTCAGTTATGCCTCAGTGATCGCGACAGTGAAAACCGGCAGCGATCACCGAATGGTGAGATCCACACTGAACCTAGACGTTAAGTTTGAGGGGTCGCGTCTAATGAAGTCAACGCTCCGTCCCTCTCGTGTTCTAATCCATAGTCCCGAAATCTTTCAGCTCGAGCTGCAAAACCGTTTTCAGTGTCTAAAAGATTGCAATGCAGTGGACGATATGAATGACAAGCTCGTGGAAACTGTGCATGCGGTCATAACTAAGTTCTGCAAGACCCGCCGCAGAAGAACACAAAAACTCTCCGATCACACTCGTAATCTCATGCCTGTTAGAAGGGAGATGAATTTTGTTAATCCTAATAACACCTTGAGCCACATTGTGTATAGAAAAAAAAATCCAATACAGTTAGATATTTAAACGTTGATTCTCACCACCATCCTTCACAGTTAGCTACCGTGGGTAAAACTTTGTTTCAGAGAGCACGAGGGATCTGTGACAGTAAACACCTGGCCGCCGAGCTCCAACACGTCAAGCAAGTTTTGCATGACAATAAGCTTCGGGTCCCGCGCCTACGTCACAGTGAACGAGTGAAGCCGGCCACAGTCAAGCGAGTGCCTGCTGTACTGCCACATGTTAGAGGTGTCACTGACAAGATTGGCTACAACTTGAAGCGTGTTTTCATTAAAACATACTTCAAGCCACCGAAGAAGATTAGTCAGTTTTTACCATCAGTCAAGTAGAATGTTCCTCTGCAAGATGCAGGAGTGTACATGCTTGATTGTGAATGTGGTCTCTCTTATATAGTACAAACTAAAAGATCCATAAAAACCCGCGTTAAAGAACACATAACTGAAATGAAGAATCGATGCTCCAAGAAGTCCGCAATCTGTGAACACGTACAGGATCGCCCCTGTCACTACATACGATTTGATAGACCACAAATCCTCGCTAAAGAACACAGATTACTTCCAAGGATGATTCGCGAGGCGATTGAAATCAAAAAAACATCCTAATTTTAATAGGTATGTATGTATAATATGGCTGAGTGCTACCATCTACTTGGGATACCATAATTAATAAAATTAAATCCCAACGCAAGCATACAACTGCAAAACTTCATGATGCTGTAAGTTCATACTGCGTAGATCGGAACAAAAATTAATAATTTTTAATCTGGAGGTAGCCGTGGTTAACTATGACATTAGGACGTCACACCTCAGTCCCCCCCGTGACCATGGGTGCTGTAAAGTGCTCGAAACGTCGGGAATATAAAATAAGTTAATATACGCAATAAAATCCGTAAAATTAGTTTTATTTAAATGCGTAGTGTACGCGTAAATATAAGAAATCATTATAGAGATCTGTCTGCCAGAAAGAGCCAAATGTCGAAACTGAAGACCAAGTGTGGCGGCGTCGTTGCCGGGACACCTGAGATTTTGAGTGAGATTGAGAGGTTCTATGGGCAGTAGTACACATCATCGTCGTAGCCACACGCAAGTGTGAGTAACAATCCAAGAGCAAGTCTTATACTACACTATTACGATGATATTCCGGACGTCAGTCTAAGCGAGATAATATTGGCTCTCCAGCATCTTAAAAACGGCAAGTACCCGGGCGAGGATGGAATTAAACGGAGCTTCTGAAAAATGGTGAAAAACCGGTACGTGAAGTCCTTCAGAAGCTCTTTAATTCCGTCTTCCATAGTGGCACTACTCCGGTGGCATGCAGAAGAAGTGCGGTGGTCTTGGTCTTCAAGAAAGGCGATTATGCTCTCTTGAAGAACTACAGACCGATTTCCTTTCTGAGCCGTGTCTTCGTGCTGTTTTCGAGAGTCATTACGAATCGTCTCGCATGCAGACTCGACGAATTCCAGCCTCCCGAAATAGTCGATTTCCGAATAGGCTTTAGCACCATAGACAACGCAAATACCCTTCGGCAAATTTTACAAAAATCTGAGGTGTATAATTATTTGCCACTACATCTGGCGCATGTGGACTATGAGAAAGCTTTTGATTTCGTTGAAATTTGGGCGCTGCCACAGTACCTTCAGCGGTGCCAAGTTGACTGTCGGTATATCGAAGTACTGAAGTGTTTCTACATTAGGGCTACGATGGTAATCTATAGTACAGCACCAGAGTACGAAACCTATCCAACTGCAGAGAAGTGTAAGACATGGTGACGTTATATCCCCGACACTCTTCACCGCTGCATTGGAAGACGTTTTCAAGCTTCTGGACTGGAATGGTACTGTACTTACATCAACGGCGAGTACATCACACATCTTCGATTTGCCGACAATATAGTCCTTATGACAGAATCGCTCTAGGACCTAAGCACTATGCTCAATGACCTCAATAGTGCCTCCCAACGAATAGGTCTTAGGATGGACATGGGCAAAACAAAGATCATGTTTAATGTCCATGTCACACCTATGCCGGTTGTAAGCACTAAACTCGAAGTTGTAGACGAGTATGTTTACCTGGGACAAATAGTCCGACTAGTTAAGTCACCTAAGTATACCTGAGATACAGGTTTATCCTAGTTCAGGTGCCTGTTATTTTAGACTATTGTAAATTACGACATTATTTGAATCAATTGTACAGTTTATTGAAATAATTTCTTATTATTTTATTATTATAATAGGTTTTATATGCATTCGACATATTTATAAAGTATAAGCACATATTAAATAGGTGCGGCACTAGCACGGTGTTTTCGGAGCGCGGCGATGGGCTTCCCCGAATCGGCCCGATGTTCTCGACTTAGCAAGGGTCGTTGTGTTCGCGCTGTAGGTCGTACGTACGAGTCCGTGCCAGGCACACAGTAGTAGCACCACGCTGTAGCTTCTGCCTTAGCATGAACGGGCCGGCTTGAACCGAGGCAGTACCACGACCTCACAGAATACCAACGTAACGTAGAAGCTTTTTTATATAGGAGAGGGGACAAACGAGCATACGGCTCACCTGATGGTAAGTGACTACCTTCGCTCATGAACAACTGCAACACCAGGGGAATTGCAAGTGCGTTGCCGGCCTTTTAAAGGAGTCTGTTCTTGAAGGTCCCTAAGTCGTATCAGTCTGCAAAAATCGCCGGTGGTAAATTATTCCACAGAGTACATCTTGTACGAGTAAGAAACTCCTAGTGAAACGTACAGTGGTGGACCGACAAGCATTTAGATGGTGTGGATGATATCAGGAGTTTTGCCGCAATGTGCATGCGTGAAATTTGGCTTCTGGGTTTAATCCAAACAATTCCTCAGAGCAATCCCCGTGGTAAATGCGAAAGAAAATGCAAAGGGATGTCACATATCTTTGCAGCGCCCGTAAATCAAGCCGATCGGTAAAGACTCGGTCGTTGATGACTCAAGTCACTCTGCGATGAATGCGGTCAAGTGAAAGTAGCTGGCACTGGGGATACCCAGCCAAGAGATTGGAACAGTATTCCATGTGAGTCCAAACTTGCGCCTTGCAAAGTTACCGGCGGTGCGCCGGCCAGGTAGGCCAAAAGATCACCGAAAATTAGAGAAACCGTATGGGCGGTCACTAATCAACTGCTTATCAACTACTACTCAAGGTACTGCATGAGCTGACATATTATAATGGACTCCATTATTTTGGAGAACAAGGAGGTGATGGCGATAGGCCCGTAGCTAAACGGTTCTGAGTGGTTGCTTTTATTAGCGATCGGGTGGACAAAAACCGTCTTCTATGATTTCGGTACTACGCCTAGGGTGTAAGAGTATCGGAAAAACACATAAGAACCGGTGCCAATTCTGGAACACACATCCTCAGCACAATTGAGGGATTCCGTAAGGCCCACTCGACTTGTGAATGTACAGGGAGAGGAGTGCTTTGCGAACCGAGTGCTGATTGACCCGCACATCCGGCAAATTTGCTTTTGCATTTTGCTTGGTTAGTGCAGGTGGCCGGAAGCCCAACCCTCTTATAGAGAAATCGTCGCCGAGTATCAGAACAAACTTGTGTCTGTAGTTGAGTCTTTGCTGAACAGAGTCTCGGAATAGGGGCTACTAAATACAGTCCAGTTTAATCCTTAGAAGACACAAGTTTGCGCGTTAACCACTAAAAGGAACCCATTTGTCGTATCTCCTCAGTTTCAAAGCACTTCCCTTGTTGCCTCAGCCAGTATTGGAATCCTCAGCGTTGACATATCGAGTGACGAGTAATTTTGTAGTCACTTGGAAGAGAAGGCCAAACTGGCCACTAACAAGCTTAGCGGGCTCAGCAGAGCGGGACAGTATTTCATGCCGGCACAACACCTGCAACTTTACAAGGCGAGGTTTGGCCTCATATGGAATAATGTTCCCATCTCTGGGCTGGGGCTCCCCAGTGCCAGCTCCTTTTACTTGACCACATCCAGCGCAGAGCGGCTCGAGTCGCTGACGACCGGGCCCTTTCCGATCGACTCTATTCACTGGCGCTGCGAAAAGATGTTTCATCCCTTTGCGTATTTTATCGCATCTACCACGGGGAGTGCTTTAAGGAATTGTTCGTACTAATTACAGTCGCTCAATTTCACCATCGCACATCGCAACAAAACTCACGATACCATCCACACCATCTGAATGATTGGCGGTCCATCACTGCGCAATTTAGAAGAAGTTTTCTTCCTCGCACAAATTCCTTGTGGAATCGATTACCAACAGTGAATTTTGCGGACCGATACTACTAAGAGACCTTCAAGAAAAGAGCCTACTCCCTTTTAAATAATGCAATGCGTCTGCAATTCTCCTGGTGTTGCAGTTGTTCATGGGTGGTGGTAGGCACTTACCACCAGGCGAGCTGCATGCTCGTGTCCTATAAAAAACTCACATATTAGCGACGATCGATACATTTCTTAGAAGTCAGCCTACTATTTTTTTTATGGATGGCCGTATGAGGAACTTCAAGGTCGCTCAGCAAGCTATGGAGAGGGCTATACACGGGTTTTCTCTGCGTGATAAACTTAAAAATAAGGATATCTGTAGTAGAATCAGATTAACCGACATAGCCCAATGGATTATTAAGCTGAAGTGGCAATGGGATGGCCATATAGCTCGAAGAACCGACCACCGATCGGGAAAAAAGTTTCTCGATTCAGCCTCGTGCCGCCAGGCGAAGTGTGAGGTTACCCTCCACGAGGTAGAGTGACGACCTGGTAAGACATGCAGGAAGTCGATGTATGCAGGTGGCTTAGGAGCGTGGTTTGTGGCATTCCTTGGGGAAGTCTTATGTTCAACAGTGGACTTGTGAAGGGCAGTACTGGTGATGTTGATGCTGATATAATACAAAAACACTTATTGAAAGTCATTTATATTTTTACCACTTGTGGCTTGTTGTTTTTCTTAAAAAAAGCTTTGTGTGGGGAAAAATTTGCAAGAAACCCAGCGGGATTACTCTGCAATAATTAATTTACCCAATATTATTTGCAATTAAAAATATACATTTAGATACAGCATTTGTCGATCACTTTATCATATATGGGTTTATTATCAATCAAGTACTCGCACGCCCATATCTGTATTTGTATTTTTAAGTTGATGTATTTCGTTGGTTACACGCCGTCCTTGTCAATGTGTTATGTAATACCCATTATTTTCAAGATGAGCTGTCTTAATTTTTTTTTAATATAGGATAAATATGTGTAAATAAACAAAAAATCCTAATATCCTAAATCCTAATCCTACCTAAATATATCACTTCTACGTTTAAACACACATTGCATTGACAAGATAGGAAGGTAGGTTATAAACAAACAAAACACGCTTCACATACATTTTGATATTTCTTACCTAACAATTATGAGACATTTTGTAAGTACTCACTTTTCGGGTTCAGTGGGTATTTTGAAGAACGCTAATTCTGGATTTGAGATTTGATAAATGTTTCTCAGTCGCAGGTTCTAATTGTAACTGCCCAGAATTTTTTTAATACAAAAAGTATTAAATTAAATACCATGGAATAATTTTAGATCCTACTCTTACATTTAAAAACCACATAGGCCACCTCTGGAATAGAGTTCGAAAACTAATATTTGTTAATAAAAAGATTTGTTCTTTTGCTGATATTAAGGTAGTAAAGCAAGTATATTTCGCATTATCTCAATCAATTCTCACCTATTGTATAAGCTCACCCCCGTGTAGTGGCGGGTAAAAATACCCACTAACCCATATCTTCCCATGGGTGACGTAAGAGGCGACAGAGGGAAACTGAGGCAGAATATGGGCAGCAACATCTTTATGGTAACAGCAAAACAACAAATAAAAAACTGCGGTTGCCAACCCCCTTGCCAAGCTTTACAACTATAGCAATATACTCGCCATGACCAACGACACTAATAAACGGCCCCCAGTCCCCGGTGGCGCCGCTATTCCTGGCTATGGTGGCGACCATGGTAACGGCGGGGCAGGGGATGCTAATAATCTCCGGAAGATTTTCAGTTGCCACCTACGACAACTCGACCTAGAAACTTATAACACACGCATCCTGAGGACTGACGAGAAGATACTGGAGCTGGAAGAAGAGATAGACAAGTTGCGCAGGAATATTATAGCATTTTCCGAAGTCAGAGGAGAGGGACACAGGACACGGAGGAGGACACGGTAATCCTTGAATCCGGCAACTTGTTCTATTACCAGGAGGACGACCATCTGTCCCAAGGAGGTGTTGAATTTATCGTCCACTTGTCTCTCGTTAACAACGTTGTAAAGATTGGAAATGTGTCGACGAGGGTTGCGTACCTTATACTCAGAATCACCAAACGGAATTTGCTGAAGGTCATACTGGTTTACGCACCAACCTCGGCACATTCCTATAAGGAGGTGGAGGAAATGTATGAAGATATATCTAGAGCCATGCAATCCTCTAAAACCCACAGTATTAATGTGAGACTTCAATGCAAAACTAGGCACGAGAGAGAACAGTGCGGTGAAGCCAGGGAAATTTAGAATAGGGCAACGTAACCCAAGAGGCCAGCAGCTGGCCGGCTTCATGGACAAAGAGGGACTCTTTATGAACTCTTTCTTCCAGAAGCGGCCCCACAGGAATTGAACCTGGTCGAGTCACGACGGTTCGACATAAAAGGAGATTGACTTCATTATAACGACCAGACAAAAACTGTTCAGTTATGCCTCAGTGATCGCGACAGTGAAAACCGGCAGCGATCACCGAATGGTGAGATCCACACTGAACCTAGACGTTAAGTTTGAGGGGTCGCGTCTAATGAAGTCAACGCTCCGTCCCTCTCGTGTTCTAATCCATAGTCCCGAAATCTTTCAGCTCGAGCTGCAAAACCGTTTTCAGTGTCTAAAAGATTGCAATGCAGTGGACGATATGAATGACAAGCTCGTGGAAACTGTGCATGCGGTCATAACTAAGTTCTGCAAGACCCGCCGCAGAAGAACACAAAAACTCTCCGATCACACTCGTAATCTCATGCCTGTTAGAAGGGAGATGAATTTTGTTAATCCTAATAACACCTTGAGCCACATTGTGTATAGAAAAAAAAATCCAATACAGTTAGATATTTAAACGTTGATTCTCACCACCATCCTTCACAGTTAGCTACCGTGGGTAAAACTTTGTTTCAGAGAGCACGAGGGATCTGTGACAGTAAACACCTGGCCGCCGAGCTCCAACACGTCAAGCAAGTTTTGCATGACAATAAGCTTCGGGTCCCGCGCCTACGTCACAGTGAACGAGTGAAGCCGGCCACAGTCAAGCGAGTGCCTGCTGTACTGCCACATGTTAGAGGTGTCACTGACAAGATTGGCTACAACTTGAAGCGTGTTTTCATTAAAACATACTTCAAGCCACCGAAGAAGATTAGTCAGTTTTTACCATCAGTCAAGTAGAATGTTCCTCTGCAAGATGCAGGAGTGTACATGCTTGATTGTGAATGTGGTCTCTCTTATATAGTACAAACTAAAAGATCCATAAAAACCCGCGTTAAAGAACACATAACTGAAATGAAGAATCGATGCTCCAAGAAGTCCGCAATCTGTGAACACGTACAGGATCGCCCCTGTCACTACATACGATTTGATAGACCACAAATCCTCGCTAAAGAACACAGATTACTTCCAAGGATGATTCGCGAGGCGATTGAAATCAAAAAAACATCCTAATTTTAATAGGTATGTATGTATAATATGGCTGAGTGCTACCATCTACTTGGGATACCATAATTAATAAAATTAAATCCCAACGCAAGCATACAACTGCAAAACTTCATGATGCTGTAAGTTCATACTGCGTAGATCGGAACAAAAATTAATAATTTTTAATCTGGAGGTAGCCGTGGTTAACTATGACATTAGGACGTCACACCTCAGTCCCCCCCGTGACCATGGGTGCTGTAAAGTGCTCGAAACGTCGGGAATATAAAATAAGTTAATATACGCAATAAAATCCGTAAAATTAGTTTTATTTAAATGCGTAGTGTACGCGTAAATATAAGAAATCATTATAGAGATCTGTCTGCCAGAAAGAGCCAAATGTCGAAACTGAAGACCAAGTGTGGCGGCGTCGTTGCCGGGACACCTGAGATTTTGAGTGAGATTGAGAGGTTCTATGGGCAGTAGTACACATCATCGTCGTAGCCACACGCAAGTGTGAGTAACAATCCAAGAGCAAGTCTTATACTACACTATTACGATGATATTCCGGACGTCAGTCTAAGCGAGATAATATTGGCTCTCCAGCATCTTAAAAACGGCAAGTACCCGGGCGAGGATGGAATTAAACGGAGCTTCTGAAAAATGGTGAAAAACCGGTACGTGAAGTCCTTCAGAAGCTCTTTAATTCCGTCTTCCATAGTGGCACTACTCCGGTGGCATGCAGAAGAAGTGCGGTGGTCTTGGTCTTCAAGAAAGGCGATTATGCTCTCTTGAAGGACTACAGACCGATTTCCTTTCTGAGCCGTGTCTTCGTGCTGTTTTCGAGAGTCATTACGAATCGTCTCGCATGCAGACTCGACGAATTCCAGCCTCCCGAAATAGTCGATTTCCGAATAGGCTTTAGCACCATAGACAACGCAAATACCCTTCGGCAAATTTTACAAAAATCTGAGGTGTATAATTATTTGCCACTACATCTGGCGCATGTGGACTATGAGAAAGCTTTTGATTTCGTTGAAATTTGGGCGCTGCCACAGTACCTTCAGCGGTGCCAAGTTGACTGTCGGTATATCGAAGTACTGAAGTGTTTCTACATTAGGGCTACGATGGTAATCTATAGTACAGCACCAGAGTACGAAACCTATCCAACTGCAGAGAAGTGTAAGACATGGTGACGTTATATGCCCGACACTCTTCACCGCTGCATTGGAAGACGTTTTCAAGCTTCTGGACTGGAATGGTACTGTACTTACATCAACGGCGAGTACATCACACATCTTCGATTTGCCGACAATATAGTCCTTATGACAGAATCGCTCTAGGACCTAAGCACTATGCTCAATGACCTCAATAGTGCCTCCCAACGAATAGGTCTTAGGATGGACATGGGCAAAACAAAGATCATGTTTAATGTCCATGTCACACCTATGCCGGTTGTGAGCACTAAACTCGAAGTTGTAGACGAGTATGTTTACCTGGGACAAATAGTCCGACTAGTTAAGTCACCTAAGTATACCTGAGATACAGGTTTATCCTAGTTCAGGTGCCTGTTATTTTAGACTATTGTAAATTACGACATTATTTGAATCAATTGTACAGTTTATTGAAATAATTTCTTATTATTTTATTATTATAATAGGTTTTATATGCATTCGACATATTTATAAAGTATAAGCACATATTAAATAGGTGCGGCACTAGCACGGTGTTTTCGGAGCGCGGCGATGGGCTTCCCCGAATCGGCCCGATGTTCTCGACTTAGCAAGGGTCGTTGTGTTCGCGCTGTAGGTCGTACGTACGAGTCCGTGCCAGGCACACAGTAGTAGCACCACGCTGTAGCTTCTGCCTTAGCATGAACGGGCCGGCTTGAACCGAGGCAGTACCACGACCTCACAGAATACCAACGTAACGTAGAAGCTTTTTTATATAGGAGAGGGGACAAACGAGCATACGGCTCACCTGATGGTAAGTGACTACCTTCGCTCATGAACAACTGCAACACCAGGGGAATTGCAAGTGCGTTGCCGGCCTTTTAAAGGAGTCTGTTGTTGAAGGTCCCTAAGTCGTATCAGTCTGCAAAAATCGCCGGTGGTAAATTATTCCACAGAGTACATCTTGTACGAGTAAGAAACTCCTAGTGAAACGTACAGTGGTGGACCGACAAGCATTTAGATGGTGTGGATGATATCAGGAGTTTTGCCGCAATGTGCATGCGTGAAATTTGGCTTCTGGGTTTAATCCAAACAATTCCTCAGAGCAATCCCCGTGGTAAATGCGAAAGAAAATGCAAAGGGATGTCACATATCTTTGCAGCGCCCGTAAATCAAGCCGATCGGTAAAGACTCGGTCGTTGATGACTCAAGTCACTCTGCGATGAATGCGGTCAAGTGAAAGTAGCTGGCACTGGGGATACCCAGCCAAGAGATTGGAACAGTATTCCATGTGAGTCCAAACTTGCGCCTTGCAAAGTTGCCGGCGGTGCGCCGGCCAGGTAGGCCAAAAGATCACCGAAAATTAGAGAAACCGTATGGGCGGTCACTAATCAACTGCTTATCAACTACTACTCAAGGTACTGCATGAGCTTACATATTATAATGTACTCCATTATTTTGGAGAACAAGGAGGTGATGGCGATAGGCCCGTAGCTAAACGGTTCTGAGTGGTTGCTTTTATTAGCGATCGGGTGGACAAAAACCGTCTTCTATGATTTCGGTACTACGCCTAGGGTGTAAGAGTATCGGAAAAACACATAAGAACCGGTGCCAATTCTGGAACACACATCCTCAGCACAATTGAGGGATTCCGTAAGGCCCACTCGACTTGTGAATGTACAGGGAGAGGAGTGCTTTGCGAACCGAGTGCTGATTGACCCGCACATCCGGCAAATTTGCTTTTGCATTTTGCTTGGTTAGTGCAGGTGGCCGGAAGCCCAACCCTCTTATAGAGAAATCGTCGCCGAGTATCAGAACAAACTTGTGTCTGTAGTTGAGTCTTTGCTGAACAGAGTCTCGGAATAGGGGCTACTAAATACAGTCCAGTTTAATCCTTAGAAGACACAAGTTTGCGCGTTAACCACTAAAAGGAACCCATTTGTCGTATCTCCTCAGTTTCAAAGCACTTCCCTTGTTGCCTCAGCCAGTATTGGAATCCTCAGCGTTGACATATCGAGTGACGAGTAATTTTGTAGTCACTTGGAAGAGAAGGCCAAACTGGCCACTAACAAGCTTAGCGGGCTCAGCAGAGCGGGACAGTATTTCATGCCGGCACAACACCTGCAACTTTACAAGGCGAGGTTTGGCCTCATATGGAATAATGTTCCCATCTCTGGGCTGGGGCTCCCCAGTGCCAGCTCCTTTTACTTGACCACATCCAGCGCAGAGCGGCTCGAGTCGCTGACGACCGGGCCCTTTCCGATCGACTCTATTCACTGGCGCTGCGAAAAGATGTTTCATCCCTTTGCGTATTTTATCGCATCTACCACGGGGAGTGCTTTAAGGAATTGTTCGTACTAATTACAGTCGCTCAATTTCACCATCGCACATCGCAACAAAACTCACGATACCATCCACACCATCTGAATGATTGGCGGTCCATCACTGCGCAATTTAGAAGAAGTTTTCTTCCTCGCACAAATTCCTTGTGGAATCGATTACCAACAGTGAATTTTGCGGACCGATACTACTAAGAGACCTTCAAGAAAAGAGCCTACTCCCTTTTAAATAATGCAATGCGTCTGCAATTCTCCTGGTGTTGCAGTTGTTCATGGGTGGTGGTAGGCACTTACCACCAGGCGAGCTGCATGCTCGTGTCCTATAAAAAACTCACATATTAGCGACGATCGATACATTTCTTAGAAGTCAGCCTACTATTTTTTTTATGGATGGCCGTATGAGGAACTTCAAGGTCGCTCAGCAAGCTATGGAGAGGGCTATACACGGGTTTTCTCTGCGTGATAAACTTAAAAATAAGGATATCTGTAGTAGAATCAGATTAACCGACATAGCCCAATGGATTATTAAGCTGAAGTGGCAATGGGATGGCCATATAGCTCGAAGAACCGACCACCGATCGGGAAAAAAGTTTCTCGATTCAGCCTCGTGCCGCCAGGCGAAGTGTGAGGTTACCCTCCACGAGGTAGAGTGACGACCTGGTAAGACATGCAGGAAGTCGATGTATGCAGGTGGCTTAGGAGCGTGGTTTGTGGCATTCCTTGGGGAAGTCTTATGTTCAACAGTGGACTTGTGAAGGGCAGTACTGGTGATGTTGATGCTGATATATTACAAAAACACTTATTGAAAGTCATTTATATTTTTACCACTTGTGGCTTGTTGTTTTTTCTGAAAAAAACTTTGTGTGGGGAAAAATTTGCAAGAAACCCAGCGGGATTACTCTGCAATAATTAATTTACCCAATATTATTTGCAATTAAAAATATACATTTAGATACAGCATTTGTCGATCACTTTATCATATATGGGTTTATTATCAATCAAGTACTCGCATGCCCATATCTGCATTTGTATTTTTAAGTTGATGTATTTCGTTGATTACACGCCGTCCTTGTCAATGTGTTATGTAATACCCATTATTTTCAAGATGAGCTGTCTTAATTTTTTTTTAATATAGGATAAATATGTGTAAATAAACAAAAAATCCTAATATCCTAAATCCTAATCCTACCTAAATATATCACTTCTACGTTTAAACACACATTGCATTGACAAGATAGGAAGGTAGGTTATAAACAAACAAAACACGCTTCACATACATTTTGATATTTCTTACCTAACAATTATGAGACATTTTGTAAGTACTCACTTTTCGGGTTCAGTGGGTATTTTGAAGAACGCTAATTCTGGATTTGAGATTTGATAAATGTTTCTCAGTCGCAGGTTCTAATTGTAACTGCCCAGAATTTTTTTAATACAAAAAGTATTAAATTAAATACCATGGAATAATTTTAGATCCTACTCTTACATTTAAAAACCACATAGGCCACCTCTGGAATAGAGTTCGAAAACTAATATTTGTTAATAAAAAGATTTGTTCTTTTGCTGATATTAAGGTAGTAAAGCAAGTATATTTCGCATTATCTCAATCAATTCTCACCTATTGTATAAGCTCACCCCCGTGTAGTGGCGGGTAAAAATACCCACTAACCCATATCTTCCCATGGGTGACGTAAGAGGCGACAGAGGGAAACTGAGGCAGAATATGGGCAGCAACATCTTTATGGTAACAGCAAAACAACAAATAAAAAACTGCGGTTGCCAACCCCCTTGCCAAGCTTTACAACTATAGCAATATACTCGCCATGACCAACGACACTAATAAACGGCCCCCAGTCCCCGGTGGCGCCGCTACTCCTGGCTATGGTGGCGACCATGGTAACGGCGGGACAGGGGATGCTAATAATCTCCGGAAGATTTTCAGTTGCCACCTACGACAACTCGACCTAGAAACTTATAACACACGCATCCTGAGGACTGACGAGAAGATACTGGAGCTGGAAGAAGAGATAGACAAGTTGCGCAGGAATATTATAGCATTTTCCGAAATCAGAGGAGAGGGACACAGGACACGGAGGAGGACACGGTAATCCTTGAATCCGGCAACTTGTTCTATTACCAGGAGGACGACCATCTGTCCCAAGGAGGTGTTGAATTTATCGTCCACTTGTCTTTCGTTAACAACGTTGTAAAGATTGGAAATGTGTCGACGAGGGTTGCGTACCTTATACTCAGAATCACCAAACGGAATTTGCTGAAGGTCATACTGGTTTACGCACCAACCTCGGCACATTCCTATAAGGAGGTGGAGGAAATGTATGAAGATATATCTAGAGCCATGCAATCCTCTAAAACCCACAGTATTAATGTGAGACTTCAATGCAAAACTAGGCACGAGAGAGAACAGTGCGGTGAAGCCAGGGAAATTTAGAATAGGGCAACGTAACCCAAGAGGCCAGCAGCTGGCCGGCTTCATGGACAAAGAGGGACTCTTTATGAACTCTTTCTTCCAGAAGCGGCCCCACAGGAATTGAACCTGGTCGAGTCACGACGGTTCGACATAAAAGGAGATTGACTTCATTATAACGACCAGACAAAAACTGTTCAGTTATGCCTCAGTGATCGCGACAGTGAAAACCGGCAGCGATCACCGAATGGTGAGATCCACACTGAACCTAGACGTTAAGTTTGAGGGGTCGCGTCTAATGAAGTCAACGCTCCGTCCCTCTCGTGTTCTAATCCATAGTCCCGAAATCTTTCAGCTCGAGCTGCAAAACCGTTTTCAGTGTCTAAAAGATTGCAATGCAGTGGACGATATGAATGACAAGCTCGTGGAAACTGTGCATGCGGTCATAACTAAGTTCTGCAAGACCCGCCGCAGAAGAACACAAAAACTCTCCGATCACACTCGTAATCTCATGCCTGTTAGAAGGGAGATGAATTTTGTTAATCCTAATAACACCTTGAGCCACATTGTGTATAGAAAAAAAAATCCAATACAGTTAGATATTTAAACGTTGATTCTCACCACCATCCTTCACAGTTAGCTACCGTGGGTAAAACTTTGTTTCAGAGAGCACGAGGGATCTGTGACAGTAAACACCTGGCCGCCGAGCTCCAACACGTCAAGCAAGTTTTGCATGACAATAAGCTTCGGGTCCCGCGCCTACGTCACAGTGAACGAGTGAAGCCGGCCACAGTCAAGCGAGTGCCTGCTGTACTGCCACATGTTAGAGGTGTCACTGACAAGATTGGCTACAACTTGAAGCGTGTTTTCATTAAAACATACTTCAAGCCACCGAAGAAGATTAGTCAGTTTTTACCATCAGTCAAGTAGAATGTTCCTCTGCAAGATGCAGAAGTGTACATGCTTGATTGTGAATGTGGTCTCTCTTATATAGTACAAACTAAAAGATCCATAAAATCCCGCGTTAAAGAACACATAACTGAAATGAAGAATCGATGCTCCAAGAAGTCCGCAATCTGTGAACACGTACAGGATCGCCCCTGTCACTACATACGATTTGATAGACCACAAATCCTCGCTAAAGAACACAGATTACTTCCAAGGATGATTCGCGAGGCGATTGAAATCAAAAAAACATCCTAATTTTAATAGGTATGTATGTATAATATGGCTGAGTGCTACCATCTACTTGGGATACCATAATTAATAAAATTAAATCCCAACGCAAGCATACAACTGCAAAACTTCATGATGCTGTAAGTTCATACTGCGTAGATCGGAACAAAAATTAATAATTTTTAATCTGGAGGTAGCCGTGGTTAACTATGACATTAGGACGTCACACCTCAGTCCCCCCCGTGACCATGGGTGCTGTAAAGTGCTCGAAACGTCGGGAATATAAAATAAGTTAATATACGCAATAAAATCCGTAAAATTAGTTTTATTTAAATGCGTAGTGTACGCGTAAATATAAGAAATCATTATAGAGATCTGTCTGCCAGAAAGAGCCAAATGTCGAAACTGAAGACCAAGTGTGGCGGCGTCGTTGCCGGGACACCTGAGATTTTGAGTGAGATTGAGAGGTTCTATGGGCAGTAGTACACATCATCGTCGTAGCCACACGCAAGTGTGAGTAACAATCCAAGAGCAAGTCTTATACTACACTATTACGATGATATTCCGGACGTCAGTCTAAGCGAGATAATATTGGCTCTCCAGCATCTTAAAAACGGCAAGTACCCGGGCGAGGATGGAATTAAACGGAGCTTCTGAAAAATGGTGAAAAACCGGTACGTGAAGTCCTTCAGAAGCTCTTTAATTCCGTCTTCCATAGTGGCACTACTCCGGTGGCATGCAGAAGAAGTGCGGTGGTCTTGGTCTTCAAGAAAGGCGATTATGCTCTCTTGAAGGACTACAGACCGATTTCCTTTCTGAGCCGTGTCTTCGTGCTGTTTTCGAGAGTCATTACGAATCGTCTCGCATGCAGACTCGACGAATTCCAGCCTCCCGAAATAGTCGATTTCCGAATAGGCTTTAGCACCATAGACAACGCAAATACCCTTCGGCAAATTTTACAAAAATCTGAGGTGTATAATTATTTGCCACTACATCTGGCGCATGTGGACTATGAGAAAGCTTTTGATTTCGTTGAAATTTGGGCGCTGCCACAGTACCTTCAGCGGTGCCAAGTTGACTGTCGGTATATCGAAGTACTGAAGTGTTTCTACATTAGGGCTACGATGGTAATCTATAGTACAGCACCAGAGTACGAAACCTATCCAACTGCAGAGAAGTGTAAGACATGGTGACGTTATATCCCCGACACTCTTCACCGCTGCATTGGAAGACGTTTTCAAGCTTCTGGACTGGAATGGTACTGTACTTACATCAACGGCGAGTACATCACACATCTTCGATTTGCCGACAATATAGTCCTTAAGACAGAATCGCTCTAGGACCTAAGCACTATGCTCAATGACCTCAATAGTGCCTCCCAACGAATAGGTCTTAGGATGGACATGGGCAAAACAAAGATCATGTTTAATGTCCATGTCACACCTATGCCGGTTGTGAGCACTAAACTCGAAGTTGTAGACGAGTATGTTTACCTGGGACAAATAGTCCGACTAGTTAAGTCACCTAAGTATACCTGAGATACAGGTTTATCCTAGTTCAGGTGCCTGTTATTTTAGACTATTGTAAATTACGACATTATTTGAATCAATTGTACAGTTTATTGAAATAATTTCTTATTATTTTATTATTATAATAGGTTTTATATGCATTCGACATATTTATAAAGTATAAGCACATATTAAATAGGTGCGGCACTAGCACGGTGTTTTCGGAGCGCGGCGATGGGCTTCCCCGAATCGGCCCGATGTTCTCGACTTAGCAAGGGTCGTTGTGTTCGCGCTGTAGGTCGTACGTACGAGTCCGTGCCAGGCACACAGTAGTAGCACCACGCTGTAGCTTCTGCCTTAGCATGAACGGGCCGGCTTGAACCGAGGCAGTACCACGACCTCACAGAATACCAACGTAACGTAGAAGCTTTTTTATATAGGAGAGGGGACAAACGAGCATACGGCTCACCTGATGGTAAGTGACTACCTTCGCTCATGAACAACTGCAACACCAGGGGAATTGCAAGTGCGTTGCCGGCCTTTTAAAGGAGTCTGTTCTTGAAGGTCCCTAAGTCGTATCAGTCTGCAAAAATCGCCGGTGGTAAATTATTCCACAGAGTACATCTTGTACGAGTAAGAAACTCCTAGTGAAACGTACAGTGGTGGACCGACAAGCATTTAGATGGTGTGGATGATATCAGGAGTTTTGCCGCAATGTGCATGCGTGAAATTTGGCTTCTGGGTTTAATCCAAACAATTCCTCAGAGCAATCCCCGTGGTAAATGCGAAAGAAAATGCAAAGGGATGTCACATATCTTTGCAGCGCCCGTAAATCAAGCCGATCGGTAAAGACTCGGTCGTTGATGACTCAAGTCACTCTGCGATGAATGCGGTCAAGTGAAAGTAGCTGGCACTGGGGATACCCAGCCAAGAGATTGGAACAGTATTCCATGTGAGTCCAAACTTGCGCCTTGCAAAGTTACCGGCGGTGCGCCGGCCAGGTAGGCCAAAAGATCACCGAAAATTAGAGAAACCGTATGGGCGGTCACTAATCAACTGCTTATCAACTACTACTCAAGGTACTGCATGAGCTGACATATTATAATGGACTCCATTATTTTGGAGAACAAGGAGGTGATGGCGATAGGCCCGTAGCTAAACGGTTCTGAGTGGTTGCTTTTATTAGCGATCGGGTGGACAAAAACCGTCTTCTATGATTTCGGTACTACGCCTAGGGTGTAAGAGTATCGGAAAAACACATAAGAACCGGTGCCAATTCTGGAACACACATCCTCAGCACAATTGAGGGATTCCGTAAGGCCCACTCGACTTGTGAATGTACAGGGAGAGGAGTGCTTTGCGAACCGAGTGCTGATTGACCCGCACATCCGGCAAATTTGCTTTTGCATTTTGCTTGGTTAGTGCAGGTGGCCGGAAGCCCAACCCTCTTATAGAGAAATCGTCGCCGAGTATCAGAACAAACTTGTGTCTGTAGTTGAGTCTTTGCTGAACAGAGTCTCGGAATAGGGGCTACTAAATACAGTCCAGTTTAATCCTTAGAAGACACAAGTTTGCGCGTTAACCACTAAAAGGAACCCATTTGTCGTATCTCCTCAGTTTCAAAGCACTTCCCTTGTTGCCTCAGCCAGTATTGGAATCCTCAGCGTTGACATATCGAGTGACGAGTAATTTTGTAGTCACTTGGAAGAGAAGGCCAAACTGGCCACTAACAAGCTTAGCGGGCTCAGCAGAGCGGGACAGTATTTCATGCCGGCACAACACCTGCAACTTTACAAGGCGAGGTTTGGCCTCATATGGAATAATGTTCCCATCTCTGGGCTGGGGCTCCCCAGTGCCAGCTCCTTTTACTTGACCACATCCAGCGCAGAGCGGCTCGAGTCGCTGACGACCGGGCCCTTTCCGATCGACTCTATTCACTGGCGCTGCGAAAAGATGTTTCATCCCTTTGCGTATTTTATCGCATCTACCACGGGGAGTGCTTTAAGGAATTGTTCGTACTAATTACAGTCGCTCAATTTCACCATCGCACATCGCAACAAAACTCACGATACCATCCACACCATCTGAATGATTGGCGGTCCATCACTGCGCAATTTAGAAGAAGTTTTCTTCCTCGCACAAATTCCTTGTGGAATCGATTACCAACAGTGAATTTTGCGGACCGATACTACTAAGAGACCTTCAAGAAAAGAGCCTACTCCCTTTTAAATAATGCAATGCGTCTGCAATTCTCCTGGTGTTGCAGTTGTTCATGGGTGGTGGTAGGCACTTACCACCAGGCGAGCTGCATGCTCGTGTCCTATAAAAAACTCACATATTAGCGACGATCGATACATTTCTTAGAAGTCAGCCTACTATTTTTTTTATGGATGGCCGTATGAGGAACTTCAAGGTCGCTCAGCAAGCTATGGAGAGGGCTATACACGGGTTTTCTCTGCGTGATAAACTTAAAAATAAGGATATCTGTAGTAGAATCAGATTAACCGACATAGCCCAATGGATTATTAAGCTGAAGTGGCAATGGGATGGCCATATAGCTCGAAGAACCGACCACCGATCGGGAAAAAAGTTTCTCGATTCAGCCTCGTGCCGCCAGGCGAAGTGTGAGGTTACCCTCCACGAGGTAGAGTGACGACCTGGTAAGACATGCAGGAAGTCGATGTATGCAGGTGGCTTAGGAGCGTGGTTTGTGGCATTCCTTGGGGAAGTCTTATGTTCAACAGTGGACTTGTGAAGGGCAGTACTGGTGATGTTGATGCTGATATATTACAAAAACACTTATTGAAAGTCATTTATATTTTTACCACTTGTGGCTTGTTGTTTTTCTTAAAAAAAGCTTTGTGTGGGGAAAAATTTGCAAGAAACCCAGCGGGATTACTCTGCAATAATTAATTTACCCAATATTATTTGCAATTAAAAATATACATTTAGATACAGCATTTGTCGATCACTTTATCATATATGGGTTTATTATCAATCAAGTACTCGCACGCCCATATCTGCATTTGTATTTTTAAGTTGATGTATTTCGTTGGTTACACGCCGTCCTTGTCAATGTGTTATGTAATACCCATTATTTTCAAGATGAGCTGTCTTAATTTTTTTTTAATATAGGATAAATATGTGTAAATAAACAAAAAATCCTAATATCCTAAATCCTAATCCTACCTAAATATATCACTTCTACGTTTAAACACACATTGCATTGACAAGATAGGAAGGTAGGTTATAAACAAACAAAACACGCTTCACATACATTTTGATATTTCTTACCTAACAATTATGAGACATTTTGTAAGTACTCACTTTTCGGGTTCAGTGGGTATTTTGAAGAACGCTAATTCTGGATTTGAGATTTGATAAATGTTTCTCAGTCGCAGGTTCTAATTGTAACTGCCCAGAATTTTTTTAATACAAAAAGTATTAAATTAAATACCATGGAATAATTTTAGATCCTACTCTTACATTTAAAAACCACATAGGCCACCTCTGGAATAGAGTTCGAAAACTAATATTTGTTAATAAAAGGATTTGTTCTTTTGCTGATATTAAGGTAGTAAAGCAAGTATATTTCGCATTATCTCAATCAATTCTCACCTATTGTATAAGCTCACCCGCGTGTAGTGGCGGGTAAAAATACCCACTAACCCATATCTTCCCATGGGTGACGTAAGAGGCGACAGAGGGAAACTGAGGCAGAATATGGGCAGCAACATCTTTATGGTAACAGCAAAACAACAAATAAAAAACTGCGGTTGCCAACCCCCTTGCCAAGCTTTACAACTATAGCAATATACTCGCCATGACCAACGACACTAATAAACGGCCCCCAGTCCCCGGTGGCGCCGCTATTCCTGGCTATGGTGGCGACCATGGTAACGGCGGGACAGGGGATGCTAATAATCTCCGGAAGATTTTCAGTTGCCACCTACGACAACTCGACCTAGAAACTTATAACACACGCATCCTGAGGACTGACGAGAAGATACTGGAGCTGGAAGAAGAGATAGACAAGTTGCGCAGGAATATTATAGCATTTTCCGAAATCAGAGGAGAGGGACACAGGACACGGAGGAGGACACGGTAATCCTTGAATCCGGCAACTTGTTCTATTACCAGGAGGACGACCATCTGTCACAAGGAGGTGTTGAATTTATCGTCCACTTGTCTCTCGTTAACAACGTTGTAAAGATTGGAAATGTGTCGACGAGGGTTGCGTACCTTATACTCAGAATCACCAAACGGAATTTGCTGAAGGTCATACTGGTTTACGCACCAACCTCGGCACATTCCTATAAGGAGGTGGAGGAAATGTATGAAGATATATCTAGAGCCATGCAATCCTCTAAAACCCACAGTATTAATGTGAGACTTCAATGCAAAACTAGGCACGAGAGAGAACAGTGCGGTGAAGCCAGGGAAATTTAGAATAGGGCGACGTAACCCAAGAGGCCAGCAGCTGGCCGGCTTCATGGATAAAGAGGGACTCTTTATGAACTCTTTCTTCCAGAAGCGGCCCCACAGGAATTGAACCTGGTCGAGTCACGACGGTTCGACATAAAAGGAGATTGACTTCATTATAACGACCAGACAAAAACTGTTCAGTTATGCCTCAGTGATCGCGACAGTGAAAACCGGCAGCGATCACCGAATGGTGAGATCCACACTGAACCTAGACGTTAAGTTTGAGGGGTCGCGTCTAATGAAGTCAACGCTCCGTCCCTCTCGTGTTCTAATCCATAGTCCCGAAATCTTTCAGCTCGAGCTGCAAAACCGTTTTCAGTGTCTAAAAGATTGCAATGCAGTGGACGATATGAATGACAAGCTCGTGGAAACTGTGCATGCGGTCATAACTAAGTTCTGCAAGACCCGCCGCAGAAGAACACAAAAACTCTCCGATCACACTCGTAATCTCATGCCTGTTAGAAGGGAGATGAATTTTGTTAATCCTAATAACACCTTGAGCCACATTGTGTATAGAAAAAAAAAATCCAATACAGTTAGATATTTAAACGTTGATTCTCACCACCATCCTTCACAGTTAGCTACCGTGGGTAAAACTTTGCTTCAGAGAGCACGAGGGATCTGTGACAGTAAACACCTGGCCGCCGAGCTCCAACACGTCAAGCAAGTTTTGCATGACAATAAGCTTCGGGTCCCGCGCCTACGTCACAGTGAACGAGTGAAGCCGGCCACAGTCAAGCGAGTGCCTGCTGTACTGCCACATGTTAGAGGTGTCACTGACAAGATTGGCTACAACTTGAAGCGTGTTTTCATTAAAACATACTTCAAGCCACCGAAGAAGATTAGTCAGTTTTTACCATCAGTCAAGTAGAATGTTCCTCTGCAAGATGCAGGAGTGTACATGCTTGATTGTGAATGTGGTCTCTCTTATATAGTACAAACTAAAAGATCCATAAAAACCCGCGTTAAAGAACACATAACTGAAATGAAGAATCGATGCTCCAAGAAGTCCGCAATCTGTGAACACGTACAGGATCGCCCCTGTCACTACATACGATTTGATAGACCACAAATCCTCGCTAAAGAACACAGATTACTTCCAAGGATGATTCGCGAGGCGATTGAAATCAAAAAAACATCCTAATTTTAATAGGTATGTATGTATAATATGGCTGAGTGCTACCATCTACTTGGGATACCATAATTAATAAAATTAAATCCCAACGCAAGCATACAACTGCAAAACTTCATGATGCTGTAAGTTCATACTGCGTAGATCGGAACAAAAATTAATAATTTTTAATCTGGAGGTAGCCGTGGTTAACTATGACATTAGGACGTCACACCTCAGTCCCCCCCGTGACCATGGGTGCTGTAAAGTGCTCGAAACGTCGGGAATATAAAATAAGTTAATATACGCAATAAAATCCGTAAAATTAGTTTTATTTAAATGCGTAGTGTACGCGTAAATATAAGAAATCATTATAGAGATCTGTCTGCCAGAAAGAGCCAAATGTCGAAACTGAAGACCAAGTGTGGCGGCGTCGTTGCCGGGACACCTGAGATTTTGAGTGAGATTGAGAGGTTCTATGGGCAGTAGTACACATCATCGTCGTAGCCACACGCAAGTGTGAGTAACAATCCAAGAGCAAGTCTTATACTACACTATTACGATGATATTCCGGACGTCAGTCTAAGCGAGATAATATTGGCTCTCCAGCATCTTAAAAACGGCAAGTACCCGGGCGAGGATGGAATTAAACGGAGCTTCTGAAAAATGGTGAAAAACCGGTACGTGAAGTCCTTCAGAAGCTCTTTAAATCCGTCTTCCATAGTGGCACTACTCCGGTGGCATGCAGAAGAAGTGCGGTGGTCTTGGTCTTCAAGAAAGGCGATTATGCTCTCTTGAAGAACTACAGACCGATTTCCTTTCTGAGCCGTGTCTTCGTGCTGTTTTCGAGAGTCATTACGAATCGTCTCGCATGCAGACTCGACGAATTCCAGCCTCCCGAAATAGTCGATTTCCGAATAGGCTTTAGCACCATAGACAACGCAAATACCCTTCGGCAAATTTTACAAAAATCTGAGGTGTATAATTATTTGCCACTACATCTGGCGCATGTGGACTATGAGAAAGCTTTTGATTTCGTTGAAATTTGGGCGCTGCCACAGTACCTTCAGCGGTGCCAAGTTGACTGTCGGTATATCGAAGTACTGAAGTGTTTCTACATTAGGGCTACGATGGTAAACTATAGTACAGCACCAGAGTACGAAACCTATCCAACTGCAGAGAAGTGTAAGACATGGTGACGTTATATCCCCGACACTCTTCACCGCTGCATTGGAAGACGTTTTCAAGCTTCTGGACTGGAATGGTACTGTACTTACATCAACGGCGAGTACATCACACATCTTCGATTTGCCGACAATATAGTCCTTATGACAGAATCGCTCTAGGACCTAAGCACTATGCTCAATGACCTCAATAGTGCCTCCCAACGAATAGGTCTTAGGATGGACATGGGCAAAACAAAGATCATGTTTAATGTCCATGTCACACCTATGCCGGTTGTGAGCACTAAACTCGAAGTTGTAGACGAGTATGTTTACCTGGGACAAATAGTCCGACTAGTTAAGTCACCTAAGTATACCTGAGATACAGGTTTATCCTAGTTCAGGTGCCTGTTATTTTAGACTATTGTAAATTACGACATTATTTGAATCAATTGTACAGTTTATTGAAATAATTTCTTATTATTTTATTATTATAATAGGTTTTATATGCATTCGACATATTTATAAAGTATAAGCACATATTAAATAGGTGCGGCACTAGCACGGTGTTTTCGGAGCGCGGCGATGGGCTTCCCCGAATCGGCCCGATGTTCTCGACTTAGCAAGGGTCGTTGTGTTCGCGCTGTAGGTCGTACGTACGAGTCCGTGCCAGGCACACAGTAGTAGCACCACGCTGTAGCTTCTGCCTTAGCATGAACGGGCCGGCTTGAACCGAGGCAGTACCACGACCTCACAGAATACCAACGTAACGTAGAAGCTTTTTTATATAGGAGAGGGGACAAACGAGCATACGGCTCACCTGATGGTAAGTGACTACCTTCGCTCATGAACAACTGCAACACCAGGGGAATTGCAAGTGCGTTGCCGGCCTTTTAAAGGAGTCTGTTCTTGAAGGTCCCTAAGTCGTATCAGTCTGCAAAAATCGCCGGTGGTAAATTATTCCACAGAGTACATCTTGTACGAGTAAGAAACTCCTAGTGAAACGTACAGTGGTGGACCGACAAGCATTTAGATGGTGTGGATGATATCAGGAGTTTTGCCGCAATGTGCATGCGTGAAATTTGGCTTCTGGGTTTAATCCAAACAATTCCTCAGAGCAATCCCCGTGGTAAATGCGAAAGAAAATGCAAAGGGATGTCACATATCTTTGCAGCGCCCGTAAATCAAGCCGATCGGTAAAGACTCGGTCGTTGATGACTCAAGTCACTCTGCGATGAATGCGGTCAAGTGAAAGTAGCTGGCACTGGGGATACCCAGCCAAGAGATTGGAACAGTATTCCATGTGAGTCCAAACTTGCGCCTTGCAAAGTTGCCGGCGGTGCGCCGGCCAGGTAGGCCAAAAGATCACCGAAAATTAGAGAAACCGTATGGGCGGTCACTAATCAACTGCTTATCAACTACTACTCAAGGTACTGCATGAGCTAACATATTATAATGGACTCCATTATTTTGTAGAACAAGGAGGTGATGGCGATAGGCCCGTAGCTAAACGGTTCTGAGTGGTTGCTTTTATTAGCGATCGGGTGGACAAAAACCGTCTTCTATGATTTCGGTACTACGCCTAGGGTGTAAGAGTATCGGAAAAACACATAAGAACCGGTGCCAATTCTGGAACACACATCCTCAGCACAATTGAGGGATTCCGTAAGGCCCACTCGACTTGTGAATGTACAGGGAGAGGAGTGCTTTGCGAACCGAGTGCTGATTGACCCGCACATCCGGCAAATTTGCTTTTGCATTTTGCTTGGTTAGTGCAGGTGGCCGGAAGCCCAACCCTCTTATAGAGAAATCGTCGCCGAGTATCAGAACAAACTTGTGTCTGTAGTTGAGTCTTTGCTGAACAGAGTCTCGGAATAGGGGCTACTAAATACAGTCCAGTTTAATCCTTAGAAGACACAAGTTTGCGCGTTAACCACTAAAAGGAACCCATTTGTCGTATCTCCTCAGTTTCAAAGCACTTCCCTTGTTGCCTCAGCCAGTATTGGAATCCTCAGCGTTGACATATCGAGTGACGAGTAATTTTGTAGTCACTTGGAAGAGAAGGCCAAACTGGCCACTAACAAGCTTAGCGGGCTCAGCCGAGCGGGACAGTATTTCATGCCGGCACAACACCTGCAACTTTACAAGGCGAGGTTTGGCCTCATATGGAATAATGTTCCCATCTCTGGGCTGGGGCTCCCCAGTGCCAGCTCCTTTTACTTGACCACATCCAGCGCAGAGCGGCTCGAGTCGCTGACGACCGGGCCCTTTCCGATCGACTCTATTCACTGGCGCTGCGAAAAGATGTTTCATCCCTTTGCGTATTTTATCGCATCTACCACGGGGAGTGCTTTAAGGAATTGTTCGTACTAATTACAGTCGCTCAATTTCACCATCGCACATCGCAACAAAACTCACGATACCATCCACACCATCTGAATGATTGGCGGTCCATCACTGCGCAATTTAGAAGAAGTTTTCTTCCTCGCACAAATTCCTTGTGGAATCGATTACCAACAGTGAATTTTGCGGACCGATACTACTAAGAGACCTTCAAGAAAAGAGCCTACTCCCTTTTAAATAATGCAATGCGTCTGCAATTCTCCTGGTGTTGCAGTTGTTCATGGGTGGTGGTAGGCACTTACCACCAGGCGAGCTGCATGCTCGTGTCCTATAAAAAACTCACATATTAGCGACGATCGATACATTTCTTAGAAGTCAGCCTACTATTTTTTTTATGGATGGCCGTATGAGGAACTTCAAGGTCGCTCAGCAAGCTATGGAGAGGGCTATACACGGGTTTTCTCTGCGTGATAAACTTAAAAATAAGGATATCTGTAGTAGAATCAGATTAACCGACATAGCCCAATGGATTATTAAGCTGAAGTGGCAATGGGATGGCCATATAGCTCGAAGAACCGACCACCGATAGGGAAAAAAGTTTCTCGATTCAGCCTCGTGCCGCCAGGCGAAGTGTGAGGTTACCCTCCACGAGGTAGAGTGACGACCTGGTAAGACATGCAGGAAGTCGATGTATGCAGGTGGCTTAGGAGCGTGGTTTGTGGCATTCCTTGGGGAAGTCTTATGTTCAACAGTGGACTTGTGAAGGGCAGTACTGGTGATGTTGATGCTGATATATTACAAAAACACTTATTGAAAGTCATTTATATTTTTACCACTTGTGGCTTGTTGTTTTTCTTAAAAAAAGCTTTGTGTGGGGAAAAATTTGCAAGAAACCCAGCGGGATTACTCTGCAATAATTAATTTACCCAATATTATTTGCAATTAAAAATATACATTTAGATACAGCATTTGTCGATCACTTTATCATATATGGGTTTATTATCAATCAAGTACTCGCATGCCCATATCTGCATTTGTATTTTTAAGTTGATGTATTTCGTTGGTTACACGCCGTCCTTGTCAATGTGTTATGTAATACCCATTATTTTCAAGATGAGCTGTCTTAATTTTTTTTAATATAGGATAAATATGTGTAAATAAACAAAAAATCCTAATATCCTAAATCCTAATCCTACCTAAATATATCACTTCTACGTTTAAACACACATTGCATTGACAAGATAGGAAGGTAGGTTATAAACAAACAAAACACGCTTCACATACATTTTGATATTTCTTACCTAACAATTTTGAGACATTTTGTAAGTACTCACTTTTCGGGTTCAGTGGGTATTTTGAAGAACGCTAATTCTGGATTTGAGATTTGATAAATGTTTCTCAGTCGCAGGTTCTAATTGTAACTGCCCAGAATTTTTTTAATACAAAAAGTATTAAATTAAATACCATGGAATAATTTTAGATCCTACTCTTACATTTAAAAACCACATAGGCCACCTCTGGAATAGAGTTCGAAAACTAATATTTGTTAATAAAAAGATTTGTTCTTTTGCTGATATTAAGGTAGTAAAGCAAGTATATTTCGCATTATCTCAATCAATTCTCACCTATTGTATAAGCTCACCCCCGTGTAGTGGCGGGTAAAAATACCCACTAACCCATATCTTCCCATGGGTGACGTAAGAGGCGACAGAGGGAAACTGAGGCAGAATATGGGCAGCAACATCTTTATGGTAACAGCAAAACAACAAATAAAAAACTGCGGTTGCCAACCCCCTTGCCAAGCTTTACAACTATAGCAATATACTCGCCATGACCAACGACACTAATAAACGGCCCCCAGTCCCCGGTGGCGCCGCTATTCCTGGCTATGGTGGCGACCATGGTAACGGCGGGGCAGGGGATGCTAATAATCTCCGGAAGATTTTCAGTTGCCACCTACGACAACTCGACCTAGAAACTTATAACACACGCATCCTGAGGACTGACGAGAAGATACTGGAGCTGGAAGAAGAGATAGACAAGTTGCGCAGGAATATTATAGCATTTTCCGAAGTCAGAGGAGAGGGACACAGGACACGGAGGAGGACACGGTAATCCTTGAATCCGGCAACTTGTTCTATTACCAGGAGGACGACCATCTGTCCCAAGGAGGTGTTGAATTTATCGTCCACTTGTCTCTCGTTAACAACGTTGTAAAGATTGGAAATGTGTCGACGAGGGTTGCGTACCTTATACTCAGAATCACCAAACGGAATTTGCTGAAGGTCATACTGGTTTACGCACCAACCTCGGCACATTCCTATAAGGAGGTGGAGGAAATGTATGAAGATATATCTAGAGCCATGCAATCCTCTAAAACCCACAGTATTAATGTGAGACTTCAATGCAAAACTAGGCACGAGAGAGAACAGTGCGGTGAAGCCAGGGAAATTTAGAATAGGGCAACGTAACCCAAGAGGCCAGCAGCTGGCCGGCTTCATGGACAAAGAGGGACTCTTTATGAACTCTTTCTTCCAGAAGCGGCCCCACAGGAATTGAACCTGGTCGAGTCACGACGGTTCGACATAAAAGGAGATTGACTTCATTATAACGACCAGACAAAAACTGTTCAGTTATGCCTCAGTGATCGCGACAGTGAAAACCGGCAGCGATCACCGAATGGTGAGATCCACACTGAACCTAGACGTTAAGTTTGAGGGGTCGCGTCTAATGAAGTCAACGCTCCGTCCCTCTCGTGTTCTAATCCATAGTCCCGAAATCTTTCAGCTCGAGCTGCAAAACCGTTTTCAGTGTCTAAAAGATTGCAATGCAGTGGACGATATGAATGACAAGCTCGTGGAAACTGTGCATGCGGTCATAACTAAGTTCTGCAAGACCCGCCGCAGAAGAACACAAAAACTCTCCGATCACACTCGTAATCTCATGCCTGTTAGAAGGGAGATGAATTTTGTTAATCCTAATAACACCTTGAGCCACATTGTGTATAGAAAAAAAAATCCAATACAGTTAGATATTTAAACGTTGATTCTCACCACCATCCTTCACAGTTAGCTACCGTGGGTAAAACTTTGTTTCAGAGAGCACGAGGGATCTGTGACAGTAAACACCTGGCCGCCGAGCTCCAACACGTCAAGCAAGTTTTGCATGACAATAAGCTTCGGGTCCCGCGCCTACGTCACAGTGAACGAGTGAAGCCGGCCACAGTCAAGCGAGTGCCTGCTGTACTGCCACATGTTAGAGGTGTCACTGACAAGATTGGCTACAACTTGAAGCGTGTTTTCATTAAAACATACTTCAAGCCACCGAAGAAGATTAGTCAGTTTTTACCATCAGTCAAGTAGAATGTTCCTCTGCAAGATGCAGGAGTGTACATGCTTGATTGTGAATGTGGTCTCTCTTATATAGTACAAACTAAAAGATCCATAAAAACCCGCGTTAAAGAACACATAACTGAAATGAAGAATCGATGCTCCAAGAAGTCCGCAATCTGTGAACACGTACAGGATCGCCCCTGTCACTACATACGATTTGATAGACCACAAATCCTCGCTAAAGAACACAGATTACTTCCAAGGATGATTCGCGAGGCGATTGAAATCAAAAAAACATCCTAATTTTAATAGGTATGTATGTATAATATGGCTGAGTGCTACCATCTACTTGGGATACCATAATTAATAAAATTAAATCCCAACGCAAGCATACAACTGCAAAACTTCATGATGCTGTAAGTTCATACTGCGTAGATCGGAACAAAAATTAATAATTTTTAATCTGGAGGTAGCCGTGGTTAACTATGACATTAGGACGTCACACCTCAGTCCCCCCCGTGACCATGGGTGCTGTAAAGTGCTCGAAACGTCGGGAATATAAAATAAGTTAATATACGCAATAAAATCCGTAAAATTAGTTTTATTTAAATGCGTAGTGTACGCGTAAATATAAGAAATCATTATAGAGATCTGTCTGCCAGAAAGAGCCAAATGTCGAAACTGAAGACCAAGTGTGGCGGCGTCGTTGCCGGGACACCTGAGATTTTGAGTGAGATTGAGAGGTTCTATGGGCAGTAGTACACATCATCGTCGTAGCCACACGCAAGTGTGAGTAACAATCCAAGAGCAAGTCTTATACTACACTATTACGATGATATTCCGGACGTCAGTCTAAGCGAGATAATATTGGCTCTCCAGCATCTTAAAAACGGCAAGTACCCGGGCGAGGATGGAATTAAACGGAGCTTCTGAAAAATGGTGAAAAACCGGTACGTGAAGTCCTTCAGAAGCTCTTTAATTCCGTCTTCCATAGTGGCACTACTCCGGTGGCATGCAGAAGAAGTGCGGTGGTCTTGGTCTTCAAGAAAGGCGATTATGCTCTCTTGAAGAACTACAGACCGATTTCCTTTCTGAGCCGTGTCTTCGTGCTGTTTTCGAGAGTCATTACGAATCGTCTCGCATGCAGACTCGACGAATTCCAGCCTCCCGAAATAGTCGATTTCCGAATAGGCTTTAGCACCATAGACAACGCAAATACCCTTCGGCAAATTTTACAAAAATCTGAGGTGTATAATTATTTGCCACTACATCTGGCGCATGTGGACTATGAGAAAGCTTTTGATTTCGTTGAAATTTGGGCGCTGCCACAGTACCTTCAGCGGTGCCAAGTTGACTGTCGGTATATCGAAGTACTGAAGTGTTTCTACATTAGGGCTACGATGGTAATCTATAGTACAGCACCAGAGTACGAAACCTATCCAACTGCAGAGAAGTGTAAGACATGGTGACGTTATATCCCCGACACTCTTCACCGCTGCATTGGAAGACGTTTTCAAGCTTCTGGACTGGAATGGTACTGTACTTACATCAACGGCGAGTACATCACACATCTTCGATTTGCCGACAATATAGTCCTTATGACAGAATCGCTCTAGGACCTAAGCACTATGCTCAATGACCTCAATAGTGCCTCCCAACGAATAGGTCTTAGGATGGACATGGGCAAAACAAAGATCATGTTTAATGTCCATGTCACACCTATGCCGGTTGTAAGCACTAAACTCGAAGTTGTAGACGAGTATGTTTACCTGGGACAAATAGTCCGACTAGTTAAGTCACCTAAGTATACCTGAGATACAGGTTTATCCTAGTTCAGGTGCCTGTTATTTTAGACTATTGTAAATTACGACATTATTTGAATCAATTGTACAGTTTATTGAAATAATTTCTTATTATTTTATTATTATAATAGGTTTTATATGCATTCGACATATTTATAAAGTATAAGCACATATTAAATAGGTGCGGCACTAGCACGGTGTTTTCGGAGCGCGGCGATGGGCTTCCCCGAATCGGCCCGATGTTCTCGACTTAGCAAGGGTCGTTGTGTTCGCGCTGTAGGTCGTACGTACGAGTCCGTGCCAGGCACACAGTAGTAGCACCACGCTGTAGCTTCTGCCTTAGCATGAACGGGCCGGCTTGAACCGAGGCAGTACCACGACCTCACAGAATACCAACGTAACGTAGAAGCTTTTTTATATAGGAGAGGGGACAAACGAGCATACGGCTCACCTGATGGTAAGTGACTACCTTCGCTCATGAACAACTGCAACACCAGGGGAATTGCAAGTGCGTTGCCGGCCTTTTAAAGGAGTCTGTTCTTGAAGGTCCCTAAGTCGTATCAGTCTGCAAAAATCGCCGGTGGTAAATTATTCCACAGAGTACATCTTGTACGAGTAAGAAACTCCTAGTGAAACGTACAGTGGTGGACCGACAAGCATTTAGATGGTGTGGATGATATCAGGAGTTTTGCCGCAATGTGCATGCGTGAAATTTGGCTTCTGGGTTTAATCCAAACAATTCCTCAGAGCAATCCCCGTGGTAAATGCGAAAGAAAATGCAAAGGGATGTCACATATCTTTGCAGCGCCCGTAAATCAAGCCGATCGGTAAAGACTCGGTCGTTGATGACTCAAGTCACTCTGCGATGAATGCGGTCAAGTGAAAGTAGCTGGCACTGGGGATACCCAGCCAAGAGATTGGAACAGTATTCCATGTGAGTCCAAACTTGCGCCTTGCAAAGTTACCGGCGGTGCGCCGGCCAGGTAGGCCAAAAGATCACCGAAAATTAGAGAAACCGTATGGGCGGTCACTAATCAACTGCTTATCAACTACTACTCAAGGTACTGCATGAGCTGACATATTATAATGGACTCCATTATTTTGGAGAACAAGGAGGTGATGGCGATAGGCCCGTAGCTAAACGGTTCTGAGTGGTTGCTTTTATTAGCGATCGGGTGGACAAAAACCGTCTTCTATGATTTCGGTACTACGCCTAGGGTGTAAGAGTATCGGAAAAACACATAAGAACCGGTGCCAATTCTGGAACACACATCCTCAGCACAATTGAGGGATTCCGTAAGGCCCACTCGACTTGTGAATGTACAGGGAGAGGAGTGCTTTGCGAACCGAGTGCTGATTGACCCGCACATCCGGCAAATTTGCTTTTGCATTTTGCTTGGTTAGTGCAGGTGGCCGGAAGCCCAACCCTCTTATAGAGAAATCGTCGCCGAGTATCAGAACAAACTTGTGTCTGTAGTTGAGTCTTTGCTGAACAGAGTCTCGGAATAGGGGCTACTAAATACAGTCCAGTTTAATCCTTAGAAGACACAAGTTTGCGCGTTAACCACTAAAAGGAACCCATTTGTCGTATCTCCTCAGTTTCAAAGCACTTCCCTTGTTGCCTCAGCCAGTATTGGAATCCTCAGCGTTGACATATCGAGTGACGAGTAATTTTGTAGTCACTTGGAAGAGAAGGCCAAACTGGCCACTAACAAGCTTAGCGGGCTCAGCAGAGCGGGACAGTATTTCATGCCGGCACAACACCTGCAACTTTACAAGGCGAGGTTTGGCCTCATATGGAATAATGTTCCCATCTCTGGGCTGGGGCTCCCCAGTGCCAGCTCCTTTTACTTGACCACATCCAGCGCAGAGCGGCTCGAGTCGCTGACGACCGGGCCCTTTCCGATCGACTCTATTCACTGGCGCTGCGAAAAGATGTTTCATCCCTTTGCGTATTTTATCGCATCTACCACGGGGAGTGCTTTAAGGAATTGTTCGTACTAATTACAGTCGCTCAATTTCACCATCGCACATCGCAACAAAACTCACGATACCATCCACACCATCTGAATGATTGGCGGTCCATCACTGCGCAATTTAGAAGAAGTTTTCTTCCTCGCACAAATTCCTTGTGGAATCGATTACCAACAGTGAATTTTGCGGACCGATACTACTAAGAGACCTTCAAGAAAAGAGCCTACTCCCTTTTAAATAATGCAATGCGTCTGCAATTCTCCTGGTGTTGCAGTTGTTCATGGGTGGTGGTAGGCACTTACCACCAGGCGAGCTGCATGCTCGTGTCCTATAAAAAACTCACATATTAGCGACGATCGATACATTTCTTAGAAGTCAGCCTACTATTTTTTTTATGGATGGCCGTATGAGGAACTTCAAGGTCGCTCAGCAAGCTATGGAGAGGGCTATACACGGGTTTTCTCTGCGTGATAAACTTAAAAATAAGGATATCTGTAGTAGAATCAGATTAACCGACATAGCCCAATGGATTATTAAGCTGAAGTGGCAATGGGATGGCCATATAGCTCGAAGAACCGACCACCGATCGGGAAAAAAGTTTCTCGATTCAGCCTCGTGCCGCCAGGCGAAGTGTGAGGTTACCCTCCACGAGGTAGAGTGACGACCTGGTAAGACATGCAGGAAGTCGATGTATGCAGGTGGCTTAGGAGCGTGGTTTGTGGCATTCCTTGGGGAAGTCTTATGTTCAACAGTGGACTTGTGAAGGGCAGTACTGGTGATGTTGATGCTGATATATTACAAAAACACTTATTGAAAGTCATTTATATTTTTACCACTTGTGGCTTGTTGTTTTTCTTAAAAAAAGCTTTGTGTGGGGAAAAATTTGCAAGAAACCCAGCGGGATTACTCTGCAATAATTAATTTACCCAATATTATTTGCAATTAAAAATATACATTTAGATACAGCATTTGTCGATCACTTTATCATATATGGGTTTATTATCAATCAAGTACTCGCACGCCCATATCTGCATTTGTATTTTTAAGTTGATGTATTTCGTTGGTTACACGCCGTCCTTGTCAATGTGTTATGTAATACCCATTATTTTCAAGATGAGCTGTCTTAATTTTTTTTTAATATAGGATAAATATGTGTAAATAAACAAAAAATCCTAATATCCTAAATCCTAATCCTACCTAAATATATCACTTCTACGTTTAAACACACATTGCATTGACAAGATAGGAAGGTAGGTTATAAACAAACAAAACACGCTTCACATACATTTTGATATTTCTTACCTAACAATTATGAGACATTTTGTAAGTACTCACTTTTCGGGTTCAGTGGGTATTTTGAAGAACGCTAATTCTGGATTTGAGATTTGATAAATGTTTCTCAGTCGCAGGTTCTAATTGTAACTGCCCAGAATTTTTTTAATACAAAAAGTATTAAATTAAATACCATGGAATAATTTTAGATCCTACTCTTACATTTAAAAACCACATAGGCCACCTCTGGAATAGAGTTCGAAAACTAATATTTGTTAATAAAAAGATTTGTTCTTTTGCTGATATTAAGGTAGTAAAGCAAGTATATTTCGCATTATCTCAATCAATTCTCACCTATTGTATAAGCTCACCCCCGTGTAGTGGCGGGTAAAAATACCCACTAACCCATATCTTCCCATGGGTGACGTAAGAGGCGACAGAGGGAAACTGAGGCAGAATATGGGCAGCAACATCTTTATGGTAACAGCAAAACAACAAATAAAAAACTGCGGTTGCCAACCCCCTTGCCAAGCTTTACAACTATAGCAATATACTCGCCATGACCAACGACACTAATAAACGGCCCCCAGTCCCCGGTGGCGCCGCTATTCCTGGCTATGGTGGCGACCATGGTAACGGCGGGGCAGGGGATGCTAATAATCTCCGGAAGATTTTCAGTTGCCACCTACGACAACTCGACCTAGAAACTTATAACACACGCATCCTGAGGACTGACGAGAAGATACTGGAGCTGGAAGAAGAGATAGACAAGTTGCGCAGGAATATTATAGCATTTTCCGAAGTCAGAGGAGAGGGACACAGGACACGGAGGAGGACACGGTAATCCTTGAATCCGGCAACTTGTTCTATTACCAGGAGGACGACCATCTGTCCCAAGGAGGTGTTGAATTTATCGTCCACTTGTCTCTCGTTAACAACGTTGTAAAGATTGGAAATGTGTCGACGAGGGTTGCGTACCTTATACTCAGAATCACCAAACGGAATTTGCTGAAGGTCATACTGGTTTACGCACCAACCTCGGCACATTCCTATAAGGAGGTGGAGGAAATGTATGAAGATATATCTAGAGCCATGCAATCCTCTAAAACCCACAGTATTAATGTGAGACTTCAATGCAAAACTAGGCACGAGAGAGAACAGTGCGGTGAAGCCAGGGAAATTTAGAATAGGGCAACGTAACCCAAGAGGCCAGCAGCTGGCCGGCTTCATGGACAAAGAGGGACTCTTTATGAACTCTTTCTTCCAGAAGCGGCCCCACAGGAATTGAACCTGGTCGAGTCACGACGGTTCGACATAAAAGGAGATTGACTTCATTATAACGACCAGACAAAAACTGTTCAGTTATGCCTCAGTGATCGCGACAGTGAAAACCGGCAGCGATCACCGAATGGTGAGATCCACACTGAACCTAGACGTTAAGTTTGAGGGGTCGCGTCTAATGAAGTCAACGCTCCGTCCCTCTCGTGTTCTAATCCATAGTCCCGAAATCTTTCAGCTCGAGCTGCAAAACCGTTTTCAGTGTCTAAAAGATTGCAATGCAGTGGACGATATGAATGACAAGCTCGTGGAAACTGTGCATGCGGTCATAACTAAGTTCTGCAAGACCCGCCGCAGAAGAACACAAAAACTCTCCGATCACACTCGTAATCTCATGCCTGTTAGAAGGGAGATGAATTTTGTTAATCCTAATAACACCTTGAGCCACATTGTGTATAGAAAAAAAAATCCAATACAGTTAGATATTTAAACGTTGATTCTCACCACCATCCTTCACAGTTAGCTACCGTGGGTAAAACTTTGTTTCAGAGAGCACGAGGGATCTGTGACAGTAAACACCTGGCCGCCGAGCTCCAACACGTCAAGCAAGTTTTGCATGACAATAAGCTTCGGGTCCCGCGCCTACGTCACAGTGAACGAGTGAAGCCGGCCACAGTCAAGCGAGTGCCTGCTGTACTGCCACATGTTAGAGGTGTCACTGACAAGATTGGCTACAACTTGAAGCGTGTTTTCATTAAAACATACTTCAAGCCACCGAAGAAGATTAGTCAGTTTTTACCATCAGTCAAGTAGAATGTTCCTCTGCAAGATGCAGGAGTGTACATGCTTGATTGTGAATGTGGTCTCTCTTATATAGTACAAACTAAAAGATCCATAAAAACCCGCGTTAAAGAACACATAACTGAAATGAAGAATCGATGCTCCAAGAAGTCCGCAATCTGTGAACACGTACAGGATCGCCCCTGTCACTACATACGATTTGATAGACCACAAATCCTCGCTAAAGAACACAGATTACTTCCAAGGATGATTCGCGAGGCGATTGAAATCAAAAAAACATCCTAATTTTAATAGGTATGTATGTATAATATGGCTGAGTGCTACCATCTACTTGGGATACCATAATTAATAAAATTAAATCCCAACGCAAGCATACAACTGCAAAACTTCATGATGCTGTAAGTTCATACTGCGTAGATCGGAACAAAAATTAATAATTTTTAATCTGGAGGTAGCCGTGGTTAACTATGACATTAGGACGTCACACCTCAGTCCCCCCCGTGACCATGGGTGCTGTAAAGTGCTCGAAACGTCGGGAATATAAAATAAGTTAATATACGCAATAAAATCCGTAAAATTAGTTTTATTTAAATGCGTAGTGTACGCGTAAATATAAGAAATCATTATAGAGATCTGTCTGCCAGAAAGAGCCAAATGTCGAAACTGAAGACCAAGTGTGGCGGCGTCGTTGCCGGGACACCTGAGATTTTGAGTGAGATTGAGAGGTTCTATGGGCAGTAGTACACATCATCGTCGTAGCCACACGCAAGTGTGAGTAACAATCCAAGAGCAAGTCTTATACTACACTATTACGATGATATTCCGGACGTCAGTCTAAGCGAGATAATATTGGCTCTCCAGCATCTTAAAAACGGCAAGTACCCGGGCGAGGATGGAATTAAACGGAGCTTCTGAAAAATGGTGAAAAACCGGTACGTGAAGTCCTTCAGAAGCTCTTTAATTCCGTCTTCCATAGTGGCACTACTCCGGTGGCATGCAGAAGAAGTGCGGTGGTCTTGGTCTTCAAGAAAGGCGATTATGCTCTCTTGAAGGACTACAGACCGATTTCCTTTCTGAGCCGTGTCTTCGTGCTGTTTTCGAGAGTCATTACGAATCGTCTCGCATGCAGACTCGACGAATTCCAGCCTCCCGAAATAGTCGATTTCCGAATAGGCTTTAGCACCATAGACAACGCAAATACCCTTCGGCAAATTTTACAAAAATCTGAGGTGTATAATTATTTGCCACTACATCTGGCGCATGTGGACTATGAGAAAGCTTTTGATTTCGTTGAAATTTGGGCGCTGCCACAGTACCTTCAGCGGTGCCAAGTTGACTGTCGGTATATCGAAGTACTGAAGTGTTTCTACATTAGGGCTACGATGGTAATCTATAGTACAGCACCAGAGTACGAAACCTATCCAACTGCAGAGAAGTGTAAGACATGGTGACGTTATATGCCCGACACTCTTCACCGCTGCATTGGAAGACGTTTTCAAGCTTCTGGACTGGAATGGTACTGTACTTACATCAACGGCGAGTACATCACACATCTTCGATTTGCCGACAATATAGTCCTTATGACAGAATCGCTCTAGGACCTAAGCACTATGCTCAATGACCTCAATAGTGCCTCCCAACGAATAGGTCTTAGGATGGACATGGGCAAAACAAAGATCATGTTTAATGTCCATGTCACACCTATGCCGGTTGTGAGCACTAAACTCGAAGTTGTAGACGAGTATGTTTACCTGGGACAAATAGTCCGACTAGTTAAGTCACCTAAGTATACCTGAGATACAGGTTTATCCTAGTTCAGGTGCCTGTTATTTTAGACTATTGTAAATTACGACATTATTTGAATCAATTGTACAGTTTATTGAAATAATTTCTTATTATTTTATTATTATAATAGGTTTTATATGCATTCGACATATTTATAAAGTATAAGCACATATTAAATAGGTGCGGCACTAGCACGGTGTTTTCGGAGCGCGGCGATGGGCTTCCCCGAATCGGCCCGATGTTCTCGACTTAGCAAGGGTCGTTGTGTTCGCGCTGTAGGTCGTACGTACGAGTCCGTGCCAGGCACACAGTAGTAGCACCACGCTGTAGCTTCTGCCTTAGCATGAACGGGCCGGCTTGAACCGAGGCAGTACCACGACCTCACAGAATACCAACGTAACGTAGAAGCTTTTTTATATAGGAGAGGGGACAAACGAGCATACGGCTCACCTGATGGTAAGTGACTACCTTCGCTCATGAACAACTGCAACACCAGGGGAATTGCAAGTGCGTTGCCGGCCTTTTAAAGGAGTCTGTTGTTGAAGGTCCCTAAGTCGTATCAGTCTGCAAAAATCGCCGGTGGTAAATTATTCCACAGAGTACATCTTGTACGAGTAAGAAACTCCTAGTGAAACGTACAGTGGTGGACCGACAAGCATTTAGATGGTGTGGATGATATCAGGAGTTTTGCCGCAATGTGCATGCGTGAAATTTGGCTTCTGGGTTTAATCCAAACAATTCCTCAGAGCAATCCCCGTGGTAAATGCGAAAGAAAATGCAAAGGGATGTCACATATCTTTGCAGCGCCCGTAAATCAAGCCGATCGGTAAAGACTCGGTCGTTGATGACTCAAGTCACTCTGCGATGAATGCGGTCAAGTGAAAGTAGCTGGCACTGGGGATACCCAGCCAAGAGATTGGAACAGTATTCCATGTGAGTCCAAACTTGCGCCTTGCAAAGTTGCCGGCGGTGCGCCGGCCAGGTAGGCCAAAAGATCACCGAAAATTAGAGAAACCGTATGGGCGGTCACTAATCAACTGCTTATCAACTACTACTCAAGGTACTGCATGAGCTTACATATTATAATGTACTCCATTATTTTGGAGAACAAGGAGGTGATGGCGATAGGCCCGTAGCTAAACGGTTCTGAGTGGTTGCTTTTATTAGCGATCGGGTGGACAAAAACCGTCTTCTATGATTTCGGTACTACGCCTAGGGTGTAAGAGTATCGGAAAAACACATAAGAACCGGTGCCAATTCTGGAACACACATCCTCAGCACAATTGAGGGATTCCGTAAGGCCCACTCGACTTGTGAATGTACAGGGAGAGGAGTGCTTTGCGAACCGAGTGCTGATTGACCCGCACATCCGGCAAATTTGCTTTTGCATTTTGCTTGGTTAGTGCAGGTGGCCGGAAGCCCAACCCTCTTATAGAGAAATCGTCGCCGAGTATCAGAACAAACTTGTGTCTGTAGTTGAGTCTTTGCTGAACAGAGTCTCGGAATAGGGGCTACTAAATACAGTCCAGTTTAATCCTTAGAAGACACAAGTTTGCGCGTTAACCACTAAAAGGAACCCATTTGTCGTATCTCCTCAGTTTCAAAGCACTTCCCTTGTTGCCTCAGCCAGTATTGGAATCCTCAGCGTTGACATATCGAGTGACGAGTAATTTTGTAGTCACTTGGAAGAGAAGGCCAAACTGGCCACTAACAAGCTTAGCGGGCTCAGCAGAGCGGGACAGTATTTCATGCCGGCACAACACCTGCAACTTTACAAGGCGAGGTTTGGCCTCATATGGAATAATGTTCCCATCTCTGGGCTGGGGCTCCCCAGTGCCAGCTCCTTTTACTTGACCACATCCAGCGCAGAGCGGCTCGAGTCGCTGACGACCGGGCCCTTTCCGATCGACTCTATTCACTGGCGCTGCGAAAAGATGTTTCATCCCTTTGCGTATTTTATCGCATCTACCACGGGGAGTGCTTTAAGGAATTGTTCGTACTAATTACAGTCGCTCAATTTCACCATCGCACATCGCAACAAAACTCACGATACCATCCACACCATCTGAATGATTGGCGGTCCATCACTGCGCAATTTAGAAGAAGTTTTCTTCCTCGCACAAATTCCTTGTGGAATCGATTACCAACAGTGAATTTTGCGGACCGATACTACTAAGAGACCTTCAAGAAAAGAGCCTACTCCCTTTTAAATAATGCAATGCGTCTGCAATTCTCCTGGTGTTGCAGTTGTTCATGGGTGGTGGTAGGCACTTACCACCAGGCGAGCTGCATGCTCGTGTCCTATAAAAAACTCACATATTAGCGACGATCGATACATTTCTTAGAAGTCAGCCTACTATTTTTTTTATGGATGGCCGTATGAGGAACTTCAAGGTCGCTCAGCAAGCTATGGAGAGGGCTATACACGGGTTTTCTCTGCGTGATAAACTTAAAAATAAGGATATCTGTAGTAGAATCAGATTAACCGACATAGCCCAATGGATTATTAAGCTGAAGTGGCAATGGGATGGCCATATAGCTCGAAGAACCGACCACCGATCGGGAAAAAAGTTTCTCGATTCAGCCTCGTGCCGCCAGGCGAAGTGTGAGGTTACCCTCCACGAGGTAGAGTGACGACCTGGTAAGACATGCAGGAAGTCGATGTATGCAGGTGGCTTAGGAGCGTGGTTTGTGGCATTCCTTGGGGAAGTCTTATGTTCAACAGTGGACTTGTGAAGGGCAGTACTGGTGATGTTGATGCTGATATATTACAAAAACACTTATTGAAAGTCATTTATATTTTTACCACTTGTGGCTTGTTGTTTTTTCTGAAAAAAACTTTGTGTGGGGAAAAATTTGCAAGAAACCCAGCGGGATTACTCTGCAATAATTAATTTACCCAATATTATTTGCAATTAAAAATATACATTTAGATACAGCATTTGTCGATCACTTTATCATATATGGGTTTATTATCAATCAAGTACTCGCATGCCCATATCTGCATTTGTATTTTTAAGTTGATGTATTTCGTTGATTACACGCCGTCCTTGTCAATGTGTTATGTAATACCCATTATTTTCAAGATGAGCTGTCTTAATTTTTTTTTAATATAGGATAAATATGTGTAAATAAACAAAAAATCCTAATATCCTAAATCCTAATCCTACCTAAATATATCACTTCTACGTTTAAACACACATTGCATTGACAAGATAGGAAGGTAGGTTATAAACAAACAAAACACGCTTCACATACATTTTGATATTTCTTACCTAACAATTATGAGACATTTTGTAAGTACTCACTTTTCGGGTTCAGTGGGTATTTTGAAGAACGCTAATTCTGGATTTGAGATTTGATAAATGTTTCTCAGTCGCAGGTTCTAATTGTAACTGCCCAGAATTTTTTTAATACAAAAAGTATTAAATTAAATACCATGGAATAATTTTAGATCCTACTCTTACATTTAAAAACCACATAGGCCACCTCTGGAATAGAGTTCGAAAACTAATATTTGTTAATAAAAAGATTTGTTCTTTTGCTGATATTAAGGTAGTAAAGCAAGTATATTTCGCATTATCTCAATCAATTCTCACCTATTGTATAAGCTCACCCCCGTGTAGTGGCGGGTAAAAATACCCACTAACCCATATCTTCCCATGGGTGACGTAAGAGGCGACAGAGGGAAACTGAGGCAGAATATGGGCAGCAACATCTTTATGGTAACAGCAAAACAACAAATAAAAAACTGCGGTTGCCAACCCCCTTGCCAAGCTTTACAACTATAGCAATATACTCGCCATGACCAACGACACTAATAAACGGCCCCCAGTCCCCGGTGGCGCCGCTACTCCTGGCTATGGTGGCGACCATGGTAACGGCGGGACAGGGGATGCTAATAATCTCCGGAAGATTTTCAGTTGCCACCTACGACAACTCGACCTAGAAACTTATAACACACGCATCCTGAGGACTGACGAGAAGATACTGGAGCTGGAAGAAGAGATAGACAAGTTGCGCAGGAATATTATAGCATTTTCCGAAATCAGAGGAGAGGGACACAGGACACGGAGGAGGACACGGTAATCCTTGAATCCGGCAACTTGTTCTATTACCAGGAGGACGACCATCTGTCCCAAGGAGGTGTTGAATTTATCGTCCACTTGTCTTTCGTTAACAACGTTGTAAAGATTGGAAATGTGTCGACGAGGGTTGCGTACCTTATACTCAGAATCACCAAACGGAATTTGCTGAAGGTCATACTGGTTTACGCACCAACCTCGGCACATTCCTATAAGGAGGTGGAGGAAATGTATGAAGATATATCTAGAGCCATGCAATCCTCTAAAACCCACAGTATTAATGTGAGACTTCAATGCAAAACTAGGCACGAGAGAGAACAGTGCGGTGAAGCCAGGGAAATTTAGAATAGGGCAACGTAACCCAAGAGGCCAGCAGCTGGCCGGCTTCATGGACAAAGAGGGACTCTTTATGAACTCTTTCTTCCAGAAGCGGCCCCACAGGAATTGAACCTGGTCGAGTCACGACGGTTCGACATAAAAGGAGATTGACTTCATTATAACGACCAGACAAAAACTGTTCAGTTATGCCTCAGTGATCGCGACAGTGAAAACCGGCAGCGATCACCGAATGGTGAGATCCACACTGAACCTAGACGTTAAGTTTGAGGGGTCGCGTCTAATGAAGTCAACGCTCCGTCCCTCTCGTGTTCTAATCCATAGTCCCGAAATCTTTCAGCTCGAGCTGCAAAACCGTTTTCAGTGTCTAAAAGATTGCAATGCAGTGGACGATATGAATGACAAGCTCGTGGAAACTGTGCATGCGGTCATAACTAAGTTCTGCAAGACCCGCCGCAGAAGAACACAAAAACTCTCCGATCACACTCGTAATCTCATGCCTGTTAGAAGGGAGATGAATTTTGTTAATCCTAATAACACCTTGAGCCACATTGTGTATAGAAAAAAAAATCCAATACAGTTAGATATTTAAACGTTGATTCTCACCACCATCCTTCACAGTTAGCTACCGTGGGTAAAACTTTGTTTCAGAGAGCACGAGGGATCTGTGACAGTAAACACCTGGCCGCCGAGCTCCAACACGTCAAGCAAGTTTTGCATGACAATAAGCTTCGGGTCCCGCGCCTACGTCACAGTGAACGAGTGAAGCCGGCCACAGTCAAGCGAGTGCCTGCTGTACTGCCACATGTTAGAGGTGTCACTGACAAGATTGGCTACAACTTGAAGCGTGTTTTCATTAAAACATACTTCAAGCCACCGAAGAAGATTAGTCAGTTTTTACCATCAGTCAAGTAGAATGTTCCTCTGCAAGATGCAGAAGTGTACATGCTTGATTGTGAATGTGGTCTCTCTTATATAGTACAAACTAAAAGATCCATAAAATCCCGCGTTAAAGAACACATAACTGAAATGAAGAATCGATGCTCCAAGAAGTCCGCAATCTGTGAACACGTACAGGATCGCCCCTGTCACTACATACGATTTGATAGACCACAAATCCTCGCTAAAGAACACAGATTACTTCCAAGGATGATTCGCGAGGCGATTGAAATCAAAAAAACATCCTAATTTTAATAGGTATGTATGTATAATATGGCTGAGTGCTACCATCTACTTGGGATACCATAATTAATAAAATTAAATCCCAACGCAAGCATACAACTGCAAAACTTCATGATGCTGTAAGTTCATACTGCGTAGATCGGAACAAAAATTAATAATTTTTAATCTGGAGGTAGCCGTGGTTAACTATGACATTAGGACGTCACACCTCAGTCCCCCCCGTGACCATGGGTGCTGTAAAGTGCTCGAAACGTCGGGAATATAAAATAAGTTAATATACGCAATAAAATCCGTAAAATTAGTTTTATTTAAATGCGTAGTGTACGCGTAAATATAAGAAATCATTATAGAGATCTGTCTGCCAGAAAGAGCCAAATGTCGAAACTGAAGACCAAGTGTGGCGGCGTCGTTGCCGGGACACCTGAGATTTTGAGTGAGATTGAGAGGTTCTATGGGCAGTAGTACACATCATCGTCGTAGCCACACGCAAGTGTGAGTAACAATCCAAGAGCAAGTCTTATACTACACTATTACGATGATATTCCGGACGTCAGTCTAAGCGAGATAATATTGGCTCTCCAGCATCTTAAAAACGGCAAGTACCCGGGCGAGGATGGAATTAAACGGAGCTTCTGAAAAATGGTGAAAAACCGGTACGTGAAGTCCTTCAGAAGCTCTTTAATTCCGTCTTCCATAGTGGCACTACTCCGGTGGCATGCAGAAGAAGTGCGGTGGTCTTGGTCTTCAAGAAAGGCGATTATGCTCTCTTGAAGGACTACAGACCGATTTCCTTTCTGAGCCGTGTCTTCGTGCTGTTTTCGAGAGTCATTACGAATCGTCTCGCATGCAGACTCGACGAATTCCAGCCTCCCGAAATAGTCGATTTCCGAATAGGCTTTAGCACCATAGACAACGCAAATACCCTTCGGCAAATTTTACAAAAATCTGAGGTGTATAATTATTTGCCACTACATCTGGCGCATGTGGACTATGAGAAAGCTTTTGATTTCGTTGAAATTTGGGCGCTGCCACAGTACCTTCAGCGGTGCCAAGTTGACTGTCGGTATATCGAAGTACTGAAGTGTTTCTACATTAGGGCTACGATGGTAATCTATAGTACAGCACCAGAGTACGAAACCTATCCAACTGCAGAGAAGTGTAAGACATGGTGACGTTATATCCCCGACACTCTTCACCGCTGCATTGGAAGACGTTTTCAAGCTTCTGGACTGGAATGGTACTGTACTTACATCAACGGCGAGTACATCACACATCTTCGATTTGCCGACAATATAGTCCTTATGACAGAATCGCTCTAGGACCTAAGCACTATGCTCAATGACCTCAATAGTGCCTCCCAACGAATAGGTCTTAGGATGGACATGGGCAAAACAAAGATCATGTTTAATGTCCATGTCACACCTATGCCGGTTGTGAGCACTAAACTCGAAGTTGTAGACGAGTATGTTTACCTGGGACAAATAGTCCGACTAGTTAAGTCACCTAAGTATACCTGAGATACAGGTTTATCCTAGTTCAGGTGCCTGTTATTTTAGACTATTGTAAATTACGACATTATTTGAATCAATTGTACAGTTTATTGAAATAATTTCTTATTATTTTATTATTATAATAGGTTTTATATGCATTCGACATATTTATAAAGTATAAGCACATATTAAATAGGTGCGGCACTAGCACGGTGTTTTCGGAGCGCGGCGATGGGCTTCCCCGAATCGGCCCGATGTTCTCGACTTAGCAAGGGTCGTTGTGTTCGCGCTGTAGGTCGTACGTACGAGTCCGTGCCAGGCACACAGTAGTAGCACCACGCTGTAGCTTCTGCCTTAGCATGAACGGGCCGGCTTGAACCGAGGCAGTACCACGACCTCACAGAATACCAACGTAACGTAGAAGCTTTTTTATATAGGAGAGGGGACAAACGAGCATACGGCTCACCTGATGGTAAGTGACTACCTTCGCTCATGAACAACTGCAACACCAGGGGAATTGCAAGTGCGTTGCCGGCCTTTTAAAGGAGTCTGTTCTTGAAGGTCCCTAAGTCGTATCAGTCTGCAAAAATCGCCGGTGGTAAATTATTCCACAGAGTACATCTTGTACGAGTAAGAAACTCCTAGTGAAACGTACAGTGGTGGACCGACAAGCATTTAGATGGTGTGGATGATATCAGGAGTTTTGCCGCAATGTGCATGCGTGAAATTTGGCTTCTGGGTTTAATCCAAACAATTCCTCAGAGCAATCCCCGTGGTAAATGCGAAAGAAAATGCAAAGGGATGTCACATATCTTTGCAGCGCCCGTAAATCAAGCCGATCGGTAAAGACTCGGTCGTTGATGACTCAAGTCACTCTGCGATGAATGCGGTCAAGTGAAAGTAGCTGGCACTGGGGATACCCAGCCAAGAGATTGGAACAGTATTCCATGTGAGTCCAAACTTGCGCCTTGCAAAGTTACCGGCGGTGCGCCGGCCAGGTAGGCCAAAAGATCACCGAAAATTAGAGAAACCGTATGGGCGGTCACTAATCAACTGCTTATCAACTACTACTCAAGGTACTGCATGAGCTGACATATTATAATGGACTCCATTATTTTGGAGAACAAGGAGGTGATGGCGATAGGCCCGTAGCTAAACGGTTCTGAGTGGTTGCTTTTATTAGCGATCGGGTGGACAAAAACCGTCTTCTATGATTTCGGTACTACGCCTAGGGTGTAAGAGTATCGGAAAAACACATAAGAACCGGTGCCAATTCTGGAACACACATCCTCAGCACAATTGAGGGATTCCGTAAGGCCCACTCGACTTGTGAATGTACAGGGAGAGGAGTGCTTTGCGAACCGAGTGCTGATTGACCCGCACATCCGGCAAATTTGCTTTTGCATTTTGCTTGGTTAGTGCAGGTGGCCGGAAGCCCAACCCTCTTATAGAGAAATCGTCGCCGAGTATCAGAACAAACTTGTGTCTGTAGTTGAGTCTTTGCTGAACAGAGTCTCGGAATAGGGGCTACTAAATACAGTCCAGTTTAATCCTTAGAAGACACAAGTTTGCGCGTTAACCACTAAAAGGAACCCATTTGTCGTATCTCCTCAGTTTCAAAGCACTTCCCTTGTTGCCTCAGCCAGTATTGGAATCCTCAGCGTTGACATATCGAGTGACGAGTAATTTTGTAGTCACTTGGAAGAGAAGGCCAAACTGGCCACTAACAAGCTTAGCGGGCTCAGCAGAGCGGGACAGTATTTCATGCCGGCACAACACCTGCAACTTTACAAGGCGAGGTTTGGCCTCATATGGAATAATGTTCCCATCTCTGGGCTGGGGCTCCCCAGTGCCAGCTCCTTTTACTTGACCACATCCAGCGCAGAGCGGCTCGAGTCGCTGACGACCGGGCCCTTTCCGATCGACTCTATTCACTGGCGCTGCGAAAAGATGTTTCATCCCTTTGCGTATTTTATCGCATCTACCACGGGGAGTGCTTTAAGGAATTGTTCGTACTAATTACAGTCGCTCAATTTCACCATCGCACATCGCAACAAAACTCACGATACCATCCACACCATCTGAATGATTGGCGGTCCATCACTGCGCAATTTAGAAGAAGTTTTCTTCCTCGCACAAATTCCTTGTGGAATCGATTACCAACAGTGAATTTTGCGGACCGATACTACTAAGAGACCTTCAAGAAAAGAGCCTACTCCCTTTTAAATAATGCAATGCGTCTGCAATTCTCCTGGTGTTGCAGTTGTTCATGGGTGGTGGTAGGCACTTACCACCAGGCGAGCTGCATGCTCGTGTCCTATAAAAAACTCACATATTAGCGACGATCGATACATTTCTTAGAAGTCAGCCTACTATTTTTTTTATGGATGGCCGTATGAGGAACTTCAAGGTCGCTCAGCAAGCTATGGAGAGGGCTATACACGGGTTTTCTCTGCGTGATAAACTTAAAAATAAGGATATCTGTAGTAGAATCAGATTAACCGACATAGCCCAATGGATTATTAAGCTGAAGTGGCAATGGGATGGCCATATAGCTCGAAGAACCGACCACCGATCGGGAAAAAAGTTTCTCGATTCAGCCTCGTGCCGCCAGGCGAAGTGTGAGGTTACCCTCCACGAGGTAGAGTGACGACCTGGTAAGACATGCAGGAAGTCGATGTATGCAGGTGGCTTAGGAGCGTGGTTTGTGGCATTCCTTGGGGAAGTCTTATGTTCAACAGTGGACTTGTGAAGGGCAGTACTGGTGATGTTGATGCTGATATATTACAAAAACACTTATTGAAAGTCATTTATATTTTTACCACTTGTGGCTTGTTGTTTTTCTTAAAAAAAGCTTTGTGTGGGGAAAAATTTGCAAGAAACCCAGCGGGATTACTCTGCAATAATTAATTTACCCAATATTATTTGCAATTAAAAATATACATTTAGATACAGCATTTGTCGATCACTTTATCATATATGGGTTTATTATCAATCAAGTACTCGCACGCCCATATCTGCATTTGTATTTTTAAGTTGATGTATTTCGTTGGTTACACGCCGTCCTTGTCAATGTGTTATGTAATACCCATTATTTTCAAGATGAGCTGTCTTAATTTTTTTTTAATATAGGATAAATATGTGTAAATAAACAAAAAATCCTAATATCCTAAATCCTAATCCTACCTAAATATATCACTTCTACGTTTAAACACACATTGCATTGACAAGATAGGAAGGTAGGTTATAAACAAACAAAACACGCTTCACATACATTTTGATATTTCTTACCTAACAATTATGAGACATTTTGTAAGTACTCACTTTTCGGGTTCAATGGGTATTTTGAAGAACGCTAATTCTGGATTTGAGATTTGATAAATGTTTCTCAGTCGCAGGTTCTAATTGTAACTGCCCAGAATTTTTTTAATACAAAAAGTATTAAATTAAATACCATGGAATAATTTTAGATCCTACTCTTACATTTAAAAACCACATAGGCCACCTCTGGAATAGAGTTCGAAAACTAATATTTGTTAATAAAAAGATTTGTTCTTTTGCTGATATTAAGGTAGTAAAGCAAGTATATTTCGCATTATCTCAATCAATTCTCACCTATTGTATAAGCTCACCCGCGTGTAGTGGCGGGTAAAAATACCCACTAACCCATATCTTCCCATGGGTGACGTAAGAGGCGACAGAGGGAAACTGAGGCAGAATATGGGCAGCAACATCTTTATGGTAACAGCAAAACAACAAATAAAAAACTGCGGTTGCCAACCCCCTTGCCAAGCTTTACAACTATAGCAATATACTCGCCATGACCAACGACACTAATAAACGGCCCCCAGTCCCCGGTGGCGCCGCTATTCCTGGCTATGGTGGCGACCATGGTAACGGCGGGACAGGGGATGCTAATAATCTCCGGAAGATTTTCAGTTGCCACCTACGACAACTCGACCTAGAAACTTATAACACACGCATCCTGAGGACTGACGAGAAGATACTGGAGCTGGAAGAAGAGATAGACAAGTTGCGCAGGAATATTATAGCATTTTCCGAAATCAGAGGAGAGGGACACAGGACACGGAGGAGGACACGGTAATCCTTGAATCCGGCAACTTGTTCTATTACCAGGAGGACGACCATCTGTCACAAGGAGGTGTTGAATTTATCGTCCACTTGTCTCTCGTTAACAACGTTGTAAAGATTGGAAATGTGTCGACGAGGGTTGCGTACCTTATACTCAGAATCACCAAACGGAATTTGCTGAAGGTCATACTGGTTTACGCACCAACCTCGGCACATTCCTATAAGGAGGTGGAGGAAATGTATGAAGATATATCTAGAGCCATGCAATCCTCTAAAACCCACAGTATTAATGTGAGACTTCAATGCAAAACTAGGCACGAGAGAGAACAGTGCGGTGAAGCCAGGGAAATTTAGAATAGGGCGACGTAACCCAAGAGGCCAGCAGCTGGCCGGCTTCATGGATAAAGAGGGACTCTTTATGAACTCTTTCTTCCAGAAGCGGCCCCACAGGAATTGAACCTGGTCGAGTCACGACGGTTCGACATAAAAGGAGATTGACTTCATTATAACGACCAGACAAAAACTGTTCAGTTATGCCTCAGTGATCGCGACAGTGAAAACCGGCAGCGATCACCGAATGGTGAGATCCACACTGAACCTAGACGTTAAGTTTGAGGGGTCGCGTCTAATGAAGTCAACGCTCCGTCCCTCTCGTGTTCTAATCCATAGTCCCGAAATCTTTCAGCTCGAGCTGCAAAACCGTTTTCAGTGTCTAAAAGATTGCAATGCAGTGGACGATATGAATGACAAGCTCGTGGAAACTGTGCATGCGGTCATAACTAAGTTCTGCAAGACCCGCCGCAGAAGAACACAAAAACTCTCCGATCACACTCGTAATCTCATGCCTGTTAGAAGGGAGATGAATTTTGTTAATCCTAATAACACCTTGAGCCACATTGTGTATAGAAAAAAAAAATCCAATACAGTTAGATATTTAAACGTTGATTCTCACCACCATCCTTCACAGTTAGCTACCGTGGGTAAAACTTTGCTTCAGAGAGCACGAGGGATCTGTGACAGTAAACACCTGGCCGCCGAGCTCCAACACGTCAAGCAAGTTTTGCATGACAATAAGCTTCGGGTCCCGCGCCTACGTCACAGTGAACGAGTGAAGCCGGCCACAGTCAAGCGAGTGCCTGCTGTACTGCCACATGTTAGAGGTGTCACTGACAAGATTGGCTACAACTTGAAGCGTGTTTTCATTAAAACATACTTCAAGCCACCGAAGAAGATTAGTCAGTTTTTACCATCAGTCAAGTAGAATGTTCCTCTGCAAGATGCAGGAGTGTACATGCTTGATTGTGAATGTGGTCTCTCTTATATAGTACAAACTAAAAGATCCATAAAAACCCGCGTTAAAGAACACATAACTGAAATGAAGAATCGATGCTCCAAGAAGTCCGCAATCTGTGAACACGTACAGGATCGCCCCTGTCACTACATACGATTTGATAGACCACAAATCCTCGCTAAAGAACACAGATTACTTCCAAGGATGATTCGCGAGGCGATTGAAATCAAAAAAACATCCTAATTTTAATAGGTATGTATGTATAATATGGCTGAGTGCTACCATCTACTTGGGATACCATAATTAATAAAATTAAATCCCAACGCAAGCATACAACTGCAAAACTTCATGATGCTGTAAGTTCATACTGCGTAGATCGGAACAAAAATTAATAATTTTTAATCTGGAGGTAGCCGTGGTTAACTATGACATTAGGACGTCACACCTCAGTCCCCCCCCTTGACCATGGGTGCTGTAAAGTGCTCGAAACGTCGGGAATATAAAATAAGTTAATATACGCAATAAAATCCGTAAAATTAGTTTTATATAAATGCGTAGTGTACGCGTAAATATAAGAAATCATTATAGAGATCTGTCTGCCAGAAAGAGCCAAATGTCGAAACTGAAGACCAAGTGTGGCGGCGTCGTTGCCGGGACACCTGAGATTTTGAGTGAGATTGAGAGGTTCTATGGGCAGTAGTACACATCATCGTCGTAGCCACACGCAAGTGTGAGTAACAATCTAAGAGCAAGTCTTATACTACACTATTACGATGATATTCCGGACGTCAGTCTAAGCGAGATAATATTGGCTCTCCAGCATCTTAAAAACGGCAAGTACCCGGGCGAGGATGGAATTAAACGGAGCTTCTGAAAAATGGTGAAAAACCGGTACGTGAAGTCCTTCAGAAGCTCTTTAAATCCGTCTTCCATAGTGGTACTACTCCGGTGGCATGCAGAAGAAGTGCGGTGGTCTTGGTCTTCAAGAAAGGCGATTATGCTCTCTTGAAGAACTACAGACCGATTTCCTTTCTGAGCCGTGTCTTCGTGCTGTTTTCGAGAGTCATTACGAATCGTCTCGCATGCAGACTCGACGAATTCCAGCCTCCCGAAATAGTCGATTTCCGAATAGGCTTTAGCACCATAGACAACGCAAATACCCTTCGGCAAATTTTACAAAAATCTGAGGTGTATAATTATTTGCCACTACATCTGGCGCATGTGGACTATGAGAAAGCTTTTGATTTCGTTGAAATTTGGGCGCTGCCACAGTACCTTCAGCGGTGCCAAGTTGACTGTCGGTATATCGAAGTACTGAAGTGTTTCTACATTAGGGCTACGATGGTAATCTATAGTACAGCACCAGAGTACGAAACCTATCCAACTGCAGAGAAGTGTAAGACATGGTGACGTTATATCCCCGACACTCTTCACCGCTGCATTGGAAGACGTTTTCAAGCTTCTGGACTGGAATGGTACTGTACTTACATCAACGGCGAGTACATCACACATCTTCGATTTGCCGACAATATAGTCCTTATGACAGAATCGCTCTAGGACCTAAGCACTATGCTCAATGACCTCAATAGTGCCTCCCAACGAATAGGTCTTAGGATGGACATGGGCAAAACAAAGATCATGTTTAATGTCCATGTCACACCTATGCCGGTTGTGAGCACTAAACTCGAAGTTGTAGACGAGTATGTTTACCTGGGACAAATAGTCCGACTAGTTAAGTCACCTAAGTATACCTGAGATACAGGTTTATCCTAGTTCAGGTGCCTGTTATTTTAGACTATTGTAAATTACGACATTATTTGAATCAATTGTACAGTTTATTGAAATAATTTCTTATTATTTTATTATTATAATAGGTTTTATATGCATTCGACATATTTATAAAGTATAAGCACATATTAAATAGGTGCGGCACTAGCACGGTGTTTTCGGAGCGCGGCGATGGTCTTCCCCGAATCGGCCCGATGTTCTCGACTTAGCAAGGGTCGTTGTGTTCGCGCTGTAGGTCGTACGTACGAGTCCGTGCCAGGCACACAGTAGTAGCACCACGCTGTAGCTTCTGCCTTAGCATGAACGGGCCGGCTTGAACCGAGGCAGTACCACGACCTCACAGAATACCAACGTAACGTAGAAGCTTTTTTATATAGGAGAGGGGACAAACGAGCATACGGCTCACCTGATGGTAAGTGACTACCTTCGCTCATGAACAACTGCAACACCAGGGGAATTGCAAGTGCGTTGCCGGCCTTTTAAAGGAGTCTGTTCTTGAAGGTCCCTAAGTCGTATCAGTCTGCAAAAATCGCCGGTGGTAAATTATTCCACAGAGTACATCTTGTACGAGTAAGAAACTCCTAGTGAAACGTACAGTGGTGGACCGACAAGCATTTAGATGGTGTGGATGATATCAGGAGTTTTGCCGCAATGTGCATGCGTGAAATTTGGCTTCTGGGTTTAATCCAAACAATTCCTCAGAGCAATCCCCGTGGTAAATGCGAAAGAAAATGCAAAGGGATGTCACATATCTTTGCAGCGCCCGTAAATCAAGCCGATCGGTAAAGACTCGGTCGTTGATGACTCAAGTCACTCTGCGATGAATGCGGTCAAGTGAAAGTAGCTGGCACTGGGGATACCCAGCCAAGAGATTGGAACAGTATTCCATGTGAGTCCAAACTTGCGCCTTGCAAAGTTGCCGGCGGTGCGCCGGCCAGGTAGGCCAAAAGATCACCGAAAATTAGAGAAACCGTATGGGCGGTCACTAATCAACTGCTTATCAACTACTACTCAAGGTACTGCATGAGCTAACATATTATAATGGACTCCATTATTTTGTAGAACAAGGAGGTGATGGCGATAGGCCCGTAGCTAAACGGTTCTGAGTAGTTGCTTTTATTAGCGATCGGGTGGACAAAAACCGTCTTCTATGATTTCGGTACTACGCCTAGGGTGTAAGAGTATCGGAAAAACACATAAGAACCGGTGCCAATTCTGGAACACACATCCTCAGCACAATTGAGGGATTCCGTAAGGCCCACTCGACTTGTGAATGTACAGGGAGAGGAGTGCTTTGCGAACCGAGTGCTGATTGACCCGCACATCCGGCAAATTTGCTTTTGCATTTTGCTTGGTTAGTGCAGGTGGCCGGAAGCCCAACCCTCTTATAGAGAAATCGTCGCCGAGTATCAGAACAAACTTGTGTCTGTAGTTGAGTCTTTGCTGAACAGAGTCTCGGAATAGGGGCTACTAAATACAGTCCAGTTTAATCCTTAGAAGACACAAGTTTGCGCGTTAACCACTAAAAGGAACCCATTTGTCGTATCTCCTCAGTTTCAAAGCACTTCCCTTGTTGCCTCAGCCAGTATTGGAATCCTCAGCGTTGACATATCGAGTGACGAGTAATTTTGTAGTCACTTGGAAGAGAAGGCCAAATTGGCCACTAACAAGCTTAGCGGGCTCAGCAGAGCGGGACAGTATTTCATGCCGGCACAACACCTGCAACTTTACAAGGCGAGGTTTGGCCTCATATGGAATAATGTTCCCATCTCTGGGCTGGGGCTCCCCAGTGCCAGCTCCTTTTACTTGACCACATCCAGCGCAGAGCGGCTCGAGTCGCTGACGACCGGGCCCTTTCCGATCGACTCTATTCACTGGCGCTGCGAAAAGATGTTTCATCCCTTTGCGTATTTTATCGCATCTACCACGGGGAGTGCTTTAAGGAATTGTTCGTACTAATTACAGTCGCTCAATTTCACCATCGCACATCGCAACAAAACTCACGATACCATCCACACCATCTGAATGATTGGCGGTCCATCACTGCGCAATTTAGAAGAAGTTTTCTTCCTCGCACAAATTCCTTGTGGAATCGATTACCAACAGTGAATTTTGCGGACCGATACTACTAAGAGACCTTCAAGAAAAGAGCCTACTCCCTTTTAAATAATGCAATGCGTCTGCAATTCTCCTGGTGTTGCAGTTGTTCATGGGTGGTGGTAGGCACTTACCACCAGGCGAGCTGCATGCTCGTGTCCTATAAAAAACTCACATATTAGCGACGATCGATACATTTCTTAGAAGTCAGCCTACTATTTTTTTTATGGATGGCCGTATGAGGAACTTCAAGGTCGCTCAGCAAGCTATGGAGAGGGCTATACACGGGTTTTCTCTGCGTGATAAACTTAAAAATAAGGATATCTGTAGTAGAATCAGATTAACCGACATAGCCCAATGGATTATTAAGCTGAAGTGGCAATGGGATGGCCATATAGCTCGAAGAACCGACCACCGATCGGGAAAAAAGTTTCTCGATTCAGCCTCGTGCCGCCAGGCGAAGTGTGAGGTTACCCTCCACGAGGTAGAGTGACGACCTGGTAAGACATGCAGGAAGTCGATGTATGCAGGTGGCTTAGGAGCGTGGTTTGTGGCATTCCTTGGGGAAGTCTTATGTTCAACAGTGGACTTGTGAAGGGCAGTACTGGTGATGTTGATGCTGATATATTACAAAAACACTTATTGAAAGTCATTTATATTTTTACCACTTGTGGCTTGTTGTTTTTTCTGAAAAAAACTTTGTGTGGGGAAAAATTTGCAAGAAACCCAGCGGGATTACTCTGCAATAATTAATTTACCCAATATTATTTGCAATTAAAAATATACATTTAGATACAGCATTTGTCGATCACTTTATCATATATGGGTTTATTATCAATCAAGTACTCGCACGCCCATATCTGCATTTGTATTTTTAAGTTGATGTATTTCGTTGGTTACACGCCGTCCTTGTCAATGTGTTATGTAATACCCATTATTTTCAAGATGAGCTGTCTTAATTTTTTTTTAATATAGGATAAATATGTGTAAATAAACAAAAAATCCTAATATCCTAAATCCTAATCCTACCTAAATATATCACTTCTACGTTTAAACACACATTGCATTGACAAGATAGGAAGGTAGGTTATAAACAAACAAAACACGCTTCACATACATTTTGATATTTCTTACCTAACAATTATGAGACATTTTGTAAGTACTCACTTTTCGGGTTCAGTGGGTATTTTGAAGAACGCTAATTCTGGATTTGAGATTTGATAAATGTTTCTCAGTCGCAGGTTCTAATTGTAACTGCCCAGAATTTTTTTAATACAAAAAGTATTAAATTAAATACCATGGAATAATTTTAGATCCTACTCTTACATTTAAAAACCACATAGGCCACCTCTGGAATAGAGTTCGAAAACTAATATTTGTTAATAAAAAGATTTGTTCTTTTGCTGATATTAAGGTAGTAAAGCAAGTATATTTCGCATTATCTCAATCAATTCTCACCTATTGTATAAGCTCACCCCCGTGTAGTGGCGGGTAAAAATACCCACTAACCCATATCTTCCCATGGGTGACGTAAGAGGCGACAGAGGGAAACTGAGGCAGAATATGGGCAGCAACATCTTTATGGTAACAGCAAAACAACAAATAAAAAACTGCGGTTGCCAACCCCCTTGCCAAGCTTTACAACTATAGCAATATACTCGCCATGACCAACGACACTAATAAACGGCCCCCAGTCCCCGGTGGCGCCGCTATTCCTGGCTATGGTGGCGACCATGGTAACGGCGGGACAGGGGATGCTAATAATCTCCGGAAGATTTTCAGTTGCCACCTACGACAACTCGACCTAGAAACTTATAACACACGCATCCTGAGGACTGACGAGAAGATACTGGAGCTGGAAGAAGAGATAGACAAGTTGCGCAGGAATATTATAGCATTTTCCGAAATCAGAGGAGAGGGACACAGGACACGGAGGAGGACACGGTAATCCTTGAATCCGGCAACTTGTTCTATTACCAGGAGGACGACCATCTGTCCCAAGGAGGTGTTGAATTTATCGTCCACTTGTCTTTCGTTAACAACGTTGTAAAGATTGGAAATGTGTCGACGAGGGTTGCGTACCTTATACTCAGAATCACCAAACGGAATTTGCTGAAGGTCATACTGGTTTACGCACCAACCTCGGCACATTCCTATAAGGAGGTGGAGGAAATGTATGAAGATATATCTAGAGCCATGCAATCCTCTAAAACCCACAGTATTAATGTGAGACTTCAATGCAAAACTAGGCACGAGAGAGAACAGTGCGGTGAAGCCAGGGAAATTTAGAATAGGGCAACGTAACCCAAGAGGCCAGCAGCTGGCCGGCTTCATGGACAAAGAGGGACTCTTTATGAACTCTTTCTTCCAGAAGCGGCCCCACAGGAATTGAACCTGGTCGAGTCACGACGGTTCGACATAAAAGGAGATTGACTTCATTATAACGACCAGACAAAAACTGTTCAGTTATGCCTCAGTGATCGCGACAGTGAAAACCGGCAGCGATCACCGAATGGTGAGATCCACACTGAACCTAGACGTTAAGTTTGAGGGGTCGCGTCTAATGAAGTCAACGCTCCGTCCCTCTCGTGTTCTAATCCATAGTCCCGAAATCTTTCAGCTCGAGCTGCAAAACCGTTTTCAGTGTCTAAAAGATTGCAATGCAGTGGACGATATGAATGACAAGCTCGTGGAAACTGTGCATGCGGTCATAACTAAGTTCTGCAAGACCCGCCGCAGAAGAACACAAAAACTCTCCGATCACACTCGTAATCTCATACCTGTTAGAAGGGAGATGAATTTTGTTAATCCTAATAACACCTTGAGCCACATTGTGTATAGAAAAAAAAATCCAATACAGTTAGATATTTAAACGTTGATTCTCACCACCATCCTTCACAGTTAGCTACCGTGGGTAAAACTTTGTTTCAGAGAGCACGAGGGATCTGTGACAGTAAACACCTGGCCGCCGAGCTCCAACACGTCAAGCAAGTTTTGCATGACAATAAGCTTCGGGTCCCGCGCCTACGTCACAGTGAACGAGTGAAGCCGGCCACAGTCAAGCGAGTGCCTGCTGTACTGCCACATGTTAGAGGTGTCACTGACAAGATTGGCTACAACTTGAAGCGTGTTTTCATTAAAACATACTTCAAGCCACCGAAGAAGATTAGTCAGTTTTTACCATCAGTCAAGTAGAATGTTCCTCTGCAAGATGCAGGAGTGTACATGCTTGATTGTGAATGTGGTCTCTCTTATATAGTACAAACTAAAAGATCCATAAAAACCCGCGTTAAAGAACACATAACTGAAATGAAGAATCGATGCTCCAAGAAGTCCGCAATCTGTGAACACGTACAGGATCGCCCCTGTCACTACATACGATTTGATAGACCACAAATCCTCGCTAAAGAACACAGATTACTTCCAAGGATGATTCGCGAGGCGATTGAAATCAAAAAAACATCCTAATTTTAATAGGTATGTATGTATAATATGGCTGAGTGCTACCATCTACTTGGGATACCATAATTAATAAAATTAAATCCCAACGCAAGCATACAACTGCAAAACTTCATGATGCTGTAAGTTCATACTGCGTAGATCGGAACAAAAATTAATAATTTTTAATCTGGAGGTAGCCGTGGTTAACTATGACATTAGGACGTCACACCTCAGTCCCCCCCGTGACCATGGGTGCTGTAAAGTGCTCGAAACGTCGGGAATATAAAATAAGTTAATATACGCAATAAAATCCGTAAAATTAGTTTTATTTAAATGCGTAGTGTACGCGTAAATATAAGAAATCATTATAGAGATCTGTCTGCCAGAAAGAGCCAAATGTCGAAACTGAAGACCAAGTGTGGCGGCGTCGTTGCCGGGACACCTGAGATTTTGAGTGAGATTGAGAGGTTCTATGGGCAGTAGTACACATCATCGTCGTAGCCACACGCAAGTGTGAGTAACAATCCAAGAGCAAGTCTTATACTACACTATTACGATGATATTCCGGACGTCAGTCTAAGCGAGATAATATTGGCTCTCCAGCATCTTAAAAACGGCAAGTACCCGGGCGAGGATGGAATTAAACGGAGCTTCTGAAAAATGGTGAAAAACCGGTACGTGAAGTCCTTCAGAAGCTCTTTAATTCCGTCTTCCATAGTGGCACTACTCTGGTGGCATGCAGAAGAAGTGCGGTGGTCTTGGTCTTCAAGAAAGGCGATTATGCTCTCTTGAAGAACTACAGACCGATTTCTTTTCTGAGCCGTGTCTTCGTGCTGTTTTCGAGAGTCATTACGAATCGTCTCGCATGCAGACTCGACGAATTCCAGCCTCCCGAAATAGTCGATTTCCGAATAGGCTTTAGCACCATAGACAACGCAAATACCCTTCGGCAAATTTTACAAAAATCTGAGGTGTATAATTATTTGCCACTACATCTGGCGCATGTGGACTATGAGAAAGCTTTTGATTTCGTTGAAATTTGGGCGCTGCCACAGTACCTTCAGCGGTGCCAAGTTGACTGTCGGTATATCGAAGTACTGAAGTGTTTCTACATTAGGGCTACGATGGTAATCTATAGTACAGCACCAGAGTACGAAACCTATCCAACTGCAGAGAAGTGTAAGACATGGTGACGTTATATCCCCGACACTCTTCACCGCTGCATTGGAAGACGTTTTCAAGCTTCTGGACTGGAATGGTACTGTACTTACATCAACGGCGAGTACATCACACATCTTCGATTTGCCGACAATATAGTCCTTATGACAGAATCGCTCTAGGACCTAAGCACTATGCTCAATGACCTCAATAGTGCCTCCCAACGAATAGGTCTTAGGATGGACATGGGCAAAACAAAGATCATGTTTAATGTCCATGTCACACCTATGCCGGTTGTGAGCACTAAACTCGAAGTTGTAGACGAGTATGTTTACCTGGGACAAATAGTCCGACTAGTTAAGTCACCTAAGTATACCTGAGATACAGGTTTATCCTAGTTCAGGTGCCTGTTATTTTAGACTATTGTAAATTACGACATTATTTGAATCAATTGTACAGTTTATTGAAATAATTTCTTATTATTTTATTATTATAATAGGTTTTATATGCATTCGACATATTTATAAAGTATAAGCACATATTAAATAGGTGCGGCACTAGCACGGTGTTTTCGGAGCGCGGCGATGGGCTTCCCCGAATCGGCCCGATGTTCTCGACTTAGCAAGGGTCGTTGTGTTCGCGCTGTAGGTCGTACGTACGAGTCCGTGCCAGGCACACAGTAGTAGCACCACGCTGTAGCTTCTGCCTTAGCATGAACGGGCCGGCTTGAACCGAGGCAGTACCACGACCTCACAGAATACCAACGTAACGTAGAAGCTTTTTTATATAGGAGAGGGGACAAACGAGCATACGGCTCACCTGATGGTAAGTGACTACCTTCGCTCATGAACAACTGCAACACCAGGGGAATTGCAAGTGCGTTGCCGGCCTTTTAAAGGAGTCTGTTCTTGAAGGTCCCTAAGTCGTATCAGTCTGCAAAAATCGCCGGTGGTAAATTATTCCACAGAGTACATCTTGTACGAGTAAGAAACTCCTAGTGAAACGTACAGTGGTGGACCGACAAGCATTTAGATGGTGTGGATGATATCAGGAGTTTTGCCGCAATGTGCATGCGTGAAATTTGGCTTCTGGGTTTAATCCAAACAATTCCTCAGAGCAATCCCCGTGGTAAATGCGAAAGAAAATGCAAAGGGATGTCACATATCTTTGCAGCGCCCGTAAATCAAGCCGATCGGTAAAGACTCGGTCGTTGATGACTCAAGTCACTCTGCGATGAATGCGGTCAAGTGAAAGTAGCTGGCACTGGGGATACCCAGCCAAGAGATTGGAACAGTATTCCATGTGAGTCCAAACTTGCGCCTTGCAAAGTTGCCGGCGGTGCGCCGGCCAGGTAGGCCAAAAGATCACCGAAAATTAGAGAAACCGTATGGGCGGTCACTAATCAACTGCTTATCAACTACTACTCAAGGTACTGCATGAGCTTACATATTATAATGTACTCCATTATTTTGGAGAACAAGGAGGTGATGGCGATAGGCCCGTAGCTAAACGGTTCTGAGTGGTTGCTTTTATTAGCGATCGGGTGGACAAAAACCGTCTTCTATGATTTCGGTACTACGCCTAGGGTGTAAGAGTATCGGAAAAACACATAAGAACCGGTGCCAATTCTGGAACACACATCCTCAGCACAATTGAGGGATTCCGTAAGGCCCACTCGACTTGTGAATGTACAGGGAGAGGAGTGCTTTGCGAACCGAGTGCTGATTGACCCGCACATCCGGCAAATTTGCTTTTGCATTTTGCTTGGTTAGTGCAGGTGGCCGGAAGCCCAACCCTCTTATAGAGAAATCGTCGCCGAGTATCAGAACAAACTTGTGTCTGTAGTTGAGTCTTTGCTGAACAGAGTCTCGGAATAGGGGCTACTAAATACAGTCCAGTTTAATCCTTAGAAGACACAAGTTTGCGCGTTAACCACTAAAAGGAACCCATTTGTCGTATCTCCTCAGTTTCAAAGCACTTCCCTTGTTGCCTCAGCCAGTATTGGAATCCTCAGCGTTGACATATCGAGTGACGAGTAATTTTGTAGTCACTTGGAAGAGAAGGCCAAATTGGCCACTAACAAGCTTAGCGGGCTCAGCAGAGCGGGACAGTATTTCATGCCGGCACAACACCTGCAACTTTACAAGGCGAGGTTTGGCCTCATATGGAATAATGTTCCCATCTCTGGGCTGGGGCTCCCCAGTGCCAGCTCCTTTTACTTGACCACACCCAGCGCAGAGCGGCTACGAGTCGCTGACGACCGGGCCCTTTCCGATCGACTCTATTCACTGGCGCTGCGAAAAGATGTTTCATCCCTTTGCGTATTTTATCGCATCTACCACGGGGAGTGCTTTAAGGAATTGTTCGTACTAATTACAGTCGCTCAATTTCACCATCGCACATCGCAACAAAACTCACGATACCATCCACACCATCTGAATGATTGGCGGTCCATCACTGCGCAATTTAGAAGAAGTTTTCTTCCTCGCACAAATTCCTTGTGGAATCGATTACCAACAGTGAATTTTGCGGACCGATACTACTAAGAGACCTTCAAGAAAAGAGCCTACTCCCTTTTAAATAATGCAATGCGTCTGCAATTCTCCTGGTGTTGCAGTTGTTCATGGGTGGTGGTAGGCACTTACCACCAGGCGAGCTGCATGCTCGTGTCCTATAAAAAACTCACATATTAGCGACGATCGATACATTTCTTAGAAGTCAGCCTACTATTTTTTTTATGGATGGCCGTATGAGGAACTTCAAGGTCGCTCAGCAAGCTATGGAGAGGGCTATACACGGGTTTTCTCTGCGTGATAAACTTAAAAATAAGGATATCTGTAGTAGAATCAGATTAACCGACATAGCCCAATGGATTATTAAGCTGAAGTGGCAATGGGATGGCCATATAGCTCGAAGAACCGACCACCGATCGGGAAAAAAGTTTCTCGATTCAGCCTCGTGCCGCCAGGCGAAGTGTGAGGTTACCCTCCACGAGGTAGAGTGACGACCTGGTAAGACATGCAGGAAGTCGATGTATGCAGGTGGCTTAGGAGCGTGGTTTGTGGCATTCCTTGGGGAAGTCTTATGTTCAACAGTGGACTTGTGAAGGGCAGTACTGGTGATGTTGATGCTGATATATTACAAAAACACTTATTGAAAGTCATTTATATTTTTACCACTTGTGGCTTGTTATTTTTCTTAAAAAAAGCTTTGTGTGGGGAAAAATTTGCAAGAAACCCAGCGGGATTACTCTGCAATAATTAATTTACCCAATATTATTTGCAATTAAAAATATACATTTAGATACAGCATTTGTCGATCACTTTATCATATATGGGTTTATTATCAATCAAGTACTCGCACGCCCATATCTGCATTTGTATTTTTAAGTTGATGTATTTCGTTGGTTACACGCCGTCCTTGTCAATGTGTTATGTAATACCCATTATTTTCAAGATGAGCTGTCTTAATTTTTTTTTAATATAGGATAAATATGTGTAAATAAACAAAAAATCCTAATATCCTAAATCCTAATCCTACCTAAATATATCACTTCTACGTTTAAACACACATTGCATTGACAAGATAGGAAGGTAGGTTATAAACAAACAAAACACGCTTCACATACATTTTGATATTTCTTACCTAACAATTATGAGACATTTTGTAAGTACTCACTTTTCGGGTTCAGTGGGTATTTTGAAGAACACTAATTCTGGATTTGAGATTTGATAAATGTTTCTCAGTCGCAGGTTCTAATTGTAACTGCCCAGAATTTTTTTAATACAAAAAGTATTAAATTAAATACCATGGAATAATTTTAGATCCTACTCTTACATTTAAAAACCACATAGGCCACCTCTGGAATAGAGTTCGAAAACTAATATTTGTTAATAAAAAGATTTGTTCTTTTGCTGATATTAAGGTAGTAAAGCAAGTATATTTCGCATTATCTCAATCAATCAATCAATTCTCACCTATTGTATAAGCTCACCCCCGTGTAGTGGCGGGTAAAAATACCCACTAACCCATATCTTCCCATGGGTGACGTAAGAGGCGACAGAGGGAAACTGAGGCAGAATATGGGCAGCAACATCTTTATGGTAACAGCAAAACAACAAATAAAAAACTGCGGTTGCCAACCCCCTTGCCAAGCTTTACAACTATAGCAATATACTCGCCATGACCAACGACACTAATAAACGGCCCCCAGTCCCCGGTGGCGCCGCTATTCCTGGCTATGGTGGCGACCATGGTAACGGCGGGGCAGGGGATGCTAATAATCTCCGGAAGATTTTCAGTTGCCACCTACGACAACTCGACCTAGAAACTTATAACACACGCATCCTGAGGACTGACGAGAAGATACTGGAGCTGGAAGAAGAGATAGACAAGTTGCGCAGGAATATTATAGCATTTTCCGAAGTCAGAGGAGAGGGACACAGGACACGGAGGAGGACACGGTAATCCTTGAATCCGGCAACTTGTTCTATTACCAGGAGGACGACCATCTGTCCCAAGGAGGTGTTGAATTTATCGTCCACTTGTCTCTCGTTAACAACGTTGTAAAGTTTGGAAATGTGTCGACGAGGGTTGCGTACCTTATACTCAGAATCACCAAACGGAATTTGCTGAAGGTCATACTGGTTTACGCACCAACCTCGGCACATTCCTATAAGGAGGTGGAGGAAATGTATGAAGATATATCTAGAGCCATGCAATCCTCTAAAACCCACACTATTAATGTGAGACTTCAATGCAAAACTAGGCACGAGAGAGAACAGTGCGGTGAAGCCAGGGAAATTTAGAATAGGGCAACGTAACCCAAGAGGCCAGCAGCTGGCCGGCTTCATGGACAAAGAGGGACTCTTTATGAACTCTTTCTTCCAGAAGCGGCCCCACAGGAATTGAACCTGGTCGAGTCACGACGGTTCGACATAAAAGGAGATTGACTTCATTATAACGACCAGACAAAAACTGTTCAGTTATGCCTCAGTGATCGCGACAGTGAAAACCGGCAGCGATCACCGAATGGTGAGATCCACACTGAACCTAGACGTTAAGTTTGAGGGGTCGCGTCTAATGAAGTCAACGCTCCGTCCCTCTCGTGTTCTAATCCATAGTCCCGAAATCTTTCAGCTCGAGCTGCAAAACCGTTTTCAGTGTCTAAAAGATTGCAATGCAGTGGACGATATGAATGACAAGCTCGTGGAAACTGTGCATGCGGTCATAACTAAGTTCTGCAAGACCCGCCGCAGAAGAACACAAAAACTCTCCGATCACACTCGTAATCTCATGCCTGTTAGAAGGGAGATGAATTTTGTTAATCCTAATAACACCTTGAGCCACATTGTGTATAGAAAAAAAATCCAATACAGTTAGATATTTAAACGTTGATTCTCACCACCATCCTTCACAGTTAGCTACCGTGGGTAAAACTTTGTTTCAGAGAGCACGAGGGATCTGTGACAGTAAACACCTGGCCGCCGAGCTCCAACACGTCAAGCAAGTTTTGCATGACAATAAGCTTCGGGTCCCGCGCCTACGTCACAGTGAACGAGTGAAGCCGGCCACAGTCAAGCGAGTGCCTGCTGTACTGCCACATGTTAGAGGTGTCACTGACAAGATTGGCTACAACTTGAAGCGTGTTTTCATTAAAACATACTTCAAGCCACCGAAGAAGATTAGTCAGTTTTTACCATCAGTCAAGTAGAATGTTCCTCTGCAAGATGCAGGAGTGTACATGCTTGATTGTGAATGTGGTCTCTCTTATATAGTACAAACTAAAAGATCCATAAAAACCCGCGTTAAAGAACACATAACTGAAATGAAGAATCGATGCTCCAAGAAGTCCGCAATCTGTGAACACGTACAGGATCGCCCCTGTCACTACATACGATTTGATAGACCACAAATCCTCGCTAAAGAACACAGATTACTTCCAAGGATGATTCGCGAGGCGATTGAAATCAAAAAAACATCCTAATTTTAATAGGTACGTATGTATAATATGGCTGAGTGCTACCATCTACTTGGGATACCATAATTAATAAAATTAAATCCCAACGCAAGCATACAACTGCAAAACTTCATGATGCTGTAAGTTCATACTGCGTAGATCGGAACAAAAATTAATAATTTTTAATCTGGAGGTAGCCGTGGTTAACTATGACATTAGGACGTCACACCTCAGCCCCCCCCGTGACCATGGGTGCTGTAAAGTGCTCGAAACGTCGGGAATATAAAATAAGTTAATATACGCAATAAAATCCGTAAAATTAGTTTTATTTAAATGCGTAGTGTACGCGTAAATATAAGAAATCATTATAGAGATCTGTCTGCCAGAAAGAGCCAAATGTCGAAACTGAAGACCAAGTGTGGCGGCGTCGTTGCCGGGACACCTGAGATTTTGAGTGAGATTGAGAGGTTCTATGGGCAGTAGTACACATCATCGTCGTAGCCACACGCAAGTGTGAGTAACAATCCAAGAGCAAGTCTTATACTACACTATTACGATGATATTCCGGACGTCAGTCTAAGCGAGATAATATTGGCTCTCCAGCATCTTAAAAACGGCAAGTACCCGGGCGAGGATGGAATTAAACGGAGCTTCTGAAAAATGGTGAAAAACCGGTACGTGAAGTCCTTCAGAAGCTCTTTAAATCCGTCTTCCATAGTGGCACTACTCCGGTGGCATGCAGAAGAAGTGCGGTGGTCTTGGTCTTCAAGAAAGGCGATTATGCTCTCTTGAAGAACTACAGACCGATTTCCTTTCTGAGCCGTGTCTTCGTGCTGTTTTCGAGAGTCATTACGAATCGTCTCGCATGCAGACTCGACGAATTCCAGCCTCCCGAAATAGTCGATTTCCGAATAGGCTTTAGCACCATAGACAACGCAAATACCCTTCGGCAAATTTTACAAAAATCTGAGGTGTATAATTATTTGCCACTACATCTGGCGCATGTGGACTATGAGAAAGCTTTTGATTTCGTTGAAATTTGGGCGCTGCCACAGTACCTTCAGCGGTGCCAAGTTGACTGTCGGTATATCGAAGTACTGAAGTGTTTCTACATTAGGGCTACGATGGTAATCTATAGTACAGCACCAGAGTACGAAACCTATCCAACTGCAGAGAAGTGTAAGACATGGTGACGTTATATCCCCGACACTCTTCACCGCTGCATTGGAAGACGTTTTCAAGCTTCTGGACTGGAATGGTACTGTACTTACATCAACGGCGAGTACATCACACATCTTCGATTTGCCGACAATATAGTCCTTATGACAGAATCGCTCTAGGACCTAAGCACTATGCTCAATGACCTCAATAGTGCCTCCCAACGAATAGGTCTTAGGATGGACATGGGCAAAACAAAGATCATGTTTAATGTCCATGTCACACCTATGCCGGTTGTGAGCACTAAACTCGAAGTTGTAGACGAGTATGTTTACCTGGGACAAATAGTCCGACTAGTTAAGTCACCTAAGTATACCTGAGATACAGGTTTATCCTAGTTCAGGTGCCTGTTATTTTAGACTATTGTAAATTACGACATTATTTGAATCAATTGTACAGTTTATTGAAATAATTTCTTATTATTTTATTATTATAATAGGTTTTATATGCATTCGACATATTTATAAAGTATAAGCACATATTAAATAGGTGCGGCACTAGCACGGTGTTTTCGGAGCGCGGCGATGGTCTTCCCCGAATCGGCCCGATGTTCTCGACTTAGCAAGGGTCGTTGTGTTCGCGCTGTAGGTCGTACGTACGAGTCCGTGCCAGGCACACAGTAGTAGCACCACGCTGTAGCTTCTGCCTTAGCATGAACGGGCCGGCTTGAACCGAGGCAGTACCACGACCTCACAGAATACCAACGTAACGTAGAAGCTTTTTTATATAGGAGAGGGGACAAACGAGCATACGGCTCACCTGATGGTAAGTGACTACCTTCGCTCATGAACAACTGCAACACCAGGGGAATTGCAAGTGCGTTGCCGGCCTTTTAAAGGAGTCTGTTCTTGAAGGTCCCTAAGTCGTATCAGTCTGCAAAAATCGCCGGTGGTAAATTATTCCACAGAGTACATCTTGTACGAGTAAGAAACTCCTAGTGAAACGTACAGTGGTGGACCGACAAGCATTTAGATGGTGTGGATGATATCAGGAGTTTTGCCGCAATGTGCATGCGTGAAATTTGGCTTCTGGGTTTAATCCAAACAATTCCTCAGAGCAATCCCCGTGGTAAATGCGAAAGAAAATGCAAAGGGATGTCACATATCTTTGCAGCGCCCGTAAATCAAGCCGATCGGTAAAGACTCGGTCGTTGATGACTCAAGTCACTCTGCGATGAATGCGGTCAAGTGAAAGTAGCTGGCACTGGGGATACCCAGCCAAGAGATTGGAACAGTATTCCATGTGAGTCCAAACTTGCGCCTTGCAAAGTTGCCGGCGGTGCGCCGGCCAGGTAGGCCAAAAGATCACCGAAAATTAGAGAAACCGTATGGGCGGTCACTAATCAACTGCTTATCAACTACTACTCAAGGTACTGCATGAGCTAACATATTATAATGGACTCCATTATTTTGTAGAACAAGGAGGTGATGGCGATAGGCCCGTAGCTAAACGGTTCTGAGTAGTTGCTTTTATTAGCGATCGGGTGGACAAAAACCGTCTTCTATGATTTCGGTACTACGCCTAGGGTTTAAGAGTATCGGAAAAACACATAAGAACCGGTGCCAATTCTGGAACACACATCCTCAGCACAATTGAGGGATTCCGTAAGGCCCACTCGACTTGTGAATGTACAGGGAGAGGAGTGCTTTGCGAACCGAGTGCTGATTGACCCGCACATCCGGCAAATTTGCTTTTGCATTTTGCTTGGTTAGTGCAGGTGGCCGGAAGCCCAACCCTCTTATAGAGAAATCGTCGCCGAGTATCAGAACAAACTTGTGTCTGTAGTTGAGTCTTTGCTGAACAGAGTCTCGGAATAGGGGCTACTAAATACAGTCCAGTTTAATCCTTAGAAGACACAAGTTTGCGCGTTAACCACTAAAAGGAACCCATTTGTCGTATCTCCTCAGTTTCAAAGCACTTCCCTTGTTGCCTCAGCCAGTATTGGAATCCTCAGCGTTGACATATCGAGTGACGAGTAATTTTGTAGTCACTTGGAAGAGAAGGCCAAATTGGCCACTAACAAGCTTAGCGGGCTCAGCAGAGCGGGACAGTATTTCATGCCGGCACAACACCTGCAACTTTACAAGGCGAGGTTTGGCCTCATATGGAATAATGTTCCCATCTCTGGGCTGGGGCTCCCCAGTGCCAGCTCCTTTTACTTGACCACATCCAGCGCAGAGCGGCTCGAGTCGCTGACGACCGGGCCCTTTCCGATCGACTCTATTCACTGGCGCTGCGAAAAGATGATTCATCCCTTTGCGTATTTTATCGCATCTACCACGGGGAGTGCTTTAAGGAATTGTTCGTACTAATTACAGTCGCTCAATTTCACCATCGCACATCGCAACAAAACTCACGATACCATCCACACCATCTGAATGATTGGCGGTCCATCACTGCGCAATTTAGAAGAAGTTTTCTTCCTCGCACAAATTCCTTGTGGAATCGATTACCAACAGTGAATTTTGCGGACCGATACTACTAAGAGACCTTCAAGAAAAGAGCCTACTCCCTTTTAAATAATGCAATGCGTCTGCAATTCTCCTGGTGTTGCAGTTGTTCATGGGTGGTGGTAGGCACTTACCACCAGGCGAGCTGCATGCTCGTGTCCTATAAAAAACTCACATATTAGCGACGATCGATACATTTCTTAGAAGTCAGCCTACTATTTTTTTTATGGATGGCCGTATGAGGAACTTCAAGGTCGCTCAGCAAGCTATGGAGAGGGCTATACACGGGTTTTCTCTGCGTGATAAACTTAAAAATAAGGATATCTGTAGTAGAATCAGATTAACCGACATAGCCCAATGGATTATTAAGCTGAAGTGGCAATGGGATGGCCATATAGCTCGAAGAACCGACCACCGATCGGGAAAAAAGTTTCTCGATTCAGCCTCGTGCCGCCAGGCGAAGTGTGAGGTTACCCTCCACGAGGTAGAGTGACGACCTGGTAAGACATGCAGGAAGTCGATGTATGCAGGTGGCTTAGGAGCGTGGTTTGTGGCATTCCTTGGGGAAGTCTTATGTTCAACAGTGGACTTGTGAAGGGCAGTACTGGTGATGTTGATGCTGATATATTACAAAAACACTTATTGAAAGTCATTTATATTTTTACCACTTGTGGCTTGTTGTTTTTCTTAAAAAAAGCTTTGTGTGGGGAAAAATTTGCAAGAAACCCAGCGGGATTACTCTGCAATAATTAATTTACCCAATATTATTTGCAATTAAAAATATACATTTAGATACAGCATTTGTCGATCACTTTATCATATATGGGTTTATTATCAATCAAGTACTGGCATGCCCATATCTGCATTTGTATTTTTAAGTTGATGTATTTCGTTGGTTACACGCCGTCCTTGTCAATGTGTTATGTAATACCCATTATTTTCAAGATGAGCTGTCTTAATTTTTTTTTAATATAGGATAAATATGTGTAAATAAACAAAAAATCCTAATATCCTAAATCCTAATCCTACCTAAATATATCACTTCTACGTTTAAACACACATTGCATTGACAAGATAGGAAGGTAGGTTATAAACAAACAAAACACGCTTCACATACATTTTGATATTTCTTACCTAACAATTATGAGACATTTTGTAAGTACTCACTTTTCGGGTTCAGTGGGTATTTTGAAGAACACTAATTCTGGATTTGAGATTTGATAAATGTTTCTCAGTCGCAGGTTCTAATTGTAACTGCCCAGAATTTTTTTAATACAAAAAGTATTAAATTAAATACCATGGAATAATTTTAGATCCTACTCTTACATTTAAAAACCACATAGGCCACCTCTGGAATAGAGTTCGAAAACTAATATTTGTTAATAAAAAGATTTGTTCTTTTGCTGATATTAAGGTAGTAAAGCAAGTATATTTCGCATTATCTCAATCAATTCTCACCTATTGTATAAGCTCACCCCCGTATAGTGGCGGGTAAAAATACCCACTAACCCATATCTTCCCATGGGTGACGTAAGAGGCGACAGAGGGAAACTGAGGCAGAATATGGGCAGCAACATCTTTATGGTAACAGCAAAACAACAAATAAAAAACTGCGGTTGCCAACCCCCTTGCCAAGCTTTACAACTATAGCAATATACTCGCCATGACCAACGACACTAATAAACGGCCCCCAGTCCCCGGTGGCGCCGCTATTCCTGGCTATGGTGGCGACCATGGTAACGGCGGGGCAGGGGATGCTAATAATCTCCGGAAGATTTTCAGTTGCCACCTACGACAACTCGACCTAGAAACTTATAACACACGCATCCTGAGGACTGACGAGAAGATACTGGAGCTGGAAGAAGAGATAGACAAGTTGCGCAGGAATATTATAGCATTTTCCGAAGTCAGAGGAGAGGGACACAGGACACGGAGGAGGACACGGTAATCCTTGAATCCGGCAACTTGTTCTATTACCAGGAGGACGACCATCTGTCCCAAGGAGGTGTTGAATTTATCGTCCACTTGTCTCTCGTTAACAACGTTGTAAAGATTGGAAATGTGTCGACGAGGGTTGCGTACCTTATACTCAGAATCACCAAACGGAATTTGCTGAAGGTCATACTGGTTTACGCACCAACCTCGGCACATTCCTATAAGGAGGTGGAGGAAATGTATGAAGATATATCTAGAGCCATGCAATCCTCTAAAACCCACAGTATTAATGTGAGACTTCAATGCAAAACTAGGCACGAGAGAGAACAGTGCGGTGAAGCCAGGGAAATTTAGAATAGGGCAACGTAACCCAAGAGGCCAGCAGCTGGCCGGCTTCATGGACAAAGAGGGACTCTTTATGAACTCTTTCTTCCAGAAGCGGCCCCACAGGAATTGAACCTGGTCGAGTCACGACGGTTCGACATAAAAGGAGATTGACTTCATTATAACGACCAGACAAAAACTGTTCAGTTATGCCTCAGTGATCGCGACAGTGAAAACCGGCAGCGATCACCGAATGGTGAGATCCACACTGAACCTAGACGTTAAGTTTGAGGGGTCGCGTCTAATGAAGTCAACGCTCCGTCCCTCTCGTGTTCTAATCCATAGTCCCGAAATCTATCAGCTCGAGCTGCAAAACCGTTTTCAGTGTCTAAAAGATTGCAATGCAGTGGACGATATGAATGACAAGCTCGTGGAAACTGTGCATGCGGTCATAACTAAGTTCTGCAAGACCCGCCGCAGAAGAACACAAAAACTCTCCGATCACACTCGTAATCTCATGCCTGTTAGAAGGGAGATGAATTTTGTTAATCCTAATAACACCTTGAGCCACATTGTGTATAGAAAAAAAAATCCAATACAGTTAGATATTTAAACGTTGATTCTCACCACCATCCTTCACAGTTAGCTACCGTGGGTAAAACTTTGTTTCAGAGAGCACGAGGGATCTGTGACAGTAAACACCTGGCCGCCGAGCTCCAACACGTCAAGCAAGTTTTGCATGACAATAAGCTTCGGGTCCCGCGCCTACGTCACAGTGAACGAGTGAAGCCGGCCACAGTCAAGCGAGTGCCTGCTGTACTGCCACATGTTAGAGGTGTCACTGACAAGATTGGCTACAACTTGAAGCGTGTTTTCATTAAAACATACTTCAAGCCACCGAAGAAGATTAGTCAGTTTTTACCATCAGTCAAGTAGAATGTTCCTCTGCAAGATGCAGGAGTGTACATGCTTGATTGTGAATGTGGTCTCTCTTATATAGTACAAACTAAAAGATCCATAAAAACCCGCGTTAAAGAACACATAACTGAAATGAAGAATCGATGCTCCAAGAAGTCCGCAATCTGTGAACACGTACAGGATCGCCCCTGTCACTACATACGATTTGATAGACCACAAATCCTCGCTAAAGAACACAGATTACTTCCAAGGATGATTCGCGAGGCGATTGAAATCAAAAAAACATCCTAATTTTAATAGGCATGTATGTATAATATGGCTGAGTGCTACCATCTACTTGGGATACCATAGTTAATAAAATTAAATCCCAACGCAAGCATACAACTGCAAAACTTCATGATGCTGTAAGTTCATACTGCGTAGATCGGAACAAAAATTAATAATTTTTAATCTGGAGGTAGCCGTGGTTAACTATGACATTAGGACGTCACACCTCAGTCCCCCCCGTGACCATGGGTGCTGTAAAGTGCTCGAAACGTCGGGAATATAAAATAAGTTAATATACGCAATAAAATCCGTAAAATTAGTTTTATATAAATGCGTATTGTACGCGTAAATATAAGAAATCATTATAGAGATCTGTCTGTCAGAAAGAGCCAAATGTCGAAACTGAAGACCAAGTGTGGCGGCGTCGTTGCCGGGACACCTGAGATTTTGAGTGAGATTGAGAGGTTCTATGGGCAGTAGTACACATCACCGTCGTAGCCACACGCAAGTGTGAGTAACAATCCAAGAGCAAGTCTTATACTACACTATTACGATGATATTCCGGACGTCAGTCTAAGCGAGATAATATTGGCTCTCCAGCATCTTAAAAACGGCAAGTACCCGGGCGAGGATGGAATTAAACGGAGCTTCTGAAAAATGGTGAAAAACCGGTACGTGAAGTCCTTCAGAAGCTCTTTAATTCCGTCTTCCATAGTGGCACTACTCCGGTGGCATGCAGAAGAAGTGCGGTGGTCTTGGTCTTCAAGAAAGGCGATTATGCTCTCTTGAAGAACTACAGACCGATTTCCTTTCTGAGCCGTGTCTTCGTGCTGTTTTCGAGAGTCATTACGAATCGTCTCGCATGCAGACTCGACGAATTCCAGCCTCCCGAAATAGTCGATTTCCGAATAGGCTTTAGCACCATAGACAACGCAAATACCCTTCGGCAAATTTTACAAAAATCTGAGGTGTATAATTATTTGCCACTACATCTGGCGCATGTGGACTATGAGAAAGCTTTTGATTTCGTTGAAATTTGGGCGCTGCCACAGTACCTTCAGCGGTGCCAAGTTGACTGTCGGTATATCGAAGTACTGAAGTGTTTCTACATTAGGGCTACGATGGTAATCTATAGTACAGCACCAGAGTACGAAACCTATCCAACTGCAGAGAAGTGTAAGACATGGTGACGTTATATGCCCGACACTCTTCACCGCTGCATTGGAAGACGTTTTCAAGCTTCTGGACTGGAATGGTACTGTACTTACATCAACGGCGAGTACATCACACATCTTCGATTTGCCGACAATATAGTCCTTATGACAGAATCGCTCTAGGACCTAAGCACTATGCTCAATGACCTCAATAGTGCCTCCCAACGAATAGGTCTTAGGATGGACATGGGCAAAACAAAGATCATGTTTAATGTCCATGTCACACCTATGCCGGTTGTGAGCACTAAACTCGAAGTTGTAGACGAGTATGTTTACCTGGGACAAATAGTCCGACTAGTTAAGTCACCTAAGTATACCTGAGATACAGGTTTATCCTAGTTCAGGTGCCTGTTATTTTAGACTATTGTAAATTACGACATTATTTGAATCAATTGTACAGTTTATTGAAATAATTTCTTATTATTTTATTATTATAATAGGTTTTATATGCATTCGACATATTTATAAAGTATAAGCACATATTAAATAGGTGCGGCACTAGCACGGTGTTTTCGGAGCGCGGCGATGGGCTTCCCCGAATCGGCCCGATGTTCTCGACTTAGCAAGGGTCGTTGTGTTCGCGCTGTAGGTCGTACGTACGAGTCCGTGCCAGGCACACAGTAGTAGCACCACGCTGTAGCTTCTGCCTTAGCATGAACGGGCCGGCTTGAACCGAGGCAGTACCACGACCTCACAGAATACCAACGTAACGTAGAAGCTTTTTTATATAGGAGAGGGGACAAACGAGCATACGGCTCACCTGATGGTAAGTGACTACCTTCGCTCATGAACAACTGCAACACCAGGGGAATTGCAAGTGCGTTGCCGGCCTTTTAAAGGAGTCTGTTCTTGAAGGTCCCTAAGTCGTATCAGTCTGCAAAAATCGCCGGTGGTAAATTATTCCACAGAGTACATCTTGTACGAGTAAGAAACTCCTAGTGAAACGTACAGTGGTGGACCGACAAGCATTTAGATGGTGTGGATGATATCAGGAGTTTTGCCGCAATGTGCATGCGTGAAATTTGGCTTCTGGGTTTAATCCAAACAATTCCTCAGAGCAATCCCCGTGGTAAATGCGAAAGAAAATGCAAAGGGATGTCACATATCTTTGCAGCGCCCGTAAATCAAGCCGATCGGTAAAGACTCGGTCGTTGATGACTCAAGTCACTCTGCGATGAATGCGGTCAAGTGAAAGTAGCTGGCACTGGGGATACCCAGCCAAGAGATTGGAACAGTATTCCATGTGAGTCCAAACTTGCGCCTTGCAAAGTTGCCGGCGGTGCGCCGGCCAGGTAGGCCAAAAGATCACCGAAAATTAGAGAAACCGTATGGGCGGTCACTAATCAACTGCTTATCAACTACTACTCAAGGTACTGCATGAGCTGACATATTATAATGGACTCCATTATTTTGGAGAACAAGGAGGTGATGGCGATAGGCCCGTAGCTAAACGGTTCTGAGTGGTTGCTTTTATTAGCGATCGGGTGGACAAAAACCGTCTTCTATGATTTCGGTACTACGCCTAGGGTGTAAGAGTATCGGAAAAACACATAAGAACCGGTGCCAATTCTGGGACACACATCCTCAGCACAATTGAGGGATTCCGTAAGGCCCACTCGACTTGTGAATGTACAGGGAGAGGAGTGCTTTGCGAACCGAGTGCTGATTGACCCGCACATCCGGCAAATTTGCTTTTGCATTTTGCTTGGTTAGTGCAGGTGGCCGGAAGCCCAACCCTCTTATAGAGAAATCGTCGCCGAGTATCAGAACAAACTTGTGTCTGTAGTTGAGTCTTTGCTGAACAGAGTCTCGGAATAGGGGCTACTAAATACAGTCCAGTTTAATCCTTAGAAGACACAAGTTTGCGCGTTAACCACTAAAAGGAACCCATTTGTCGTATCTCCTCAGTTTCAAAGCACTTCCCTTGTTGCCTCAGCCAGTATTGGAATCCTCAGCGTTGACATATCGAGTGACGAGTAATTTTGTAGTCACTTGGAAGAGAAGGCCAAATTGGCCACTAACAAGCTTAGCGGGCTCAGCAGAGCGGGACAGTATTTCATGCCGGCACAACACCTGCAACTATACAAGGCGAGGTTTAGCCTCATATGGAATAATGTTCCCATCTCTGGGCTGGGGCTCCCCAGTGCCAGCTCCTTTTACTTGACCACATCCAGCGCAGAGCGGCTCGAGTCGCTGACGACCGGGCCCTTTCCGATCGACTCTATTCACTGGCGCTGCGAAAAGATGTTTCATCCCTTTGCGTATTTTATCGCATCTACCACGGGGAGTGCTTTAAGGAATTGTTCGTACTAATTACAGTCGCTCAATTTCACCATCGCACATCGCAACAAAACTCACGATACCATCCACACCATCTGAATGATTGGCGGTCCATCACTGCGCAATTTAGAAGAAGTTTTCTTCCTCGCACAAATTCCTTGTGGAATCGATTACCAACAGTGAATTTTGCGGACCGATACTACTAAGAGACCTTCAAGAAAAGAGCCTACTCCCTTTTAAATAATGCAATGCGTCTGCAATTCTCCTGGTGTTGCAGTTGTTCATGGGTGGTGGTAGGCACTTACCACCAGGCGAGCTGCATGCTCGTGTCCTATAAAAAACTCACATATTAGCGACGATCGATACATTTCTTAGAAGTCAGCCTACTATTTTTTTTATGGATGGCCGTATGAGGAACTTCAAGGTCGCTCAGCAAGCTATGGAGAGGGCTATACACGGGTTTTCTCTGCGTGATAAACTTAAAAATAAGGATATCTGTAGTAGAATCAGATTAACCGACATAGCCCAATGGATTATTAAGCTGAAGTGGCAATGGGATGGCCATATAGCTCGAAGAACCGACCACCGATCGGGAAAAAAGTTTCTCGATTCAGCCTCGTGCCGCCAGGCGAAGTGTGAGGTTACCCTCCACGAGGTAGAGTGACGACCTGGTAAGACATGCAGGAAGTCGATGTATGCAGGTGGCTTAGGAGCGTGGTTTGTGGCATTCCTTGGGGAAGTCTTATGTTCAACAGTGGACTTGTGAAGGGCAGTACTGGTGATGTTGATGCTGATATATTACAAAAACACTTATTGAAAGTCATTTATATTTTTACCACTTGTGGCTTGTTGTTTTTCTTAAAAAAAGCTTTGTGTGGGGAAAAATTTGCAAGAAACCCAGCGGGATTACTCTGCAATAATTAATTTACCCAATATTATTTGCAATTAAAAATATACATTTAGATACAGCATTTGTCGATCACTTTATCATATATGGGTTTATTATCAATCAAGTACTCGCATGCCCATATCTGCATTTGTATTTTTAAGTTGATGTATTTCGTTGGTTACACGCCGTCCTTGTCAATGTGTTATGTAATACCCATTATTTTCAAGATGAGCTGTCTTAATTTTTTTTTAATATAGGATAAATATGTGTAAATAAACAAAAAATCCTAATATCCTAAATCCTAATCCTACCTAAATATATCACTTCTACGTTTAAACACACATTGCATTGACAAGATAGGAAGGTAGGTTATAAACAAACAAAACACGCTTCACATACATTTTGATATTTCTTACCTAACAATTATGAGACATTTTGTAAGTACTCACTTTTCGGGTTCAGTGGGTATTTTGAAGAACACTAATTCTGGATTTGAGATTTGATAAATGTTTCTCAGTCGCAGGTTCTAATTGTAACTGCCCAGAATTTTTTTAATACAAAAAGTATTAAATTAAATACCATGGAATAATTTTAGATCCTACTCTTACATTTAAAAACCACATAGGCCACCTCTGGAATAGAGTTCGAAAACTAATATTTGTTAATAAAAAGATTTGTTCTTTTGCTGATATTAAGGTAGTAAAGCAAGTATATTTCGCATTATCTCAATCAATTCTCACCTATTGTATAAGCTCACCCCCGTGTAGTGGCGGGTAAAAATACCCACTAACCCATATCTTCCCATGGGTGACGTAAGAGGCGACAGAGGGAAACTGAGGCAGAATATGGGCAGCAACATCTTTATGGTAACAGCAAAACAACAAATAAAAAACTGCGGTTGCCAACCCCCTTGCCAAGATTTACAACTATAGCAATATACTCGCCATGACCAACGACACTAATAAACGGCCCCCAGTCCCCGGTGGCGCCGCTATTCCTGGCTATGGTGGCGACCATGGTAACGGCGGGGCAGGGGATGCTAATAATCTCCGGAAGATTTTCAGTTGCCACCTACGACAACTCGACCTAGAAACTTATAACACACGCATCCTGAGGACTGACGAGAAGATACTGGAGCTGGAAGAAGAGATAGACAAGTTGCGCAGGAATATTATAGCATTTTCCGAAGTCAGAGGAGAGGGACACAGGACACGGAGGAGGACACGGTAATCCTTGAATCCGGCAACTTGTTCTATTACCAGGAGGACGACCATCTGTCCCAAGGAGGTGTTGAATTTATCGTCCACTTGTCTCTCGTTAACAACGTTGTAAAGATTGGAAATGTGTCGACGAGGGTTGCGTACCTTATACTCAGAATCACCAAACGGAATTTGCTGAAGGTCATACTGGTTTACGCACCAACCTCGGCACATTCCTATAAGGAGGTGGAGGAAATGTATGAAGATATATCTAGAGCCATGCAATCCTCTAAAACCCACAGTATTAATGTGAGACTTCAATGCAAAACTAGGCACGAGAGAGAACAGTGCGGTGAAGCCAGGGAAATTTAGAATAGGGCAACGTAACCCAAGAGGCCAGCAGCTGGCCGGCTTCATGGACAAAGAGGGACTCTTTATGAACTCTTTCTTCCAGAAGCGGCCCCACAGGAATTGAACCTGGTCGAGTCACGACGGTTCGACATAAAAGGAGATTGACTTCATTATAACGACCAGACAAAAACTGTTCAGTTATGCCTCAGTGATCGCGACAGTGAAAACCGGCAGCGATCACCGAATGGTGAGATCCACACTGAACCTAGACGTTAAGTTTGAGGGGTCGCGTCTAATGAAGTCAACGCTCCGTCCCTCTCGTGTTCTAATCCATAGTCCCGAAATCTATCAGCTCGAGCTGCAAAACCGTTTTCAGTGTCTAAAAGATTGCAATGCAGTGGACGATATGAATGACAAGCTCGTGGAAACTGTGCATGCGGTCATAACTAAGTTCTGCAAGACCCGCCGCAGAAGAACACAAAAACTCTCCGATCACACTCGTAATCTCATGCCTGTTAGAAGGGAGATGAATTTTGTTAATCCTAATAACACCTTGAGCCACATTGTGTATAGAAAAAAAAATCCAATACAGTTAGATATTTAAACGTTGATTCTCACCACCATCCTTCACAGTTAGCTACCGTGGGTAAAACTTTGTTTCAGAGAGCACGAGGGATCTGTGACAGTAAACACCTGGCCGCCGAGCTCCAACACGTCAAGCAAGTTTTGCATGACAATAAGCTTCGGGTCCCGCGCCTACGTCACAGTGAACGAGTGAAGCCGGCCACAGTCAAGCGAGTGCCTGCTGTACTGCCACATGTTAGAGGTGTCACTGACAAGATTGGCTACAACTTGAAGCGTGTTTTCATTAAAACATACTTCAAGCCACCGAAGAAGATTAGTCAGTTTTTACCATCAGTCAAGTAGAATGTTCCTCTGCAAGATGCAGGAGTGTACATGCTTGATTGTGAATGTGGTCTCTCTTATATAGTACAAACTAAAAGATCCATAAAAACCCGCGTTAAAGAACACATAACTGAAATGAAGAATCGATGCTCCAAGAAGTCCGCAATCTGTGAACACGTACAGGATCGCCCCTGTCACTACATACGATTTGATAGACCACAAATCCTCGCTAAAGAACACAGATTACTTCCAAGGATGATTCGCGAGGCGATTGAAATCAAAAAAACATCCTAATTTTAATAGGCATGTATGTATAATATGGCTGAGTGCTACCATCTACTTGGGATACCATAGTTAATAAAATTAAATCCCAACGCAAGCATACAACTGCAAAACTTCATGATGCTGTAAGTTCATACTGCGTAGATCGGAACAAAAATTAATAATTTTTAATCTGGAGGTAGCCGTGGTTAACTATGACATTAGGACGTCACACCTCAGTCCCCCCCGTGACCATGGGTGCTGTAAAGTGCTCGAAACGTCGGGAATATAAAATAAGTTAATATACGCAATAAAATCCGTAAAATTAGTTTTATATAAATGCGTATTGTACGCGTAAATATAAGAAATCATTATAGAGATCTGTCTGTCAGAAAGAGCCAAATGTCGAAACTGAAGACCAAGTGTGGCGGCGTCGTTGCCGGGACACCTGAGATTTTGAGTGAGATTGAGAGGTTCTATGGGCAGTAGTACACATCACCGTCGTAGCCACACGCAAGTGTGAGTAACAATCCAAGAGCAAGTCTTATACTACACTATTACGATGATATTCCGGACGTCAGTCTAAGCGAGATAATATTGGCTCTCCAGCATCTTAAAAACGGCAAGTACCCGGGCGAGGATGGAATTAAACGGAGCTTCTGAAAAATGGTGAAAAACCGGTACGTGAAGTCCTTCAGAAGCTCTTTAATTCCGTCTTCCATAGTGGCACTACTCCGGTGGCATGCAGAAGAAGTGCGGTGGTCTTGGTCTTCAAGAAAGGCGATTATGCTCTCTTGAAGAACTACAGACCGATTTCCTTTCTGAGCCGTGTCTTCGTGCTGTTTTCGAGAGTCATTACGAATCGTCTCGCATGCAGACTCGACGAATTCCAGCCTCCCGAAATAGTCGATTTCCGAATAGGCTTTAGCACCATAGACAACGCAAATACCCTTCGGCAAATTTTACAAAAATCTGAGGTGTATAATTATTTGCCACTACATCTGGCGCATGTGGACTATGAGAAAGCTTTTGATTTCGTTGAAATTTGGGCGCTGCCACAGTACCTTCAGCGGTGCCAAGTTGACTGTCGGTATATCGAAGTACTGAAGTGTTTCTACATTAGGGCTACGATGGTAATCTATAGTACAGCACCAGAGTACGAAACCTATCCAACTGCAGAGAAGTGTAAGACATGGTGACGTTATATGCCCGACACTCTTCACCGCTGCATTGGAAGACGTTTTCAAGCTTCTGGACTGGAATGGTACTGTACTTACATCAACGGCGAGTACATCACACATCTTCGATTTGCCGACAATATAGTCCTTATGACAGAATCGCTCTAGGACCTAAGCACTATGCTCAATGACCTCAATAGTGCCTCCCAACGAATAGGTCTTAGGATGGACATGGGCAAAACAAAGATCATGTTTAATGTCCATGTCACACCTATGCCGGTTGTGAGCACTAAACTCGAAGTTGTAGACGAGTATGTTTACCTGGGACAAATAGTCCGACTAGTTAAGTCACCTAAGTATACCTGAGATACAGGTTTATCCTAGTTCAGGTGCCTGTTATTTTAGACTATTGTAAATTACGACATTATTTGAATCAATTGTACAGTTTATTGAAATAATTTCTTATTATTTTATTATTATAATAGGTTTTATATGCATTCGACATATTTATAAAGTATAAGCACATATTAAATAGGTGCGGCACTAGCACGGTGTTTTCGGAGCGCGGCGATGGGCTTCCCCGAATCGGCCCGATGTTCTCGACTTAGCAAGGGTCGTTGTGTTCGCGCTGTAGGTCGTACGTACGAGTCCGTGCCAGGCACACAGTAGTAGCACCACGCTGTAGCTTCTGCCTTAGCATGAACGGGCCGGCTTGAACCGAGGCAGTACCACGACCTCACAGAATACCAACGTAACGTAGAAGCTTTTTTATATAGGAGAGGGGACAAACGAGCATACGGCTCACCTGATGGTAAGTGACTACCTTCGCTCATGAACAACTGCAACACCAGGGGAATTGCAAGTGCGTTGCCGGCCTTTTAAAGGAGTCTGTTCTTGAAGGTCCCTTAGTCGTATCAGTCTGCAAAAATCGCCGGTGGTAAATTATTCCACAGAGTACATCTTGTACGAGTAAGAAACTCCTAGTGAAACGTACAGTGGTGGACCGACAAGCATTTAGATGGTGTGGATGATATCAGGAGTTTTGCCGCAATGTGCATGCGTGAAATTTGGCTTCTGGGTTTAATCCAAACAATTCCTCAGAGCAATCCCCGTGGTAAATGCGAAAGAAAATGCAAAGGGATGTCACATATCTTTGCAACGCCCGTAAATCAAGCCGATCGGTAAAGACTCGGTCGTTGATGACTCAAGTCACTCTGCGATGAATGCGGTCAAGTGAAAGTAGCTGGCACTGGGGATACCCAGCCAAGAGATTGGAACAGTATTCCATGTGAGTCCAAACTTGCGCCTTGCAAAGTTGCCGGCGGTGCGCCGGCCAGGTAGGCCAAAAGATCACCGAAAATTAGAGAAACCGTATGGGCGGTCACTAATCAACTGCTTATCAACTACTACTCAAGGTACTGCATGAGCTTACATATTATAATGTACTCCATTATTTTGGAGAACAAGGAGGTGATGGCGATAGGCCCGTAGCTAAACGGTTCTGAGTGGTTGCTTTTATTAGCGATCGGGTGGACAAAAACCGTCTTCTATGATTTCGGTACTACGCCTAGGGTGTAAGAGTATCGGAAAAACACATAAGAACCGGTGCCAATTCTGGAACACACATCCTCAGCACAATTGAGGGATTCCGTAAGGCCCACTCGACTTGTGAATGTACAGGGAGAGGAGTGCTTTGCGAACCGAGTGCTGATTAACCCGCACATCCGGCAAATTTGCTTTTGCATTTTGCTTGGTTAGTGCAGGTGGCCGGAAGCCCAACCCTCTTATAGAGAAATCGTCGCCGAGTATCAGAACAAACTTGTGTCTGTAGTTGAGTCTTTGCTGAACAGAGTCTCGGAATAGGGGCTACTAAATACAGTCCAGTTTAATCCTTAGAAGACACAAGTTTGCGCGTTAACCACTAAAAGGAACCCATTTGTCGTATCTCCTCAGTTTCAAAGCACTTCCCTTGTTGCCTCAGCCAGTATTGGAATCCTCAGCGTTGACATATCGAGTGACGAGTAATTTTGTAGTCACTTGGAAGAGAAGGCCAAACTGGCCACTAACAAGCTTAGCGGGCTCAGCAGAGCGGGACAGTATTTCATGCCGGCACAACACCTGCAACTTTACAAGGCGAGGTTTGGCCTCATATGGAATAATGTTCCCATCTCTGGGCTGGGGCTCCCCAGTGCCAGCTCCTTTTACTTGACCACATCCAGCGCAGAGCGGCTCGAGTCGCTGACGACCGGGCCCTTTCCGATCGACTCTATTCACTGGCGCTGCGAAAAGATGTTTCATCCCTTTGCGTATTTTATCGCATCTACCACGGGGAGTGCTTTAAGGAATTGTTCGTACTAATTACAGTCGCTCAATTTCACCATCGCACATCGCAACAAAACTCACGATACCATCCACACCATCTGAATGATTGGCGGTCCATCACTGCGCAATTTAGAAGAAGTTTTCTTCCTCGCACAAATTCCTTGTGGAATCGATTACCAACAGTGAATTTTGCGGACCGATACTACTAAGAGACCTTCAAGAAAAGAGCCTACTCCCTTTTAAATAATGCAATGCGTCTGCAATTCTCCTGGTGTTGCAGTTGTTCATGGGTGGTGGTAGGCACTTACCACCAGGCGAGCTCCATGCTCGTGTCCTATAAAAAACTCACATATTAGCGACGATCGATACATTTCTTAGAAGTCAGCCTACTATTTTTTTTATGGATGGCCGTATGAGGAACTTCAAGGTCGCTCAGCAAGCTATGGAGAGGGCTATACACGGGTTTTCTCTGCGTGATAAACTTAAAAATAAGGATATCTGTAGTAGAATCAGATTAACCGACATAGCCCAATGGATTATTAAGCTGAAGTGGCAATGGGATGGCCATATAGCTCGAAGAACCGACCACCGATCGGGAAAAAAGTTTCTCGATTCAGCCTCGTGCCGCCAGGCGAAGTGTGAGGTTACCCTCCACGAGGTAGAGTGACGACCTGGTAAGACATGCAGGAAGTCGATGTATGCAGGTGGCTTAGGAGCGTGGTTTGTGGCATTCCTTGGGGAAGTCTTATGTTCAACAGTGGACTTGTGAAGGGCAGTACTGGTGATGTTGATGCTGATATATTACAAAAACACTTATTGAAAGTCATTTATATTTTTACCACTTGTGGCTTGTTGTTTTTCTTAAAAAAAGCTTTGTGTGGGGAAAAATTTGCAAGAAACCCAGCGGGATTACTCTGCAATAATTAATTTACCCAATATTATTTGCAATTAAAAATATACATTTAGATACAGCATTTGTCGATCACTTTATCATATATGGGTTTATTATCAATCAAGTACTCGCACGCCCATATCTGCATTTGTATTTTTAAGTTGATGTATTTCGTTGGTTACACGCCGTCCTTGTCAATGTGTTATGTAATACCCATTATTTTCAAGATGAGCTGTCTTAATTTTTTTTTAATATAGGATAAATATGTGTAAATAAACAAAAAATCCTAATATCCTAAATCCTAATCCTACCTAAATATATCACTTCTACGTTTAAACACACATTGCATTGATAAGATAGGAAGGTAGGTTATAAACAAACAAAACACGCTTCACATACATTTTGATATTTCTTACCTAACAATTATGAGACATTTTGTAAGTACTCACTTTTCGGGTTCAGTGGGTATTTTGAAGAACGCTAATTCTGGATTTGAGATTTGATAAATGTTTTTTAGTCGCAGGTTCTAATTGTAACTGCCCAGAATTTTTTTAATACAAAAAGTATTAAATTAAATACCATGGAATAATTTTAGATCCTACTCTTACATTTAAAAACCACATAGGCCACCTCTGGAATAGAGTTCGAAAACTAATATTTGTTAATAAAAAGATTTGTTCTTTTGCTGATATTAAGGTAGTAAAGCAAGTATATTTCGCATTATCTCAATCAATTCTCACCTATTGTATAAGCTCACCCCCGTGTAGTGGCGGGTAAAAATACCCACTAACCCATATCTTCCCATGGGTGACGTAAGAGGCGACAGAGGGAAACTGAGGCAGAATATGGGCAGCAACATCTTTATGGTAACAGCAAAACAACAAATAAAAAACTGCGGTTGCCAACCCCCTTGCCAAGCTTTACAACTATAGCAATATACTCGCCATGACCAACGACACTAATAAACGGCCCCCAGTCCCCGGTGGCGCCGCTATTCCTGGCTACGGTGGCGACCATGGTAACGGCGGGACAGGGGATGCTAATAATCTCCGGAAGATTTTCAGTTGCCACCTACGACAACTCGACCTAGAAACTTATAACACACGCATCCTGAGGACTGACGAGAAGATACTGGAGCTGGAAGAAGAGATAGACAAGTTGCGCAGGAATATTATAGCATTTTCCGAAATCAGAGGAGAGGGACACAGGACACGGAGGAGGACACGGTAATCCTTGAATCCGGCAACTTGTTCTATTACCAGGAGGACGACCATCTGTCCCAAGGAGGTGTTGAATTTATCGTCCACTTGTCTCTCGTTAACAACGTTGTAAAGATTGGAAATGTGTCGACGAGGGTTGCGTACCTTATACTCAGAATCACCAAACGGAATTTGCTGAAGGTCATACTGGTTTACGCACCAACCTCGGCACATTCCTATAAGGAGGTGGAGGAAATGTATGAAGATATATCTAGAGCCATGCAATCCTCTAAAACCCACAGTATTAATGTGAGACTTCAATGCAAAACTAGGCACGAGAGAGAACAGTGCGGTGAAGCCAGGGAAATTTAGAATAGGGCAACGTAACCCAAGAGGCCAGCAGCTGGCCGGCTTCATGGACAAAGAGGGACTCTTTATGAACTCTTTCTTCCAGAAGCGGCCCCACAGGAATTGAACCTGGTCGAGTCACGACGGTTCGACATAAAAGGAGATTGACTTCATTATAACGACCAGACAAAAACTGTTCAGTTATGCCTCAGTGATCGCGACAGTGAAAACCGGCAGCGATCACCGAATGGTGAGATCCACACTGAACCTAGACGTTAAGTTTGAGGGGTCGCGTCTAATGAAGTCAACGCTCCGTCCCTCTCGTGTTCTAATCCATAGTCCCGAAATCTTTCAGCTCGAGCTGCAAAACCGTTTTCAGTGTCTAAAAGATTGCAATGCAGTGGACGATATGAATGACAAGCTCGTGGAAACTGTGCATGCGGTCATAACTAAGTTCTGCAAGACCCGCCGCAGAAGAACACAAAAACTCTCCGATCACACTCGTAATCTCATGCCTGTTAGAAGGGAGATGAATTTTGTTAATCCTAATAACACCTTGAGCCACATTGTGTATAGAAAAAAAAATCCAATACAGTTAGATATTTAAACGTTGATTCTCACCACCATCCTTCACAGTTAGCTACCGTGGGTAAAACTTTGTTTCAGAGAGCACGAGGGATCTGTGACAGTAAACACCTGGCCGCCGAGCTCCAACACGTCAAGCAAGTTTTGCATGACAATAAGCTTCGGGTCCCGCGCCTACGTCACAGTGAACGAGTGAAGCCGGCCACAGTCAAGCGAGTGCCTGCTGTACTGCCACATGTTAGAGGTGTCACTGACAAGATTGGCTACAACTTGAAGCGTGTTTTCATTAAAACATACTTCAAGCCACCGAAGAAGATTAGTCAGTTTTTACCATCAGTCAAGTAGAATGTTCCTCTGCAAGATGCAGGAGTGTACATGCTTGATTGTGAATGTGGTCTCTCTTATATAGTACAAACTAAAAGATCCATAAAAACCCGCGTTAAAGAACACATAACTGAAATGAAGAATCGATGCTCCAAGAAGTCCGCAATCTGTGAACACGTACAGGATCGCCCCTGTCACTACATACGATTTGATAGACCACAAATCCTCGCTAAAGAACACAGATTACTTCCAAGGATGATTCGCGAGGCGATTGAAATCAAAAAAACATCCTAATTTTAATAGGCATGTATGTATAATATGGCTGAGTGCTACCATCTACTTGGGATACCATAGTTAATAAAATTAAATCCCAACGCAAGCATACAACTGCAAAACTTCATGATGCTGTAAGTTCATACTGCGTAGATCGGAACAAAAATTAATAATTTTTAATCTGGAGGTAGCCGTGGTTAACTATGACATTAGGACGTCACACCTCAGTCCCCCCCGTGACCATGGGTGCTGTAAAGTGCTCGAAACGTCGGGAATATAAAATAAGTTAATATACGCAATAAAATCCGTAAAATTAGTTTTATATAAATGCGTATTGTACGCGTAAATATAAGAAATCATTATAGAGATCTGTCTGTCAGAAAGAGCCAAATGTCGAAACTGAAGACCAAGTGTGGCGGCGTCGTTGCCGGGACACCTGAGATTTTGAGTGAGATTGAGAGGTTCTATGGGCAGTAGTACACATCACCGTCGTAGCCACACGCAAGTGTGAGTAACAATCCAAGAGCAAGTCTTATACTACACTATTACGATGATATTCCGGACGTCAGTCTAAGCGAGATAATATTGGCTCTCCAGCATCTTAAAAACGGCAAGTACCCGGGCGAGGATGGAATTAAACGGAGCTTCTGAAAAATGGTGAAAAACCGGTACGTGAAGTCCTTCAGAAGCTCTTTAATTCCGTCTTCCATAGTGGCACTACTCCGGTGGCATGCAGAAGAAGTGCGGTGGTCTTGGTCTTCAAGAAAGGCGATTATGCTCTCTTGAAGAACTACAGACCGATTTCCTTTCTGAGCCGTGTCTTCGTGCTGTTTTCGAGAGTCATTACGAATCGTCTCGCATGCAGACTCGACGAATTCCAGCCTCCCGAAATAGTCGATTTCCGAATAGGCTTTAGCACCATAGACAACGCAAATACCCTTCGGCAAATTTTACAAAAATCTGAGGTGTATAATTATTTGCCACTACATCTGGCGCATGTGGACTATGAGAAAGCTTTTGATTTCGTTGAAATTTGGGCGCTGCCACAGTACCTTCAGCGGTGCCAAGTTGACTGTCGGTACATCGAAGTACTGAAGTGTTTCTACATTAGGGCCACGATGGTAATCTATAGTACAGCACCAGAGTACGAAACCTATCCAACTGCAGAGAAGTGTAAGACATGGTGACGTTATATCCCCGACACTCTTCACCGCTGCATTGGAAGACGTTTTCAAGCTTCTGGACTGGAATGGTACTGTACTTACATCAACGGCGAGTACATCACACATCTTCGATTTGCCGACAATATAGTCCTTATGATAGAATCGCTCTAGGACCTAAGCACTATGCTCAATGACCTCAATATTGCCTCCCAACGAATAGGTCTTAGGATGGACATGGGCAAAACAAAGATCATGTTTAATGTCCATGTCACACCTATGCCGGTTGTGAGCACTAAACTCGAAGTTGTAGACGAGTATGTTTACCTGGGACAAATAGTCCGACTAGTTAAGTCACCTAAGTATACCTGAGATACAGGTTTATCCTAGTTCAGGTGCCTGTTATTTTAGACTATTGTAAATTACGACATTATTTGAATCAATTGTACAGTTTATTGAAATAATTTCTTATTATTTTATTATTATAATAGGTTTTATATGCATTCGACATATTTATAAAGTATAAGCACATATTAAATAGGTGCGGCACTAGCACGGTGTTTTCGGAGCGCGGCGATGGGCTTCCCCGAATCGGCCCGATGTTCTCGACTTAGCAAGGGTCGTTGTGTTCGCGCTGTAGGTCGTACGTACGAGTCCGTGCCAGGCACACAGTAGTAGCACCACGCTGTAGCTTCTGCCTTAGCATGAACGGGCCGGCTTGAACCGAGGCAGTACCACGACCTCACAGAATACCAACGTAACGTAGAAGCTTTTTTATATAGGAGAGGGGACAAACGAGCATACGGCTCACCTGATGGTAAGTGACTACCTTCGCTCATGAACAACTGCAACACCAGGGGAATTGCAAGTGCGTTGCCGGCCTTTTAAAGGAGTCTGTTCTTGAAGGTCCCTAAGTCGTATCAGTCTGCAAAAATCGCCGGTGGTAAATTATTCCACAGAGTACATCTTGTACGAGTAAGAAACTCCTAGTGAAACGTACAGTGGTGGACCGACAAGCATTTAGATGGTGTGGATGATATCAGGAGTTTTGCCGCAATGTGCATGCGTGAAATTTGGCTTCTGGGTTTAATCCAAACAATTCCTCAGAGCAATCCCCGTGGTAAATGCGAAAGAAAATGCAAAGGGATGTCACATATCTTTGCAGCGCCCGTAAATCAAGCCGATCGGTAAAGACTCGGTCGTTGATGACTCAAGTCACTCTGCGATGAATGCGGTCAAGTGAAAGTAGCTGGCACTGGGGATACCCAGCCAAGAGATTGGAACAGTATTCCATGTGAGTCCAAACTTGCGCCTTGCAAAGTTGCCGGCGGTGCGCCGGCCAGGTAGGCCAAAAGATCACCGAAAATTAGAGAAACCGTATGGGCGGTCACTAATCAACTGCTTATCAACTACTACTCAAGGTACTGCATGAGCTGACATATTATAATGGACTCCATTATTTTGGAGAACAAGGAGGTGATGGCGATAGGCCCGTAGCTAAACGGTTCTGCGTGGTTGCTTTTATTAGCGATCGGGTGGACAAAAACCGTCTTCTATGATTTTGGTACTACGCCTAGGGTGTAGGAGTATCGGAAAAACACATAAGAACCGGTGCCAATTCTGGAACATACATCCTCAGCACAATTGAGGGATTCCGTAAGGCCCACTCGACTTGTGAATGTCCAGGGAGAGGAGTGCTTTGCGAACCGAGTGCTGATTGACCCGCACATCCGGCAAATTTGCTTTTGCATTTTGCTTGGTTAGTGCAGGTGGCCGGAAGCCCAACCCTCTTATAGAGAAATCGTCGCCGAGTATCAGAACAAACTTGTGTCTGTAGTTGAGTCTTTGCTGAACAGAGTCTCGGAATGGGGGCTACTAAATACAGTCCAGTTTAATCCTTAGAAGACACAAGTTTGCGCGTTAACCACTAAAAGGAACCCATTTGTCGTATCTCCTCAGTTTCAAAGCACTTCCCTTGTTGCCTCAGCCAGTATTGGAATCCTCAGCGTTGACATATCGAGTGACGAGTAATTTTGTAGTCACTTGGAAGAGAAGGCCAAATTGGCCACTAACAAGCTTAGCGGGCTCAGCAGAGCGGGACAGTATTTCATGCCGGCACAACACCTGCAACTTTACAAGGCGAGGTTTGGCCTCATATGGAATAATGTTCCCATCTCTGGGCTGGTGCTCCCCAGTGCCAGCTCCTTTTACTTGACCACATCCAGCGCAGAGCGGCTCGAGTCGCTGACGACCGGGCCCTTTCCGATCGACTCGATTCACTGGCGCTGCGAAAAGATGTTTCATCCCTTTGCGTATTTTATCGCATCTACCACGGGGAGTGCTTTAAGGAATTGTTCGTACTAACTACAGCCGCTCAATTTCACCATCGCACATCGCAACAAAACTCACGATACCATCCACACCATCTGAATGATTGGCGGTCCATCACTACGCGATTTAGAAGAAGTTTTCTTCCTCGCACAAATTCCTTGTGGAATCGATTACCAACAGTGATTTTTGCGGACCGATACTACTAAGAGACCTTCAAGAAAAGAGCCTACTCCCTTTTAAATAATGCAATGCGTCTGCAATTCTCCTGGTGTTGCAGTTGTTCATGGGTGGTGGTAGGCACTTACCAACAGGTGAGCTGCATGCTCGTGTCCTATAAAAAACTCACATATTAGCGACGATCGATACATTTCTTAGAAGTTAGCCTACTATTTTTTTATGGATGGCCGTATGAGGAACTTCAAGGTCGCTCAGCAAGCTATGGAGAGGGCTATACACGGGTTTTCTCTGCGTGATAAACTTAGAAATGAGGATATCTGTAGTAGAATCAGAGTAACCGACATAGCCCAATGGATTATTAAGCTGAAGTGGCAATGGGATGGCCATATAGCTCGAAGAACCGACCACCGATCGGGAAAAAAGTTTCTCGATTCAGCCTCGTGCCGGCAGGCGAAGTGTGAGGCTACCCTCCACGAGGTAGAGTGACGACCTGGTAAGACATGCAGGAAGTCGATGTATGCAGGTGGCTTAGGAGCGTGGTTTGTGGCATTCCTTGGGGAAGTCTTATGTTCAACAGTGGGCTTGTGAAGGGCAGTACTGGTGATGTTGATGCTGATATATTACAAAAACACTTATTGAAAGTCATTTATATTTTTACCACTTGTGGCTTGTTGTTTTTTCTGAAAAAAACTTTGTGTGGGAAAAAAATGCAAGAAACCCAGCGGGACTACTCTTCAAAAATTAATTTACCTAATATTATTTGCAATTAAAAATATACATTTAGATACAGCATTTGTCGATCACTTTATCATATATGGGTTTATTATCAATCAAGTACTCGCACGCCCATATCTGCATTTGTATTTTTAAGTTGATGTATTTCGTTGGTTACACGCCGTCCTTGTCAATGTGTTATGTTATACCCATTATTTTTAAGATGAGCTGTCTTAATTTTTTTTAATATAGGATAAGGGTGAAAAACGAGCACACATTCCATCTGATGGTAAGTGGTTGCTGCGGCCCATAGACATCTACATCTATCCTCTGTTACAGATCAAAATGCAGATGCGTTTTCACCCGTGAGGACTAGGATGGAATGCCTCGTTTCCAGTAAAAAGGGCCTCCGGCCACCTGCACTCACCAAGCGAAACGCAGAGGTAAACATCTACTTCACGCTGGTATTCTGTGAGGTCGTGGTACCACCCCGGTTCGAGCCGGCCCATCCATGCGACAGCAAAAGCTGCCGCCTGGCTCTACCACTGTTAAAAATTATAGTTCTCAATCCACAGCAGCTCAACTCCTTTCGTAGCAGCCAACTAATTAAATTAATTTTACGCGACGTATATTGTATAACGTATATTGAATATATACCGCACCGCCGCGTCCACCATTTCGTTTTGGTTACATCGATCACCGATGATATAGTCTATTTAATTTTGGTTCCTACGAGCCGACTTGTTGACTATTATATTTTGGTACCAAGCTGGTATCGTTGAATTCATCATTGTAGAAACCATTATTTTATGGTCCCATCTAACCGCACCTAACGCTGAATCATACTCTTTAGTAGTGTAAACCCTTTGGTTCAGCGGTGGGATGCAACTCGAAGGAACTATGAAATTATGGTTGTGCGGCGTGGTTCAAAGGAACCAAAACAAAATGGCGGAGAGCGCCGCGTGTATACTATATACTATAGACATTTCGTTCGCATTTACTACCATTTTACAGTACAATAACTAAAATCAAACTAATTAAGAACAAAGGGGTGGTATTTATTTATTTTAAACTTCATATACACATGTGGTATATAGGCGGACTTAATGCCTAAGGAATTCTCTCACAGTCTACCTTAGCATTACTGACGCACGAAATAATAATTTCTATTTACTACCTATTTCATGGGAAAATCTGAAATATAGCAGTAGATTGTTTACGAGTTTGATAGCTTCACTATTGTAAGTATTTATAAAGCCAATATATGCTTCGATACGTGTAATCCACATTACATCTTAATCCGTTAGGGTGACCATGGATCTGCCCTATGACTGTATTCTGTATGCTTGTTGGACACCCTTACTTTATAAAAAAATGTCAATATAACTATTTCATCCTAGCATTATTATTACACATGATATTATTTCACAACACGTCATAATATTTTGAACGATTTGTAAACGTTTATTATTCATAAAGAAGTCTGCCGTCATATATCCTTGTGTTTATGTTTCGAACAATATTACAAAAGTAAAAGCAAGTCAAACAAACTTAAAAATTGTAAATGATGTCACAGATAATTGTAATTAGTTTTTGATATATTAATATGTTTATACGAATTCCGCCATCATGGCAGTTTTAATTTAATTTCAATTTAGTTTATCGTTTAAGCAAAAATTTTATTTATTATTCCATTAAACGCTAGCCTATATAATTAAAAATTAAAAATTTTGTACAACCCACTCCATTATAAATTATTAAGAATAACTCAAAAACTATTACTCAGACCTTAATCAATTTTTATTTATGGGACCACATGAGCAGCGCCAGCTTTCAAATAAAAAAAGAATCATCGAAATCGGTTCACCCATAATAAAGTTATGAGGTAACACACATAAAAAAAAGAAAAACATACAGTTGATTTGAGTACTTGCTCTTTTTTAATGTCGGTAGAACACGGCCCTTACACCTGTTGAACTAACCGTCCTCTTATCGTTCTTATTAACCGACTTCAAAACGGAGGAGGTATGTAAGTTACGCTATATCTTCGCAGATTGAGAACCAATTTTGATAATTCTTCTTTTATTAAATATGTTATTTTTATATTATGCAAAGGTAGTCTCTTATAAATTTTGAGGAAAAATTCACCTCTAAGGGTAATAAACAAATAACTTCTTTTTAACAATTTGAATTCGGTTTTAACTTTTTGTTTAAAAGTTATAATTATTTTAACATACAAAATTAAAATGTCAATACCCTCTTCATACGTCTCTCGACACAAACTATTCCTCTGCTTCAACACAATGAACACACTAAAGAGCAAAGACAATTTAGACAGCAACTCTGGCAAGTTGGACCGATATCGCTCGCTCGTGACTTGCTCGAGTCCTTTGTGGGCTACGTTCGAAATGCTTCGCTAAAATTATTGTTAGTGCATTTGCTTTGTTATTCTGATAATGACTTCAACCGTTGTGTAATATACTAACTACTAATAAAAATACAGTTAAAGAATAAAATAGTATAAAATTATTTTGACTAATTAATATTTAATAATTGAGAATATTTGCTAATAGAATCAGGCGTTACTTTGCGGAAATTCATTATATAGGTAAGACACATAATTTTCTACCGACTTCAAAAAGTAGCCGGTAATCAATTCGACTGTATTTTTTTTGTGTTTTATCTCATAACTTTTTACTGGGTGAACCGATTTCGATGATTCTTTTTTATTTGAAAGCTGGTGCTTTACATGTGGTCCCATATAAATTTGATGATGGTCTGGCTAACAGTTTTTAAGTTATTCTTAATAATTTATATTGAAGTTGGTTATACAAAATTTTTAATTTTAAATTATGTTCTATTACACTTAACAAAAAATAAAATGTTTAAGATTTTATATTTATTAGATTTAATAAGTAATGGTGACAAACGATCACATAGGCCACCTTAGTGTTAAATTTATGCTTATTTGTTGGTGCTTATTATCCAGACGTTCGCCACTCCTAAGACTAAATATGGACTCTTCTGTTACCTTCTTTCTTCACTTTAATTGCGAAGTACAGCATTATACTGCCTTCTAGTATTCTATGAGAGTATGTTCCTTCCTCGGTCCAATCATTCCATACGTGCCTAATATTGCAGTAAAAGTATTTAACTTCGTGACACACCGATTTTTGTGAAAATTAGAGCTTTTCGGAATCGTTACTATACAATTAAACCCTTCCTACTCTTAAGGCAACCACCATATTAAATATAAATTTCAACGATTTTAATAAACATACAATTATTTTTATAAATTTATCTACAGAATGATAAGCGTCACCATGCTCTTTTTACTCACGTCGGCCACGACACATAATACATAAACAATTATGATAATAACTACATATGTATCCGAATACCGAGTAATCGTGGTAATTTTACGACAACCCGTCGGCAACCCCTTCGTGACGGGGGCTCGTAAAAACGGGGTCTAATTGCGGGCGTCCAGTCACAATCGCGATCGCTATCGACGCCATATATTTCTCCCGGGATTTTCTTTTCGGTATTACATTATAGTCTCGAATTGAAACGTCATATTTTACGTAAACGACTTTATGATAAATATGTTTATTACGCCCAAAAGGGACTCAATTTGAATAATATGTTGAATATTATGCTTATCGTGGGGTTGGTATATAGTATAAAAATACTGAACAGCCGTGTACTAGCGGTGTAAGAATATCCACTACCTCATATAGTCCAGTACTTATCGTAAAAGATAACAAAGGGAAACAAACCAGGAGATGGCAAGCAGTGTAACATTAAGAAATCAATAAATTGTGGTTGCCGCAAGAGCACCCCAAGAGTGGCATATTCCACCCAGGAGGAAATCTATGACGGAGGCCTATGTTCAGCAGTGGACTTTGATAGGCTATATTTATGATGATGACAATGAAAATACGTTATTTTTTATAGAATTAGAGTTGAAAACGAGCACACAGTCTACCTGATGGTAGGTGGATGCTGTGGCTCATATACATATACATTTTATCATCGATTTAGAATCAAAACGCAGATGCACTTTAGACAACTAAGATGTAATGCCTCGTTTCCAGTAAAAGGGTATCCAGTTTTCTACTCTCACCATGCAAAACACCGTGGCATTAAGATAGTATTTTACGCAGGTATTCTGTAAGAGAGATGTCCTTCCCCGGTCGAGCCAACTCATTCTTTTTTTATTAAATAGGGTGACAAATGAGCACACAGTCCACCTGATGCTACGCGGTTGCTGTGGCACATCGACATCTACATCTATCCTCGTTTGCAAATCAAAATGTAGATGTAGATGCGTTGTCAGCCGTGAAGACTAAGATACCTCTACCTCTACATATAAATACCTCTTTTCCAGTAAAAAGGGTCTCCGGTTCTCCACACTCACCAAACGAAACACAGCAGTGTTAAGCTGCAGGTATTCTGTGAGAGCGTGGTCCTTCCCCGGTCATTCGTACTACAACTATACTACTAATATAGCTGCAGCATGGCTCTATCACGTATCTTGCTACAGCTATATAGCTTTACTACCCATGGCTGCACAGCGTTTAGGAATAGCGTCTTACAAAAAAATTAATAAACTGTCAGTCGTGGGACTGCGCGTCAGAAGTGAAAACTTCTTAGCTTCACAAACTTGTAAAAAATATTTTTGCGTTGTTAAGAAATTATTTTTTCGGAATTATTTTTTATACGAATTATTTTTATCATCGTATTAATATAGTAATAAAATTGTCATTTATTGTGCTGTTTTACATGCAAAAAAATGATTATAAGCTATATAATATAAACAAATTTATAAATACATATCAATTTTATAAAATTTAATCAATTGGATTTTCAACATGAATTCCATCAATTTTATGTATCTGAGGGTGACCATCTCGCGAGTTCAGTGCTTTTTCCCCATCCCAAAACTGCGCAGCGTGCCTAAAGAAGGCAATCTATAGGGGATGCCAATGTTCTACTTACTAGGCTGTAATGATGATAATGATCAAAACACTGCCGTGTTACGGCCACAAGAGTACCTATCACCACAGTTCTTCGCGTGGGTTTCATAAAAAGCAACAATGAGAATTTGTAAAGATGACATCATACCAATACGTATAATATACTAAGCTGCTGCTGACAACGTAAGTAAGAATTTAATTGTGAAACTGTAATTTCGGCGCTCCTATTCGCAAATTTCTTTACTACTACTACATTACACTACTCTTTATTTTGAGGGTTGGCAGCTCATTTTAATGTATAGCATTATTTTTTTTGCTTGAATGCAGATGACTCATGTTACTTAAAATATAGAAGGGACCTCACTATAGGTCAGGTAATCAGAACTGATTATTTTACCTAACAACATATTTATATACAAGCAATTACACCCTATTTCACTCACTCAGGGGTTGAATTTTTCAAATCAAAAAAATCCCTACGGTCTAAGTCGAGAAAAGAGTGTATATGTCAAAAAACTCAAGTCAATCGGGCGTATAGTTTTGGAGATCTCGTGATGAGTGAGCAAGTCAATGGTATATTGCTTATATGTTCTATACATATTTATATAAATATTACTGCGAACGACAATACACAAAGATGATGGGAAATACTTTTAATTACCATAAAAAATATTATTATGTCCATTTATATACTGGAGCAGGGCGGTAAACTAATTGCTGACAAAGAAGAGAAGGCCTGTGCCCAAAAGAAAGACGAATACTGGCTGTAACTTTTAAATATGTAATAGGTTTTGGTCGAATTTAACTATCAAATACTTAAATTTCCATAAAAAATATTATTATGTCCAGTTGTGTACTGGAGCAGGGCGGTAAACTAATTGCTGACAAAGAAGAGAAGGCCTGTGCCCAAAAGAAAGACGAATACTGACTGTAACTTTTAAATATGTAATAGGTTTTGGTCGAATTTAACTATCAAATACTTAAATTTCCATAAAAAATATTATTATGTCCAGTTGTGTACTGGAGCAGGGCGGTAAACTAATTGCTGACAAAGAAGAGATGGCCAGTGCCCAAAAGAAAGACGAATACTGGCTGTAACTTTTAAATATGTAATAAGTTTTGGTCAAATTTAACTATCAAATACTTAAATTTCCATAAAAAATATTATTATGTCCAGTTGTGTACTGGAGCAGGGCGGTAAACTAATTGCTGACAAAGAAGAGAAGGCCTGTGCCCGAAAGAAAGATGAATACTGGCTGTAACTTTTAAATATGTAATAGGTTTTGGTCGAATTTAACTATCAAATACTTAAATTTCCATAAAAAATATTATTATATCCAGTTGTGTACTGGAGCAGGGCGGTAAACTAATTGCTGACAAAGAAGAGAAGGCCTGTGTCCAAAAGAAAGCCGAATAATGGCTGTTAACTTTTAAATATGTTTATGTTAGGTTTTTGGTCGAATTTAACAAAGACGATAACTTTTGCATATTATAGAAAGCTTTTATCTGCCCGGGGAATATTATTAAAGTGCTATAATTCAGCATGCTAATGCAGAAGCACTCGTCCTAAATTACCAGTTCGCGATGTATACGATAAGATAAATGTAAACTGGGATACTGTGTCGGGTAAACATGTCAGTCATAAACATCCAGATTCCAGAACAGGAATGTTTTGTATTTTACACAAATGCTAGTTGCGAGTTGGCGAATTCATGAACTGCAACGTAATAAGCAGGTAAAATAGTAAAAAAAATACTTGTAAAAATATGAAAGCTATCTTCAGTTATTTGAAGATAGCTTTTAAACAGTAGTCGGGCTAAGACATAGTGTATAAAAGGTAAAAGTTAAAGTTACAGCATACGTCCCACTGTTGGGCACAGGCCTCCTCACAATTTTGAGAGGGTTGAAGGAGCCGTGGTAACTCATATGGTTAGCACTCGCTGTAAATTTGACATAGTGTATAGCATTTGACGGCTCCGTGGCGCAGTTGCTTAGCAATGAATTATTGCGCTGGGGGACGCGGGTTCAAACCCCGCACGGAACAAGTATTTGTATTACCTACAAATAATTGTTCCGGGTCTGGATGTTTATCCTCGTGCAATCTATGTTTGTAAACTGCCTCCACGATATAGGAGAAAATCCTAGTGTGAGGGTAACGTTTTTTTTTAAATAGTATAATTTTAATCAAGAATTCATTAGTTGATATATGGAATTACCGGTGTAAAAATAATATGCACTACAACGTAATCATTCCGTGGGTGTAGTAAGAGGCGAAAGAGGGAAACAAATAAGGAGATGGGCAGCAGTGTCTACCTAATAATGTTTTAAATTAAAATACTGCGGTTGCTAACACGCGTATCAGGCGTGACAATTACGGCGAATATCTCCCCTATGAGGAAATATATGTTCATCAGTGGGTTTTAATAGACTGTTACGGCAACGGCATATGGAAATATTTTTTTTTAGTTCTTCGACTTTTTATTTCAAGTTTAATTTTTTTAACCTTTTGAGTGGACTGAGGAATATCACAAGAATAGAAGAAATTCGAAATTCGAATTCGAAAAAAAAATATTCGAGGTAATAAACAAGAACATCGTCTAAATAGTTACATCCCATTTTCTATCCTAAATGTGACAATTCCTGAAGTATAACTATACTAGTTGGCCCCCGCGACTTCGCCCGCGTGAAATTTATTACGATTGGATTTAATGGGTTTAAATTAATTGCGCGAAACCCAAATTATTTTCCTCAAATAAAATAACCTAAGTTACTCCTTATTACATCAGCTATCTGCCAGTGAAAGTCCCATCAAAATCAAACAAACAGACAGAAATGCAAAAAAATATCTCCCCTATATGGCAATCTATGTTCATCAGTGGATTTAATAGGCTGTTACGGCAACGGCATATGGAAATATTTTTTTTGTTCTTCGACTATTTATTTCGACATTAAATTTTTGAAACTTTTGAGTGAATTGAGGATTATCGCAAGTAATAAACAAGAACATAAACAAGAATATCGTCTAAATAGGATTTCATGGGTTTAATTTTACTGCGCGGAACCCAAATTATTTTTCTCAAATAAAATAACCTAAGTTACTCCTTATTACATCAGCTATCTGCCAGTGAAAGTCCCATCAAAATCGAACGAACAGACAGAAAGACTAAAAAATATGATATTATTGTTGTTCTATATACTTTCAAATGGATTTAATAAAATTTGTTATTCAAATTTCAAAAAGCAAAAAGTTCTCTAGTCGAATGTGTTATTTTTTGTATGTTTGTACCGTGATATCTTCGCAGATTGTGAACCAATATTGATGATTCTTTTTTTATTAAATAGGCTATCAAAAGTGGTCCCATATAAATTTGGAGAAAAAATTCCACCCCTAGGGGTAGCAAATAAATAACTTTTTTTTAGGAATTTGAAGTCGGTTTTTAATTTTGTGTAAAAGTTATAATTATTTTAACACTTCACTTTTAATTATTTGTATAGCTTTAATAAAGAAATAATCATTATAATCGGTTTAAAATTAATATATAAAAAACATGCGGTCGAATTGGGAAGAGCATTTTTGAAGTGGGTTAGATAAGGTAGGCTACGACCATATGACATAGATCTGTTATTTCTGCAATGGTTATTGAGCTATTTTTACACTGCACAGCTCCAATGCATGTTGGCGGAATTAATAATAATAATAATAAGTTACCAGTTACGCTCTAGTCGTTTCTGCGAACGGGTTAATCCCAGTCAGCCTCTCGGGTCATCTGAGGCGACTGGGACTCTGTGACGGACCGCTCCAAGCTCAAATGCAGAAGGCGGTACTCCTCGATACCGCCCGCATCGTCCGCCGGTTTCTTTGCCTTCCCCCTAACCCTCGGTCGTTTGGTCTCCCCTGCCGAGGGCTTCCATCTGGTTGGGTTTTTATTATTTTTTATATTTATTTAATTTTATTGATATTTATGTATGTTTATCATTTTCATTTACAACTATATATTTTATACAGCTCAACCAGATGAGAAAACTATATAGATAACCGATAATAATAATAATGTTTATTTCTCCTCACAAAAACGGACAATACATAATAAAACTTATATCTAATTAAAAACAGGTATGTTCATACTCATAGCCTAGAATATGGTGAGGAGCTGGTGTCTGAGTTAGGCAATAAAATGCCTCTATTACAAATCGCCAGGTCACTACCCCACGGGACAAACAAGAGTATTATTCGTGGTTGAGTATTACAGGTATCATAGAACTTATGTAATGATACTATAATGAATTATTATGATATATGTGGCTATTTAGAGATTTTCAGGGAATTCATATACCCTCGCATAATTTTATTCTCTGACATACATATTTCTTCACGATGTCTTCCTTAACGAACGAGGAGTCTTTAAAACAGCCCTTAATATTTCAGTTTTATTAGTTGGAGTCCAATATATTTATATACCCGTACTAATCTATTTATATTACAAATATCATAATAAACACATTTTTATATAATTACTTGCGATCCACCCCGACTTCGCACGTGTAATTTCAGCATCTATTATTCCAATTGAGAATCTTATAGATCATCCAGGATCACCCACTTAAACACACCAAAAAATTTCATCAAAAACGGTTCAGCCATTTTTGAGTTTTTGCGAAACTTACGGACAGCAATTGATTTTTATATATCCACTTACATGCATAAGTATATTAAAAAATATCCAGCACAATCCCTCTATTTATCAGCTGGTCTCTTTCAAATTTAGATATGTGACAAGTGCAAAAAAAAACACCAACAATATCCATCATCCCTTTTATAGCCACCCCTCCGATAAATCGCACACAGTTGCACCCCACAGTTCAACGACCTTCAATTCGGTTTGTATCAAGGGTGAACTGTCCACGCGCAAGTATAGGGTGAATCTACTGTATGATTATAGGAAATGTCAGATATGATATAAAATATAAAAATATAAAGATATTTTATATTCTTATATTTTCTCGCTCGGCGGTGAAGGAAAACATCGTGAGGAAACCTGCAGGTCTGAGAAATAAGAAAAAAAATATTTCGAAGACATGTGAAGTTCGCCAACACGCATTGGGGCAGCGCAGCAGACATTTCCTTGCCCTAAAACCTTCTCAGAAATGAGAATAGGCCTGTACCTAGCAGTGGGACGTAAATAGGCTGCAACTTTACTTTACTTTTTATAAAGATATACCTTTAGTACAAAATCCGTACAAGTTGACTGCTGAGTATGTTACCTCTCGTGTTGTTAGAATAATTTGCGTTAATCGTCACGCATGGTATTACTAGAAGTTCCGAACCTTTGATGCTGCCCGCCGCCGGTCTGTGTATTAAAATAGTAGTGTAGGTAATCCTTAAGTGACGATACCTTAATCTATCGGAAGCCATTAGATCTTTTCATCTATATCATAGTTTTAGCACGAATGGGTCCGCTCGACCGAGGAAGGACCACGGTCTCTCAGAATACCAGCGTAAAACAGCAGCTCAATGCTGCAGTGTTTCGTATGGTGAGTGTAGAGAACCGGCGACCCTTTTTACTGGAAACGAGACATTCCATCTTAGCCCTCAGGGGTGATAACGTATCTGCATTTTGATTCTTAAATGAGGATAGATGTAGATTTCTATGAGCCGCAGTCGAGTTACCGTCAGGTGGGCTGTGTGCTCGCTTGTCACCTTTATTCTATATAAAAAAAATATTACAGTTCCCTCTTACTATATCATCGGGACGAAATGATGGAGCTGATGGAGTCCCTTATGCCACCACTACACAGCGGTTTTTACAAGTATTTGTGGCAAAATGTTTAGAATTCGAAAGGAGAATATCTGCGGTAGATACAGGATAACCGTAATAGCTCAGCTCAAAATATCAGCAAGCTGAAGTAGCAATAGGCCGGACATATAGCTCGAAGAACCTACTACCGAAAAGGAAAAGAAGTTCTCGAGTAGAAGCCTCGCACTGGTAAACCAAATATACTACAGATCAGTGACGACTTTGAAAGACACGCGGGAAGTCGATGTATTCAGGACTGTGTTTTGTAGCGTGTCTTGGAGAAGGTTTATACTCAAAGGACTTGTGAAAGGCTGTAATAATGATGATAATGATAATCTAGCAAATAGTTCATCTGATACTAAGTAGATGATGAAACCTTTTTTCATCGAGGATAGACGTTTACATCTGTACTCGATTAAGATCAAACCAATATGTTATGCCATTTTTACGTACGTTATTATTTTTGGAAATGCTATCCCCGTTCCAGCCGGCTAATTCTAGTCGTAACTATAACACAGCTGCAGTTTTATAATGATAGTAATGTCCTCTACACCTAATTTCAGTCATGGCCGCCAGTTTCAACGGAGGTTAGCCATCTGCGTATGACAGTATTATAGTGCATAAGGCCGGTCACATACGTACGGAATTCCGTTTCGGGATTCCGTTTCGGAATACCGAACGGGTCGGCCACACACATACGAAATTCCGTTTTGCCCGCAAAATTTCGAACGAAAAAATACCGTACGTGTGTGGCGGGTCATAGATTTTATATGGACTTGCTGCGTTTTGGATTCCGAATCGGAATATCGAAACGGAATCTCGAAACAGAATTTCGTATGTATATGGCCGGCCTTAGTGTGTACGCAAACAGAGGTGCACTCTCTATTCACCACTCACTCTCATAGTTCAATGGAGCGGCAGTCCATACGACCGGAGAGAGGTAAGGCGTAGGACCAAAGGTCTTACGTGCTTTCTGGAGCACAGGGGTGAAACACCGCCACCGGCTTAAACGATATGGCGTGATCGCGTTGCAGGAAGAATTTCAAATGTTTGCAATTCATAGAAAATAATAGAATCACTTTTATTCAATATAGATTACGGTAGATAATACTTATTGCAAGTCATTTTTTACTTTTATCACTGGTTTGCAAACAAACCTTTGTCCTGGAAAGAACCTGTAAGAAACTCAGCGGGACTTTTTAAAAAAAAGCACAATTTACAACATAATATTTTAAACAATTTTTAAGAAAACATTTAGGAATAGCGTGGTAGCGATCACCTCATTCCCAGGGGTTATTATTAGTCATGCACTCTTTAGTAGTATAATAACCCTTACTAGACAATTTTGCAAATTGCAAATTTTTAAATAATTAAACCTTTTGATAGAAAAAGTCTGGATATTTTCTGGGACTTTGTTGTTAAAGCATATACATTGACCCATGAAGGAGTTACTGACTCTTTGGAGTCGAGCAACTCCTTCATGGGGTATCATACAAATGTGAACTTTAATAACTAGGGAATAAACTCTGTTTTTGAATCACAAATACTGTTCAAAAGGTCCTAAAACTATTTTAGTTGCAATATAAATTAAACGTTTTATGATATTTTTCTTACGTACTTTTACTATCTAGAACTCCGCCTAGGTGGGTACTATGTCGTGATCGCGGAGCAGGAATAATTTCAAATGATTGCAATCCAAACAAATGTGAACTTTAATAACTTGAGTTTAAATTCGGTTTTCAAATCACAAATACTGTTCAAAAGGTCCTAAAACCATCTTAGTTGCAATATAAATAAAACTTTTTTTAATGGAAATTAAGTAAAAACAATGCCTGCTCCGCGACCGTGCTTTAGATATAATGTTAGTGTTGTTATTACAAAATCATCGTTATATTGAAATCACCCGACACCATACAGGTGCCATCATTTATTCGTTACTGGTGTAACCGTAAACTAGAACAGTGCTTAGTTTCAAATAGTTGGCTCCATGATAAAATGCACACAGATACTGTTAAACATTTAAGGCAACTTTGAGAGTATAACCTACATATTATTATGTACTTTAAAATACAGGAATAGATAAAATGGAACGCAAAGATGCACCTTCAAATAATTTATAATTTCATTATTAAAACAATTAACTAACAGTCTACGTATCTACGTCCCACTGCTGGACTAATGACTCTTTTCAATTTAAGGGTTTTGGAGTAAGGTAGAAACTATACTCCAATGAGTTTTCGGACTCATGCACTCAGGTTCACGTGTACTGGGTCTTTTGCAAGTTTCCTCACAATGTTTTTACACACCGCTAAGTTAATCAGTGAACAAAATTGTAATTAACAATTTAATTTATAACAATGTGTCCTTGAATTAGGTGTGCTCGCGGAGTGTAAAAATTATAAAGAGAGCTTTTGAGCTACTGTCTCTTATTCAAATATATTAAACCTTCCTTTCTTATAGAAAACTAGTACAAAATCACTAAGGCCTTAAGGTAATCACACAATATAGATTCTCCATCCAAAAATTATTTTAGCACCACTGGCTTTTGTAGATAGTAACGGCTTTGACGGTTTTGTGGCGTAGTGACTAGAGTTGCGGCATTGTATGCCGTGGGTACGAATCCTGCACGGAACAAATATTTATATGGCCTACAAAAAGAAATTTCTATGTATTTTCCCTTGCACAATTTATATGTGTAAACTGTTACTTTTAGAATTAAAAATGAAGTAATAAAAATTTGCACGTTACAATAAAATTGAAACCAATCGATGCAGTTTACTTAAAACACTTGAAAAGACAAAAACAACTGAATTCTGTTTCGATTGTGAAAGAACAGAGAGAGTTTTGCTATTCTGTAAAGTGATTAGTCATTCTCCGAAGCCAAATCATGCTTATTAGTGGTATTCAGGACGAGTACAAGAAGTATAGTAAATTTGAGTTTGAATACTAACTGTCTTATTACAAAACTTCTTTTGACAGTCTCGTGTTTAAACTATGGTTTAAGAAAAGCCTTTTTAAACTGAGGTTGCTTACACACCTGCCAATCGTATTAACTATGTCAAGACCTCTCCTACGAGGTCTATGTTTAGCAGTGGACTTTAAGAGGCTGTAATGGTCTGGAATGGGCAACTTAATTAATTGAAACTTATTTAATGGATTTTATCCCATTTGCCTTTTAAATTCGAGGGGTGGGAGGGGGGGCTGAGGTGTTTGATATCCCGATGCCATAGTTACTGTAAACTCACTCTGCGTAGATCAGACACCAAAAAGAGATTAGAAATTCAAAATTAAACGCGATAAAATTCGTAAAACTATTATAATTAAATGTGTAGTGTTCGCGTAAATATAAAAAGTCATTATGGGCAACTTAATTATTTATAATAGATGGATAGTCCTATATTTATATCTTTACGGCACACCCACAGCTACTTTAAAGCCGGTAAAGACAGAAACTTAAATAAAACCGTCATAATATGCCGGGCGCAAATTGTGGATAGATATATACGTATATACGATATTACACTCCAGTGGTACATATTCTAGCCAAAGCCATGTGCGCGTATTTCTTCTCCGAGTTTCATTTCTTTCTTATAATGCGAGTTTTGGCGGGAACTTGACCGGCGACGTATTCAGTGTCTGCGCATGTGAACTATTAGTGGAAACGGTGAAACAAATGATCTGATGGTGATGTAGTTCTCAAGATAAGGTGTCTGTCTGCTTAGGGGCCTTGAGATACCATCGCCAACTGTCAGCTGTCTGCTGGGTCAAGTTGCCGTCAAAATTTCCCAAGGGCTGCACAATGTGACGCATCAACAAATTGTGAAGCATTGTACTATGAAGGATAATTATACATTGTAACTTCAGGCTCAGAAGGGCTAGAACCCAGAGCCGTAAAGCCAGTTATTAAAAAAAATCTCTTAGAATGCGTGAGTAATGAGAATAAAATTACAAAAATATAAAGTATGTATATAGTAACATAATATTCACTCATTTATTTCAACTAATCAAAGTCCACTGCTTAACATAGGCCATTATATATATTGCTTATTCGCAAATACCTCTTATTTGTTCTCTGTTCTGTCAGCTATCAGTTGTTAGGAAAAAGACGCTGATGCTCATCTCCTGGTAAAAGTTATATAAGTAGATGCTTTTAGTATAAAGTAGAACAACCATAAAAAGTTAATTTTTAGGCATTTATTCTTTTATACGAACAAACTTACTTTTTTTACAATAATAACGTGGTTTTTTATAGAATAAGGTTTTTATAGGATAAGGGTACAAACGAGCACACCTGATGGTAAATGGTTGCTGTGGCCCGTAGACATCTACACATATCTTCAATTAAGAATAAAATGCAGATGCGTTGTCACCCTTGAAGACTAAAATGGAATTCCTCGTTTCCAGTAAAAAGGGTCCCCGATTCTCTAAACTCACCATACGAAACACAGCAGCGTTAAGCTGCTATTTTACGTTGGTATTCTGTGGTCCTTCCACGGTCGTGCTGACCCATTCCTACTACACATATACTACTAATATAGCTGCAACATCGCTCTACCATGTTGAAAACCAGCACACATTCCACATAATCGTAAGTGGATGATGTTGCTCATAGATATCTACATTTTATCTTAGTTAAGCATCAAAATACATATACGTTGTCACCCTAGAGGACTAAGGTGATTAGCCTCGTTTCCATTAATTGTAATATGTGTGTAATATATATATATATATATATATATATATATATATATATATATATATATATATATATATATATATATACCAAAGCCCTCTCTTACTAATTCACTGCTCTATATATGGACAATTATTGTAATCCTCAATCATTGAGGGTCTACAAATACATATTATGACCCTGAGTCTATTAATTCGACATTTAAACTCTTCAAATTTTTACATTGTCGTTGTTTAGTTACATAATTGTAAGTGCATACTTTTTCATTTTAAAATCAAATATTGACACTCGGCACAATTAACTGGTCGTCATATTATGTTAAAAAACGGACAATAATTAATTGTTTGTAAATATATCATGTACTTACTTACTTAAAAATATAACCCTTTTAATTTAAAATTTTGCATTTTCCTGTACTATTGCTATCTTCCACATATGTCGCAAAACCACAGGACATATAACCATTGGAGTAGACGTGTATTTCAGTGGCGACCGCATTTAAGCAAACGCAATGTGGGTTGTATTCAAGCCAAACGAAACGTACGCCTGACAGAATTTGAATGTTAAGACTCCAAAATCTGGACCGAATTTTCACAGCGTACTACATACTGTAGAAATATTAGAAGTAAGTAAAATATTAGAGTATTAATGTATTATTAAATTAATTTTATTTAATAACCATTTTAGAAATGAGAGGAGGCGTGTGCCCATCTGTGGGAAGTATATAGGCTTTAAATAAATTTAAAAGGAAGTTAAGTCGGTGATCGCTTCTTGACTTTTCTGCCGACTTCCAAAAAGGTGACGGTACTCAATTCGACTGTATGTTTTTTTATGTGTGTTACCTCATAACTTTTTACTGGGTGAACCAATTTGGATGATTCTTTTTTATTTGAAAGCTGGTGCTTCTCGTGTGGTTCCATTTGAATTTAATCAAGGTCAGACCAAACGTTCTTGAGTTATTCTTAATAACCTATATTGAAGTCACCCGTACAACACTTTTAATTTTAAATTATATCTAGTGTTTTTCTATATTTTATTTTTTCCAACAATTTAGCCTTCGTAAATTGATGATTTATGAGTTTCACTTTATTATTTTGAATTGTTTAAATTTGATTACAAAACGATAAAACTAATTTAAAATGTTATTAAACAAAACAATTGTTATGACGGAAGCTTTCCAGTGTGAGCGATTTCGGAACGAGAATTTCCGCCGTCCAACCACATGAACAAACTAAAGTCATAAGAGGCAGTTCATATAACTTGGAGCACATGACCGATGAAAAAAAAAATTCTAGAAGTCTGTTAATATATTTGGTATAGTATCTTTTATTATTATTAGTTATTATTTACAGGAAATGAGGCATTCCATCCTAGTCCTCACGGGTGAAAACGCATCTGCATTTTGATCTGTAACAGAGGATAGATGTAGATGTCTATGGGCCGCAGCAACCACTTACCATCAGTTGGACTGTGTGCTCGTTTTTAATCCTTATCCTATAAAAAAAAATCTGGCCTTATAAAAGTTACTGATTCCAACATTGTTCGGCAGAGAACTCATGATAGTTTGTAATTTTAGTGATAATTAAATTAATGATTTACTCATCAATTTATTCATTTCAGTCTATCGAATTTCATACAGATAGCCTCACAGGGGGCATCTGGCCATAGTAGCCATGCTTGGCAGAGGTTGGCAACCGCTGTTTGTTGAATATTTTCAGTTGTTATCAAGAAAATGCTGCAGCCCATCTCCTGTCTCAATTTCCCTTTGTCGCTTTTATACCCCCATCATATGGGGTGGTGATTATTCTTACCCCGGTAGTACACAGCGAAATATTTTACCTAATCCATTAATAATGTAGTATCAAATAAAATTACTAAAAATAAGAACCTATTTCAAATTGTTAAAATCAACAAAATCGGTTAATATCATTGTAGAAATTGCATTGCGGAAATATAAAAAATATGCATTTATATATCATACTAGTGGTTCCCAGCGACTTCGCTCGCGTGTTAGGGTTTTTATTGTTTTGCGCAGAACCCTAATTCTTATTTTAAAATAAAATTAGCCTAAGTTACTCCTTATGACATCAGCTATTTGCCAGTGAAAGTCCCGTCAAAATCGGTCTAGCCGTTTCGGAGATTAGCCGGAACAAACAGAAAGACGGACAGACAAACAAACATACAGACAGACAGACAAAAATGTTCAAAATTGTATTTTAGTTATAAGTACCGTATTTACTTTCATATGAATTTAGTAAAAAGCTGTAATTATGACATTACAAACAGACAATTCAATTTTATTTATTTGTATAGATGTTTTAATCGACTTCAGAAGAAGAGGTACCTCACTCTTCTTTTGAAGTCGATAAAACATATACAAGAGAAGTAATAGCTTCTTAATCGTTTGAGAATATTACTCTGAAACAGAAACTGAATAGGTTTCGGGGGAAGTTATTAAAAGCTAGAGTAAATTTTAAGTTAACAGATTCAATCGTTTTTAGAAAGATAAAACGACTATGGAAATAAAAGATATTCTATGTTACACACAAACACTATATTTAACTTATGTGTAGCACTAAGTAAGCGTAGATATTGGTACATATTTGGCATTGATTGGAGTGTGTGTAAATAGCAAAAGGGATGGGATGAAATGCGTAAAAATTTTTTTTGGTTTTTGCTCTGAGGCATTCCATCTTAGTCCTCAAAGTTGACAATGAGCAAACGCGTATATGCCTTAAATATAAATAAAAATTCCTGACATATAATCACCACCTCGCACCGAAACAGGACAGTAGATTTTTCCTCCAACCTAATAGACAACCAAGAGGTTGGCTACTCTAATTTACTCTTTTATTGTGGTTGTAGCACGAATGGGTCGGCTCGACCGGTGTAGAATCACGCTCTCACAGAAAACCATCGCAAAACAGAAGCCTAATGCTGCTGTGTTTCGTATGGTGAGTGTAGGGAACCGCATACCCTTTTTACTAGGAACGAGGCATACTATCTTAGTCCTCAGAGTGACAACGAATCGGCATTTTCATTCTTAATCGAGAATAATAGATAAAATAAATAAAATAACAATAAAATAAAAATGTTTTATTGTTCAGGCATCGTAGGTCCATAACGTCAGCCGTGTAGTGGCGGTCAAGAATATCCACTACCCCATATCCTCCCGTGGGTGTCGTAAAAGGCGACAAAGGGAAACAGGCGGGAGATGGGCACCAGCATCTTCCTGATAATAGCCAATATTATAATAAAAACACTGCGGTTGCCAACCCGCTCGCCAAGCGTGGCAACTATGGCAAATACCCCCCAATGACGAGAGTAACAAAGATACGGCCCCCTGTCCCCGGCGGCCCCGCTATTCCTGGCTACGGTGGCGACCATGGTAACGGCGGGGCAGGGGGTGCTAAGAATCTCCGGTGGAGGTTCGGTTGTCACCTACGACGACTCGACCTGGCAACGTACAACGCACGCACCCTGAGGACTGACGAGAAGATCGTGGAGCTGGAAGAAGAGATAGACAAGTTGCGCTGGCATATTATAGGATTATCCGAAGTCCGAAGAGAGGGGGAGGACACGGTAATCCTCGAATCCGGCAATTTGCTCTATCACCGGGAGGGCGACCATATGTCCCAAGGAGGTGTCGGATTTATCGTCCACAAGTCTTTCGTTAACAACGTTGTAAAGATCGGGAGTGTGTCGACGAGGGTTGCGTACCTTAAACTCAAAATCACCAAACGGTATTTGCTGAAGGTCATACAGGTTTACGCACCAACCTCGGCTTACCCTGATGAGGAGGTGGAGGAAATGTATGAGGATATCTAAAGAGCCATGCATTCCTCCAAAACCCAATATACGGTGTTAATGGGAGACTTCAATGCAAAACTAGGCACAAGAGAGAACGGTGAGCTGAAAGTAGGGAAATTTGGAATAGGGCAACGGAACCCAAGGGGCCAGCAGCTGGCCGACTTCATGGAGAAAGAGGGACTCTTTATGATGAACTCTTTCTTCAAGAAGCGGCCCCACAGGAAGTGGACCTGGTCGAGCCCCGACGGTTCGACAAAAAATGAGATTGACTTCATTATGACGACCAGACGACAACTGTTCAGTGATGTCTCAGTGATCGCGAGGGTGAAAACCGGCAGCGATCACCGAATGGTTAGAGGACACACTGAACCTAAATGTTAAGTTAGAGAGGTCTCGTCTGATGAAATCAACGCTCCGTCCCCCTCGTGCTCTAATCCAGAGTCCCGAAACCTTTCAGCTCGAATTACAAAACCGTTTTCAGTGCCTAGAACACTGCAATGAAGTGGACGATATGAATGACAAGCTCGTGGAAACTGTCCATGCGGTCGGAGCTAAGTTCTGCAAGACCCGCCGCAGAAGAACACAAAAACTCTCCGATCACACTCTTAATCTCATGGCTGTTAGACGGGAGATGAGGCTACATTCTTCAACAGATTTGACAGCATACAGGCAACTGAACAGACAGATCTCTAAATGCATGCGGCAAGACTTACGCAACTTCAATACAGCTCGTATTGAAGAATCGATCGAGCGGAACCAAGGCTCCAAAGTCTTTGCCAGAGATCTGTCTGCTAGAAAGTGCCAACTGTCAAAGCTGAAGACCGAATGTGGCAGCATCGTTTCCGGGGCACCTGAGATTTTGAATGAGATTGAGAGGTTCTATGGGCAGCTGTACACGTCATCGTTGGAGCCACACGCAAGTGTGAGTAACGATCCAAGAGCGAGTCTTATTCGACACTATTCCGGAGATATCCCGGACGTCAGTCTGAGCGAGATTAGAATGGACCTCCAGGACCTTAAAAACGGCAAGGCCCCAGGCGAGGATGGAATTACAGCGAAGCTTCTGAAAGCGGGTGGAAGACCGGTACTTGAAGTCCTTCAGAAGCTCTTTAATTCCGTCCTCCATGGTGGCATTACACCGGAGGCGTGGAGCAGAAGTGCGGTGGTCTTGTTCTTCAAGAAAGGTGACAACGCTCTCTTGAAGAACTACAGATCGATTTCCCTTCTGAGCCGCGTCTACGTGCTGTTTTCGAGAGTCATTACGAATCGTCTCGCGCGCAGACTTGACGACTTCCAGCCTCCCGAACAAGCCGGTTTCCGAAAGGGCTTTAGCACCATAGACCACATACATACCCTACGGCAAATTGTACAGAAGTCCGAAGAGTACAATTTGCCACTATTTCTGGCGTATGTGGACTATGAGAAAGCCTTTGATTCCGTCGAAATTTGGGCGGTGCTGCAGTCCCTTCAGCGGTGCCAAGTTGACTGTCGGTATATCGAAGTGCTGAAGTGTTTGTACAGTAGAGCAACGATGGCTATCCGAGTACAGAACCAGAGTACGAAACCTATCCAATTGCAGAGAGGTGTAAGACAGGGTGACGTTATATCCCCGAAACTCTTCACCGCTGCATTGGAAGACGTTTTCAAGCTTCTGGACTGGAAAGGATACGGAATTAACATCAATGGCGAGTACATCACTCACCTTCGATTTGCCGACGATATAGTCCTCATGGCAGAATCACTGGAGGAACTAAGCACTATGCTCAATGACCTCAATAGTGTCTCCCAACGGATAGGTCTTAAGATGAACATGGACAAAACAAAGATTATGTTTAATGTCCATGTCACACCTATGCCGGTAGTTGTTGGGAGCACTAAGCTCGAAGTTATTGACGAGTATATTTACCTGGGACAAATAGTCCGACTAGGTAAGTCCAACTTCGACCGAGAGGTCAATCGACGGATTCAACTCGGCTGGGCAGCGTTCGGGAAGCTAGGACACATCTTCTCGTCAGAAATACCTCAAAACCTTAAAACAAAATTGTACAACCAGTGCGTGTTGCCAGTGATGACTTACGGAACTGAGACGTGGTCCTTCACTGCTGGCCGTATGAGGAAGCTCAAGGTCGCTCAGCGAGCTATGGAGAGGGGTATGCTCGGAGTTTCACTGCGTGATAAACTTAGAAATGAGGATATCCGCAGTAGAACCAGAGTAACCGACATAGCCCAACGGATTAGTAAGCTGAAGTGGCAGTGGGCCGGCCATATAGCTCGAAGAACCGACAACCGATGGGGAAGAAAGGTTCTCGAGTGGCAGCCTCGTACCGGTAGGCGAAGTGTAGGGCGTCTCCCCACAAGATGGAGTGACGACCTGGTAAGACATGCAGGAAGTCGATGGATGCAGGTGGCTCAGGACCGTGCTTTGTGGCATTCTTTGGGGGAGGTCTATGTTCAGCAGTGGACTTGTGAAGGGCTGTAATGATGATGATGATGATGAACGTAGTAAAGTAATAGAAAATAAAACTTAAAAACTAATGTCAGTAAATAAAACAAGAGAGAAATATATGAAAAATTTGGGGGTTTTATCAAGCTCCATTTAGTAAATGTAGCTTAACGAACCTACCCAGTATCGGGCCATCTAGCCTTTCCGCAAAGACCCTTAAGACACTATTCGAGCTTTTTCTCACTCTGTGCATCAATGATCCCACTTTTTTACGCATGATCGCAAAGTAATCGTCAGTATGCGCATCGGTGAACATGCCTGATGCACTACAATAAGGTGGAAGACTTATTGTAGTGCATCAGGCACCATTATGTTATTATATTGTCTACGGACCACAGCATCCACTTACCATTAGGTGGACTGTGTGGCCGTTTATCACTCTTATTCTTATCTTATATTAAGATCAGTGGTAGCTCAGAGGCGAAGCGTTTGCCGTAAATTTCACAGTACGCGAGCAACCCATATTTAATCCCCGCCGGCGACAGTGAAATTGTTAATAGCAATTTCAAGTGCTATTCACCACGTGCTCGGCGGTGAAAGAAAACATTGTGATAACCTGGCTGTCTGAGAAATAAAAATAAATATCAATGACATGTGAAGTCCAACAACACGCATAAGGACGCCGCAGCGGACATTTTCTTGCCCCAAGCCCTCTCAGAAATAACCCGCCTGTCCCCAGCGGTGGGACTATGTAGACTGTAACTTTGTTGAAGATTTAATTTTTTTAATTTCATACTACATATTCATTTAGAATGTTATTAATCATAAAAGGATTATAAAAATTAATTAAAATATTAATGTTAATTAATTCTTATAATCCTTTTATGTATGTAAATATTGCGTATGTAAATATGTTTACACGTAACGCTATCTGCACGTATTCCCTTATCATTCTTAAAATGAAGAGCTTAGAGAAGGGCGTCCTCAGCTCCGAGCGGCCGGTCTATTGATTTCTATTATGTTCCAAATCTACGCATTCAGCCGTAATGTTCTGATATGACAAATATCTATAAAAAATAAGGGTTCTCAAATATCGATTTCACTGTCAACGCAAAACAAATAAATATCTATTTATATTATTACATTTTGTTTATATATTTTGTATTACATCCTTTAACAATACATCAATGTATCGGATACACACATAAGTTTATAGAAACTACCTTGTACCGGTATCGCCGTCAATAACAAACAATAATGAGGGTGAGGTGAAAAAATACACAACATTCTAATGTTGTAATTAACTTATACAACCCTTTTGGATGCTGTAATTTTATTTTGTACTGTTAGCTTATTAACTTTTATAATATAAAGACAGAAAGAAATAACGCGTCAATATTTTTTTACAAAATTATCTATAACGTCTTCTTCTTCACTGGCCCAATTAGGTTTACTGTTGGGAATAGGGCTCTCCTACTGTAAGGAAGATCGACATTAGTCGTCATGCTTGGCAGATGGATTAAATATTTGTTACTTTTTTATTTATAGAGTAAAGGTGACTAGCGAGGACACAGACAACCTGATGGTAGGTGGATGCTGAGGCCCATAGACTTCTACATCTATCCCCGATTAAGAATCAAAATACAGATGCGTTATCAGCCCTGAGGACTTAGATGGAATGTCGCATTTCCAGTAAAAAGGTTACCTAATTCTCTACACTCACCACACCAACCACACCAGCATCAAGCTGCTATTTACGCTCTTTATCATTCCCTTAATATTCAAGAAGATAGATGAGATGAGAGAGTCTTTTAATGGGGTATTAAGTCCACACTTTGCAAAGTTTGGTGTAGGCACAGTTCTCTACACCCACCATACGAAATACAGCAGCATTGTGCTGCTATTTTACACCAGTACTCTGTGAGAGCGTAGTCCTTTCTCGGTAGAGCCAACCCATTCGTGCTAGATTTATAAAATAGCTGCAGCATGCCTCTACCGCGTATATTGACGCTTAACGTTGTATTTGACGTTGCGCACTTTTGACTGCTGCCCGGCGTCGGTCTGGGTATTTTAGGCCTGGCGTAAACGAGATGACTATACCATCATAAGAAGCGATAAATTTCCCCTCCTTTTTTTGACTCTAACGAAACCAACAAGGCAAAATGGAGTGACAATAATAATTCATTTTATTTCTTACACAAACATCAAGTAACTTTAAAATAAACTGTATGGTGAGTGTATAGAACCTGAGACCCTTTCTACTGGATAAGAGGCATTCCATCTTAGTCCTCAGGAGTGACAAAGCATCTGCATTTTGATTCTTAATCGAGGATAGATGTAGAATTCTATGGGCCACCGCATACAATTACCACGAGGTGAACTCTGTTCACTTGTCACACTTAATCTATATAAAAAATCGTGGGGAGACCTGCATGACTGACTAATTTAAAAAATATTTTGGAGACATGCGATGTCCGCCATCATGCAATGGGACACTCATCGGTGCAGACTTTCTCAGAAATGGGAGGAGCCCTGTGACCAAGAGTAGGACGTATATAGGCTATTCCTTTTTTTAATTATGGAACCAACAGTGGTAGAGCCACGCGGCAGCTTTTGCTGTCGCACGGATGGGCCGGCTCGAACCGGGGTGGTACCACGACCTCACAGAAAACCAGCGTGAAGTAGAGGTTAACCTCTGCGTTTCGTTTGGTGAGTGCAGGTGGCCGGAGGCCCTTTTTACTGGAAATGAGGCATTCAATCTTAGTCCTCACGGGTGACAACACATCTACATTTTGATTTGTAATAGAGGATAGATGTAGATGTCTATGGGTCGCAGCAACCACTTACTATCAGGTGGACTGTGTGCTCGTTTGTCATCCTTATCCTATAAAAAAAAAGTGAACTAATAACAAAATATGGTACATTTTTCAGCACAAAGCAACCACTCGAGAACCTTTCGACTTAACAGTTTATCAATTTTCAAACTAAACATGTGGTCTGTTTTCACTTCAGCTTTAATTACCAAAGGTATTGTATTACGAGTGTCGGTTACTCTGGATTTAAGAGGTATATTTTCGTGACGGATTCCATCATGCAGAGAAACATCGACTATAATCAAAATAAAGTTCTATACCTGGAATGTCAGCTTCGAGATTCAAACGTAGTGTAGTTCAGACGTTTCTTGGAAATTTGAATGCCTAAATAGACATTAGCTTTAGACAGATGCCAGATGGTAATTTCGGAAATGTATTTCAGAACATCAAAGTGATTAACTAAGTGTAGTGCATTAGATTCCAAATGCAAAAACAATAAACGCTATTTGTTAATACCTTAACAGCAATAACAAATATGCACTCATGTGTAAAATGCTTTGTTCTTTTGGGTCTTTTTCTTATTTTTAATTATATTTTCCCACCGTATACGATACCAAATTTGACATAGCTCTTTACTTATATTATACATATGGTGTATTTGTTATAATTTTAACGCTTGATGAACGAAAAAGCGATTACAATATCAGAAGTGTCGCAGATTTAAATCCGATATAGTGACGAGGGCGATCCTGTACCTGTTCACAGACTGAAGACTTCCCAGAGCGTTGATTCTTCTCCGAGTCTGTGAACACGTACAGTATCACCCCTTCCCTACATGAGATTTTATAGGCCACAAATCCTCGCTAAAGATTCCTCCCAAAAATGATTCGCGAGGCTATTGAAATGAAAAATCATCCTATTTTCAAAAGAGAATATAGCCAGGTGCTACCATCTGCTTGGGATCCCATAATTAATAAAATTAAATCCCAATTCAAGCAGACAACTGCAAGACTTTACGATACTATAGGTTCATACTGCATACGAGGGCGGGTCAATAAGTCCGTGACTTTTTGAATTTCTCACCTCTTCACTGAAAATGCAACACTACTCCTGTCAACAGGCATCTGTCAGTTGACTCCTGTCAAAATTTGAACTTTCTTCGTCAGTTAGTTTGTGTTTGACAGCTATCTTTATCAGACTACCCAGTAGTTTGAGGAAAAAATGTAAAAAAGGGAATTTCGTGTGCTTATTAAGCATTATTTTTTTGCGAAAAAAAAAACCATTACCGAGACCAAGAATAAGCTTGATAAATACTATGGGGACTCTGCACCATCGATTTCAATGGTAAAAAAGTGGTTTACTGAAATTCGTTGTGGCCGTACAAGCACTGAAGATGCCGAACGTCCTGGACGCCCAGTTGAGGTCTCTTCACCCAAAACAATCAAAAAAATCACGATATGGTGTCAGCCAACCGAATAAATTCTAGAAGTCTGTTAATATATTTGGTATAGTATCTTTTATTATTATTATTTATTATATACAGGAAATGAGGCATTCCATCCTAGTACTCACGGGTGAAAACGCATCTGGATTTTGATCTGTAACAGAGGATAGATGTAGATGTCTATGGGCCGCAGCAACCACTTACCATCAGTTGGACTGTGTGCTCGTTTTTAACCCTTATCCAAAAAAAAAATCTGGCCTTATAAAAGTTAGTGATTCCACCATTGTTCGGCAGAGAACTCATGATAGTTTGTAATTTTAGTGATAATTAAATTAATGATTTACTCATCAATTTATTCATTTCAGTCCATCGAATTTCGCACAGATAGCCTCACAGGGGGCATCTGGCCATAGTTGCCATGCTTGGCAGAGTTTGGCAACCGCTGTTTGTTGAATATTTTCAGTTGTTATCAAGAAAATGCTGCAGCCCATCTCCTGTCTCAATTTCCCTTTGTCGCTTTTATACCCCCACCATATGGGGTGGTGATTATTCTTACCCCGGTAGTACACAACGAAATATTTTACCTAATCCGTTAATAATGTAGTATCAAATAAAATTACTAAAAATAAGAACCTATTTCAAATTGTTAAAATCAACAAAATCGGTTAATATCATTGTATTTGAAATGTATTTTAGAACATCAAAATGATTAACTAAGTGTAGTGCATTAGATTCCAAATGCAAAAACAATAAACGCTATTTGTTAATACCTTAACAGCAATAACAAATATGCACTCATGTGTAAAATGCTTTGTTCTTTTGGGTCTTTTTCTTATTTTTAATTATATTTTCCCACCGTATACGATACGAAATTTGACATAGCTCTTTACTTATATTATACATATGGTGTATTTGTTATAATTTTAACGCTTGATGAACGGAAAAGCGATTACCATATCAGAAATGTCGCAGATTTAAATCTGATATAGTGACGAGGGCGATCCTGTACCTGTTCACAGACTGCAAACTTCCCAGAGCGTTGATTCTTCTCCGAGCCTGTGAACACGTACAGTATCACCCCTTCCCTAAATGAGATTTTATAGGCCACAAATCCTCGCTAAAGATTCCTCCCAAAAATGATTCGCGAGGCTATTGAAATGAAAAATCATCCTATTTTCAATAGAGAATATAGCCATGTGCTACCATCTGCTTGGGATCCTATAATTAATAAAATTAAATCCCAATTCAAGCAGACAACTGCAAGACTTTATGATACTATAGGTTCATACTGCATACGAGGGCGGGTCAATAAGTCCGTGACTTTTTGAATTTCTGACCTCTTTACTGAAAATGCAACACTACTCCTATCAACAGGCATCTGTCAGTTGACTCCTGACAAAATTTGAACTTGCTGCGTCAGTTAGTTTGTGTTTGACAGCTATCTTTATCAGACTACCCAGTAATTTGAGGAAAAAATGGAAAAAATGGAATTTCGTGTGCTTATTAAGCATTATTTTTTGCGAAAAAAAACCATTACCGAGACCAAGGCTAAGCTTGATAAATACTATGGGGACTCTGCACCATCGATTTCAATGGTAAAAAAGTGGTTTACTGAATTTCGTTGTGGCCGTACAAGCACTGAAGATGGCGAACGTCCTGGACGCCCATTTGAGGTCTCTTCACCCAAAACAATTAAAAAAAATCACCATGTCAGCCAACCGAAGATTGAAAGTGCAAGAGATTTTGGAAGCCGTAGGGATCTTGCATGGCTCAGTGGTTTCAATTTTGAATGATCACTTGGGCATGAGAAAGCTTTCCGCAAGATGGGTGCCGCGTTTGCTCACAGTCGACCACAAACGCAATCGTGTAACAACTTCACAGGAAGGTTTGGCGTTGTTTAATCGCAATATGGAGGAGTTTTGTGCCGTTTTGTAACCGAGGACGAAACATGGATCCATCACATCACACCAGAGACCAAACAACAGTCAAAACAGTGGGTTTCTAAGGGTGAATCGGCGCCAAAGAAGGCCAAGGTGGGTTTGTCAGCCAATAAAGTTATGGCGACTGTTTTTTGGGATGCACGCGGGATAATCCACATTACCTACTACCTTAACAAAGGAAAAACAATCAATGGGGAATATTATGCCAACTTATTAGACCCATTCAATGACAATTTGAAAAAAAAACCGACCTCATTTGGCCAAGAAAAAAGTTCTTTTCCACCAAGACAATGCACACATGTGCAGTTACCATGGCAAAAATCCATGAAATGGGCTATGAATTGCTCCCTCATCCGCCCTATTCTCCAGATTTGGCTCCAAGTGACTACTTCTTGTTTCCAAACCTAAAGAAATGGCTTGGTGGAAAAAGATTTGACTCCAATGATGAAGTCATCTCGCAAACAAAGGCCTGTTTTGAGGACCTCGACAAATAATATTTTTTGGACAGGATAAAAAAATTGGAGAAGCGTTGTACAAAGTGTATAGAGCTCAAGGGAGACTATGTTGAAAAATAGAATGATTTATTTATTAAAAAAATCTGTGTTTTATTCCAAAAGTCATGGACTTTTTAACAGTGGTAGAGCCACGCGGCAGCTTTTGCTGTCGCACGGATGGGCCGGCTCGAACCGGGGTGGTACCACGACCTCACAGAATACCAGCGTGAAGTAGAGGTTAACCTCTGCGTTTCGCTTGGTGAGTGCAGGTGGCCGGAGGCCCTTTTTACTGGAAACAAGGCATTCCATCTTAGTCCTCACGGGTGACAACGCATCTACATTTTGATTTGTAATAGAGGATAGATGTAGATGTCTATGGGCCGCAGCAACCACTTACCATCAGGTGGACTGTGTGCTCGTTTGTCACCCTTATCATATAAAAAAAAACTTATTGATCGCCCTCGTAGATCGGAACAAAAATTTATAATTTTAATCTGGAGGTAGCCGTGGTTAACTATGACATTGTGGACGTCGAACACCTCAGTGTCTCAACCCGTGATTATAGGTGCTGTGTGCTCCAAACGTCGCGAATATAAAATAAGTTAAAATAAGCGTTAACATCCGTAATCACTAGTTTTATTAAATGTGTAGTGTTCGCGTAAATATAAGAAACCAATAACTGATTTTAAGGCCGGGTCTAAGATTGACCTCAAGACTTCATGATCAGCTACCGCGCTTAAGATTATATGATCATACATTACGGGAGCAAAGAGGCAGTCAAAAATAAAACAATAATAATAAAACACATTATGTATTTTACATGTAGAAATATTTTTCGACTTTCCTATCAATATATTTTTTTTAATTAAAAAAACTAGTAAAGCTAATAAACATTACTAATATTCCCCATAACCACTTCTGGTAAGTTTAAAATGCTTGTGTTAGAAGTGACAGTAGTCGAATAGCGGATTCGCACCCAGAATCTTTCGAGTTCGCAAACATCCAGACCCGGAACAATTATTTATAGGCTATACAAATGTTCACACAACTTGTTCCATGCGGGATTCGAACCCGCGGCCCCCAGCGCAACAACTCATTGCTAAGCCACTGCGCCACGGAACCGTCAATATTAGCGTCAAACAGCAGCATATTGCTTATGAATTGAATATTGTTAGTGAGAGAACTGAAGATCCCGTCTCACTAGTGACGAGGCTTACTTGATCTTAGTCCTCAGTGTTGATAACGCATCGGAATTTTAATTCTTGATCGACAAGTAGTGTAAGTAGGTGTCTATGGTTTACAGCATTCATTTACTATCATTGGCCGTGTAAATGCTCGTTTGTTGTACTTACTTAAAAAATTTGAGGTGACTTTGATATATTAAGGTTTTACTGGGTGTTGGGACTTTATTTCTATCTAAGGCCCGTATTAATAAACATTACTCAACGACGAACTCAAGTGCGTAATCATTTGATACGCCCACGTTACGATATCAGCATCTCAAGATCGTTGCAATCGTTATCGTTAAAAAAGCTTTTATAAAAGTTTACTTCGCAAATATATATATCCCCCATATATATATATATATATATATATATATATATATATATATATATATATATATATATATATATATATATAAATATAAATATATATACCCCATCTTGGGTATATATATATATATATACCCAAGAGTGGAGTAGTTGGGAGTAGCGGTGCTGGGATTTGTGGTGACGCGGATATTTGCGAAGAAATTTTTTCTAAAAGCTTTTATATGATGGATTTCCGCAAAGTAACGCCTGATTCTATTAATTATAACCTTAAGATTGTTATCACGTGCGTGTACTTGAGCTGAGTAACGTTTATTAATACGGGCCTAAGAGTCCATCTGGGTAGGTACAACCATCTTACCTATTCCTACCTCCAAAAGCAGTGCCTACAAAGCTGTGTTCCAGTTTGGAGGTTATTTAAAGCCAGTAAAATTACAAGCGTTGAGACACTCCATCTTAGTCCCCAGAGTAAAAACGTATTCGTAGCCTTTTTTGTTTAAAGTTTTTTGCAGTTGTCCATACAGTATCCAATTATTATAAGTTACTTTGTCACTTCAGTTTATAAAGAAATATATAATTTTCGAAATTTATAACGACCTTAGTTGAGCAAATGTTCCTATGAACCAACATTCGTTGTTTACTCAAGAAGGAATAACAAAGAAACATTTTTCGAAACTGACAGACTTGTTCCTATCTCAGTCCCGGAGGAAATCTTTAGAAAGTAGAAAAATGTGGAGACATGTTTACAGTTCCATGTTTGTGATGTGTCTAGTTAATAAAAACCTAGAACAAACTGTGGCCATGTAACGTCGTAACACAAACATTAAACTCTCAGTTATTGATTGAGTCTTGCTACAAAAATGTAGGTTTATTTAATAATATCTCATGAAGTGAGGTCAAAATGAAGATACTTTCCTAACTGTTTTAGATTTGAATAAACAATTAAGTTTATGAAGGAAATTCTTATACATACCAGTGTAAAATAGCAGCTTAATGCTGCTGTGTTTTATATGAGGTGTGTAGAGATCTGGAGACTTTTTTACTGGAAACTAGGTATTCTTAGTATTTAGGGTTGAAAGACCACCTTAATTTTGATTCATTATCGAAAATCGATGTAGGTACCTAAGAGCCACTTACTTATCAACAAGTTAACTATGTGCTCGTTTTTCACCCTTATTCCATAAAAATTGGTAAAAATAGGATTTTCAATGTGACATTTCGCTTCGCAGTATGCGCTATAATTTTTTTTCTAGACACGACAATACTCACTCTTTATTCACAAAAAATTAAATATGGAATAAGCATTGCACTTTATAAAAAATATAAATTGAACGAAAAATGTTTTCATTTTTATTTCTATTTACATTTTATATATATAATCTACAAACTTAAAATGAAAATATAAAAAAAAATGGAAGGTGCGTGAATTGGAGCAGCTGCTTTTTTGAGACTAATATCAAGACTAAAATGCAATAAAATCTATTGATGATATTTTGAAGATTTTTTAAACACCCATGATAAATATTTTTCTGTGCTTGTGAAACTATATTATAATATTTACAAAAAAAAAACACTGTCCCTGACAGGGATAGTAGATTCGCAAACAAAAAAAATATTACTGGTATGGTAGCATGAATGGGTTGGCTCGACCGGGGAAGGACAACGCTCTCACAGAATACCAGCGTAAAATAGCAGCTTAATGCTGCTGTGTTGTGGGTCGTATGGTGAGTGTAGAGAACCGGAGACCTTTTTTACTGGAAACGAGGCATTCCATCTTAGTCGTCACGGTTGACAACGCATCTGCATTTTGATTCGTAATCGAGGATAAATGTAGATGTCTATAGGCCGCAGCAACCAATCAGGTGGACTGTGTGCTCGTTTGTCACCATTATCCTTTAAAAAAATAGTGATTGTTAGTGATTCGTTAGACATGTCTCTTCTTCAAATGTTATATACGAGTAGATTACGAAATCGTATCAACCTATTAATGTATTTTTTTATTTTGTTTCTTAATTTTTGTGATCGAAATGATTGTTTCCTTATTGTAAATTATCTTGTTGAGATTCAATCGATTATTTTTCATTCATCATCACCATCGCAAGAAACGTTAATGTAACGACATTGGAAATAACACAACTATGAAAGTGTATAGATGTAAGAGTAGAGGAAGGATATAAAAGACGAACTGTGTTAGGAATGATATACATCAGAAATAAGTGAGTAAAGAGATGACGGTTAATAGAGGGGAAAGGGAGTTGAAGATGTGCTATGACGACCCCAAATAACTTGGGATCACGGTAACAAGCAGAAGGTCTCTAGAAATCTCTACCCTCGTTATGAGAAAAATAATAACTAATAATATACACAAAATAACTTTAAACAAAACAGTAACTTCAAGTACGATGTGAATCACATATATGTGCAAAAATAATGAAAATTAAATTAATTAAAAGGCGTAAGTCCGTTTTTTTTTGCATTTTTGTGCAACGCGCAGAAGCTTAAAAAGGTAAATAAAATAAATAAATTAAAAAGTATAGAAAGACAGTGAAATCTCTTTCGCTACCATTACATGGCCTATAGTGAAATCTCTTTCGTTGCACTTACATGGCGATAATTTAAATATGCTATGTATATATATGCTATGTGATTAAGCTGTCAAAAATATCCGATATTCTTTTCTATCACCAACCTCTCTGTCACATTTAAACTGGCACGTTCATATTTTACCGGCTTACTTAAATTTGCAGTTTAGGAGAGAGAAAAAAGATAAATTTTTATTTTTATAAATTTTTGTCAACACTACTACTTAATCAATCAATCAATCAATATATTCTTTATTATACACCAATACACATTTAAACAAGACAAAAGGAAATTAATATATAAAAAGTACAATAGGCGGTTTTATCGCCCTGGAAGCGATTTCTTCCAGACAACCCTTGTTTAGCAAAGAACTGTTGTTTACATTGCAAATAGGGAAGGTGTACATAAATCTGAAAATCAAGATAAAAAAATATATAAAGAATGATGACGGTTAAGAATAGGTAGGATAGATACAATTAAGGACGGGCATTATGATGGGAAATATAAGAGTTCCAAGTAATTTAAGTAAGTTTTGAGTAGATTTTTGAAGGAAAAATACCTATTACTATTTATTTCTACAGGTAATTATAACGCGAGAGTTTGACTATCTCATATACTTTATATATTTTTATCGAACTTCATTACAAGTTATGTCATAATCATCATCATTACAGCCATTCACAAGTCCACTGCTGAACATAGAGCCACCTACATCCATCGACTTCCTGAACATCTTATCGGGTCGTCACTCCATCTAATGGGGTGAAACCCTAAACTTCAATTACCGGTACGAGGCAGCCATTCGAGAACTTTTCTCCCCATGGGTAGTCGGTTCTTTGAGAAATATGGCCGGCCCATTGCCACTTTAGCTTTCTAATCCGTTGGGCTATACCGGTTACTCTGGTTCTACTCCGGTTATACTCACTTCTAAGTTTATCACGCAGAGAAACCCCAAGCAAAGCCCTTTCCATAAGTCGCTGAGTGACCTTGAGCGTCCTCATACGGCCAGCAGTTAAGGACCACGTCTCAGATCCATAGGTCATCACTGGCAACACGAACTGGTTGTACAATCTCGTTTGCAGGTTTTAAAGTATACCTGACGATAAGATATGTCGTAATTTTCCGAACGCTGCCCAGCCGAGTTGAATCATGATTAACCTCTCGGTCGTAGTTAGACTTAGCTATTCGGACTATTTGTCCTATGTAAACATACTCGTCAACAGCTTCGAGCTTAGTGCTTCCAAGAACTACCGGCATAGGCGTGACATAGACATTAAACATAATCTTTGTTTTGTCCATGTTCATCTTAAGACCTATCCGTTGGGAAACACTATTGAGGTCATTGAGCATAGTGCTTAGGTCCTCCAGCGATTCTGCCATAAGGACTATATCGTCGGCGAATCGAAGGTGAGTGATGTACTCGCCATTGATGTTGATACCGTATCCTTTCCAGTCCAGAAGCTTGAAAACGTCTTCCAATGCAGCGGTGAGTGTCGGGAATATACCGTTACCCTGTCTTACAACTTTTTGCATTTTGGATTTCGTACTCTGATTCTGTACTCACATAGCCATTTCGCTATACCGCCAGTCAATTTGGCTCTGCTGAAAGGACTGTAGCACCGCCCAAATTTCGACGGAATCAAAGGCTTTCTCATAGTCCACATACGCCAGACATAGTGGCAAATTGTACTCCTCGGACTTCTGTACAATTTGCCGTAGGGTATGTATGTGGTCTATGGTGCTAAAGCCTTTTTGGAAACCGGCTTGTTCGGGAGGCTGGAAGTCATCAAGTCTGCGCGCGAGACGATTCGTAATGACTCTCGAAAACAGCACGTAGACGCGGCTCAGAAGGGAAATCGGTCTGTAGTTCTTCAAGAGAGCGTTGTCGCCTTTCTTGAAGAACAAGACCACCAGCAGAAGCTCCACGCCTCCGGTGTAATGCCACCATGGAGGACGGAATTAAAGAGCTTCTGAAGGACTTCAAGTACCGGTTTTCCACCCGCTCTTAGAAGCTCCGCTGTAGTTCCATCCCCAACTGAGCCTTACCGTTTTTAAGGTGTTGGAAAGTAATTCTTATCTCGCTCAGACTAACGTCCGGAATACCATCGAGATAGTGTAGGGTAAGACTTGCTCTTGAATCGTTACTCACACTTGTATATGGCTCCAACAATGATGTGTACAGCTGCCCATAGAACCTCTCAATCTCACTCAAAATCTCTGGTATCCAGGAATCGATACTCCACACTTAAAACTCAGCTTTGACAGGTGGGTTGGGTAAAGACTTTGGAGCTATGGTTCCGCTCGATCGCTTCTTCAATACAAGCTGTATTTAAGTAACGTAAGTCCCGCCTCATGCATTTAGAGATATGTCTGTTTAGTTGCCTATATACTGTCAAATCTGTTGAAGTTGAAGACTGCAACTTCATTTTCTGTCTACCAGCTATGTGGTTAAGAGTGTGATCGGAGAGTTTTTGTGTTCTTCTGCGGCGGGTTTAAGATAACTTAGCTCTGACTGCATGGACAGTTTCCACGAGCTTATCATTCATATCGTTGTCTTCTTCGCAGTCTTCTAGGTATACTGGAAACGGTTTTAAACTCGATCTAAAAGGTTTCGGGACTTTGGATTAGAGCACGAGCGGGACGGAGCGTTGAATTCGTTAGACAAGACCTCTCCAACTTATCGTTTTGGTTCAGTGTGCCTCTAACAATTCGGTGATCGTTACCAGTTTTCACTCACGCGATCACTGAACAGTTGTCGTCTGGACGCCATAATGAAGTCAATTTCATTTTTTGTTGAACCGTCGGGGCTCGACTAGGTCCACTTCCTGTGGGGCCGCTTCTGAAAGAAAAAGTTCATCATAAAGAGTCCCACTTTCTCCATAAAGTCGGCCAGCTGCTGGTCCCTAGGGTCTAGTTGCCCTACTCTTGTGCCTAGTTTTGCATTGAAGTCACTCATTAACACCGTATAGTGAGTTTTGGAGGAATGCATGGCTTTAGAGATATCCTCATACCTAATCTCCACCTCTGCATGGGGATGTGGCGAGGTTAATGCGTAAACATGTATGATCTTCAACGAATACCGTTTCGTGATCCTGAGTATAAGGTACGCAACCCTCATCGACACACTCACAATCTTTACAACGTTGTTAACGAGAGAGAGACTTGTGTACGATAAATCCGACACCTCCTTGTGACAGATGGTCGCCCACCCGGTGATAGAACAAGTTGCCGGATTCGAGGATTACCATGTCCTCCCACTCTCTTCGCACCTTGGACAAACTTATAATATGCCAGACTAATTTGTCTATCTCTTCTTACAGCTCCAGGATCTTCTGGTCAGTCCTCAAGCTACGTGCGTTGTATGTTGCCAGGTCAATTCGTCTTAAGTGGCAACCGAATCTCCACCGGAGATTCTTAGCACCCCCTGCCTCGCCTTCACCATGGTTGCCCCCGTAGCCAGGAATAGCGGGACCGCCAGGGACTGGGGGCCGTCTCTTCGTAACTTTTATCATGGGGGGATATTTGCTTTAGTTGCCACGCTTGGCGAGCGAGTTGGCAACCGCAATTTTTTTAGTATAATATTGTTGTTATCAGGAAAATGCTGCTGCCCATCACCTGCCTGTTTCTCACTGTCGCCTCTTACAACACCCACGGGATATGGGGTAGAGGATATTCTTAACCGCCACTACACGGAAACTTTATGTACGTACGTTATAACGTACAAGTTATTTATATAAAGCTAACTTTTTGAACTAACTCGGGTGACAACAAAACCAGTCTATTTCACTGGCTATCTGGATAAGAGCGCATTAATGCGCAAAATAAAACACATTATTTTTGATTTATATTAGTATTCAGTATAAATGTGAAATCTGTATGTAGAATCGTACTAAGGTAATTAATACTAATCAATTAAAGGTACCATCCTGTTTTACTTACCGTTCTAATAAATCTCTTCTAAATCACTCCCCTAATAACTAGAATAATTTATACCGGACATGATTGAGCGACAAACATACAAACTTTCATATTTATGATCTTAATAAGACAATACCATAAAATATATACGCCCTGAAGGTGACTCATAACGAAAATATTGTTTGTATAACAATACGCTTCTCTCTTTGCAGTGATTCAGCAGTTTCTTTCCCTCTCGTTTCGTCTTATCTACGGAGTATCTAATTATGTTAATCGACGCTTACTTGTCCTTTTGTATATTTTCTTTGGATCATCTCAATTTTTTTAAATAACAGTAGTATTGTCATTTTTAAATCAATTATTCATTTACAAGGATATTTGTTTAGTTTTTCTAATAAATTTTAAATTTTTTAGTAATACCAAAATAAGTTAAAATAAATAAATGTTGGCAAAACTGTTACTAATATTAACTAACTTAATAAGGACTATGGTCCGTGATAAATTAGAATTACTGCAGGATATTTTTATAGTACTCTTGTCTGGTTGGGATATATTAGGTCTTTACATATGAAATTGGCGTTTTGTACGGGAGAAATATAATTTTTTTTTTGTAAAATATATTTAATTAATTAAAGTATGCACCGTTGTTATCTACGCACATTTGCCATTTCGCAGGTAGTTCATTGATCCCTGTACTAAAAAAAGCGTGGGGTCGAGAATTAATAAACTCTTTGAAGGCGGTTTGGACTAAACACATCAGAGTTGATTTTTTTTTCCTTGTAAGAAGTTGTCCGAATTCCGTAAAAATGGTAATATGTTGGAGCAAGGTCCGGGGAGTACGGTGGATGTCGCAGACATTCCAATTGTAGCTCATCTAACTTAGTGGTTGTTTGTTGTGCAGTGTGTGGTCTTGCGTTGTCGTGAAGCAACAGTGGCCTAGAGCGATTGACAAATATCGGTTGTTTAGCAGCTAATTCTTCCTTCACGGTTTGCATCCGGCCGATTTCACTCATTTTCTCACAACATTTGTGCTTTCTTTAACCCCCATGATCTTCTAGGAGCTTCGTTCTTATCTAAGAAGAAGTTAAGGTCCGATTTCTAAATACGCTGTCAACGATGAACCGGTCATCTCTGGCCACAGTTATCTGTTTTCGTCCCTGTCCTGCTAGTCTCGTACACTCGTATACTGTCGATATGCCGATATCTATTGACAACCCAGTATACCACAGATTTTGATACTGGTAATATTTACACCATATGTTTGTAGGTTGGCATGTAGATCTGGCATATCAGTTTATTTGCAGTTACAATTCACTTTTAACACGATAAATACGGCAGTCAGTGCAAAATTTAAACAAAACCCAGGCCCTGCAAAAGTATGATTTTTGGACATAATTAACAAATGTTTAAATCTTCGAAATGAGACATTTGAACTATTAATCTTTTATAGAATGAAGTTCATCTCCTTTAAACTTAAATTCAAAAGTTGGCAAAATTTTGTGCAATATTATGCAATAATTACATAAAAGTAAATGAAATTCAAAAAACTAAATATCCTAAAACTTTCTTTTTTAATATCATTTACTAAATGTTTGTGGCCAGTACGCACACGGAGCAAATTCAAAAGTAGCACTAACAATTACTAACAGACAAACCAGCGATTCGTTTTTTAATGTTTATGAAAAAAAAAATAACTTGTTTTGTGTTAAAATTTAAAATTTATTTATATATGCTAATGCTGTGCAATCTCATTAAAAAAAACCTTAAATTACTTTTAAGCTTGCGCCCGTTGGATTTTATTGCCTTCTATATCACTGAAAGCACTCAGTCAACCCGCAAATTCCACGAATTCTAATCCCAATTTCGTACAGTCATCGCCGGGTCCCACATAAACACTTTTGTGTGAATTCATCGCGATCAAACGGTCGGTAATAAAGATAGATTAATGGGCGCCCTTCGAGCGCCGAGAGTACAGAGTTGGCAATGTTAGAGGGAAAGTGGCCGGTACGAGTTGCAAAACAGTCGTAACGTTGATGTATTGATGGAATTAAAACCTATCGGAAATTCACTGAAAACTCTTGGCTATCTTACTTTTAAAAAGAGTATTTAATGTTATTTTGTAATTTTACATTTTATTATAGAATAAGTATGACAAACAACACATTTACGTGCCATGCTGAAGCAATGTTAATAGTATAGTTCTAGCACGAATGGGTCGGCTCGACCGGGGAAGGGCCAAGCTCTCAGAGAATATCAGCGTAAAATAGCAGCTTAATGCTGCTGTGTTTCGTATGGTGAGTGTAGAGAACCGGAGACCATTTTTACTAGAAAAGAGGCGTTCTATCTTAGTCCTCACGGTTGACAACGCATCTGCATTTTAATTCGCAAATGAAGACTAATTTAGATGTCTATGGGCCACAGCAACCTTTTCTAAGGAAGGATATAAAAGTTCATCTTTTATAATATCCTTCCTCCACTCTTTCATCCATACACTTTCATAGTTGTGTCGTTTCCAATGTCGTTATACTAACGTTTCTTAAGATGGTGATAATGAATGAAAAATAATCGATTGAATCTCGACAAGATCATTTATAATAAGCAAAGAATCATTTCGATCACAATAATTAAGAAACAAAATAAAAAAACACATTAATAGGTTGATACCATAGATATAATAATAGAAGGAGATATGCCCGGTAGTTGAAAATGTATCGAAACCCGGTGTCTCCAGTTGGCCCCTACCACACGCCTACTACTACACTTGCAGATCAGTAAAAGCAATAGATACGCAGTCGCGAACACACCCGCATTTTATAAATCAGAATGTACTACACAATCAATTATAAACCGTATCCCTACAGAAAGAGCGTGCATTTACCATGCACCGTACTACTTACTCACACAAAAATATAAGTCGCTATCGTTGTCCTGTGCATTTTAAAAACAAAAGCCATTTATTTTACATATACATTAGTGATTGACTAAATTGGAAAGTTATCGATTCTCTTCCATTTATACTAAAATTGCACTAAAATTGAAAATAAAATAAATAAAAAACGATATGCACAGGAAATTATATAATAAAAATAAACAATATGTAGCTAACCGTAAATTATTAAGTACCTAACCTACCTAACAAATACAATAAAAAATCCGGTTATGTTGGTTTAGATTGTCATAGCGTATTGAAAAAGTAGGTATTTTGGCATATGGTACTAGTTTTTGTAGGGAACCAGTTAGGTGGCCTTCCTGTGGCATCAATTCATTTCTTCTTTAAATTAGCATCTTTTGGGAAGCTGAAAATATGCGATAATAATTTATTTATCATTTACATATATCCTACACAATTTTTTAACTTCACCATGTACCTGGCAAGCCTTTGTTAAAAACCTCTGGTTGGTTAAGATATTGTTAAATATATGAAAACAAACACACACTCATGCATAACAAATAAATAGCCAGGAGAATTATGTAGACTTATTTTTAGCAAAAGTCACTATTATAATATTATCTGAATTCTGAATTTCTGAACCATGCCAATTAAGTATAATAACGCATTCGAAGCTTTTGAAAACATAAAAGTATGGAATTAATACGAAGATAAGGCATAATATACTATAATTCAACCCAAAACACTTCACCGATGATTAACCTAATTATTTAAGCAACTTACTTTATGATCGCTAGTTACGAATTCAGTGTAGTAAACGGTGAAAATAATCAAAATAATTAAATACCATTATGTCACATCAGTCTTCCCACCGGTCTGAAACGGTTGACAAATTGAAAGAATAAACTATAATAGCAATTCGCCAATCGACATTGTTGTCGATAGCATACGTTAGTGGATCTGCACAGGCACAACACTAACTCATCGCAAGATACAGTGGTCGTACTACACGATGCATCCCCATAAATAAAGTATCGTTTTGTCATATTTACATTGCTTGTTCAGTCGCTTAGCGATATACATAAGTAGTGGTTAAGAAACAATGTATTTACTACAAAATAGTACTGTTGCAGTGATATTTGAAAACAAAAATAACACATTAAGAGCAAAAAATATTTTACGATTTGTTGTTTTTCATGATTATATAGATAAAGATAGTAAAATACTTGTTCTTACATATGGTAAGTGATTCCATGGTCTACAAAGATTTTGTTTTGGCTTCGGTCTTTACACGAAACCACTGTATAACACGGCATTCTGATATTGTTTCACGATTACGGTTGAAAGTATACTAATACGCAAAGACTGCCATTTCAATAGAACCTGAGCATTTTGATCATATCGTGCGGACACAGACACGCCCCCTTGCCACTTCTCCTATATTTAATATTTCTATGGTTGATACCATTTCGTCATTTACTAGTATATTATATATGAAGAAGAGACATGTCTAACGAATCACTAACAATCACCATTTTTTTAAAGGATAATGGTGACAAATGAGCACACAGTCCACCTGATGGTAAGTGGTTGCTGTGGCCCATAGACATCTATATCTGTCTTCGTTTGCGAATTAAAATGCAGATGCGTTGTCAGCCCTGAACATTAAGATGGAATGCCATGTTTGCAGTAAAAAGTGTCTCCGGTTATAGAATAAATATATTAACCAATCTATCAGTAGCAGATTGCCTCATAAGGGATATACTATGCTATACTTATTATGCTCAGCAGGCGAGTTGGCAAACACAGTTTTTTAATAACTTTGTTTTTTTTGAACTGTTATCAGGAAGATGCTGCTGCCCATCTCTCGTATCAGTTTTCCCCTGTCGCTTCTTACGGCTTGTGGAGTTTGTACCTCCTGGAACACAGTTATACACTAGTGTAGAAGCATATGGATTCAATGAAACAATTATTGTAATATTTTATGTCTAAATAAAAACCCCTTTTCTTTTCTTACGCTACATGGGTTGTATACGCAGATATTTACATATAATACATATATTTACATTGCTAGCATATTGAGTAGATACGGGAAAAATTATATTAAATTAATTTAATAATTAATTACGTAGTTAGTCACGTTTTTGAGTACTATCGATTCTCCATGAATGAGTCATCTCAATCGGAGTAGAACCATACTTGTGAAGTATACCAGCTTAAAATAGCAGGATAGTGCTTCTGTATTATATATGGCAAGAACTGAAAAACTTTTTTTCTGTTTTAACTTAGCCCTAAGAGGTGACAACGCATCTGCACTTGGATTCTTAATCAAGAATATATTTTAGAAGTATTTGTTGGACATAAGATTCACTTACCATCACGTGGACTACTCCTCTGTGAACCTTACTTATATATTACAATGTTTATTTTAGCTATTCTTTACGTTTCTGATCATGACCCCGATAACGAGCGAATAACTGACTAGCTCGACCGTAGTTTTCACGTGCACGTCCCCAAGGAAGGACACGCCAAGCGTTACATAAACTTATATACACCCGTAAGGTAGGTTTATAAGATCAAGGAAATTCTCAAAGGGCGCTAAAATTATAAATTGACGGTCAAAGAGAATTTATACTGTGATGCTTATAACACAATTTATAGAAGAAGAGATGAGACTTTGATATCTTTGCGCTCCACACTGAGTTACGATATTATTAATACAGTCTTTCAAAAGTCTACTAACATAATATATGCCTCCCACATAGATTTCCTCCAACGCGGTATATTTGCCACAGCTGCCATGCTTGGCGGGCATGCTCCATAGATTGCCAAACAGTATGCATTCACTGACTACGTGGTACGTGTTTCATCAGGTCGTCACTCCATCTAGTGAGTAAAAAAATTCTCCCGTTTTTTCCATACTTTTCTTTTTTGTACCATATGCATGCTATCTATGCGGTGAAGCCTTGAATTATTCTGTTACAACTTAGGTGTACACTTAACTTGACAGAATAAAGATTTATGACTCCATTTTTTACTTGAGGACGGCATGACTTTATTAATCAAGAAATAATATCTAAAAGTTTTTAGCGCTTATTTCAAAGCTCAATTTTATATGTGATTATGAACTTTATTAATTCTAAAAAAAGATCAAAATATCATTAGAATATAGTTGTATTTCTCAGGGGTGGCAACACATTATTTTGATTCTTAAAGGTACATCCTATATACGTCCCACAGCTGGGCACAGGCCTCCTCTTATTTCTGAGAGGAGACTACACAAGGAGCTTAACGCAGTAAACACTTTTCTACTAACCACATCAACCTGCGAGGTCCAAAGCATAAAGGAGTCGAGGAGGAACCCTAGGCTTTTAGTATTGTAAAGGATAAGAGCTGTATTCTTATCCTTTACAATGCTAAATATAGTATAGGGAAGACGACCACTAAAATTAGAAAAGTGACGGGGATAGTGTACGCAATTGAGGAAGGGCGGGAGGTCCTCTTCGAACTAGATAAGACACATCTTTTTATTTCAATGAGCGGATGTACGCAAAATAATTTTACCAACTTTAATAATCTAGAACTACCAATGATAGTAGTTTGAGTATTGTTAGGATTAATTATTAAACCATAACAGTCAATTCATAGTCCAGTCAAATAAGGTCTGAATTCAAAATATTGACACTCAACTTTGCATTTTTGATATAATGTAGTTTTAATGATACAAAACCAATGCGTAAAGGTTTTCATGTCCGCAAGCCCCGGAAAGGGTTAAAAAAAATTGTCAATAGTTTTTTCGCAATTACTCGGAAACGGTAAAAATTAGACAAAAAAGTTGTTATAAAAATGTGTAGAGCTTAAAATTTTACATAAAAAATGATAAATATTTTTTTCTCCTCGTCAAATTTAACTAACTTAGGGAGGTTTTAAGATATGAACATAAATTTTCAAAAATCGTAGGGAGTAGAAAAATACGTTTTTTTTAATTGCTTATATAATCTAAAAATTTAGAAATTAAAATATTAAAAATTAAATTATAAAGTTATTTAGCTACTATACTATTCTACTTTTGAATTTCTCGTAATTGGTAAGCGTTCAAATTAATATACACATATTTATTTATTTACTTTTATCTTTGAATAAATTAAAAAATAAAATTAGATACTAACATTTCACAAAAATTTATTATTTTATTTTAAAATTAAAATTTTACTAAAACACACAATAAAAATTTAAATTAAATCAGCATTTTGAATTTGATAATTCAAGAAAACTTTGAAGAATGGTATCAATTGTACATCTAAGTTGATTCCAAGTTGCAAAATTCAAAAAACTAACTAGACATGTCGGGATGTCTTTTTTTTATAATTTGTAAGCCAAATGTTTTATTAAGTTTCAAAATCAATCCCAACGTGTCAAGTTATTTTTTTATGAATCATGAAATTTGGAATCGATATTTACTATCGTCGATAGTTACTATCGTCGGGACAGTTAAAAAATCTTAAACTTATTTTTAAGTAATAATTACGTTAAAAAAATTGTTTCGGATTTAATCACCAAGTAGGCAAAAATAATCTGATCTATTTTAATGAACAGATTGTAAAATAGAGAGAGTACACGAATAATGATTCTCCGATGATGCCTTCTCACTCTTACTCGAATGCTACGTTCGCTTACTCGCATAGTAGTAAACAATTATTATTATACGTGGTAGAGCCATGCTATACCTATATTAGTAGTATAGTTGTAGCACGAATGGGTCGGTTCGACCGGGGAAGGACCCCGCTTTCACAGAATACCAGCGTAAACAAAGGCCTTTATTTCTGGAAAAGAGGCATTCCATCTTAGTCCTCACTGGTGACAACGCATCTGCATTTTAATTCACCAACGAGGATAGATGGAGATGTCTATGGGCCGCAGCAATCACTTGCCATCAGGTGGACTGTGTGCTCGTTTGTCACCCTATCCTATGAAAAAATACGAGTAAGCATACGTAGTATACGTAAACCATAGTCCTCTCTTTTTAACGGGACTTAATACAACGGCGTAGAATTTGAAAAAGATTTTATACCTGTATAAATTCACACCTGCCGAAATATACGAGTAAAAATTTTTTTTCAGTCGTAAAATTTAGGAAATTTTACAAGAAATCTAAATATGCCAAAACATAAACAATTCATTAATTTTTAAGCATTGAAATTTCAATTTGAATGTTTCAAATCGTTATATTTTTTTAACAACAAAAAGAAATTTGTATCTATAAAGTTTTAATCACTTAATTTTAAAATCTAACCATTAGATTAGATTGTATAAGCAATTAAAAAAAAACGCGTATTTTTATTTATATTTTTATAAAAACTTTTTTGTCTATTTTTTACAGTTTTCGAGTAGTTGCGGATAAGAAAACCTTTACACGTTGGTTTTATATCATTAAAACTACATTATATCTAAAATGCAAAGTTGAGTGTCAAATATTTTGATTTCAGATCTTATTTGACCGGACTATCGGTTCAAAATACATGTCAGATCAGGGTGAGTAGTGTCAATTTCTTCAAATAAATTGTCAAGAGCGGACTGAATATAGATTTGAAGATTGTCAGCATACAAGTTTCATTTAAAATTTATGTATTAGATTTATATTTGGGCTCCGCAAATGTGATCACGTCTTTGAATTTCGCAAACAGCTCAAGTGGCTTACGATTTACCTTCGCTGGAATACTCAAGTTTAATCCCTCCTCTCCTTACTACTTAAAATAATTTTTTCAGTGTCTTTCACTTACCCATTATCAGTTCCTTTGATCTTCTGTCAATGTTTTTCTCTCTACCTTATGCACTCTTCCTTCTTTTGTAGGAAATCCTTTACTGTAATTGTTAAGCGCTGGTGAAATTTTTACCTTTTTATATCCGTCGTACTAAATCTCTATTTTAAAAATTCCTACTTAGCTTTTTAACATATAAATTATTCCTTTTTTCTGTACTTTGTCAAGTAAATAAATAAATAAACAAGTACATAAAATAAGCAAATAATATAAAGAAAATGTTTAAATTTATTCTGTTTTATTCAATTTATTACGTAAATAGAGCCATTATGTAAATATAGGTCTGTACAAGGAGTTGGATGTCATTAATTCTTTCGTTTGATCTTATTAATTGTATTTTTGGTGGTTCAATAATAAAATATAATGCATTAATATCTGCGTATGTCCGCATAAAAAATATTTGGAGTACCTACATATTGTATGCGCGTCGTGGGGCGATCAAGGATGGTGACAAATGTACTTACCCGATTATGGCAACGAATAATAAATAACTGAATTGTATTATATTACTCTCTCTCTATCTCTCTCTCTTTCTCTTTTTCTCTTTGAGGTTTTTTTACTTTTAAAATGTGCTTTGTAAATACCAATTTTCCCTCTTACTCTCTTAAGCAATACTAAAATATACGTTTGTTCGATACATTGAATAGATTTTTTAAATATTTATTGTATCTTTATCTTTTTATCTTTTATATTAAAAAGTTTAACCTAGACTAAAAATTACTTCTGTATCTTGAAGGCAGCTTACAAACATAAATTGTGCAACGATAAACTCTCAGACCCGGAACAAGTATTTGTATGCAAGCATTCGAATTCGAGGGCCTCAGCGCCGCAACTCAGTGCTACGCCACTGCGCCATGGAGGCGTCGATAATCAATAAGTCATAGTAATATATCTACAGTAATATATATACATTTTAATACATTACTATGAAAGGTCCTTTGTATATTTTATTATGAAACGTTTATGTGTGAGGAAAATGATAAAAGTTTCATATTATATCTAAAATGAATTGTTTTACACATTAAAGTCTGAAAAGAAATGGAAAATTTTCAATTAATTATTTCCCTTTTGGTGCAGTAAGATATTTTACGAACACGGTACACGGTAGCCGAACGCCGTAGGTAAAGCTCAATAGCTCTGTGGGTGTGACCGTTTTATTCTCCCATTTCCTCGGGACGCGCAATTCGCTTCGCAGGGTTACAGCGAAGGGGAAGCGCCCAGATGTCGCTCGAACAAATTATTTACTACAATTCCTTTTGTTTGAAACCTGCATCTCCATATTTGCTATCGCTAGCGTACCACCACCCAGTTTTGGCAGCTCACCTGCAATAGATTTGGAGTATTATAACCATTATAATAAAACCTCTTTTTAAATATTAAATTACTTACTAGTTTTTACGTGGTAGTGCAATTCTGCAGCTATATTGTAGTTGTAGCGCAAATGGGTCGTCTTGGCCGGGGATGGACCAGTGTGAGTAACGATCGCAGTGCAAGTCTCGTCTGCTTAAATAAATAAGAACATTTGTCGCTTAATAATTACATCTACCTTAGCCAAACGGCATATACATACCAATTTCAGCGTTGCTGGCGTATTGAGAAATTTTAAGGGGTGTATTTATTGTGTATACAACTCTAATTTATTTAATTCTCAGTTGCTTTTGTAACGGTAAAATTTTGATAAACACAAACTTATTTTGAATACTAGCAATGCTTACTAATATATCCGTTCCCGGATAATGGAGAAGTGCATTGTCCCATGACTTAAAAGTAAACCTTAGAACATGTGCTAGAAAGTTGTTCACGACAACTGTTGTATGGTGAATTTAAACTAACAACGCTTTGTATCGCAGTTCGTACTGTAACCCAGTTGCTACTAACGCTACTAATATTGAATCCCTATTACACACTTTTTATTGTATTTTCGTTTGTATTGTTGAAACAAATATGTAATAATGTGTTTCTATGAACGCTTTCACACAATACCAGCGTAAAATAGCAGCTCAATGCAACTGTCTCTGGTATGTAGTGTAGAGAAACGGAGACCTTTTTTACTCTAAACGAAGCACATCTAAGTGCTCAGGGGTGGCAACGCTTCTGCATTTTAATTCTTAATCGAGGAAAGATGTAAGTGTCTATGGGCCTCAACATCAGGTGGACTGTGTGGTCGTTTGTAACCATTATTCAATAAAAAAAAACTTATCAGAACGTGGGCCTTCCATGACGTTCATCATACAAAAAAATATGGAAGCATAGTTCTTGGCCATGTTATTATTTATCTACTTGTATTAAAGGCTAGTTTAATAAAACATAACCAATAATACAGTATTCATGCGAACAATGGTTAAAGTTTGACTGCCAACCGAAAGATCAGGCTTGGCTGCACGATTCGGCCCCTATATGGTTGCGAAGCTTAAACAATTCAATGTATTGTTACGAGCTTGGGGTTCTAGAAAATTAAAAAAACTGCCGATTGAATTACAAAAATTGACACTTTAATTACAGAACACTAATTACAACTTAAAACCACACTAATAATGAAACACAATTGTACTACTTATCACTTTAGTTCGCAGTTGTATTGCTTCAAAGTGTTGCCATGTACCTTCCATTAATTGTGGCGCGTAACAGTATGAAAGTCATGCAACCTCAAAACAGCACAACAAAGAAAAGAGCTATCACAGAATGGCAAATATGATTATGACTTATTGGCTGATTAAAAACACAATTTAAAAGGAAAATAAACCAGAAAATGGGCAGCAGCATCTTCCAATTAACAAAAACTAGAAAATAAAAAAAAAACATGTGTGCAGTTCACACGTGGCAGAAGTGAAACCTTAGTACTTATTAATAAAATTTTATTATTAATTTACTTTTAATTATAAATTTATTGAGACTGAGATAATAGGAAACACTATACTGTATTCTATCTCATTTTCTCGCAGGCTATATTCTATAGATGTATATGTTTTCTGTTTTAGAGTAGCCTTTTCGTTTCATAGAGTTTCGAATCAATACAATTTTACACAACTTTTCACTTCAAAAACTGCAGTTGCGCACCCTACCAATCTTAGCAACTATATAAAACATCCCCCTATTTAAACAATCTATGTGGCGGCCAATGTTCAATAGTGGTTTTCGATAGGCTGTAATGAATGAAGGAATGGATGAAAATCTAAGAAAATATGGTAACATTTCATATTTCATTTTTATTATACATAATACATAAACATAAACACTCACGCCTGTCACCCGTAGGGGTAGGCAGAGACTATGGACTTCCATTTGGGACGATCCTGACACACCTCTCTCGCTTCCTCCACATCCATATACCTACGCATACTTGCTCGTCGGTTAAAGGTACTCTTGATTTGGCCCATTTTTAATAAATCGCCAATTTGGTCGATAAACTTTCGCCTAGGGCGACCCTTCCCGACTCTACGTTCACCTCTGCAACATAAATTAAATAATTATATAAAAATTATACAATTAATTATTAATTAATAATAATATCATTATAATTATATTATAATAATTTAAAGTAATTATTAATTATTTTATTTATATTTTTTATAATTATTAATTATTCTTTTATTATACAATTTAAAGAAAAGTAAATATTAACTTCTATCTGAATGAATAGTACATTTTAATTTTTGGTCAGAAACTGTCGTGCGCGTACGCGTTATTGTGTGTACACACAATAACAGACCAAAGTTTTATCGTAACAGCTTAAATTTAACGGAGGGACGTTTGAAAAGTATTCTAATGAAAAATGGTTTCTATGACTAGATGATTATGTATATATATATAATGATTATATGTTGCCAGTTTATGGTAAATTTATGTTTTTGATCAAACACCTAGGCTTTTGCTAAAGAACCGCAAGATGATAAAATTAATACTTTATGTTATCACTAGCTGTACCCCGCGGTTTCACCCGCGTATATCACGCGTCTGAGCCACGTCACTAGTGTAGTCAACTTTCGTAATCGAGGATAGATGTATTTAGATGTCTATGGGCCACATCAACCACTTACCATCAGGTGGACTTTGTAGTCGTTTGTCACCCATTACCTATTATAAAAAAACTGTAAACACAAAGTAAATTTCATTATTTAGTATACCTACTCATAGTTCAACTATAATTCAGTGTCATTTTAAATTAAACTTCAATAATGATCTTCATTAATGGTATTTAAAAAAATACGCCACTGAAAAAAATCATCGATATACACATAAAAGCAATCGACGAGAAGTCAGTTTGTTCCGAGCACTAGTTACTGAACGCTGTATAGAAAATTCGCTATCTAAACCATCGCAATCCAATTGCAAAAATGGCGCCGTACGAAACAAAACTACGTATATTGGAATTAAAATCGCCGGAAATTTTTCCACCAATAACACATGCGGACTTTCCGAGCGGCTGCGGAAGCAAACGAACGCCATAAAAAAGTCGGTAACATATGTTGCAGGATAAAGTGCATTGACCACATGCATTCCCTTTGCAGGTTCTAATAATACGGCTAGTTAAGGCCCGACGTGTTTGAATTGGGTTTTTATTAAAACGAAGCTGTATTTTCACGAGGTTTCTTTTGCGACGGACTAATTACGTAGCCTTTTTAATCCACGATGAAATAGGCTACAATTTTACTTTGCTCACAGTTTGAAAAAGAATCAAGTAACCAATTCAATTTAAATTAGTACTAGTAGTACTAGTTTTGACTAATTATATCGCGTATATTAACTTATCTAATATTTCTGACGTTTTGAGCACTTTACAGCACCCATGGTGAGGGGTTTGACGTCCAAATATCACAGTTAACCACGGCTATCTCCAGATAAAAACTATTAATTTTTGTTCTACGTAACTAAACACATAGAGTATGTGTTTAGTTAGACCTACTAAAAAAACTATAAAAACTACTAAAAACTAAAGTTTTCATTAGATCATATTATCTTTCTCTCTAAAGTTTTATACAGCAGTCCAGTCACATTATTTTTTTATCTAAACCATAAATATTAACGCTCACATTAGGATTCATTTCCTCGAATAACTTTATACCATTAACACTTGGAGGAAATGTCATATCATCTGCTATTAAAATTTCTGAGTAATGAGGGTAAGAATTCTCTATTAGTATTACTTGTAGTTGGATACAAATGAGCTACAATACTTCATAGCAAGCAGTGCTTATATCATTGTGTTTTTAAATTTAAGAATGATTTTGTTTTGTGTATTATTTCGGGTAATGGTGTATAATAACCAAATCTTAAAAAGATTTAATAGATGATTCATTGTTCTTTGGTAAAGTATGTGTAAGAAACAGTTCAAAATTAATTTTTAATGCCGTATCTTTCTTCAACATTTATTTAGTTAGTTAAGGAGATGTGTGTGAAATGTCAGATAAGATAATTTCAGGTGAAATAGTTATTTTTTGAGGACTACGTAGGTCACTCAATAAGTTTTGAGATATACAAAAAGTATTCTAGATACTATTAATATTTATTTTACATGTTTTCTATATATTCTCCATCATGATCTATACAAACAAGCAAGCAAGCAACAAGCAATACTAATGGTGGAGCATTTTTACCATTGAACAAGATATTACGATTTACAGAAGATTATGAAAAAATTATAATTAATTTTAAATGTATTATTACGAAGCAATACGAACAAAACGAAAAATTACGAAGTCGTAGATATAATACTATAGTAAATAAAATTGTTTGGCGAGTCCCACACATGAAAAATCAACATATTAAAACATTTAGAGAAAGATAGAGCTATTGCATTAGCGTTCCGTTCCTGGGAATTATATGAGTATCCATTTCTACCCAAAACACGTAAACATACTTGATCTACAAAAACATGATCACAAATAGAGACACCACGATTTGTTGTCATCGCCTTACAAACTAACTGCAAACATAACGTGGTATTATCAATGGCATAGTTTGACCATTGTCACGTACGTGATGTAAGAGTCTTTTAAATTCATCATATTATCCTTATGAGCACGCAGGAGCCCCAATTCTATCCTACTGCTGTCTTTCATAAATATCTGAAAATAATAATAATAATGTCCTCCAGGCCGAATTTAGGTCACCGCGACCAGCCTCAATGGAGACTAGCCATCTGTGCATGACAGGATTATATATCTGTGACGATGTATACATGCGCAAACACTTGAACACTATAGTGCACAAGTGTGCACGCAAACTCATATGCACTCTCCATTTCCTCACTTTCGTGGTGCGTGGGACGAAAATCTGACACGACCAGAGAGAAATCAGGTGCAGGACCAACGGCTTATCATGGTTTCCGAATCAATGGGGTGGATGGACTCTAGGCTGCTGCTAAGAATTTCTTGATAGAAAACCCTAACAGCTGATTTGGACTTGACCCGGAATCTGAAACCGGGACCACATGATCAGCAGTCGCACTTACGACCACTAGACCAATGAGGTATAATTTGTTTCTCGGAGATAGCTGTAATGGTTAGCCATTAGAGACTCTTAGGTAGTGATCCTAAGGTTACTTTTTGCATTTAGAAAATGATTTACTTTCCAAATTTATCTTTTTTGTTATAGAATAGAGTGATAAATGAGCACACAGTCCATCTGATGCTGTGACCCATAGACATCCATATCTATCCTCAATAAAGAATCAAAATGCAGATGCGTTGTCACCCGCAAGGACTAAGATGGCATGCCTCATTTCCAGTAAAAAGGGTCTCCGGTTCTCTACACTCACCATACGAAACATAGTAGCGTTAAACTGCTAATTTACGCAGGTATTCTGTGAGATCGTGGTGAAGGACCACGGTCACGGTCACGGTCAACTATACTACTAATATAGCTGCAGCATGGCTCTATCTCGTAAAAAAATATCTAGAAAGTCGTTCCTGATTTCCTATTTGTTAGAGTAAGAATGCTCTTATATTTTGGCTGACTAAGACTGAGAATGCTTGGCTACCAGTAACTGATTCTCTGGGTCTTATCACTCACCAAACCATTGCAACTTTAAACTATTATTTCACGTTGGTATATTGTGAGTAATTCAAGTACTGGCCGGTTTCCCTAAATCCCTTAACCCCTTCACCCATTGAAATAATTAATTTAACGTTCCAGTTTTTCGTCTTTGCCAGCATGTAAGAATCCAGCTAGACATGGGTCAAGGTTTTAGAGAACTATGGATGTTACTTCGTGGCCGGTCTGGGTATTTTACGTCTGGCGTAAACGAAATGATTATATGGTTTTTTTTTTATAGGATAAGGGTGACAAACGAGCACACAGTCCACCCGATGGCAAGTGGCTGCTGCGGCCCATAGACATCTACATCAATCCTCTATCACAAATCAAAATGTAGATGCGTCGTCACCCGTGAGGACCAAGACGGAATGCCTCATTTCCAGTAAAAAGGGCCTCCGGCCACCTGCACTCACCAAGCGAAACGCAGAGGTAAACCTCTACTTCACGCTGGTTTTCTGTGAGGTCGTGGTACCACCCCGGTTCGAGCCGGCCCATCCGTGCGACAGCAAAAGCTGCCGCGTGGCTCTACCACTGTTAAAAATCAATATAGGTATCTGCCGAGAATCATACGATTTTCTATCTTATTCTATCTATTTTCCATAGTCATCTCTTACGACACCCATGGGAATAAATTTTCCTATGGGAATGGATTCTCCTGATTGTATACATCATGTGCTCGACGGTGAAAGAAAATTTTATAAGGCAACCACAAAACTCTTCCTTGTTGTAAAACCGACACATAAATTATAGAAAGCTTATTGAATATTTTAATATGACAGTTCTTAAAAGAAAAAAAAAATACACAAGTTTCAAACTTCGAATCGAATTGAAAAAATGAAAACAAATAAGTTCAGTCGGTAGCAATATGGCAATACAAAATGGTGGACATTAATCAAGCGAGCGTTTTAAATGGAAAACGATTTCTTTTCATTTTCCGTTATACAAAATCACTTGGCTGTGTGTTTATTCCGATATAATAAAAGAAAACAGATGCATTCATATAAAGGATTATTGCGTGGATGACACAAATTTATTGTTATTGAAATATTATTTTAATAAAAAAGTACAAATTAATACCTTTAATGATCGCATAAAGATTTTATGGCCTTAATATGAATTGGCTTTTAAATTAATTGTTTGCTATTGGTATTTATTTTCACAGTATACTCGTATGTACGTGTGCATATTAAAATCCATACTACACTTTTTATATTCATTTCAAAACTTTCTCCATTATTTTTATACTTTAATCGAGCTTACAAAGTAATTCAGGGGCAAAGTGCTCACCCTGAATTTCACAATATGCCATTGGAATCACGCCATAAGTTGTTTTTTATCGAAGAGGGGCAAACGATCACGCGGCTCACCTGATGGTAAGTCTAAACTACCGCCCATGTATCTGTATTCGTATTATTGGTGTCGGTCCGAAAATATCGCCGGTGGTAAACGACGGACGACGAATTTCACAAAAAAGACGTTCGAGTAAAAAAGCTCTTAATAAAGTGCACAGTGGTGGACTGCATAGCATCTAGATGATTTGAATGATGTCCTAAGTTTTGTTGCGATGTTCATTGGTAAAATTTCGGTAACTGAAATTAATCCGAACAATTCCACAGAGTACTTACCGTGGTAAATATAGTATTTTTGCAGCGACATTGATTTGAGTTGATGAGAAAGAACTCGATCGTCGACGATTCTAGCCACCCTGCGCTGGATGAGGTCAAGTGTAAAGAGCTAGCACTGGGGGGGACATGCCCAGAGATGAGAACAGTATTCCATGTGAGGCCGAACCTGCGGCTTGTATAGTGCTCGGCGATGAAAAAAAACATCGTGAGGAAACCTGCATATCTAAGTGATAAGATTCAAATTCACATTATATTTATTTTCAAATTCAAATTAAGTATTGACGTGTTTTAAACGTTTAAAAAAACACTTTATTGATATTATCCTTGGTGAGTCTGTAAGTGATCGTATAAGTTCTAAACGACTCGACCGATCGAGGTCATTATTTTAAACAATATTTTTGTTTTGTCAGCTAATCTTGACTATACCAGCAACCGATAAGTAGCGTTGTAATCAAATTCTATATTTATGGACCAAAATGAGTTATTCACACAATACTTGTTGGTATAAGTACCAAACAAGTGGTAAATTTTTACAAACAACTTCAATATTATGAATACAATTTATTTTTGATTTTTAAAAACCCTCCGACCGATTTAGATAAAATTAAATTGGAACCACCTAGAAACCCTTTTAAACAAAAAACGAATTTTCCAAATCGGTTCAGGCGTTAATCGGTGAATAAACATAAAAAAAATATTCCGACGAATGGAAAACCTCCTCCTTTTTTGAAGTAATTTGATAAAATAAAATCACAAAATCTAGATATGTTGGATATAGATTTTTATGTGGCGTTGTGTTTGAGTAAATTAATACATTTTATATATTCAAGATACACTGTAAAATCCCGAATTATTTTCGGAGTAAACCGATCGCATCACCTACTGGTTAGGATAGAATCACATCGATCGAGTTAGCTAGTAAGTTTAAAAAATTAATTCAAAAATCACTTCAAAGTTCATTGATTGTTTTCTTTGCAACTATTCATGGGAACATCAGCTGATAAAACAATGCATGCAACGATATACTGAATTCCTTCAGGCTACAGACTGGAGCGCTATGCTCAATTTCAACATTGGGGCCGCGATTCTAACACTATATTATCTTTGTTTGTTTATATCGCACAAACTATATGGAAAATTGAAAACAAATATTCAACCTACACTACAATGTATAATCGACACATTGTCTTATTATTATTGTCTTAACAGACTTCAATTTTTTTCCTAAACTATTACAATTTCCAGTCACATTTATTAATAATAACATTTTCAACAGTGGTAGAGCCACGCGGCAGCTTTTGCTGTCGCACGGATGGGCCGACTCGAACCGGGGTGGTACCACGACCTCACAGAAAACCAGCGTGAAGTAGAGGTTTACCTCTACGTTTCGCTTGGTGAGTGCAGGTGGCCGGAGGCCCTTTTTACAGGAAATAAGGCATTCTATCTTAGTCCTCACGGGTGACAACGCATCTGCATTTTGATTCGCAAACGAGGATAGATGTAGATGTCTATGGGCCGCAGCAACCACTTACCATCAGGTGGACTGTGTGCTCGTTTGTCACCCTTATCCTATAAAAAAATGATTTAAAAACTCTATTGCTTAAGAATATAATATAAAAAGCAGGCATTAAGGCATATTAGGCATAAGACATGCATAGTGACAGCACGGTGGACACTTCCTTGCACTAAAACCCTCTCAGAAACGTGAGGAGACCTGAATCCATCAGTGGATCGTAAGTAGGCTTTCACATCTCTTCTAAATGTTCGAAGTAATTAATTAAAGTATATATTCAAACAAAAGTTTTTTTTTTTTATAAATGATTTCGTATCAGAATTTAATAATAATATTTCAAAATAAATCATCTCAGTATCTGCAACAGGGAAGTTAAGAACTTCGAGTAATGAAGACACCTATAATATAATTTATGCTTGCGATTGTTGTCACTTGGTGAAATTTCATCTTCATTATTGTAATTTGGTTAACGATCATTAGAGCTCTGATAATGCCGTGTGGCGAAACCGATCGATTTCTATAGTCAATAAATTAATAATTTAAAACGTATTGTGAAACAAGTAGAAGTGCTTAAACAGCATATTAAAAAAAACTGTCGGTCTCAAACCATGGGTATTTAAATAACTTAATGAAGCCGTGAAGCGAAACCGATCGGTTTTTAGAGTCACTAAATTAGTAATTTAAAAAAAAATTGTGAAACAAGTACAAGTGCTTAACCAAATCACAAAAATGAAAACACATATAACTGAACCGTGTAGTGGCGGTGTAAGAATATCTACTACCTCACATCGTCCCGTGTGTTTCTTAAGAGGCTACAAAGAGAAACTGAATCGGGATACTAAGTAATAATAAATAGTAAATGTTTTTATTAATATATAGAATAGCAAATGTAAGTAAGAACAGTGAGTTAAACATCTGAACAATGCTCAAGATAAGATAAACAAATATTTTCCGTTAGACCCTAAACTAGGATAATCCTGTAATTTGGGGTCCGGGAGCGCAAGTTATCTATAGAATTGTACATGATGTAACGAAAAAGAATAACATATTTTATTTTATTCATTTTATACAACATCTAGCAAAAACTCTGTGGGTCCCGTTAAGTACGTTATCAGGATCAGTATTCAAACCTATAGAAATAACTTTTATTAAAAAACTCGACCATATTTTTTTTATTTTATTTAAAAAAATAATTTTATGTGGTTTTATTACCTCTTAGTGACACTAGCCGATGCTAAGCAGCACACAAGCTTTATGAAGATCAATATACCAGCCCATATAGAACTTAGAGTTCTTTTAGAAGCGTATAAGTGTGTCGAAAGGATATTGTATCCTTATAAGAGTGACTTATGAGTTATTATACAGCTCAAGCTGTATAAAGTCTGTATTATGGGATCTAAGTAAGCTTAGGGTTCTTAATCAGAATGTGAAAACTCTACTATACAGCTTTGAGTATTTTGTAACACTTCAATCTGATTTTATCATTAAAGCTGTATAGAAGCTGCTTTTTGCATGCTGTCACTTGCTTATTACAGCTTTCAGTGTTATAATAGTATCATTCAAATATTATTTCTGTAGAATGGTGTATGTGAACTCCTTTCTAAAACTTATTCTTATGGCGTAACTGTACACTCTTGTAAATACAGTAGTTTTATAACTTCTGTCTATGAGATTGATACAAAACTAAAAAAATAAATAACAGCTATAATACAGATTAAGTCTATATAAGTGATAGAATATCGCCATTTTGAATGCGTAATTGCATGTTTAATGTATTGTGCTATAGTGAACAAATTAATTTGTTATCTATATGTGTCAAAAAAGAAAAAGGTTTGGTGCAGTTACAAGAAGGATTAAAAGGGAATATTTAAATATTACAAATTATCAACGAAATAATAGTGATACTGAAGAATATAGAAACACTTTAATAAATCACACAAGCTACAGTCACGCGTCAATCCCATCGACGGCTAACAAAGAGGATTCCGTAACAAAAACATTAAACAGTGTTAACCATGATTACAGTTATGTCAAATGTAACTTAGTTTTCGGCACCTGATTATGATGATTTATCATGCAGCAGCACAAGTAGTTCAAATGATGATAATAGCGAATTTTTAAAAAATCTATTTATTTTGCCAGCAAATTGAAGAATTGTGCCACAGAAAGAAATATATCTTAAGTAGCTTTAAATGATATTGCTACAATTGCAAATTGTAGATTTTATCAGCTAGATATATTAGCATCTAATCGTTTTTTAGTCTGTCTTAAAACGCGTTTTGATTCCCACATATTTGGTACAATTAAAATGCAATTTTTCCCTTTCTCTATGGTTTCCAAACTTTTAAACGGCTTATTTTCCTAAAAAGTAAAATAAAACTAGTATAAGATACACAACACTGTCAAATTACTTCACACTAAGTTAAATTATGTATCAAATAAAATAGTTAACTCTTTTGGTTTTGCCGTACCTGTCTAATTTAACTAAATTTGATTCTACAGTATACTTTTTCCTGTTTTTTTTTTAAATACTATTGAACAAATTTTTGACAAATTATAATGAATTATAGGAATTAAAATATGAATTATATGTAAAAGGCACACCTGTTAGATGTTTTTTTAGAGATATTTATATTTGTAAATTTATTAAAGTGATGGAAATGACGATAGTAGGCTGGAAATTATATTCTCATTTTTTGAAATGACATAACATTACTGGTAATGTTTTGTTGTAATACACAGATATTTATAGATCAAGTATCCAAGTTGATTCAAATGTTATCTAAGGATTTAATAAATCAAAATTCAAGGTTTATATATAAAATATCATTTCAATCAACATAAACTTTACTTCTTGCATAATAATTCAATAAATCTTTGGTAAGATCAGTCATAGAAACAAAATAAAACCTTTTTGTTTGACAAAATAACAATATTTTTTGGAGTACAAGATATAATATTAATATTCGGGGATGTATTTGTTATATTAGTAAAAATACGGCAAAATTTGTGCGTCCTAACGAGAGGTGCTACATATTCAGGAATATTTGGGTCTCCAGAGAGTTATTCAGATCCAAATAATAAATGGCGTTCTTCTTCCATTTCATAGTTGAGGACTTTCGAAAATCCTAATTGTTTTTCGTGAACACAAATATATTCACAGTCAAAACAGCTGGTTTTTCTGAACATGAGATTAAATAAACCTTGTTTCCATAATACTTGATGAACATTTAACGTGCCCTGGAATGGTATCAAGTTTTTGGGAAGTAGAACCTCATCTTCATTGACAGTCATTATGGTAATATTTTCAATGTTCTGTTTCACAATGTCTATGAACTGATCAAATGTGCTGACATCTTGTCTAAAAGTCACAAGATTGACAGCAGTCCGTTTTAGAACTCCTCCAATAACATCTGGGGCCCCTTTCCTATGTCCAGCTTCACTATGATTCCAGGTTATCGCCTTTAATTGTAGAAAACTGAAATTATGTAGAAGATATATTTATTGCGGTACTAGGAACTTGGAGAATCAGGTTGGAAATTAATAGTATCTACAAAAGGATTTATCTCTATTGTAAGCTTAATAATCCCCAGATGGCTGCAGCATCGTATCTCAAGCACTGGCTAACTGTGCATGCACAGGTAGTGCCAATGGCACTACGATGGAAGTCGTAGGTCTATATTACACCAGTATGCAAGCAAATAATAATAAAAAGAGATAATATAAGCTTTACGACTTGGTCCAAAATGACGACTATGCACTTCTTTTCCGTATTTGAGCCCAAAATTTTATGAAAAATGTATATGTATGAATGCTTCTGTTACAATTAAAATATTTTTCTTGTGTTTTGTGGTGTTGTATTGTACGTTTATAACAAATGCGTGTTTGAAAGAATTTGGTACCTGGTAATCTAATTTTTCTATAACTTGTAGGGGGCTCATTTCTGTTGCCTTTTTCGTAGTAATATATTGTGTTTTCATACCCTTCTTAGTCTTAACAGTTTCTTTACAACGGACGCACTGGTAGAGTGTAAGGCTTTGATCATCTGAAAATTCGTTGTAAGCTGTAACATTATCCTTGCATGAAGGGCATTCTCTTTTTAAACAATTATCGTTATATGGAGAACAACACAGGACTCCAAAAGCTGTTCAAAGTTGGTCTTCTTTATTATATTCGCTTTATGCAGACATAGAACTGTCAAATCTATATTACTATGAATTATGCAGGCACAAGATTTCCTGAGTGCTTTGTTAGGAAAGATTACCCAAATTGGGCGATGTATACAGAATAAGGCATAACTTACAGGAATCCCATGCTCTGATATAAATTTGTTATATAATTGTTTTAATGATGATATTAACTGTCATTTTTGTTTTTGAATCTTATTTCGAGTGATGTACTGTTTTTAGCCGGGAATAATTATGCTGTTTGAATCTTGTTCAAAGAGCTTCTTAATAAATATTGGCAATCTTTGTCTTGTTCGCGTTTCTTGAGTTGTCATCTTTCTTAACTTCGTTTTTAGACTCTCATTTTCGTTTCTTAAATCTTCTATAATACTAATTAACATTTTACGTCGTTTTTGTTCTTTGTACCTTATGCGTCTTATTTTCGTAGCAGCTAAATTTAAAATATCTTCCATTTTTGTAGTCGTTTGTGGTGTCTTTTCAACTGATATGTCTTCCTGGTTCCGATTTTCAATAAGTACTACTTCCGGTAACTTAGTTTCATTTATCTTACCTTTTTTACTTTCCATGTATCTCTTTGAACGCAACAAAGAAAAAAATGGCGTGAAGCATACGCCATTTTTTCCTTTGTTGCCTTTGATCCCTGGGCGATTTTTCATCAATAGCAATTACTTGTCCCTTTTCTTTCTTCTTTATATACCGTAGTCGTTCTCTTTTTCTTTCCTACATTTCTGGATCATTTTTAAGTTCTGCGTACCTTTTACGCTTGTAGGCTGATAGATTGGTGGTAGACGGTTTCTTGTTTATGATCACCAAACCTAGAACAATATTCTCTATGAGCATAAAAGTACAAGTCCGAGATGAGCTGCAGTCCGTCTTGAACTTGTACCACTGCTTCATTTATCACATTGATAAATAAATTCTTACTCATTAGCGTGGCTATGGTCTATTTTATAGATAAAACCACATAAAAGTAACAAGAAATAAAGATAATAGTCATTACCGTTAACCACGAATCATTTCCATCTTTGAAATTTTACTGGAAATGATCTTACTGGAAATGATAAACTTTGTTTCAATTCGAGACATGCTCTTAAAATACAGTATCAACGTAACAATAATAACCTCCAATGTCACACGCGAACAATCGGAATATATGTGAAAAGTAATTGATAAAATGTATTCGTTACTTACACTTTGATCCGCCCTTTTGGAAATGATGTGCATGCGTGACAATCGTCGTGCGTAACTTTTTAAAAATATATTTTGAGAGCTAATTGCACTACATTTTCGCGTCCACTCGCTCGGTGGCCTGTTGGGTAACTGAGGAAGGTGCGGACGCAGGATGACATGTGCTTTATGGCACAGGGTAAGAAAAAAATACTACTTGACGGACTTTTACGGAAATGATGAAAATATCGTAACATTTCACGAATAATTTATTTAAGACTTAATTTGACAGTTTACTTTCAAAATCTATAGCAGTAATGCATCTTTGTTTTATAATTATTATAAATTAATTTTTGAAAACGCCCCTTGTAACTCTTTTTATTATTATTTTGATATTTATTGTTAAATGTATGATTTGTCGTCGGCTTGGAAATAGCGTTAGGTGCGTTTTGTTAATTTTCCACAAATACGTAATGTTCCCGGACAAAAAAAATATTTGAGCCTTTAAATATAACATAAAAGAAAACATTTGACGACTGACAACTACAAATAACGGCACAGTGATGAAAAACTTTTTTTTAATGTGTTTAGTTTTTTTACCCACCTACGTGACGTAAGAGTATGAATAGAAAACGACATGCGTATGCGCTTGCCAGGAGTTACCTACTTTGGTTACCTATCAACTAAACACAATAACAAAATAGACAGCATGCTCGTACTCGTACCATACTGCTGAGCGAGACAAAATATTCTGTCATAAAATGTACCTTCCTTAATATTGTTTGGCAAAGAAAGAGATAGCTTTAATTCTTTAGTCCACTTTTTAACATTAGAAAGAAAAGATGTAAAGATGTAATTGTAATAAAGATGTAAGAGGTAATCTTTGTTTGCTAGAGGTAGTCATATTTTTGGTTTGGTTTGTGAATTTAACTGAATCAAAGGGGTAGTATGTGTGGCTTATAATATAGTCTCTGTTTTAAAAGAAGTGAAAGAAGTAAGTACTTTATCCTTGCCCATAAAATAAAGCAACAAAATTATTAAAACACGGTTACATCTTAAAATATTATTATTTAAATGAGATAAAGTGAAGAAAAGATAAAAGTGTTATTTCTAAGACAAAGGTTTTTCATCTTTTATACATATCTCTAAAGACGATTATCTGTGATATTTTAAAAACTACTATACAGCATTAGTAATTAAAATATTCTATTGTACAGCTGATTAAAAACTAATGGCTGCACAATAGATACCATAACATACATAGTACAGCTACTAAGACTAAAAGACGCTCGAAATATCCTTTAGGCTGTTTAGCAAATTGAAGCCATTTAAGGAACTATAAAAACAAAATTTTAATTGTAAATTTAGGAATATGAGACATTAGTTTTAACCTAAACCATTATTTTTAGTTTGACTAATGATCACTGTGTCCCAATATGCATTCATTTTCACTTATTTAATTATTTTCTTATTCTAACCCATAAAATCAATATTTACTTACCATATTTTATTACTTACCAGCTGGAAGAAGAGATAGACAAGTTCCGCTGGCATATTATAGGAAGAGAGGGGGAGGATACGGTAATCCTCAAATGCGGCAACTTGCTCTATTACCGGGAGAGCGACCATCTGTCCCAAGGAGGTGTCAGATTTATCGTCCACAAGTCTCTCTTTAACAACGTTGTAAAGATTGAGAGTGTGTCGACGAGGGTTGCGTACCTTATATTCTGAGTATGAGTATGAGCACCAAACGGTATTCGCTGAAGGTCATACAGGTTTACGCACCAACCAACGCACACCCCGATGAGGAGGTGGAGGAAATGTATGAGGATATCTCTAGAGCCATGCATTCCTCCAAAACCCAATATACGGTGTTAATGGGAGACTTCAATGCAAAACTAGGCAAAAAGAGAACGGTGATCTGAAAGTAGGGAAATTTGGAATAGGGCAACGGAACCCAAGGGGCCAGCAGCTGGCCCACTTCATGGAGAAAGAGGGACTCTTTATGATGAAATCTTTCTTCCAGAAGCGGCCCCACAGGAAGTGGACCTGGTCGAGCCCCGACGGTTCGACAAAAAATGAGATTGACTTCATTATGACGACCAGACGACAACTGTTCAGTGATGTCTGAGTGATCGCGAGGGTGAAAACCGGTAGCGATCACCGAATGGTTAGAGGCACACTGAACCTAAACGTTGAGTTGGAGAAGTCTCGTCTAATGAAGTCAACGCTCCGTCCCCCTCGTGCTCTAATCCAAAGTCCCGAAATCTTTAAGCTCGAGTTACAAAACCGTTTCCAGTGCCTAGAAGACTGCAATGAAGTGGACGATTTGAATGACAAGCTCGTGGAAACTGTCCATGCGGTTGGAGCTAAGTTCTGCAAGACCCGCCGCAGAAGAACACAAAAACTCTCTGATCACACTCTTAATCTCATGGCTGTTAGACAGGAGATGAAGCTACATTCTTCAACAGATTTGACAGCATACAGGCAATTGAACAGACAGATCTCCAAATGCATGCGGCGGGACTTACGCAACTTCAATACAGCTCGTATTGAAGAAGCGATCGAGCGGAACCAAGGCTCCAAAGTCTTTGCCAGAGATCTGTCTGCCAGAAAGTGCCAACTGTCAAAGCTGAAGACTGAGTGTGGCAGCATCGTTTCCGGGGCACCTGAGACTTTGAGTGAGATTAAGAGGTTCTATGGGCAGCTGTACACGTTATCGTTGGAGCCGCATGCAAGTGTGAGTAACGATCCAAGAGCGAGTCTTATCTGACATTATTCCGATGATATCACGGACGTCAGTCTAAGTGAAATTAGAATGGCTCTCCAGCACCTTAAAAACGGCAAGGCCCCAGGCGAGGATGGAATTACAGCGGAGCTTCTGAAAGCGGGTGGAAAACCGGTACTTGAAGTCCTTCAGAAGCTCTTTAATTCCGTCCTCCATGGTGGCATTACACCGGACGCGTGGAGCAGAAGTGCGGTGGTCTTGTTTTTCAAGAAAGGCGACAACGCTCTCTTGAAGAACTACAGACCAATTTCCCTTCTGAGCCGCGTCTACGTGCTGTTTTCGAGAGTCATTACGAATCGTCTCGCGCGCAGACTTGACGACTTCCAGCCTCCCGATTAAGCCGGTTTCCGAAAAGGCTTTAGTACTATGGACCACATACTCACCTTTCGGCAAGTTGTACAGAAGTCCGAGGAGTACAATTTGCCACTATGTCTGGCGTATGTGGACTATGAGAAAGCCTTTGATTCCGTCGAAATTTGGGCGGTGCTGCAGTCCCTTCAGCGGTGCCAAGTTGACTGTCGGTATATCGAAGTGCTGAAGTGCTTGTACAGTAGGGCTACGATGGCTATCCGAGTACAGAACCAGAGTACGAAACCTATCCAATTGCAGAGAGGTGTAAGACAGGGTGATGTTATATCCCCGAAACTCTTCACCGCTGTATTGGAAGACGTTTTCAAGCTTCTGGACTGGAAAGGATACGGTATTAACATCAATGGCGATTACATCACTCACCTTCGATTTGCCGACGATATAGTCCTTATGGCAGAATCGCTGGAGGACCTAAGCACTATTCTCAATGATCCCAATAGTGTCTCCCAACGGATAGGTCTTAAGATGAATATGGACAAAACAAAGATTATGTTTAATCTCCATGTCGCACCTATGCCGGTTCTTCTTGGGAGCACTAAGCTCGAAGTTGTTGACGAGTATGTTTACCTGGGACAAATAGTCCGACTAAGTAAGTCCAACTTCGACCGAGAGGTCAATCGACGGATTCAACTCGGTTGGGCAGCGTTCGGGAAGCTACAACACATCTTATCGTCAAACATACCTCAAAACCTTAAAACAAAATTGTACAACCAGTGCGTGTTGCCAGTGATGACTTACGGATCTGTACCTGGTCCTTCACTGCTGGCCGGATGAGGAAGCTCAAGGTCGCTCAGCGAGCTATGGAGAGGGCTATGCTTGGGGTGTCTCTGCGTGATAAAATTAGAAATGAGTATATCTGCAGTAGAACCAGAGTAACCGACATAGTCCAACGGATTAGTAAGCTGAAGTGACAGTGGGCCGGCCATATAGCTCGAAGAACCGACAACCGATGGGGAAGAAAAGTTCTTGAGTGGCAGCCTCGTACCGGTAGGCGAAGTGTTGGGTGACCCCCCACGAGATGGAGTGACGACCTGGTAAGACATACAGGAAGTCGATGGATGCTTGTGGCTCAGGACCGTGCTGTGTGGCATTCCTTGGGGGAGGCCTATGTTCAGCAGTGGACATGTGAAAGGCTGTAATGATGATGACTTACCATATTTAGTATTTTGTCCTTATATTATTTCGTTATTTTGCTGGCGCGGCAAAATTTTAATAGAAATCATATACAAGTTTACCGTAAATCTAATTTTGCACTTTCTATTCACCAGTTATCACTGTCAAAACTCAACTCCAATCCTAGTCATATTAATATATAATATAATCATTCACTCACTAAATGTCGCCATCATTCAATAAAGTATATAAATAAATCTATTAAGTTATGTTTGTCATAAATTCATTTGTGATACCGTTCAAACACCAATTTAGAACTTTTATCTTTAAAAGATACTTATGAGATAGTATTTGTAGTGTAATTGTTTCCTTGCACACCAAATAACAGCTATTATACAGCCCCTTTTGTTCGTGTACAGCTACTGTACAGCGCTAATAACGTATAAAGCTGTATAATTTGTGTCAATTTTTTACTTATATGAACTGTATAAGCGCTTATACAGCCTTTGTACAGTCAATAAATTCAGCCTCTAGTATAAAAAGGAACTCCAATACAGCTCGTATACAGCTTGCATGCTGCTTGGGTAAGTATAGCGGGGTCAATCCTCTTACTCCTCAGACAATGCAGAGGTAATAAAATCACATACAATTTGCATACAATTATTTTTTTAAACAAAATAAAAAAAAATATGTTTGAGTTTTTAAAAAAATCATTATTCAAACTATATGTTTGAATAATGATCCTGATAACGTACTTAACGGAAACCACAGGGTTTCTGTTACATATTGTATAATAGTGTAGTTTAATTATACTTGAATGTGTGTGCGCGTGTGAGTGCGTGTGTGTGTGTGTGTGTGTGTGTGTGTGTGTGTGTGTATGTGTGTGTGTGGGTGTGTGTGTGTGTGTTTGCGTGTGCGCTTCTAGTGGCGTGTGATGGTGAATAACAAGTCAAAATAATTAAAGAGCAAATCCCCGAGATTGCTTACACTTTAGCTATGTTGCTATATTCAATCCATGCCAAGGATATGCAGACTGAGCATTTCAGAACTAATTTGTAGTTGCAATAAATCTTAAGTTAACACCGCAACACACGGGCTGACTTGTCGTTCAAATTAACCCCATTATGTTCTATTCATCGCGAGCGGTGTGCAGTTAAGGATTAATTTAAGTTATTATGATGGATTGGCTTTGAAGACATCTAATGATAGCGATATCTTATAATAGCGATTTCTTGGAATATGTCAACTTTAACAACAAATTTTGAATATTGTGGAAACTAGTGACCCGCCCCGGTTTTGCCTGGATGTGATCTATTAATGTGCTGTTATTTAGATTTAAGATAGCCTAAGACTTACGGATAATACGAGTATGTATCATATAATATGTGGATCCCTTCTGACATTGCTGTCTGTTCGTACAGTTTTAACACAATACGGTTACAGCCATTGCGAAGATATGACATGTCGTAGCCTGGTCTGGACAGACAGACTGCCAGATAGATTTTTTTTAATTGGTTTTTTATGTCTTTATAGCATGTAAATAGCTCCTGAGGTTAATATAATTGCGGTTTCTTGATGCGCTTGCTTAGAAATGAGTTGTAGCACTAGAGGCTGTGGGTTCGAATCTTGTACGGAACATGTGTTTCAATGGTCCTTATGCAATTTATATTTGTAAACTGCCTCCAAGAAAAATCTTAGTGTAATTTTTTTAAATAGATGCCAGTTATTTCAAAATCGCAGATAGACACTTCAATTTTATATATATATATATATATATATATATATATATATATATATATATATATATCGTCGGGGTCATAATAAGTATTCAAGCATGGGTACTCCTATGCCCTAACTTACAAGCATCTAAAGTAACGCTTAACGATAAACATCGCACAGCTGGGTTCCGGCTACCTCGTTTCAATATTAAACTACGCCGAGTTGTTTGAGTGCATGTTACGGACTTTTCATGTCGTATTTTTTTATACGAGTAGAATAAGGATGACAAACGAGCACATAGTCCACCTGATGATAAGTGGATGCTGTGGCCCATAGACATCTACATTTATTCTCGAGCAAGAATCAAAATCAAAGCATTCATAGACAACGACGCAGCACGACGAGATGCAATGCCTTGTTTCCAGTAAAAGGAGTTTCCGGTTCTCTACACTCAGCATAAGCAGCACAGCAGCATCAAGCTGCTATTACACGCTAGTATTCCGTGAAAACGTGGTCCTACTCCGGTCGTGCTGACCTATTTCACCTGCAACCATAATATTATAGTTGCAGCGTGGCTCTACCACGTAAGAAAATAAACCAGGTATAAAAATATACCAGGTATAAAAATATACCAAACATGCAGATATCTTCGATATTGCTTACTTCGCTATTGAATTTAACAAATTTAGATTTCCACAAATAGAATAGAATAGAATCATTTTATTCGATATTGATTATGGAACATAATATTGATTGGAAGTCATTTTTTACTTTTACCAAAAAACCTCTGTCCTCGGAAGAACCAACAAGAAACCCAGCGGGACTTTTTTTGAAAAAGAAAAAGAGAATTGATGAATGTGCTTCAGGACCGTGCTCTGAGCAATACATATACTTACAGTTAGTAAATTTCTCGAGTAATAGCCTCGTACCGGCAAGCATAGTATATGATGACTGGCACCCTAGATGGGGCAGGGTGCATGATCGGGATTTGTTGCTCTACGGAGGTGACCTGTGTTCAGGTGTACACTTGAGTGATCTCAAAGTAAATGAAGAACTTATTATTATTAAGTTAATATATGTCAGAAGTAAATATATAGCTGGAGATATAAAAAAGAATGGTATGTTTGTGTATGTTCGTTATTCTTATACACCCTGTTGATGCCGTGAGGCGAAACCAGTCGGTTCTTATAGAAAGTAAATTAATAATGAAATAAATACTAATTGTGAAAAAAGTACAAGTATGTATCTAAATCACAAAAAATAATGCTGAAGTTTCGCCGAGTAATAACAAACGCAAGTATAAAATGTGGAATGTTTAAAGGGAGGAAGATAATCGAAGTTAAAGAGTCTTGACAGAATGAGTACGGCTTTTCAAAAGAAGTGTCGTTTTGATGTCAAATTGCTTTTCTAATTAAAATTAAATTAATTATTATTACATTAAATTAATTAAATTAGTTATTAGTATAGTTTTTAATATTGTATGTAACTATGTATTAAATAAATATCTATACAAATAACTAAAAAAAATTAAAATTATCGTTGTATTTAATCCTATATTTTAGATATTCATAAAAGATTCATGAGAAAATTACTTTATTAGAAATATGGAGTATCTATATAAAAAAAAATTGTCAGTGAAAGTACTGACAAAAATTTATTCAAGCGAGAATCCCATTTCACACACATATAATTATGTCATTGAAATAAGAGTGCCACATGAGGACAACATGCTAACCCATATTTCAATGACTAACACGAAAAAAGAACTAGCTTTAAAACGAAACTTTTTGTAGTTTTATTGTAAATTGGCTATTTTTAGTCTTAAATTATCAATCAGTGTAAAGGTACACATGCACGTGTGTATGAAAAGGTGCTATGTAATTGAAATACACAAAAAAGAAAAATTATACTTTTATTAAAAGTAATAGCCTACTTTAAATAATTATATCATCATCATTACAGCCCTTCACAAGTCCACTGCTAAGCATAGGCCTCCTCCAAGGAATGCCACAAAGCACGGTCCCGAGCCACCTGCAGCCATTGACTTCCTGCATGTCTTACCAGGTCATCACTCCATCTAGTGGAGGGACGCCCTACACTTCGCCAGCCGGTACGAGGCTGCCACTCGAGAAGCTTTCTTCCCCGTCGGTTGTCGAACTATAAGGCCGGCCCATTGCCACTTCAGCATACTAATTATATAAGCTATGTAGTTTACTCTGGTTCTAATGTAGATATTCTCGTTTTTAAGTCTATCACGCAGAGACATTACGACATTTCGTCTTGTCAGACATACCTCAACATCTCAAAACGAGGCTGCTGGCTGTATGAGGAAGCTCAAAGTCGATCAGCGAGCTATAGAGAGGGCTACGCTCGGCGTTTCTCTGCGTGATGACTATATAGAATAGAATAATTTCCGCATAGTATATTTTGTATACTATACTCGTATATTATGTATGGGCGATTAGGTACAAGTTTATATATGTCTGTTAACATAATAAAATAAACAATTCTACATACCAAAAATAAAAAATGATCCTTCCAAACAAAATAAATAGCGTAAAAATTGACACGAAAAAAATCACCTTCATAATATTAGTTTACTGACATCGAGTGACATGAAAAAGCAGCAACAGTGCGGCAGGTGTGCACTGCTCACGCGGCATTGACATAGGTAATTATCTAACTACACTTTCCCATTCATAGGTAATTGGGCAAAATAAAAAGGAAAAAAAAGTGCTACCGCGACTAGAATGTTATTATGTATATTTTTAGTTGTGTGTGTTCAAAGAACGTTATTTAGGATAAGTCAAATCATTTAATGTGATAACTTTATCGCCACCCCGAATATGAACTACTAAAACCTCATACTACATATCGTCTTAAGGTGATATGTAGAAATAATTTTAAAAGACATCTAAAATGTGTATAATATGTGTATAAGATACAGAAGTCTGTAATTATTTTATCCTTTTTAGTTCTTTGAAATGTGTTTTTATTTTTTATAAAAGCCTAATTTTTGACCAATTTAAGTAGGTTAAGGAATACTACAAGATCAAAAATGTCATCTAAATAATTAAGAACTTCATAGATGTACAATACTTATTGAGTAGGAATAGTAAATAATGCTTTACCTTAAACACCTTCCGTTATGCAACCTTTATTGTAATTTATATTACTCTAATATGATTCCAAGGATTTAATTTAGCATAGCCTTTAAAACCTAACCTATAATTAATAATATATGTATATGTGAAAATTTCGAAGAAGAAAAACATATGCAAATATTTATGCAACAACTAGATAAGCAAAAATATAGCTTTACTGGTAAACGCAGAGGTGAAAATTCCCTGTAATTTAAAACCACATTGCAATTAAGCTACCGTCAATAAATTTAAATCTGAGACTTATCGCTACGATATGCAAATTAAGCGTTGTAAAAGTTAATTAGTGGGCGCAATCTGTAACTTTATTGTGAAAATCGACGAGAAACCGTTGGAAGACATAGCTTAAGAAATTTAGGGAAATGTAATATAAGTTAAATATATATAGTACTGTGTTAAAAACATACTGATTTCTCATATTTACACTTGGCTTAGAATTAAATTAATTTTACAGATTTGGTCGCGTTCAATTCAAAGGTTTAAATTATTTTTAATTCCCGATATAATTGTATTATTAATTTCATATATAATTTGCAAAATTTTCGCCGTATGTCGGAGAATAAATTATAGTATAGGAAAGTTGAAGGTCCTGCTTTTTGTTTTACTTTAGTTTGCTACCTTATGTTAAGTAGATGCTGTAGCCCATATACACCTACATCTATTCTTGATTAAGATTAAAATGCAGATGCGTTGTCACCTCTGACGACTAAGATAGAATGCCTTGTATCCAACAAAAACGGTTTCCGGTTTTTTGCACTCGCGATACGAAACACAGTTAATTTGGTACTTTTCGTTGGTAGAGTGGTGCTTCCCCGATCGAGCTGATCCATTCGTGCTATAACCATAATATAGCTGCGATATGACTACCTCGTAAAATATCTTGCTCTGCAATCGTGAATTAGCGAACTACGCTTGACACTTATGTTATTTTAGCCGCACCTTAGTTTACTTTCTCTGACATTACTTGATAGATTGTAGTGTTATACTACTTACATTTCATTGTACACTAATTCTTCATTCTGTTTTGATATTCTGCATTCATGTTTTGCATCACTTTATACTATTTTTTTCATTCTGTTTTTGATTTTCTGCATTTATATTTTGCATCACCTTTATTTCTATAGGATCCTGTAACGTTTTTACACAATAACATATCATTTTACTTCGTATTTTCACATTATTTATCACTTTTAAAATAGCTGTCAATGAAGTCTTACCTTTTATGGTCTTTTATTGAATTCTCTGTAACTCTACAATTTCAGGCTTCATGCACTCAGCCGTGCATAAGTTTTTCCTATGTGAATCATATATCAATTCATACTTAAATGTAATAATTTCTTAATAAAAGTCCAAAAACAAAAATTGGTTTTTATGACAACTACTATTTATACCGTTGTCATGGCAATTTTTATTCAAATTCGTTACCGATATGATGTTTTATCTCGATATTTTCACATAAATACTCTTTTGCTCTAGGTCATTTACAATAAATTTCCTTTTAATTTAAATAATTTTTCCGTTCTCTCTAGAAAGATATAAAAGCCGAACAATCGGTGAAGAAATGCAGTCTTGCTTCAGTTCTCGTATCGGAAGCATCTTCTAAAGGCCTTATCCCGGGGCCGCTTAGCCCCGGGATCCTGCAAGCCTCCATCTACATCCGGCGCATCCTGAAGTCGTCGGCGCATCCTGCAGGCCAGGCGTCGACTCTGTCTGTGAAGATCCTCAACTCTGTCGGTGTTGAGGCAAACTCTGAGAAATTGAAGAAGGTCATCTCGGAACTCAATGGCAAGAGTGAAGAACTGATCGCGCAGGGTCGTGAGAAGTTGTCGACCATGTCCGTCGGTGGAGCAGCGCCCGTGGCCGCGGTCGCCGCTGCTGCAGCGCCGGTAGCTGAGAAGAAGAAGGAAGAGAGAGTCCAAGAAGGAAGAATCTGAGTCTGACGATGAAGTTATGGGCTTCGGTCTCTTCGACTAAAGCTTGCTTAATTTAATTTTTAATTCTTCACCTTTACTGCGCCTTGTCTATTCCCTTTTGACTTAATTGCTTTCCCTTTCGTTCTTAACTCAGTATTCATCATTCATTTATACATCCTTTTCATACCTTCAAAATTCTAAAACAAAACTTCTTCTAGTTTTTCAACTTATCTGGATTGTATTTAGGCCTACATATAACGCTTCATTTACATTCATCACTCTAAGTTACATTCATCACTCTAATATTTTTTATTCTAGATAACTTAAACAGGTACAATTTTTAATAAAATTTTTATTTCTTAAACTTAACTTTACACTTTGCACTTTATATAAAATTGTTTTTGAAAGCTAAAGCGAAACAAACCATAACTTTTCTAAACATTTATTAACTGTTAAATACTTTTCTAAACATTTATTAACTGTTAATTTGTATATATGTATAATTTGTATATATGTATAAATATCACCATTTTCACCTTATTATTTTCTTTTAATTTGTTTGTTTGTTTGATGATCCAGTGTTCTTCAACACATCTTGCTTTAGGACCTCGAACTTTCGTTGGTTAATCGTCACTTTTTATTTTTATTTCAGACACATCTCGTTGGTGATGTTGCTGATCTCTGGCTTTGAGCCCTACCGCTCTGGCCGTTCTTAATCTTTACTTAAGTCATAGCGACTAAAGCTTACTTGAGGTATTTCTTTATCTTTATCTTCACTTGGGAGCGGCTGTCTACTCCCTTAATTCTCTTTACCTTTATCTTCACTTGGGAGCAGCTGACTACTCCCTTAATTTTTATCTTCACTTAGGAGCGGTTGACAACTCCTTAAATAAGCCTGAATGTCCTTTTGAAAACACACTTCTAAGAGTGGTGTTTCTTTGACTAATTTTTTTTTCCACACAGGAGCGGTTGACTACTCCTTAAATAAGCCTTAATGTCATTTTGAAAACACACTTTTAGAGTGTTAGTCATTGAATGTGAACTCCACCCTTAACTGAATGCAGATGATGAATGTAAGAGATAGTATATCTGATTTTGACTGGTGATGTCTGTTTCTGCAAAGCTGTGTTTTTATGGTTTATTTTAGAATGTATATATCAAAATTTTTGCTGAGTCAAAAATTTTCCAGGGTCGGGGGGAAAATGTAGTGTTATACTACTTACATTTCATTGTACACTAATTCTTCATTCTGTTTTGATATTCTGCATTCATGTTTTGCATCACTTTATACTATTTTTTTCATTCTGTTTTTGATTTTCTGCATTTATATTTTGCATCACCTTTATTTCTATAGGATCCTGTAACGTTTTTACACAATAACATATCATTTTACTTCGTATTTTCACACTATTTATCACTTTTAAAATAGCTGTCAATGAAGTCTTACCTTTTATGGTCTTTTATTGAATTCTCTGTAACTCTACAATTTCAGGCTTCATGCACGCAGCCGTGCATAAGTTTTTCCTATGTGAATCATATCTCAATTCATACTTAAATGTAATAATTTCTTAATAAAAGTCCAAAAACCAAAAATTGGTTTTTATGACAACTACTATTTATACCGTTGTCATGGCAATTTTTATTCAAATTCGTTACCGATATGATGTTTTATCTCGATATTTTCACATAAATACTCTTTTGCTCTAGGTCATTTACAATAAATTTCCTTTTAATTTAAATAATTTTTCCGTTCTCTCTAGAAAGATATAAAAGCCGAACAATCGGTGAAGAAATTCAGTCTTGCTTCAGTTCTCGTATCGGAAGCATCTTCTAAAGGCCTTATCCCGGGGCCGCTCAGCCCCGGGATCCTGCAAGCCTCTATCCTGCCTGAAGCCACTGGACTCTACGATCCGTTGCTCTGCCTGAAGTCGCCGGATCCTACAAAACGTTGCTCTGCCTGAAGTCGCCGAGATCCCACAAGTCTCTACTCTACCTGGAGTCGCCGGAACCTACAAACCGCTGTTCCGCCCGAAATCACTGGAACCTACAAACCTCTGTCCCGCCTGCAGTTACCGGATCCTGCAGGCCACTGCGCTGTCTGAAGTCGCTGAGGATCCTGCAAGCTCCTGTCTGGGCTGAAGTCGCCGATCCTGCAATCACCGCATTCACCTGAGGTCGTCGCCTAGAGACGCCCACGCCTACCCACCTACGCCGTGCGTGCTCGTTCCAGGCGCTGAGAGCACGCTTGGGATCTTCGGACTCAGCTACGACATAAATCTTTTTTTATTACCTTTTTTTTAAATATAATTTGTAAATCACATCATCCATCATCTTCATATATCATTTTTTTTATAAAATTGTAAATACTCTTTTAAAAACTTAAATATATTATTGTCTTGGTCTATTTGGTTGTTTTGCTGATCGTAGGTTAGGTTCTTTCTTCTTTTAATTGTCTATTCACGACAAGATGCTTTCTTTTTCTAAGAGAAGTCATAGTTATTTTAGTTATCATAAAACCTTACTACGCCTAGTTTCAGTCTGTATAAAAAATAAATTGATTACTTCAAGGATTATTATGTTTTTTTTTGAGCGTTCAAATAATTTCTTAAAATATGCATTCAAATAAATTCACTATTTTTATAAATCCCACTGCTAAAAATACGCCCCCAACGTAGATTACTTCACAGAGATTAGTTGCCGCGATTGGTAGGCTACCGCAGTTTTTTATTTGTTTGAATTATTTTTTTATTCATAGATAAAGGCTTTGTCGCTGATGCGATTATGCCGCCCTGGTAGTTACAAAAAAAAACTTAAATATAATAATTACGTTTGAGTAATTATGCAGATACTGCTGCCCACTTCCTGTTTAATTTCCCTCTATCGCGTCTTGCGACATCCACGGTATGGTATAGAGTAATGAAATCTCTTACACTGACACTACACTGTGAAGTCATATAATATATTACATGCAATTTATAATTTAAAGGATAAGAATTTACATAAATATGCATTTTCCTTCGCATTTACCACGGGGAGTGCTCTGAGGAATTGTTCGGATTAATCCCAGCCGCCAAATTTCACGAACGCACAACTTTGCTTGCTTGTCTTGAATCTTGGTGGTCCACCACTGCGCGTTTCACTAGAAGTTTTCTTCCGCGTACGACCTCTCTGTGGAATAATTTACCACCGGCGATTTTTCCTAACCGATGCGACTTAGGAACCTTCAAGTAAAGAGCGTACTCCTTTTTAAAAGGCCGACAACGCACCTGCAATTGCCTTGGTGTTGCAGTTGTACATGGGCGACGGGAGTGACCATCAGGTGATCCGTATGCTCGTTTCCTCTACTCCTATAAATAAATATAAGTTTCATCAACGTTATCATCATAAGAGCCTTCCACAAGTCAATTGCTGAACATAAACCTACCCCAAGTAATGCATGTGTGTTTTTCTAATAGGATAGGGTGACAAACGAGCACACAGGCCACCTGATGGTAAGTGGTTGCTGTGACCCATAGACATCTACATCTATTCTCAATAAAGATTCAAAATGCATATGCGTTGTCACCCATGAGGACTAAGATGGAATGCCTCTTGTCCAGTAAAAAGGGTCTCCGGTTCTCTACACTCACCATATGAAACACAGCAGTATTAAGCTGCTATTTTACACTAGTATTCTGTTAGAGCGTGGTCCTTCTCCGGTCGAACTGACCCATTCGTGCTACAACTATACTACTAATATAGCTGCAGCATGGCTCTACCACGTGTAAAAACGTGTACGAGTACCTAGCAGTTATCTACGAAATCTATTTCGACATCGCATAAATGAAAATCATTATGAAATAATCTGTTTCTGTCATTATTTAAAAAATACTTCACGGAAACACTAAGTTTTAAGCAACACCGGTCATATTGACCACACACTAAATCCATTTGGTGTGCAACAAAACGAGATTTCGAATACACTAAGATTTATCGACAGTCAAAATCTAACTGCAGGTCAACAAAGCTCCGGGGACAGTCACAATTTGCGAGGGTAGCCGCTCCATTTCAGATTTTACACGCCTCGATCCGTGACCAATTTATATTTAACTATCTTTCACGTAGGTAACATTGCAAGGTCCAAATTACATTGCTTTCTATGCTGTATCTAAAACTAAGGAAGTTCTACTATCCGTGCAATGGACTGTGTGCTAATGAATATCATGTTGATGAATTTAGTATCGAGCATCATATAGTAGTATTACCAGATAAATGATCGCACCACTCCGAGTAGACCAAAACGAATGTCTAGCAAACCTCACGCATTCAATTACTCTTTGCCCAGTACTTTTTTGTTTAAATTTATTTTTTGAATATAATATTTCACCTGCACGTATCTGCCTAAATAACTTCGTAGTTATCAGAAGTTTTAGTTAGTTTTTTGTTTAACCTTCCCTTGTATAAAATATGCGTGTATTTTTTTCCGATTAAAAAAATGATAACTCCATTCGGATGCTTTTTAATTAATCGGTCCTTAAATAAATTAATTTATCAAATCCGTCTTGATACTATACAAAGTCAAGTGGATACACGTAAGTTTTTACAATGTTAAAATGCACTTATTTATTAGTATTATTACTACTGCTGTGTTTATTTGGGTAAGTATAAGCAGACATTGACCTTTTTTATATGATAAGAGTGAAAAGCAAACACACAGGCCACCTGATAAATGATGGTAAATGGATGCTGTGGCTCACAGACATCTACATCTGCCCTCATTTGCGAATCAAAATGTAGATGCGTTTTCAGCCGTGAGGACTAAGACGGAATGCCTCTTTTCCCGTAAAAAGGGTCTTCGGTTCCGGTTCGGTATCCTGTGAGAGCGTGGCTTTTCCCCGGTCGAGCCGATCCATTAGTGCTAGAACTATACAATTAATATAGCAGCAGCATGGCTCTATCACGTTTAAAATTTTACAAATGATAATTCTTATATATTTCTGTCTTAATCTTAAAGGTATAATGGCATGGGCCACAGTGGATGGGCCACACACACATCCACTTAGTTCATGGTGTACGTGTTGGTTACATATATAAATTAAAGTATATCCAGCAACGCATTTGTAAGTTTTTTGACATGGTAGAGCCATGTCGTAGCTACTCGTCGTCTCATGGTTGTAGCATGAATAAGGCGACTGGCAAGCACCACAATCTCACAGAATACCAACGTAAAGTATGATGTCTATGGGCCACTGCAACCACTTACCATCAAGTGGACTGTGTGCTCGTTTGTCACCGTTATTCTAAAAAAATATATTATTACCTTAATAGACGTGATCCGACAAATAACATCTAATACGTCTACAGGCTATAACGTATTTGAATAAGTTCTAACGCAAGCATAGTTAAAACAAAACTGTATGGTTAAATACCCCACCTCGGCTTCGTATGGCAGCAAGGGTAATCTAACGTAGTAATATTTAATTATTATCCTGGCAACAATGGCCCCGGATTAGTTTTCGATTGGGTTGTCTATACTCGTTATCTATGCGCGCTCTCGATAAAAAAAACATAAGGATTGCGCAATAATCGTATTCATAATCTTACATCTTAGTAAATCTTATTATACCGTCTTTGTTTAAACTATTAATGTGTCGGTCCATGTGAAATAAGTAATCGTAATGATTCTTGAACTTTTAGCACTTGCAACTATATCAAAATTATATCAAATTCTCTCTGTGAGGTTATCCAAAGCAAAACTCAAGAAACTAACGATACCATCTACATGCTTGGTGGTCCACCACTGTGAGCCTTTATTAAAAGTTTTCTCGCTCACACGACACATTGTGTAATCGTTTATCACCGGGGATTTTTGCGTTCCGATACGATTTAAGAACCTCCAAGTAACGACCTTACTTTTTTTTTAAAGGCGGACAACGCACATGCAATTCCCCTGGTGTTACAGTTGTTTATGGGCGGCGGTGGCAACTTACCATTAAATTAGTCGCAGGCTCGTTTGTCCCCTCTTCTATAAAAAATCTACGGGCGAGGCCTAGCTTCAGCAGTGTAATGATTAATGACAATGATAATGAAATAAAAATTAAAATTACCATGCAGTCCTACTGAAGTGACAGTAGCCTAATATTAGGGTGCGGTTCGAATCCACCATTTGACTACTGTCATGAACCACTCCTTACAAAATAATTTTACCAGGAACGGTTATAGGGAATTTTAGTAATGTTAACAACATTGCTAGTATTAAAAAAAGACCTATTCCCCGTGTTATAGTGCCAAGCATGCTGGCAGTGTTACCACGCTGAACGTCCATACTTAGCCTTTGAGCGAGAAAATAACCAATTTGTTTTTCTATTGTCACCAACGGCGAAATTTAATATGTCAAGGTCAAAGGCTAAAGTCAGTATTGGTCAAAGGCTGTTAGTTTATATGCCGTTGGAGAAGTGTCGTTCGTTTGTACAAGCTGTAAATATTATACGTGGTATTAGTGATGCTGCAGCCTATTACAGCACGAGTGGGAATGTTCGATGGGAAAAGGACCACCCCCACCCAATATACCAGTGTGAAATAGCAGCATCATGCTCCTGTGTTTCATTTGGTGAGTTCATTTTAACTGGTAAAGAGGCATTCCATCTTAGTTCTCCGAATCCGGTTTAATATTATATTATATCTCCATTATGAATGCCCCGTTGGTCTAGTGGTTGTAGTAGTGCGACTGCTGATCATGAGGTCCCGGGTTTGAATCCCGGGTCGGGCCAAAAAATCAGTTATTGAGTTTTTCCATCAAGAAATTCTCAATAGCTGCCCGGAGTCAGGAAGTTGACGGTGTTTCACCACCGTGCCTCAGAAAGCACGTAAAGCCGTTGGTCCTGCGCCTGATCTCTCTCCGGTCGTGTCGGTTTACCGTCCCATCGGGCTATGAGAGTGAGGGAATAGAGAGTGCACCTGTGATTGCGCATACACTTGGGCACTATAATCCTGTCCTGCGCCGATGGCTAGTCTTCGTTGAGACTAGCCGCCGTGGCCGCAATTCGGTCTGGAGGACATTATTATTATTATTATTATTATTATATCTCCCTATAATATAATATAATATTATATATATACCCTAGTCCGGTATTACGTATTACACACAAATTAACCAAAATTTACATGGCACATATTACGAGTATGAGTATATATTTCAGAAAATGATTTATGGTATTGCACGGCAATGTACAAATTAGGTTAAGATGCTGTGTCTTTCGTTTATATAGATTTAAAAGTCATACCTAAGTCACAGGCTAGTTTGTCTCATTACTTTTGTTATGGGTATATTTCTAAGCTCAGTTCGTGGTGATTTTTTAAAGTTAGTTTTTTATGTGAAAATTGAGAGAAATAAAAAGCTTTATTATTATTATTTTTACTGAGAATAGATGAATAATGTCTATGTGAGCCAGTTGATGAGTCCTGTGGTGATAGTAAAAGTAAGTGATTTAATATATTGTATCTTATACGCCGGAGGCGTGGAGCAGAAGTGCGGCGGTCTTGTTCTTCAAGAAATGTGACAACGCTCTCTTGAAGAACTACAGACCGATTTCCCTTCTGAGCCGCGTCTACGTGCTGTTTTCGAGAGTCATTACGAATCGTCTCGCGCACAGACTTGACGAATTCCAGCCTCCCTAACAAGCCGGTTTCCGAAAGGGCTTTAGCACCAGAGACCACATACACACCCTTCGGGAAGTTGTACAGAAGTCCAAGGAATACAATTTGCCACTATGTCTGGCATATGTGGACTATGAGAAAGCCTTTGATTCCGTCGAAATTTGGGCAGTGCTGCAGTCCCTTCAGCGGTGCTAAGTTGACTGTCGGTATATCGAAGTGCTGAAGTGCTTGTACAGTAGGGCTACGATGACTATCCGAGTACAGAACCAGAGTACGAAATCTATCCAATTGCAGAGAGGTGTAAGACAGGGTGACGTCATATCCCCGAAACTCTTCACCGCTGCATTGGAAGACGTTTTCAAGCTTCTGGGCTGGAAAGGATACGGTATTAACATCAATGGAGAGTACATCACTCACCTTCGATTTTCCGACGATATAGTCCTTATGGCAGAATCGCTGGAGGACCTAAGCACTATGCTCAATAACCTCAATAGTGTTTCCCAACGGATAGGTCTTAAGATGAACATGGACAAAACAAAGATCATGTTTAATGTCCATGTCACACCTATGCCGGTAGTTGTTGGGAACACTAAGCTCGAAGTTGTTGATGAGTATGTTTACCTGGGACAAATAGTCCGACTAGGTAAGTCCAACTTCGACCGAGAGGTCAATCGACGGATTCAACTCGGTTGGGCAGCGTTCGGGAAATTACGGCACATCTTCTCGTCAGGTATACCTCAAAACTTGAAAACGAGACTGTACACCCAGTGCGTGTTGACAGTGATGACATACGGAACTCAGACGTGGTCCTTCAGTGCTGGCCGTATGAGGAAGCTCAAGGTCGCTCAGCGAGCTATGGAGAGGGCTATGGTCGGGGTTTCTCTGCGTGATAAACTTAGAAATGAGGATATCCGCAGTAGAACTAGAGTAACCGATATAGCCCAACGGATTAGTAAGATGAAGTGGCAGTGGGCTGGCCATATAGCTCGATGAACCGACAACCGATGGGGAAGAAAGGTTCTCTAGTGGCAGACTTGTACCGGTAGGCGAAGTGTAGGGCGAACCTCCACGAGATGGAGTGATGACCTGGTAAGACATGCAGGAAGTTGATGGATGCAGGTGGCTCAGGACCGTGCTTTGTGGCATTCCTTGGGGGAGGCCTATGTTCAGCAGTGGACTTATGAAAGGCTGTAATGATGAATGATGATGATCTTATATCTATTCATATTATAGTTTTGTAATTATTTAATTAGCCTTATGACCTAATTTCCAACAATTTACTGTACACTTGATACACGCTTCACAAACCTATCAAACTCAAAGCGGCCGTCGGTCAGACGTTTGGGGAATACTCAGCATGACTCCTGTGAAACGCTTGAATATTCAATCAATAGTGTAAACCTAGCCTAAAGGTACGTTTGTCGCAAGCAAGCGTTCTACAAACAGCAACGAAAATCAACATTACTCTACGATAATGGAGAAATTATGTATCACTCTGATACCAAATGGAAATTAGAGAATTACTAAAATTATTTATGTATTAGTAACATTAAAGAAAATATAGCTCATTATAGTTATCAAAGCTTGTGAAATTTAAATTGTTTTATTTTTGGTATTACGTTCATACATACATACAAATCGTCGTATATATATACGTCGTATGTATATACATACAAACATACCGGCGCCTTCGTGGCGCAGTAGGTTAACTTGAGTTATTATACATATATAGCATTTGTACATCCCACAAATAATTTTTCCGGTTTTGGATGTGCGATCTTTGGCAATTTATGTTTGTAAATTGCCTCCACAATACAGAAGAAAATCTAAGTGTGGGTGTAACTTTTAAAAGAACAATATAAATACATACATACCGTAGTAGTGAGGTCATGACAGCCCGGGGCTAAGGACTCGCCGTATAAATCTCAAGCAACCTGGTTTCGATTCACACCGGTACCAATGAAATTGTTAATTGCTCGGCAAAAAGTTTTATGAGAAAAATTTAAAAAAAAATATTTCGAAGACGTCCGTCAACACGCATAAGAGTAGCGGATAATTCCCTGCCCTTATTTAATCTCAGAAATGACACGAGGCATGTGCCCCAGCAGTAAGACGAAAAAGGCTGTAACTTTACTTTTAAACTTTATTTATACACCGAGCACACAGTCCATCTGATGGTAAGTGGTTGCTGTAGACCATAGACATCTACATCTATCTTCGTGTGCGAATTAAAATGCAGATTCGTTGTCGGCCGTGAGGACTAAGGTTGAATGCCTCTTTTCCAGTTAAAAGGGTCTCTGGTTTTCTACACTCACCATACGAAACACAGCAGTGTCAAGCTACCATGTTACTGCATATTATATAGCTGCAGCATGGTTCTACCACGTATAAAACTTACTTAAAAGCAAATTAACGTAATTGTGTTTCGTATTGATTCCGCTTTTATAATTAGCTAATTCCTTATCACTTTATTTCTAATTAACTGTCCGTAATTTGAAATCATGAATTAATAATTTGCATACAGTGATTACGAAGCTTCCTGATCTCTGATAGCCGTATAACAGTCAGCTCGCATGCAGTAGTTGCACGCACACCACATAAGGTCGAGTTTATTGCTGATAGCACCACGCGTTGTGTTTATTTGCATTTTAAACATTTAGAAATTAGGTACATTAATTTAATGTCTATTATGCATAATATGAATGACTATTTTAAATAAATTGGATAATAGTTGGCAATAATCTAATAAGGTTTCCACCTACTAGTTGGAATGATCTGGTAAGACATGCAAAAAGTCGATAGATACAAGTAGCTCAGGCTTTTATGTTTAGCGATGGATTTATTTGGGGCTGTAATGATGAACGATAATGATGGTTCATAATATGTATTATACTATAATGTACTATATAATGTAATTACCGTCATTAAAACCGGTGGTGATGAAATAAAATTCATCACTCCATTTATTTTCATAAGTTTCAAGGGTCAAGCCGAAGATGAAAATTCCAAAAAGTTTTCATAACATTCGATAGATAGCAGTATAACTATCTTGTTTACGTCAGACATATTGTAACTGGGAGTAGCAGAAAAGGCACGAGATATGTGGTACTTCTTCACTTGCCAAGCATAGCGATTAAGGTAAATCCTTCCTAAAACAAAAGAGGCCAATGTGCTGCTATGGACTTTTACAGGCTATATATGACTATAATATTAATTTCATAAAATGAAGAATTTTAATAATTAGTAGTAGGTCTCCTTTTCTGCCTCTTACTTCTGCGTGTATAAAGTGTAAAGAGAAAGAGATCCAGTATAGTTACAGTCTGGGAGACATCCTATCTTGGTCCTCAGTACTGACAACGTTAAAGGTACAAAACCTTGTCTGTTTGAAGTTGGCTGCAGGTGTCCATGGACTGCGATTGCCACTTACCACCAGGTGGACTGTAAGTTTGTTTGTCACTTGAGTTTTACAAATAGGGGGGACACACGAGAAGGAGTCAATAACAAACGAGACGATCGATCCATGGGGTCCACGTGCGGTGAAGTTCCTATAGGAACTGTATCCGCCACTGGTCGTCACTGCTGGTGATAAAATGTCTGGTTCTGTTCTCGCTCAAAGGCTAAGTATAGCCATTCAGTGAAGAAATGCAGCCACCCTTTTTGACATGATACCGTGGGGAGTAGGACTGTATTGTTATTTAAGTTTTTCTTTATTATAGTTTATTAATGTTACATATATGCCATAAGCGCATTAAAAAATTACTCTAACATGAATATTAAAGCAGTTTATTTACAGAAGTTTTCACTAAAAACCTTATAATTATTACTATACTTCAAATTTTCCGATAATTTTATGTCAAACTACAATTTAAAAAAAGCTTGGAAAATCCTAAAGTGCACGATTCACAATGCTCATAGAATTATGAAAAAAAAATGTTTTTTCGTCTTTTCTCGTAATTCGTCAAAGAATTCCAGTAGCAGTAAGCAAAGTAGACCATCAAGTCCTCCGGACTCCGGTAAGGTCTATTCATAACTTACGGAACGAGCCCAAACGCGGGACAGCTAGTTCTAGTTTTCGGGGAGTTCCAGTAGCATTCACCGAAGTACACCTTCAGGTCATTCTATCAAGTCCGGAGATAAGGTCTCGTTATAACTAACAAAACGATGCCAAACACGGCACACCTTGTTCTACTCTTTGAGGAGTACTAGTAGCAATCACCGAAGTACACATTTAGGCCATTCTATCAAGTCCGGAGGTAAGGTCTCATCATAACTAACAAAACGAGACTAAACTCAGCATACCTAGTTTTACTCTTCGAGGAGTTCCAGTAGCATTCACCGAAGTAAACCTGCAGATTACTCCATAAAGTCCAAGGCGTATCATCATCATCATCATTATAGACCTTCACAAGTCCACTGCTGAACATAGGCCTTCCCCATGGAATGTCACAAAGCACAGTCACGAGCCACCTGCATCCATTGGCTTCCTGCATGTCTTACCAAGTCGTTACTCCATTTAATGGCGGGACGCCCTACACTTTTCCTGCCGGTATGTATAAGTATATTTATATATAAATCCTACGTACTTTTAGCGACAAAATATAATAATAAATATCTGTATCTGTATGTATCAAATTTGATTTTGAAATATTTTGTATTTCTAAAGCGATCGATATTTTTGTTGACTATTACCGCTGCTGTAAGCAAATGATACAGCTATACACTCACGACAGCGGCCGAGCGTAAGCTAAGTGTATTTAGTAAAATAAATTAATACAAGGCTGCTAAAACATCGAAAACTAATTTTTTTTCGCAGCCGAAAAAAAAAATTATAACTATATAAAAAAAAAATTAAACTGTAATTTACATCCCATGCTTCCCACATGATAGATGAAGAGATTAAAAAATAAATTGGGCTAACCAATTGATATTTTCAAAAGTTATCGAGTTTAGCACTCCATGCGGACTTTATAAATCTACACCATAAGCCAGTAAAACCACTTTTACTATGTAAAAATAGCAATTAATCGATTTCAAAAATATATTAATAAGTTCAACACTCATTTAACTTTCTGACAATGTGCTTTTTATATCATTTATATGTTCAACATGATTGTTAGATACGATTTTATGCGATAAAACATTGGAATCTTGATGTTTAGACGCTAGTAGAACATATCTACGCGCTTTGCGCTTAAGGCATAGAATAGTTATTTATTTGTTTTGCATTGACAGTGAATTCGATATTTAATTTGAAAACCCCTGATTTTTCTTAGATATCGGTCATATAAGAACATCACGGCTGGATGTAGTACGACAGTCAAAAAAGGTAAAACTACAGCAAAGTTACAGCATATAGTACCAGTGCTGGGTACAGGTGACTCTTTTCTGAGAGGGCTTAGGGCAAGGAAATGTCCGCCGCAGTGTCCCAATGCGTCTTGTTGCAATTCACATGTCATTTATGTAATTACAATGTTTTCTTATACCACCAAGCCCATGGTGAATAGCACTTAAAATCACTATTAACAATTTTACTGGAGCTACCAGGGATCGAACTCAGGTTGCTCGCGTACAGTGAAGTTAAACGGCAGACGCTTAGTCTCTGAGCTACTACTACTCTTATTTGTTTATAGAATTAGAGTGACAATCGAACACACAATACACCTGATGGTAAGTGGATGCTGTGGTCCATAACCATCTACATTTATCCTCAATTAAGAGTCAAATGCAGATGCGTTGTCACCTCTGAAGGCTCAAATGGAATGCCGTGTTTCAAGTGAAAAGGGTCTCCGGTTCTCTACACTCACCATACGAAACACAGCAGCATGAACCATATTTTACGTCGGTATTCTGTGAGGGCCTGGTCAACCCGATCGAGCCAATCTATTGTTCACCCGCGTTACGATAATAATATAGCTGCAGCGTGGCTCTACCACGTATAAAACAAAAAGCTTCTGTGCAAATTGGATCGTATGCTCAATAACTGCACCCGTTTTATTTTCGGTTCTTCTTTAATGTGGGCACGTGTCTTTTAAATAGCTTCCAATACTTGAAATGCAAATTTTTATACTCAGGGTAATCTCATGAACATAATTTGCGATCTTTTGTGAACACAAACACGCTTTCTTTTACGCCGACCTAACTTCTTTTCGCATACTTTAGTCACTGGGGTATAAGGTTCTAAAATAAATTTCAAGAAGTATTTTACTCCTTATCTATACAAACAAATAAAATTGACGTGTCTGTTTGTAATTTCAAAATAGCATCTTTTTACTAAATGCGTATGAAACTATGCATATGTATATACGGTATTTATAACAAAAAACTATTTTTGAAATGTTTGTCTGTCTGTTTTTTGTTTCGTCTAATCTCCGAAATCGCTGGACCGATTTTGAGCAAATGTTATAACGAGTAACTTGTGAACTTTTATTTTAGAAAAATAATTAGATTCCTGCGTAAAATAATTAAAACCCATTAAATCCAATCGTAATAAATTCTACCACGTCACCTAAGTCGAAAAAAGAAATCATCACCTCATGTTTCTGATAAGAAAAGTTATTTCAAATTGTTTCAGTGTATTAAAACTAGTGTTAATATTCGTGTTGCAATTCAAAGTGATATTTGACGCAATAAAATATGATATATTATATAGGACTAGCAGTTCCCCGCAACTTCGCTCATGTGGGTGTTATTATGATTGGATTTCATGGGTTTTAAATCATTTGCGCGGAACCCTAATTACTTTTTAAAATAAAATTAGTCTAAGTTATTTCTAAGAACATCAGCTATCTGCCAACGAAAGTATTGTCAAAATCGGTCCAGCCATTTCGAGATTAGCCAGAACAAACCGACAGCCAGCCAGACAAACAGATAAACAGACCGACAAAATTAAAAAAATGTTTTGTTTTAAATACCGTATTTACTTTCATATGTAATTAATTAAAAATCTGTTTCTTGACATTATAAACAGACACTTCAATTTCATTTATTTGTATAGATAAATAAATAGAATACATTAAACTGGACTGCTATTAGATCGGGCGCTTGAATATCGTAGAGATAGTGTAGCTGCGTTTAACGACGTACAGACGTCTGCCGTCTGGTATCTCTAGTTTACATTATACAATATCTACAGTAAGTAAAATTATTATTTTTAACAACTTAATTTTATATTCTACAACAACAAAAACGAGCCACTACAAAGGCGTGGCTATTTACTTCATGGCGAATAACTCTGAAATTGAATTATACTCCCTATCATCGATGATAAAAAATTATGATACGATAGTGGTAGGAAACGATCGTCAGTCATTAAATTTTAACGCTTTTGTATTAAACAAGCTGTATTTCACTTTCAGCATTAAAATACAGATATCTCAAACTACAAAATAAAAAATAAACGCTTGTCTGCCTTGACATACACGCTACATGCTATTGAAACAGTAACATCTAAAATCACACAAAATTAAGAAATAATAATTTGTTGGCAACATTTAAAACATTTTTTGCGTATTTTTTGGTATTCTGTGAGAGTGTGGCACTTTAACCATAACATGGCTCTATCACGTGTAAAAGTAATAAAAACAAGATCATTCTCAGATAGGTAATGAAGAATTATAAAAGAAACAAATTTAAAATAAAATATTTAAATCTCTCAGTGTTATGTTCGTATTTTTCGGTATAAATTCGTGGTGGAGCCATGCTGTAGCTATATTAATAGTATAGTTGTAGCACGAGTGGGTCGGCTCGACCAGAGAAGGACCACGCTCTCACAGAATACCAGTGTAAAATAGCAGCTTAACACTCCTGTGTTTTGTATGGTGAGTTTAGAGAACCGGAGACCCTTTTTACTGAAAAAGAGGCATTCTATCTTAGTCTTCAAGGCTGACAACGCATCTGCATTTTAATCCGCAAACGAAGATAGATATAGCGATCTATGGGCCACAGCAACCACTTACCATCAGGTGGACTGTGTGCTCGTTTGTCACCCTTATTCTATAAAAAAAACTTTATCTTTTTTTTTTATAGGATAAGGGTGACAAACGAGCACACAGTCCACCTGATGGTAAGTGGTTACTGCGGCCCATAGACATCTACATCTATCCTCTATTACAAATCAAAATGTAGATGCGTTGTCACCCGTAAGGACTAAGATGGAATGCCTCATTTCCAGTAAAAAGGGCCTCCGGCCACCTGCACTCACCAAGCGAAACGCAGAGGTAAATCTCTACTTCACGCTGGTTTTCTGTGAGGTCGTGGTACCACCCCGGTTCGAGCCGGCCCATCCGTGCGACAGCAAAAGCTGCCGCGTGGCTCTACCACTGTTAAACTCTACTTTAGAAAAATTAAAAAAACAAATAAGAACAATCTAGGCTAAATTTTAATAACACTGATACTGATTATTATACTTTATTTTATTTTTCTAAGCCAGCGCTTGACTACTATCCCACCTGATGGTAAGTGGTGATGCAGCCGAAGATAGTGAAGCGCACTGACTTAACAAACGCCTGTTTACTCTTGCCTTGAAGTCACTCACATTGTAATCGGATGGATGAACAGATGCTGGCATTTGTTCCACTCCTTTGCTGTTCGAATGACGAACAATAATTCCAACCGTTTGGTTCGAATGCGTGGTCAGTTGACATTAAAAGGGTGGAGACACTCTGAACGTTTTGTTGTCGGATGGTAGAAGGGAAAGGGAGAAATTAAGTTATGCAATTTCTGCACACACTCTCATAGAAAACTTAAAGGCTGACTGCTCTTTACCTGTTTTCAAGACTGGTGAAATTGTTTTTTATCAGATTCAGATCACCAACAGTGGATCATCTTAGCACGCGTTTCCAATAACTTCAAAGCTACTAGTTGGCATTTTCTAGCATCAATCCGTATACGGCATAAGCAGCTGCCCCGGTGTAAAGTATCGCCGTAACGCAGACTCCTAACTTCCTTGCAGTTGCTTTAGCCTTGGACTCTATGAACGGTCCGAAGTTCAGGCTTTTAATCTACGCCTAAAATAACGATTTTGAATTTATACATATAAATAAAATGGAAGTTTCTGCCTGTTATATCGAAATAACTGCCTTTTTATTGAGCTGAAGGAGTTATTATCGTGCCATTGAAATGAATATTAGTTTTTAAAATTTTTTGTTTGTCTATGAATAATCTTTGGAATGGTTGAAACAATTGTAATCAATCTTCACTATATACAGGGTATTTTTGGAACGCTCCCGAAAACTAAGACAGGCGACAGCACCAAGTATACCGTTGATCATGGGTCACAAATAAATTCGATCCTGATGAAAAAAAAATCATCTTTTTACAACGTTTTATTAGTTTTATTCACGCGCCATCATGTTAGTACAGCTAAATGAAACGATAATTTCATAAAAAAAATCATGAAAATACTGAAACCTAAAACCAGCAGTGGAATAACTGAATTCATATCAGCTGATTAAAGGTCAATGTACGCGCGAACGCAAATTCGCGCGGTCCGCAACTAGCGGGCCATACCACAATACCTAATAATTTACAACACTTGTCTAAATACCTAACTTATCTACTTAACCTACTATTTTGCCACTGTACTTGTCTCCACGTAGCCATTTTAATCCGAATTTACAGGTTAAATAACCCAAATAACTGGTTCGATTTCCCGCTAATGAAAAAATACATAAATAAAATGTAACCAAGGTTAGAGTCATGCGTTTTTATTCATCGTGTAGGTATGTTTATTATTCTCATGTATTCAGTTATGTGTGTATTCAGATTAGTTCAGTACTAAGTTATTTAAAAAAAATAGTTATGAAACAGCTTACCGCTCTAAATCCTCCGTGGTCTTATGAGATGCGGCTCAAATTGCGCTCCATTCATTTCAAGGCAGATTTGGGCTCGGTGTTGCGTCTCCTCATGGAGGCGGGGCATCATCGTGTGGTCTTCGACACAGTCCGTACGTAGTTTCGCGAAAGCATCCACGATCCTTTGGTGTATTTCATCAGCACTATCACACTCACGATTAAAAACCCTTTCTTTCACATACCCCACAGAAAGAAGTCTAACGGGGTCAGATTTGATGCGCGAGGTGGCCAAGCGTGTGGTCCTAGTCCGCCAAATCCAGCGATCATCAAATAGCTCATTAGGGCGCTCACGGACGAACCTCACGACATGTGGAGGGGCACTATCATACTGGAACCATGTGCGGCGATATTCAGCCAACGATAGGTCGTCTAAAATGTCTGTCAACTGTTCATTTATAAAGTTTAGGTATCGCTGTCCGTTCAGTCGCTGTGGCAGAAACACTGGTCCCAGTATGCGATCCTTAAATAAACCTGCCCATACGTTAACCGACCATCGGGTTTGGTGCCCGGTTTGTCGAACAGCGTGCGAGTTAAACTCTGAATACACGTGCGTATTTCTTCGGTTCCACAGGCCGTTTCTGGTAAATGTCGACTCATCCGTCCAGATAATGTGCTCAATGGAACCAGCCACACGTTGTTGCTGGTATAATAACCATCAGCAGAAAACTCGTCGGCGGTCGTGATCGCCGGGAACTAAAGCTTGCACTTTGTGCAATTTGTATGGGCGCATTCGGTTACGCTTCAACACTTTGTGCACTGCACAGTATGATACACTTGTTCCATCCCGACGTCTTAACAATTTATTTAGCGATACTTCGTGTACCAAGGTTCGGATACATAACATGTTGTCGTATTCACAATCACTATAAACGTACGCGTTAAGCATTATTAAAACAAAAAACGAATAAGAATAATACCAACACGTAATCACAATTTAATAAACAAATCGACAAAACTGAAACCTACTGCGTCACAGCGTGATGCGACACGAGCCGGGCGGGTTACATTCTTTCGCACCGAGCTAGATACAGGTCGAATGGAGGGAGGTTACAGTCGCGTTCTAAAGTACTACATGGTATTGGGATATTGTTTTATAATATTATAGTAAGTAATTAATTGTTTTATTGTAGAATCATAATCATTTTTGGAATTAAAAATGGATAATGTTTACTTGAGCATTATTTGTTATTTCTATCGTAAAATATAAAGTAGTTTGTAACAAGAAAACTTAAGGTAAGGGTGGCACGCCGTCCATTATGTCGTCTTGGGTCACATGGAAGCCAGATGTTGAAGGTGTGTTGGTGTTACTGGATGCTACTTCATCATCACTTTCATCTTCGCTTGAGCTTCCGTCATCAGGTCGATCACATGGTAATTTTTTCGGTATTCTTCCTCAACACTTTTAAATTTACTGCACAATTTTCCCCATTCACCTTCTCCTATCATATTTAACTTTTCGTTCACTAGTTTAATCATAAAACAATAGATATAAATAATTTTTCTTTCCTTCCTTTTTAAAACATCGTCGCGAGTCGCAAAGTAAGCTGTGTATGCGACTGTATTTTTGGAGCGAACAAAGCGCGGGAACCAATAGCATGCAGGCACAGTAATACTGGCGGATTGTACCCCCGTCGCGCCCCCTTCGTACCAATATGTGATAAATCGCTCAGTGTCCAAGTTCAAGGCCAGCGTTCTTTTTTCACCGTTCGCGCGTACATTAACCTCCATTAGTCAGGTGATATCAATTCAGTTTTCACTGCTGGTTTTATGTTTCAGTATTTTCATGATTTTTTTTATGAAATTATCGTTTCATTTAGCTGTACTAACATGATGGCGCGTGAATAAATCTAATAAAAGGTTGTAAAAATATGATTTTTTTTTTCATCAGGATCAAATTTATTTGTGACCCATGATCAAAGGTATACTTGGTGCTGTCGCCTGTCTTAGTTTTCGGGAGCGTTCCAAAAATACCCTGTATATATACTTATATTTTATCCGAAAAACTTGACGATTTTTTTTTATAAAAATGATAATCCGACAAAATAAATGGTCTTTCATTATCTTAAATCGAAGAATAAATCCTATTCAGGCAAAGCCGGAGCGGATCTCTAGTTATAAATGTAATTTCTCAAATACCTTATAATACCATTTGTTCTGTAACTTTAATAATGATATTTTTTCAGACTTAAATAATAACGACAACTAAGCGCAAAACAATCCTAATACGGCTTCATCATCTTAATAAGATACTAAATTAAATCTCATTCGAGAATATACAGTGTAATTGTTTCGAAATTAATCCTGATAATGCAATAAATCTTAACACCCGCCTGCTTGTCGACCAAATTAACACGTATATGTTTTGTTTATACCTACGTTATGTTTATTCTGCTTAGATAATAAAGCAATTTGTTAGAGAATAATTTAAATTACTTAGTTTAAACTGTGGTGTATTTCATTGAATACATATCATTTTCATGATGGTAACCTGCAACCAACTTAAAACAAAGAATGCTACAAGTATGTTTTTTTCATAGAAGAAGGGAGTTTAACGATCACACAGTCCGCCTAATGGTAAGTGGATGCTGTGGTCCATACACGTTTATCCACGATGAAAAATCAAAATGCAGATGCGTTGTCAACCCTGATAAAAGGGTCTCCGGTTCTCTACACTCACCATACGAAACGCTGGTATTCTTTCTGTACCACGGACGAGCCGACCCATTCGTGCTACAACCATAATATATCTACAGCTTATCTCTACCACGTTGATACATCTGAGGACTAAGATATAATGTATCACAGCATGCTATTATGTATAACCGGTACATAGCAGTTCTATTAAGAGAGCTTTAACTACACTGACGCACTCATGGAGAGCAAAGGAATCCTACTACCATGTATGCCTACCACTAATATTATATCTACATATACGATTATTCTTCATAATTTACTTGTGTAGGACTACTAGGCCTGATAGATAATTCCAACTGACCAACTTTTTTTCTGCCAAAGGATACTGAGCACGTATTGTTGTGTCCTAAAAAAACACGACATAAAATCTAATATAATACTACCTATGAAAAATTGCATGCCAGTTCTCAATATTGGTAATGAACTTATAGTCTTCTTTAATACTATTACTATGCACTACTTTTATGATTTTCCGCACAAAAATACATAGTATATTATAGGCATCGATCACTAATAAAAAAACTAGATACACAATCCTATGCAAAAGTTCTCAAAAATTGTCGCCAATTGTTTTGACTTAATTCTAGTTGAAATAAATATACATTAATGTAAATTCAACCTTAAACGCATTGTCTAAAGTTGTATTCACAAAGCTACGTACAAATTAAAAGCACACCCAAATGTTCGAGTGGGCGTTCATTCGGTAAGGACATTTATTGTCACTGATTGTGTATCTAGTTTTTTGACGACAGCGCCGCCACACGTTTATATCATGTCTTATCCTCTAGTAAAAAGAAAGTAATAATAATAATAAGCCATTGGAATAAGCCAAAATTTTATACGCGTTAATTTTACGACTTTTTCTTCGTTAGCCTGTAAAATGCCACTGCTGAACATTGGTCTCTCCTATGATAGAGATTTTCATAATATCGATGCTCGGCAGGCGGATTATCGATTACAGTACCACCCCCACCAGTCGCCTCGCATCTTTGATGCTGGTTTTCATCACAGATCTGTCTATTTTATGTCAGTCGTACTACATTGTTGGACCGGAATTAATTTCCCAGATTTTCCATTGTCACCTTTTACAAAACTCACGGGACAAAATGGTGTGATAGACTCAACTCAACCGAGTCATTAATTCATTTTTGGGGGCGATGTATAGATACGCTTTTACAACAAAATTCCTGAAAATATACAAAATTTGACGTGCTCAAAGTTCAAAAACTTTATTAAACAAAGTTAGTTTAAAAAGAGTTGTTATTAAGGAGTTTATGGATGATAATAACCCCTGGGAATGAGGTGATTGCTACCAAGCTATTATTGATGAGAAAGTTTCTGTTTCTGTTTCAACAATTATTAATTCTATAAATTATTATTAAGAGCACAGCAAGATGGTATATACAAGATCGGTAATATATATAATAATATATTATCGGTAATATATAATATACAACCATTATGGATTTTACAAGTCACAGGTCTTGTACCTGTGACTTGTAAAAGTGTTTCGTATAGTAGAGTTCCGAGAACGGGAGACTATTTTTACTGGTAATGAGGCATTCCACCTTAGTCCTCAAGTGTGATAACGTATTTGCGTTTTGTTTCCTAATAGATAAAATACGTAGGTGTCTATAGTACGCAGCATTCACTTACAGGTGGACTGTGTGCCCGTTTGTCATTCTTACTTGTATAAAAAAGCCGCTCCGGGGCGCTGGCACTAATTGTTTGTGGATATTTCTCGTGTACAACTTAACTATGTAAAACGTTATTTAAATTTAAAAATCTTATCAAACTATAACACACTGATTCTAAGCTACCGTTAGAGCCATTTTTTGTTGTTCAACATCTAGACACATTAAGTAGACCAGAAGTAACTGTCATTCTAGGGCCCTTGTGAACATTCACCGAGCCGTGAATTATAGCTGTTGTACTGTGAATGCACCTCTACTAGACGCAACCACTCTTGTTGTTTTCCTACAATTGTATTACCTGAGTAAAAGAAATAAGTGTAATGGTAGAGCTTTTATTTAAAAATAAACGTTAACAAGGTGTAGTATAATGGTTACAAAAGAGTTAAGGTAGCAAGTTCGTTTATTTCAGTAAATATTAAATACTAATATTCATCATCATCATTACAGCTTATCAGAAGGCAAATATGGTGTTATTTACTTAGCTGCTTGCACTTTGCACCCACAATATTTTCTCTGCTTAGCCTGGAGGTAGACTGGTAGAGAATGCCCTATTGCATTAAGTCCGCCTTTTTGTACTTGGTGTGCAAATAAAGCATAAATAAATAAATAAATAAAACAAATATCTGTTATATAATAGCTATTAAAAAAGTAACTTATTACTTTACACCACAGGTTTATTGCAATAAGACGCAACGAAAAACTTGACACCCACATTCAAAACTCGTTATTAACTATCATAGATATTTCAGTACAGATAAAAAAACGGACATATTCAATGTTGCGATAGCAATATTTAAAAAAAATCATTTGTTGTTAGGGTTACTACCTAAACATCTTTTCTACTTTATACATTTGTATTCCGGGTTTTAATAATTTTTTCAGTATAAGGTTGCTGTGGCCCATATACATCTACGTTTATCCTCGATCAAGAATCAAAATGCAGATGCGTTGTCACCCGTGAGGACTAAGATGGAATGCCTCGTTTCCAGCAAAAGGGATCTCCGGTTCTCTACACTCACCATACGAAACACAGCAGCATTAAGCTGCTATTTTACGCTGGTATTCTGTGAGAGCGTGGTCCTTCCCCGGTCGAGCCGACGCATTCGTGCTACAACTGTACTACTAAAACAGTTGCAGCATGAGTCTACCACGTTTAATTTACTATTATGCATATAAATTGAACGCGTCAATTTTATAATTAATATAATAGAATAAAATATCGCTTATCATTAAGAATATACTATTCAACAACGCACTTGGTGGTAGGATACGTTTTATACCCAGGAGTTCGTTCGGGTAAGAACCACTATCTTCTCTAATTCTTCCGACAAGTAGCAGTGCCTGTGGTCTAAAGGGTATAGAGAGTCAGCATAATTTCAGACTGTAAGGCATTACATCTTAGTCCTCAGATATGCCAACGCATCTGCAGCCATCTTCGTTTGAAGTTAGCTGCCGGAGTCCATGAGCTGCGGTAGAGTTGTACCATGAAACGAACTCTCATTCATCACTGTACTTAATAGCTAAAAAAGCCAAAAATATAGCACATATTTTTGAGTGTATCTTTTATCAGTTCATTTTACCGCGGCACGCGTGGTCGCGTTTTGTAAATATAAAACATAGCTAAAGCTAGTTTTGCCGAATGCCTATTCACGCTTCTGCTTGCTGACACACATTATGCAATTTTACAGAATGGCTTTAACGGAAATTTATTTAAAATATGCAAATTCAACAAACCCATAAATCCACGTGGTTTCGTTTTAAATTTTCGCAAAAATTCACATAAAGCAAAATTAAGCTTTGGTAGAATTATGGTGGAATATCAAAAGGACTAAGTTTAAATGTTTAAACAGTAGCAATGAGATGTATTTAAATACGAAACATATATTATAGGTGAGATGAGAACAGAATGTAGATAGATGAAATTAACTCAGAATTTCTATTTTAACTTGGTATAGCCACGCTACAGCTTGTAATAGTGCACATGTTGCACAGGTTGTAACAGGAATGGGTTGGCTCGACCGGGGAAGGGCTTCTTTGAAGGGAATGGAAGGAGAGTATTCTCATGGAATACAAGCATGATGATATTTCATGCTTAATGCTGTCGTTTTTCATATGATTAACTTTCAGTAAGAAGAGTCTCCAGTTCTCTATAACCGGAGACCATTTTTATTGAAAAGTAGGCATTCTACCTTAGTCCTTAGGGGTCGCAGTGCATTTGGATTTTGATTCTAAATCTAGGATAGATTAAGATGGGCCACAGCATCTATCTACCATCAGGTGGACTGTGTAATCGTTTGGCAATCTTAATCTTTAAAATAGAAAGAGTGAGAAGTGGCCTGTTTAGATATTATAATAATGTATTATATATTTGACGGCTCCGTGGCGCAGTGGCTTAGCAATAAGTTGCAGCGCCAAGGGCCGCGGGTTCGAATCCCACACGGAAAAGTATTTGTCTGGCCTACAAATAATTTTTCCGGGTCTGGATGTTTGTGCTTGTGAAATTTATGTATGTAAACTGCCACCATAATACAGGAGAAAATCCTAGTGTGGAGGTAACGTTTTTAAAAAAAAGATAGATAGATAGAAAGATATTGTGCATCACTTTTAGATGGCTTTAAACTCTTCATATATAACAAATCAAGTCATAAGATAGAAATCAACAGTTTTGTCAATTTTTTAACACACACACACACTAACGTATTTAATTTATTTTTTTTAATTCCTGACGTTTCGGTTGATTAACAGCAGTCCCCCGTGACCATGTATAAATAAATATAGCTATAAAGCACCCGAAACGCCGAGAGTTAAAAAATTAACATAAAACGTCATAAAATTCATTAACTTAGTTCTAATTAATGTGTAGTATTTGCATAAATGTAAAAAAATCATTACACTTACGTAATGCACACCTTTAAAACCGTTTACTTATGTTATCATAAAGATGTATTCATTTACATTCGCAACACTCTCTTCCACTCTCTATCCATTTTTCAGTGCCTCAAAAATGATAAAACATTAAGCGGCAAAAGTGAAGTAACTATCATTCTAGAGCACTTGCGAGCGTTCGCCGAGACGTGAATTAAATCTATTATACCGTGAATGCGCCGCGCTAGACACGACCGACGCTTTCATCACTTTGGTTAATTTTAATATCTTAGCGATATTAAAGTTATGCCAAAGCTACAAAAATTATATTTCAATTATTCATTCATTATAGGCTACGAAAGTCCACTGCTGAAAATTTGTCCCTTCATAGATTGTCTCATAAGGTAACTGCAGTTATTCATAGAATCTGGCGTTACTTTGGGGAAATCCGTTTTTTTTATAGGATAAGAGTAACAAACGAGCACACAGTCCACCTGATGGTAAGTGGTTGCTGTGGCCCATAGACGTCTACATTTATCCTCGTCTATGAATCAAAATTTTGTTATTATTATAAGTGCTGTCAATCATCTCCTGTTTCATTTCCTCCTACTGACCTACGTCCTATGACACTGTAGACACTTACGATATCTACGCGATGATATGGAAGGCATAACAGAACCCCCTACGATTCTCATACACCACTACTACATGACGCTGGAGATCTTCCTGAAAACAACAGAAAGTAATAAAAAAACTGCGGTCGCTAACCCACTGCCAAGCGTGGCAACTATGGCATCTATGGCAGATGCGTATATTCTTAGCTGTGTACTTTGACAGGCAATAATTAATTAATTAATTAATAATATCATCAAATAATCTAAGTGCTTCTAACATTCCTATGGATACCGGTTGTCTCAAATAAATATATTTTAAATGGTAACGCTCCAGCTGTAAAGGCCACTCTCATTGAATACCGGCGAAAAAAAAAACATCAAAGTGTTGGTGTGTTTTTATGGTAACTAAGACCCTTTTTGAAATTAAAGACATAGTTACATAACGTAGCATTATGAACCGTATACATATATTATGTCCCCTGCCTGCTTCCATTTCTATCGGGATTTTTGGGACAAGGAAATGCCCGTCAAATTGCCCCAAAGCATGTTTTTTTTTTAGAGAATAAGGGTAAAATAAATATTATGTATTATTTTATATGTAATAAAATATTTTTAATTTCGGTTTCCGGACGGTGTTTTCCTTCTTTGCCGTAAATTAATACTTTAAATTCACGTGATAAATTAGCACTTAAATAGCAATTAACAATTTCATTTGTGCCGGCGGTGATTTCATTTGACCCAGGCAAAATAAAACCCGACTTCAAAGAATATAAAAATAAAATGTTTTCCACATAGTTTAATAGGTACTAAAGTCGATGCAAACATAGTATATGAAAAACTTAAGACTCAGACTTCAGAAGCTATTAAATTATGAGGAAATTATTTTATACTCTAAAGTCATTTTAAGTCGGCTTATCTTTTTCTACCGACTTCAATTAGGAGACGATACTCAATTCGAATGTATGTTTTTATGTGTGTTATCTCATAACTTTTTACTGGGTGAACCAATTTCGATGTTTCTTTTTTATTTGAAAGCTGGTACTTCACAGGTAGCTACATATAAATTTCATCAAGGTCCGACCTACAGTTTTTGAGTTATACTTAATAATTTATATTGAAGTCGGTTGTCCAAAATTGTTAATTTTAAATGATTTAAAGTGAATTTTTTAAGCACTTTTGATTATCAAAATCTTATTAATGACCAAATGTCCAAAAATTTACATTTATTGTTTCATCTCCTGACTTTTCATCCTTATGGTTGCAATTTTTTTTCTTAAAATTTAAATGACTCTCAATTTTTAGCTTATTTAATTAAAAAGAAATTGGCAATAACATCGCATAATATTCATTTTTATTTTAAACGTTACCCTTCCACTAGGATTCTCTGTCACAATCTTCTGTATCGTGGAGGCAATTAACAAATATAAATTGCACAAGGACAAACATCCCGACACGGAACAATTTGTAGACCATACAAATACTTTTACGTGCGAGATTCGAACCCGCAGCCCTGAGCGCCGTGACTGAAGTTAAGCCACTGCGCCACGGGGGTGTCAAAATACAGCCGAATTAAGAACCTCCTCGTTTTAAAATCTGCTAAAACTACAAATATTTTAAATAACACAGTAAAGTTGTTTAGCACTTAAGACACTTTAATATACTCGTACATAAAATTTATAGTACTCGTTTCACCAAACGTCAAAAGATTAACGAGGAAGCCTATAAATGTGATTGTAAAAAACCGTTCTAACTTTCATATATTTTCCCAGTGTTTCTTTTTCAGTGCATATCCCCAACGTAGAGATACCATTGTTTGCTTTTCGTTGTAGAATAAAAAAAACTACGTTGTTGCGTCTACGGGTTCCATATCCACGCTTGTCTGCTGTACTTTATTTAACAAGTGTTTAGCTAAAGGTAAATGGATAAAAAATATAAGCCTCATTTGTGAACCATTTTCGAAAACATTAATAAACGTTTTGTGTTATTATAATGAGCAGTCGGAAGGTGTCTAACAAGGCTCGTTTGACTGTGCATGAGGGTGTGTTGGTTCCGACACTCATGTACGGAAGTGAAAGTTGGGTATGGCAGAAAAAAACATGAAAGAAGAATCAATGCAGTTGAGATGAGAGCGTTAAGAAGTATGAAAGGAGTTAAACTGAGTGACAGGATAAGAAATAGTGAGATAAGGAAACGTTGTGGTCTGAAAGAAGATGTAGTGACAAAAATTGAGAAAGGCATGTTTGGCCATGTCGAGAGAATGAATGAAGAACGATTGACGAAAAAGGTGTATAGGGCGAGTGTGAATGAAAGTGTTGGAAAGACCTAGGCGGACGTTTCTAGATCAAATCAGGGACGTCTTGCAAAAAGGCCAGGTCAAGAGTACCCTAAACCTAAGAGCATGTCTGAAAGGAATAATGAAAGTGGACGAAGCGAAATAAGTATGTAAGGATCGTAGCAAGTGAAAATAAGTTGTCTCTGCCTACCCCTACGGGAAAGAGGCGTGATTATATGTATGTATGTATGTAAGGGTGACAAACGAGTACACAGTCTACCAGATGGTAAGTGGTTGCTGTGGACCATAGACATCTACATCTACCTTAGATAACGAATCAAAATGCAGGTGCGTTGTCACCCGTGAGGACGAAGATGGAATGCCTCGTTTCCAGTAAAATAGGGTCTCCGGTTCTCTTCACTGATCATACGAAACACTGCTATTTCACGCTGGTATTCTGCGAGAGCGTGGTCCTTCCCCGGTCGAGCCGACCCATTCGTGCTACAACTATACTACTTATATAGCTGCAGCATGGCTCTACCACGTATAAAGGTTAGTTTAATAGTTTAGGAGAGTTTAGGATTTACAGGGTTTACTAATCGGGATTTTCTGTCATGAAATTCTCAATATCAACCGAAAGTCAGGATATTGGCGGTATTTCACCCCCGTGACTCAGAATGCACGTAAAGCCGTTGGTTCTGCTCCTGATCTCTCTTCGATCGTGTCGTATTTCTATCCCAACGCAATAAATGACTATAAGAATGGAGGAATAAAAAATGCACATGTGCTTGCACACACACTCCTGCACCATAATCACGTCCAGCGCCGATCACTAGTCACGAATAATATTGGGTGCCGTGGCTGAAATTCGATCCGGAGGATATTATTGTTAACAATATGTTTTAAACATTATACTATTTTTTTTTTATAAAATATTGTTACTTCATTTTAAAATAATATCCTTTTTTAATTACACACAATACATTTTTAAAATATCATCATCAACATCATTACAAGTCCACTGCAGAACAGGCCTCTTCTAAGGAATGCTCAAAGCAAAGCCCTGAAGTTATCTGCATCCATCTTTTTACAATATACAATACATTTTTTAAATTTACTTCATTAAAACAACGAAAAGTCAGCAGGCATAGTTCATACTTTTGATTGAATATTCAAGCACTAATAGTTACGCTATATTCCCAAATTTCCTTACAGGCGGCAGTTTTGTGTTATAACGGGTCTGTTTTCCTCGATATAAAACTTTTATTTAGACTGTAGACATAATAAAATTTCATTCCATATTCAATATTTTATTTTCATTGGTGTCCATTTTCGGTTATTGTGTATAATTCATATAAAGTTATTATGTGTTAATAACAATTTGGCTGGGTGACATATGAGTAAATAAACGGAACAGAAATAAAGCTTCATACAACCGCGCAAGTCGATTGGACTACTACAAGCATACGGGGCATGTGTGCGTGACCACTGGCCACTTGTCTCGTACGCGGCGAGACGGTCTCGCCGCGTACGCCGCAGTCTCCGAGACTAAAGAAAACCGGTAACGTTGGCACTGCCAGTGGACAACAATCACAGGGTCAGTGCGACGCAGATTTTTTATTTTGCTAGTTGCAAGTTTTAATATTTAAATGTAAGAACGTGTTATTATTAATAATGGTTGTTAACTGTAATGTGTGTTTGAATAATACTAGAAAAAGTAAAAATATATCATACTTTAACTATTTTAAAGAGTACTAGGTAAGTAAATATTTGATTATTGCTTTTTCAAGTACCTTTATTTTACTGAACGATCCTTTTTTAAGGACCTACACTGTGTGTTTTTCACCTTTTTATGGATATGACAAGCTTTCACTATGCATTCGTAGGTATGTGGTTGGGTGTGTATATAGTAGGTATGTGGGTTAAGTTCACATATTGCAAGTAAGATTTGAACCACTTACCGATGTCTGATTGAGTTGAAATTTTGTATACTGTAACTTCAGTTACAACGCAATAATATAATAGGTATTGTTTTGTTTAATTTGTCTTCACCTATTGTGACAACCCTACCAAAATAGGTATCAATTTTGCACGTTCTTAGGAGCTTTGCCTCTGTTCCTTTTTCTTACTCATGTGTGGGTGTCGCCAGAAGTAGTAATTTTTCTGACTGACGATCATATTTCTGTCACTTACTTCTCGAAATTTACAAAAGGTTTTTCTTTATTTTGCCTTAACAGAATCGACACTTTTATGTGGATAATATAGTCACCATATTTGTTTTTAAAAATTGTCCTTAACAAAGTACTTTTTTAAAGTCAAAAAATCTACACTTTAACAGGTTTTTCCAGCGGGCGACCTTATGAAGAGTGGAAGGAAGCTACTACTAGAACTTCTATCTAGTTCTTATTTTATACAGCAGTTAAAATGGCGGGTTTTTTTAGTGCATCGAGCAAGTGTTTATTTGTCGCGCTTCAGGGCCGCGGATTTGAATCCCAGATGGAACAAATATTGACATGGCCTACTGTTTGGGATTTGGTTGTGTATATATGTACCTCGTGCTTGAAAGGTCGGGTAATTAAAACATGTTATACGCGATAAAATCCGTAAAACTTAGTTTCATTTAAATGTGTAGTGTCCGCGTAAATTTGAGAAATCATAAGACGACTGTTGTCTTAAAAATAAGGTTTATCCACCTTGTTCTAGTATTACTTTTACGATAGAGGCCCATTCCTGGATGCAAACCTCTTTTATATTAGGATTCTTTCCTCGATATTATTATTAAGTATATATTCCTTAAAACAATGACAAAATATAAATGTTTGTTCCTATAATACAAGAATAACTCAAAATAGCTTTAGAATTTAGTTAAGAAATCTCAAAGAATAATTTTGGTATATTATCATTTGAAGCGAAGCTCCTTCTGTTATATAGAAAAACAAAACATCAACGCAGGCAGGTTTACGGATTCCATATCCGCGCTTTTGTTTGTTGATCCAACACATTATGCAAGTTTGCAGGATTGCATTTGTGCTCGTATATCTTTATGTAAATTGAGTTTAAAGATAAACCTCCTGTATTGTACGCTTTTAAAAATGTTTTTGAAATTGTATTCAGAATAATATTTTCATTAATACCAGAAGCGTGTAGTGAAATCTACAAGAAATCTTTCAGTATTATTTAAGATTTTTTTAAATTTATTTATAATATGAATTTTATTCAAAGAAAATTTCTTGCTGATTTTCCCCAAAGCAGGTATTTTCCGAACCGTAACAGCGTAACTTTCAACACTTTCAACAAGTATTCTTGTAATCTATCTTAATATCTTTCTGTGAATAGGGTATAAATAAAATTTAAGCGTCTGTCTGTTACATCGAAACAACTGCCTCATATTGAGCGGAGCTAGCTATTTGTATGCCATTAAGACACGAATAACGCCCCCGTGGCGCAGTGGCTTAACTTCAGCCACGGCGCACAGGGCTGCGAGTTCAAATCTCGCACGTAACAAGTATTTGTATGGTCTACAAATTGTTCCGAATCGGGGTTTGTCCTTGTGCAATTTATGTTTCTAAATTGCCTCCACTATACAGAAGATTGAGACAGAGAGTCCTAGTGGAAGGGTAACGTTTTAAATAAAAATGAATATTACGCGATGTTATTGCCTTTGATTGATGTATTTTTTAGACATTTGGTTATTAATAAAATTTTCATAATCAAAAGGGCTTAAAAATTTCACTTTAAGTAATTTAAAATTAAAAATTTGTACAACTGACTTCAATTTTTTTTTATATAGGATAGGGTGACAAACGAGCACACAGTCCACCTGATGGTAAGTGGTTGCTATGACCCATCTATTCTCAATAAAGAATCAAAACGCAGATGCGTTGTCACCCGTGAGGACTAAGATGGAATGCCTCTTTTCCAGTAAAAGGTGTCTCCGGTTCTCTACACTCACCATACGAAACACAGCAGCATTAAGCTGCTATTTTGCGATGGTATTCTGCGAGAGCGTGGTCCTTCCCCAGTCGAGCCGACCCATTCGTGCTACAAATATACTACTAATATAGCTGAACCGATGGTAATAATACTTTACGATCAGATAGAAAAGAATGGCCAATAAGAAGCTTGGAAATTTTTATTTGGCATTGCCCTAATAAAAAAAGATCTTTGTTATAAATTATCTCATATTTTTGTTATGATTATCTTAAACCATAATGACGCTAAAGTAATAGATATTAGCCAGACAAAGTTGGAGAGGGTGGCCAGTAATTACTAAATATTATAACAATATCCTATTCCTTATTAATTGTTACTCATTAATATCCTATCTTAGCCTACACTCCGCCTGCGTCGAACTTTACACTGCTTAAATAACGAGTGGGGGTATCATCTAGTTCTACCCACATTGCTATCTTTGGCAAATGCTATATACGTTAATTAAATCCTCACATTAAATTTTAGAATACATTTATTATTCATACCTTTGTATACACTTTTTATACACAACAAAATGCTTAGTATACATTAGGATACCTAACGATAGTTCGTAAACATCGGCTTGAATTTGGTGAGATATTATTTTATGTCTATAAATACTTTAAACATATAAATGCAGCAAATATAAAAGCTATTATCTTTATGTACCTAGTGCTTTATATTATTTCAATACCATTCGACGATGGAACGGTATTCTGAACACGAAAACTGTGCAGTGAACAGTCCTTAAGGACGATGGTCGAGACTCGTAGTGTCGTAGTACTCCTTATAATATGCATACGGCAATCGTGATTACAGTTTTATATTCATTAAAAGAAATGAAAAATTATTGACATTTCTTAGATCGCAATATTCTCCAGCCATAAGACAATACCCTCAGTATTGATAAGAATGACCTGATTTAAAAAAAAAATGAAGAAGACACCTACAGGGACAGCGTAACAGCCCTCCTTATCAAGAGGCCTACATAACGTTTATACGTTCCATTGCTGGGCACAGGCACTCCTTATTTTTTAAGGGTTCTAGGACAATGTAATACCCACCGATGTGTGTCGGTGGAGTTCACATTATGTCTTCAAACAGAGTTTTTTTTAATTTCTCAGACAAGCAGCCGCCGGGCAATTGCCCGGCAATTGGTAAAGACACCTTCATAAAAAGTTAATTTAATGGAGTTTAAAAAAATCATGTTATGTAAATAATATTTTTGAACATTTGTCAACAAAATATTGGTAAAATATAAAAAGTAGGGCGGATATTACCAGCCTTTTAGTGCCAATTTCAACTTTAAAAATTCCTGCTATTTTAATTAGGGCACAATATTTTTAAGCATTTATTTTAATTGATAGATTATTTATGGACAAATGTAATGAACATTTATTTACAATCATATTATTTCAAGAATATATTTAAAAACGACGTTAAGCAAAAAACGGCATTATGGCTCTAATTCCAGCCACCCTGTACCGAATGTCGTCCTTTTGTGTACCTAATGTCAGCCTAGCATAGGGTTGTGCCCTTTGAGTTTTTGGTAGGTACCTATTGTAGGTAAGTTTTAGAGGCATAGTAATAAATACGTAACAACTTTTAATTTTGAATCTGCATGTCACAAGCACGGAATATGTATTAGGGCAGACGATAACATTATTTAATTTTAATGTTTTACTACTTACCTTACAGTGATTTAGTGTAAAGCAGTTCAATAAATTAAAGCAAATTATGATAAAATATTATGTAGTACATTGATTTCTAATAATTTAATACCGCAAAAATTTAAGACTGCAGAGTTCCATCATGCGTTGAGGAAATGTACTGAAATTTCTCCTTGAGATAAGGAGTGCATGGATCATTTAAGATAGAGAAGATAACAAACAAAATTCTAGAGTCACGCCTCTGTTTAATAGTGAGTCATTTAAGGCGAAGGCGATAGTGAGGATATGATCAAATTTACGAATATTGAAAGTGTATCTAACGCAATTGTTGAGTAGGCGCTCTAGCTTTTTATGAAGATTTTGGTTTAAATCCTGGTAACACACGTCAGCATTATCAATGATCGGTAGTATAAGTAACTGTACAAGCATAATTTTAGCCTTAAAGGGGAGAAAATTTTTCAAGCGATAAAGACTTTACGACATGTTTCGGAGATATGAACCCCCCAGGACAGAGTACTATCAATATGGAGACCAAGATTTTTAACTGAAGAAGAGAAAGGTATCAGGCGATCATTATATGTACTATGTTTATTGCTTGTTTTTTCTTCTTTCTCAAAAATAATTGAATACATAAGGTGTTCTCAATATACACCAAATGTCAGATAGAAAAGCTAGTACATCTTTTGCTAAACTTTAAAATCGAAAACAAATTTTAAAACAGACGAAATGATTATAACCCTTTTAAGTATAAAATAAGTTATGATATAATTATCGCTATTTATTCCAGTTTATGACAGCCCTGATTTATATTAAGTGGCTGAAATTAGGTACTTCTTATTATGTACCTCAAATCTAATAACAGCCGGGCGGCTGACATTATGCACTTTATACATTTTGTATATCTAATTACAGCCCCTTTAATTTTCACTAAAAGAAAATAAATAACTTGTACATTTAAACGAAAATAACTGCATTACTATGTCTATAGTCATATTCATACAAATCAAAAAGCCTAAATATGAGATAATGTAAAGTAAGCATAATTTTACCGGGATCATAACTTGTCAAAAAATTAGGAAAATGAGCGTTTTTCGTCGCGTACGGGTTTTGATTTTTAATTTAACACTGTTAGGTTTAAAACTGTGAGGTAATATTTGAAATATACTTTCCTCTAGTTACGAAGAATTTTTTAGTTGATAATATTTGTAGTTAAGACCACTAGAAACCTTATTTATAGATTAAAAAGGCGGAAAGGCTGGAATTAGGGGCATGGCTGCTATTAGGGACATCCACTCTACATATAGAACTACTTACCTACGTACCTATAGAATACTGAAAGAACTACCGCCTTGCTTTGATAATAAATACGATAAAAAATGTATATAAAAATTGAATAAAAACCCAAACACTCTTGGTTTTTTCCTTAATTGGTTTTACTGTCAATATTTAAAAAATGTACTTGTGTGTATTTTACGTTGAATTAGATTTATTTTTCAATTGAAATTTAATATTCCAGTAAAAAGTTTTAATATGTTTTTTAAAAATAAGATTGCTGTGGCCCATAGACATCTGAGTTAATCCTCGATCAAGAATCAAAATGCATATGCGTCGTTACCCGTGAGAACTAAGATGGAATGCCTCGTTTCCACTAAAAGGGGTCTCCGGTTCTCTACACTCACCATACAAACACAGCAGCGTTAAACTGCTATTTTACCCTGGTATTCTGTGAGAGCGTGGTCCTTCCCCGGTCGAGCCGACGCATTCGTGCTACAACTGTACTACTAAAACAGTTGCAGCATGAGTATACTACGTTTAATTCACTATTATGCATATAAATTTTATAATTAATATAATAGAATAAAATATCACTTATCATTAAGAATATACTATTAAACAACGCACGCATAGTACACTTGGTGGTAGGATACGTTTTATACCCAGGAGTTCGTTCGGGTAAGTACCACTATCTTCTCTAATTCTTCCGACAAGTAGCAGTGCCTGTGGTCTAAAGGGTATAGAGAGTCAGCATAATTTCAGGCTGTAAAGCATTACATCTTAGTCCTCAGATATGCCAACGCATCCGCAGCCATCTTCGTTTGAAGTTAGCTGCCGGAGTCCTTGAGCTGCAGTAGAGTTGTACCATGAAATGAACTCTCATTCATCACTGTACTTAATAGCTAAAAAAGCCAAAAATATAGCACATATTTTTGAGTGTATCTTTTATCAGTTCATTTTACCGCGGCACGCGTGGTCGCGTTTTGTAAATATAAAACATAGCTAAAGCTAGTTTTGCCGAATGCCTATTCACGCTTCTGCTTGCTGACACACATTATGCAATTTTACAGAATGGCTTTAACGAAAATTTATTTAAAATATGCAAATTCAACAAACCCATAAATCCACGTGGTTTCGTTTTAAATTTTCGCAAAAATGCACACAAAGCTTTGGTAGAATTATGGTGGAATATCAAACGGACTAAGTTTAAATGTTTAAACAGTAGCAATGAGATGTATTTAAATACGAAACATATATTATAGGTGAGATGAGAACAAAATGTAGATAGATGAAATTAACTCAGAATTTCTATTTTAATTAAATATTAATAAAATTGGTATAGCCACGCTACAGCTTGTAATGGTGCACATGTTGCACAGGTTGTAACAGGAATGGGTTGGCTCGACCGGGGAAGGGCTTCTTTGAAGGGAATGGAAGGAGAGTATTCTCATGGAATACAAGCATGATGATATTTAATGCTTAATGCTGTCGTTTTTCATATGATTAACTTTCAGTAAGAAGAGTCTCCAGTTCTCTATAACCGGAGACCCTTTTTTATTGAAAAGTAGGAATTCTACCTTAGTCCTTAGGGGTCGCAGTGCATTTGGATTTTGATTCTAAATGTAGGATAGATTAAGATGGGCCACAGCATCTATCTACCATCAGGTGGACTGTGTAATCGTTTGGCAATCTTAATCTTTAAAATAGAAAGAGTGAGAAGTGGCCTGTTTAGATATAATAATAATATATTATATATTTGAAGGCTCCGTGGCGCAGTGGCTTAGCAATAAGTTGCAGCGCCAAGGGCCGCGGGTTCAAATCCCACACGGAAAAGTATTTGTCTGGCCTACAAATAATTTTTCCGGGTCTGGATGTTTGTGCTTGTGAAATTTATGTATGTAAACTGCCACCACGATACAGGAGAAAATCCTAGTGTGGAGGTAACGTTTTTTAAAAAAAGATAGATAGATAGAAAGATATGGTGCATCACTTTTAGATGGCTTTAAACTCTTCATATATAACAATTCAAGTCATAAGATAGAAATCAACAGTTTTGTCAATTTTTTAACACACACACACACTAACGTATTTAATTTATTTATTTTTAAATCCTGACGTTTCGGGTGATTTACAGCAGTCCCCCGTGACCATGTATAAATAAATATAGCTATAAAGCACCCGAAACGCCGAGAGTTAAAAAATTAACATAAAACGTCAACAAATTCATTAACTTAGTTATAATTAATGTGTAGTATTTGCATAAATGTAAAAAAAATCATTACACTTACGTAATGCACACCTTTAAAACCGTTTACTTATGTTATCATAAAGATGTATTCATTTACATTCGCAACACTCTCTTCCACTCTCTATCCATTTTTCAGTGCCTCAAAAATGATAAAACATAAAGCGGCAAAAGTGAAGTAACTATCATTCTAGAGCACTTGCGAGCGTTCGCCCAGACGTGAATTAAATCTATTATACCGTGAATGCGCCGCGCTAGACACGACCGACGCTTTCATCACTTTGGTTAATTTTAATATCTTAGCGATATTAAAGTTTTGGCAAATCGCCCGATTCGGTGCAGGAACCTCCCGAACACACCGTGTCCGGTGAGGACCTGCGTCAGGCGGAAGGTGAGGACGCCGTGGCGTCTCTCAAGCCACTCCTCAAAGAGGGGTCTTATCGCCGCTATAGTGGCGTGCCCAGCACAGGGTTGCGACAGTCGCTCTCTCCATGTCGCCATGAGATCATGCCGGAAGTCTGTCCGCTGCGCGACAACTTGCCGCGGCAGCGGGGTTTCCCCCCGGCACAGTGCCTCCGCGCGCCATTCGTGCAGGCGCGCGAGGACTATCGCCTCCAGATCCCATGGCGGCAATCCGGCAAGGAGGCTCGCCGCCTCGCGGGAGATCGTGCGGTAGCCGCGAACCATTTTTACGGCAACCACCCTTTGGGGCGCGTTCAGGTGATGGACGGCAAGCCGCGCCCACACCGGGGCCCCGTAAAGGGCCATGGACCGCACGATCCCCGCGTAGAGCCTCCAGCAGGAGGCGTTTGGCCCCCCCAGGTTCGGCAGGAGCCGCCTGAAGGCAGCCCCGGTCCGTTCCAGTTTGGGAGCCAAACGTCCGAAGTGGTCAACGAAGTTCCATCGGCCGTCGAGGACGAGTCCTAGGTACTTCAACGTCGACTCGACGCCGATGGATACCCCTCCTACCATCACTGAGGATCCCGGTGGTGGCCTGTTCCGTGGACCATGGAAGTGCATGGCCTCGGACTTGTGCAGAGCCACCTCGAGACCCAGTTGCCGGATCCTCTCAACGACTATCGCAACCTCGCGTGTCATAGTTTCCGCCGCCGCCTCGTACGACCCCCCTTGTGCCTGTACCAGCGTGTCGTCAGCGTAGCAAACTACGCTGACGCCAGTAGGGAGGTCGGCGCGCAGCACCCAGTCGTAACCGATGTTCCACAGGGGCGGCCCCAGAACCGAACCCTGTGGGACACCGCACGACATCTCTCGCCGGTTCCACTCACCGTTGCGACCGGGGTAGATGACGGCCCTGTCCGTCAGATAGTCCCCGACTATACGACGGAGATAGGTCGGCACCCGGTGATACCGGAGTGCCTCCCTAATGCAGCTCCAGGGCAGGGAGTTGAAGGGGCGTTGGCGATGTCGAGAGATACCGCCAAGACACCCCCCCCCCTGGCCACTGCATCCCCCGTCGTGAGGGCTCTCACGCGCATGATGGCGTCCACCGTAGAGCGCCTCTTGCGGAAACCAAACTGGTGTTCCGCAAGATCCGGCCCCGTCCCCGCAAGGTGCTCGGCGAGGCGGTTTGCAATGACTCTTTCAAAGAGCTTGCCCACCTCGTCGAGCAGCACCACGGGCCGGTATGCGGACGGAGAGTCCGCAGGGCGCCCCGGCTTCCGAATGAGGACCAGCTTCCCCGTCTTCCAACGAAGCGGGAATTGGCCTCTCTCCAAGCATGCGCTTAGGAGCCCCTCCAGTCGGGGCCCGAGAGCCTCCGAGGCCAGGACCCAGGCTTTGCCAGGCAAGCCATCGGGTCCTGGGGCGGTATTCCTGGCCTTGAGCCTACGTACCGCCACTCTCAGGTCTACCCCGGTCCCTTCCGGGATGTCGTCGGCGTCGTCCTGGTGGTCCGCTTCCGGCACCGCAGGTGGCGGAGCCATAGGCGGGGGCGGATGTTCCCCTCGCGCAGGGAACAGAGCGCTCACCACGTCCTCCACGAGCTGAGGCCGGAGACTCTGCGTCAGCGGGGGGCCCAGGTGCGGAGTTTATCCTGCACCATCTTGTAAGGGCGCCCCCACGGATCTCTGTCGAGAGTCTCCAGCATCTCCTCACGGGCCCAATCCCGGACCCGCAGGACAGCCTCCCGGAGGGCGGTCTTGGCCGCTCTGTGTCCCTCGTACAGCTCCGCCTCAATGGCTGCCGCATTCGGTGGGCGAATGCGGAGCCTGCGATGCCTTGCGTACAGGTGCCGCGCGGCAACACACGCCTCGCGCAGAGACGTCAGCTCACGCGACCACCAATACACCTGACGCCGTGCGCTTCCTAGCCGGACGCGGGGCATTGCCACGTCACATATCTCGGACATGGCCTCCTGGAACCACCCTGCCTCATCATTGACGTCGGCAGGCCTATCCGGTGATGACACCCAGGCCTGCACGATCGAGGCTTCCAGAAGGAGCTCCCGATCCAGCTGCTTCAGCGCCCAACGCGGACCACTCGGGGCCTGTTGGACTGGCGCACTCGAGGGCTGGGTGGAGACGTCAAACCGGATGTACCGGTGGTCGGAGTAGGTCTCCACCCCCTCCATGACACGCCAGTCAATGGCACGCGGCGACAGAGCGGGGCTAGCGAACGAAATGTCCACCAACGACTCGCCCCGCATCCGCACACACGTGGGGACAGAACCCCGATTTAGGACGACCAGGCCTACCTCCAGAGCCCAGTCTTCCACCATCCTACCCCGCACATATGTACGACGAGAACCCCAAGCCAAGTTCTTGGCATTGAAGTCCCCGAGGACAAGTACGGGGAGGGGATAACTTCCGACGACGACTGCTCTCAGCTCTACAAGAGAGTTGTGGAACTCGGCGAGAGATCGGTTCGGGGAGAAGTACACCCCCACAACGACGAACTCCCCGAACCGTGCTGCTACGCACCCCTGACCCCTCCTGACACCTTCAAGGGTCGGGGTACCGGCGGCGGCCGAAGAAATGATGGTCACTGAGCCGTTAAGGTCCGCCACCCAGTCCTCCCTAGGCCAGACAAAATACGGCTCAGCGACCACAGCGATGTTAATCGACCACTGCGCCATGCTCTGGAGCAACAGATCCTGAACGCAGGCGCAGTGGTTGATATTCGCCTGGAGGAAGCTTAATGGGGCCGTTATAGGCATTCCATTTCAGCTTCCTCCACGGGGCGCCCCTCTGCGGGCGTCGGTGTCGCGGCGGCGGCGGCGGCGACAGTGACAGCGGAGGCGGCGGCAGTTGCGGCTGCGGCGGTGGCCACAGAGGCGGTGGCGGCGGAGGGCCCTCCCCTACCCGCGGCCTTGACCTTGGCGGGTGGCACGCAGGCCTTGCTTCCGGCCCGGTGATCGGCTAGCTTGCCGGTCGCCGCACATGCATCGCAGTGCGGCGTGGCGCAGCAGGCCGCCGATGTGTGTCCGGGCTGACAGCAGTGGAAGCAAAGGCCACTGCGGTCAACCTCCGAGGCGCATTTCACTGATACGTGGTGCCCCACGAGACTGCGGTAACACCTCAGAGGTCTGGGCTCCAGCAGCTTGACCTGCGCTGAGACCCAGCCCACCAGAAGCCTTCGGCCACCCACTATGGTTTTGGCCGCCGTAACAGGGCAGCACATCGTGGCGGCATGCATACCCTGTTGGTCCGGGCGTATGGCGCCTGACCTGACCTGGTCAGTAGTGCACCCCCCGGACCTGGCGACGGCGGCCACCAACTCCTCCTCCGATACAGAGTCGTCCAGACCCATGATGCGCAGGTCTGCGCATCTGACGGGCCTGGACACTCGGGCCTCGTCCGCGTCCAGGGACGCTCTGAGCTTCGCAGCCAGAGCGTCCGCGGTCGCGCCACTGGATTCCCCGGGGATCTCCAGCATACGGGCCCCCGTCTGGGTGACTTTGAGCCGGAGGCCCCCGGTGATCCCGAGCTCCCCGAGATCCACCGCCTCTTTCGCCTTCGCGAGCAGATCGCGGTAGGTGACGCCCTTCTTTTCCGCGTCCGGCTGTAGTGTAATCACTACAGCTGCGGTCTTAGGGGCGCAGAGCCTAGCCGCGATCTTGCGCGCCCTGAACTGGCGCTGCCGCTCCTGCTCTTTGGCCTTTTTGGCTGCCTTCTTCCCCTTTGTCCCCGACCACCTGCCAACCGGCTTCAGCCGCGGGAGGTGTAGGGAGCTGGGGGGGCGGTGGCGGCGGCGGCAGCTGGCTTGCCGCTGGCGCTGGCACATTCGCCGCAGGCACTGGGGCTGGCGCAGCCACCACCTGTGCTGCCGCCTTGCCCTTTTTCGCCTTCGCCCCTCCTCTCTTTCCCGTCGCCGGCTTAGCCGGAGCCGGTTCAGCCGGTACCGGTTTTGCCGGAGCCGGCTTTTCAGGGGGGGAGGGGCAACTGTAGCCCCGCCCGAGGGCTGGCTGGACGGCCCCGGCCTGTATGCGGCAGCCGTGGCCGCCGCGTACTAGACCGTTGCCGGCCTCGCCACCGTCTTGTTTGCCCCTAGGGGGGGCGCAGGACGATGCCCTCCAGCACGGAGAACCGGTGCTGGAAGGCAGCCAGCTCCTGCCGGACCAGGTTCAGAACCTGGTTCTCCACCAGCACGGGCTGGCTTGGGCGCTGCGTCTGGGGCGCCGCGCGAGAGGCAGGCTCCCGTAGACTGGCCAGGTCTGCGCGGAGCTCCTCGTTCTCCTTCTGGAGAGTCTCCATGGCGGACGTCAGGCGGGCCACGTCCGCCCGCAGCTTCGCCACCTCGTCCGCATTAGGCCCGGCCCCAACAAAGTTGGCCTCCGCAGCCGCCATGATGGAGGCGGAGGCCGCGGGAATGGCCTTGAACTTCGAGGAGGACTTTTGCTTGTAGGCCACGACCTTGATCGCGGCCTCCACCTCCTTTACGAATCTGGCCTTACGCTCCACCTCGGAGCCGCCAGTCGCACCCGTCGCTTCGCCTAATACCCGAGCCGTATCGTCCGGGTGGCGCCCCTCATCGGCAAGCTTTGCCTCTCGTTCGGCCCTCTGATTGGCAGAGAGCCCCCTCCCCTTGCCTCTCAGTCCGCCCCGCTTGTTGGTGGGGATTTTCCGGGCCAAAACCTCCTCTTCACCGGATGCCGACCCCTGGTCGCCATCCCGCCTGGACCGCTTGCGGAAGAACCTACTGGTCTCCGCGGTCCCAGGCCCCACGCATCGGGAGCTCTCTGAGCCTCCCACGCTGCTCGATGCGGCGTCGGACTCTGTCCCCGCATCGTTCCTCCTCTCCTCTACGTCTACGTTGCCGTTGCCGGCGGTTTTAGTTTTTTCTTTTTGATTTTTTTCCATTTTTGTACCCACGAGTAAGGGGGGAATTAAAGGTCCACCTTGGCAGAGACCCCTTTACCAAGGTAAGCAGATTTAGAGGATTTATTACTCGCCAGGGGGTCTGCAGGTACCCTGGCGAGGAGCGCACTAGCGACTGATTTGTTCATAGAACCCCGTCAGCCATCCATCCCCTCGCGGTGCGTCGCCGCTTGAGATTCGGGGTAACTTTTTATAGAGGTTTTCTCCCTCGCGGTTAAGCTAAGACCCTCGGTCCCTATCAAAGCCGCGAGACATGATCCACGACACTTCGATGGGATTACGAGACCGGCGGTGACAGCAAAGGATGAATCCTTCACTGTCTGCCCGGAGGCAGGGTAAGTGCACACCGAGCCCGCTCTCACTCCTCTGCTATGCCCTCTGCTGATTAGAGGGTCACGCAGAGGAACGCACCGTTGGTCCGAGACGGACCCCACCCATGTCAGAATAATTAGCCGCGGCAGTAACATTCCCCAAGGAATAAGAATTTCTTCTCATTTCTCGAGGAAGATTACTGCCGCGCCCAGGGTGCACCGGCCCAGTAGCTGCTCTTCCCTCCAGACGTATCGAGAGGGACCCGCAACTACCAGGCACACGTGGAGGACTTCTGACTTCGCACCCCATATTATGTCCCCTGCCTGCTTTCATTTCTATCGGGATTTTTGGGGCAAGGAAATGCCCGTCAAATTGCTCCAAAGCGTGTTTATTTTTTTTTAGAGAATAAGGGTAAAATAAATATTATGTATTATATTATATGTAATAAAATATTTTTAATTTCGGTTTCCGGACGGTGTTTTCCTTCTTTGCCGTAAATTAGTACTTAAAATTCACGTGGTAAATTAGCACTTAAATTGCAATTAACAATTTCATTTGTGGCGGCGGTGATTTCATTTGACCCAGGCAAAAAAAAATGTTTCCACATAGTTTAATAGGTACTTAAGTCGATGCAAACATAGTATATGGAAAACTTAAGACTCAGACTTCAGAAGCTATTAAAATATGAGGAAATTATTATATACTATGAAGTCATTTTAAGTCGGCTTATCTTTTTCTACCAACTTTAATTAGGAGGCGATACTCAATTCGAATGTATGTTTTTTATGTGTGTTACCTCATAACTTTTTACTATGTGAACCGATTTCGATGTTTCTTTTTTTTATTTGGAAGCTGGTGCTTCACAGGTAGCTACATATAAATTTCATCAAGGTCCGACCTACAGTTTTTGAGTTATACTTAATAATTTATATTGAAGTCGGTTGTCCAAAATTGTTAATTTTAAATGATTTGAAGTGAATTTTTTAAGCACTTTTGATTATCAAAATCTTATTAATGACCAAATGTCAAAAATTTACATTTATTGTTTCATCTCCTGACTTTCCATCCTTATGGTTGCAATTTTTTTTCTTAAAATTTAAATGACCCTCAATTTTTAGCTTATTTAATTAAAAAGAAATTGGCAATAAAATCGCGTAATATTCATTTTTATTTTAAACGTTACCCTTCCACTAGGATTCTCTGTCACAATCTTCTGTATCGTGGAGGCAATTAACAAATATAAATTGCACAAGGACAAATATCCCGACACGGAACAATTTGTAGACCATACAAATACTTGTTACGTGCGAGATTCGAACCCGCAGCCCTGAGCGCCGTGACTGAAGTTAAGCCACTGCGCCACGGGGGCGTCAAAATACAGCCAAATTGAGAACCTCCTCGTTTTAAAATCTGCTAAAACTACAAATATTTTAAATTACACAGTAAAGTTGTTTAGCACTTAAAACACTTTAATATACTCGTACATAAAATTTATAGTACTCGTTTCACCAAACGTCAAAAGATTAACGCGGAAGCCTATAAATGTGATTGTAAAAAACCGTTCTAACTTTCATATATTTTCCCAGTGTTTCTTTTTCAGTGCATATCCCCAACGTTGAGATACCTTTGTTTGCTTTTCGTTTTCGATTAAAAAAAACTACGTTGTTGCGTCTACGGGTTCAATATCCACGCTTGTCTGCTGACCCAGCAGAAGTGCAGTACTTTATATAACAAATGTTTTAGCTAAAGGTAAATGGATTGAAAATATAAGCCTCATTTTAATCTTTTTTTTCTTCATTGTACGTACGTAAATATTTGTATACTTGTATATATTTTTATAGTTTATTTATTGTATATATTAGTAACATTTATATATAACGTAATTAATTATAAATTTTGTTTTTATTCTATATTGCTACACCTACTTCAAATTCTCACCACTCCATGGGTTGACTGGTAGAGAACGCCACAAGGCATTAAGTCCGCCCTTTGTATTCTTTTAGTTTAAGGAATGCAATAAAGAATAAATAAATAAATTAATTTGTGAACCATTTTCGAAAACATTAATAAATTTTTTGTGTTATTATAATGAGCAGTCGGAAGGTGTCTAACAAGGCTCGTTTGGCTGTGCATGAGGGGGTGTTGGTTCCAACACACATGTACGGAAGTGAAAGTTGGGTATGGCAGAAGAAACATGAAAGCAGAATAAATGCAGTTGAGATGAGAGCGTTAAGAAGTATGATAGGAGTTAAACTGAGTGACAGGATAAGAAATAGTGAGATAAGAAAACGTTGTGGTCTGAAAGAAGATGTAGTGACAAAAATTGAGAAAGGCATGTTTGGCCATGTCGAGAGAATGAATGAAGAACGATTGACGAAAAAGGTGTATAAGGCGAGTGTGAATGAAAGTGTTGGAAAGACCTAGGCGGACGTTTCTAGATCAAATCAGGGACGTCTTGCAAAAAGGCCAGGTCAAGAGTACCCGAAACCGAAGAGCATGTCTGAAAGGAATAATGAAAGTGGACGAAGCGAAATAAGTATGTAAGGATCGTAGCAAGTGGAAAGAAGTTGTCTCTGCCTACCCCTACGGGAAAGAGGCGTGATTATATGTATGTATGTATGTAAGGGTGACAAACGAGTACACAGTCCACCTGATGGTAAGTGGTTGCTGTGGACCATAGACATGTACATCTATCTTAGATAACGAATCAAAATGCAGGTGCGTTGTCACCCGTAAGGACGAAGATGGAATGCCTCGTTTCCAGTAAAATAGGGTCTCCGGTTCTCTTCACTGATCATACGAAACACTGCTATTTCACGCTGGTATTCTACGAGAGCGTGGTCCTTCCCCGGTCGAGCCGACCCATTCGTGCTACAACTATACTACTTATATAGCTGCAGCATGGCTCTACCACGTATAAAGGTTAGTTTAGGAGAGTTTAGGATTTACAGGGTTTACTAATCGGGATTTTCTGTCATGAAATTCTCAATATCAACCGAAAGTCAGGATATTGGCGGTATTTCACCCCCGTGACTCAGAATGCACGTAAAGCCGTTGGTTCTGCTCCTGATATCTCTTCGATCGTGTCGTATTTCTATCCCATCGCAATAAATGACTATAAGAATGGAGGGATAAAAAATGCACATGTGCTTGCACACACACTCCTGCACCATAATCACGTCCAGCGCCGATCACTAGTCACGAATAATATTGGGTGCCGTGGCTGAAATTCGATCTGGAGGATATTATTGTTAACAATATGTTTTAAACATTATACTATTTTTTTTTATAAAATATTGTTACTTCATTTTAAAATAATATCCTTTTTTAATTACACACAATACATTTTTAAAATATCATCATCAACATCACATCACAAGTCCACTGCAGAACAGGCCTCTTCTAAGGAATGCCACAAAGCAAAGCCCTGAAGTTATCTGCATCCATCTATTTACAATATACAATACATTTTTTAAATTTACTTCATTAAAACAACGAAAAGTCAGCAGGCATAATTCATACTTTTGATTGAATATTCAAGCACTAATAGTTACGCTATATTCCCAAATTTCCTTACAGGCGGCAATTTTGTATTATAACGGGTCTGTATTCCTCGATATAAAACTTTTATTTAGACTGTAGACATAATAAAATTTCATTCCATATTCAATGTTTTATTTTCATTGGTGTCCATTTTCGGTAATTGTGTATAATTCATATAAAGTTATTATGTGTTAATAACAATTTGGCTGGGTGACATATGAGTAAATAAACGGAACAGAAATAAAGCTTCATACAACCGCGCAAGTCGATTGGACTACAAGCATACGGGGCATGTGTGCGTGACCACTGGCCGCTTGTCTCGTACGCGGCGAGACAGTCTCGCTGCGTACGCCGCAGTCTCCGAGACTAAAGAAAACCGGTAACGTTGGCACTGCCAGTGGACAACAATCACAGGGTCAGTGCGACGCAGATTTTTTATTTTGCTAGTTGCAAGTTTTAATATTTTAATGTAAGAACGTGTTACTATTAATAATGGTTGTTAACTGTAATGTGTGTTTGAATAATACTAGAAAAAGTAAAAATATATCATACTTTAACTATCTTAAAGAGTACTAGGTAAGTAAATATTTGATTATTACTTTTTCAAGTACCTTTATTTTACTGAACGATCCTTTTTTAAGGACCTACATACACTGTGTGTTTTTCACCTTTTTATGGATATGACAAGCTTTCAATAAGCATTCGTAGGTTTGTGGTTGGGTGTATATATAGTAGCTATGTGGGTTAAGTTCACATATTGCAAGTAAGATTTGAACCACTTACCGATGTCTGATTGAGTTGAAATTTTGTATACCGTAACTTCAGTTACAACGCAATAATACGATAGGTATTGTTTTGTTTAATTTGTCTTCACCTATTGTGACAACCCTACCAAAATAGGTATCAATTTTGCACGTTCTTAGGAGCTTTGCCTCTGTTCCTTTTTCTTACTCATGTGTGGGTGTCGCCAGAAGTAGTAATTTTTCTGACTGATGATCATATTTCTGTCACTTACTTCTCGAAATTAACAAAAGGTTTTTCTTTATTTTGCCTTAACAGAATCGACACTTTTATGTGGAAAAGAAAGTCACCATATTTGTTTTCAAAAATTGTCCTTAACAAAGTACTTTTTTAAAGTCAAAAAATCTACACTTTAACAGGTTTTTCCAGCGGGCGACCTTATGAAGAGTGGAAGGAAGCTACTACTAGAACTTCTATCTAGTTCTTATTTAATACAGCAGTTAAAATGGCGGGGTTTTTTAGTGCATCGAGCAAGTGTTTATTTGTCGCGCTTCAGGGCCGCGTATTTGAATCCCAGAAGGAACAAATATTGACATGACCTACTGTTTGGGATTTGGCTGTGTATACATGTACCTCGTGCTTGAAAGGTCGGGTAATTAAAACATGTTATACGCGATAAAATCCGCTAAACTTAGTTTCATTTATATGTGTAGTGTCCGCGTAAATATGAGAAATCATAAGACGACTGTTATCTTAAAACTAAGGTTTGTCCACCTTGTTCTACTATTACTTTTACGATAGAGGCCCGTTCTTCTCTTTTATATTAGGATTCTTTCCTCGATATTATTATTAAGAATATATATTCCTTAACACAATGACAAAATATAAATGCTTGTTCCTATAATACAAGAATAACTCAAAATAGTTTCAGAATTCAGTTAAGAAATCTCAAAGACTAATTTTGGTATATTATCATTTGAAGCGAAACTCCTTTTGTTATATAGAAAAACAAAGCATCAACGCAGCCAGGTTTACGGATTCCATATCCGCGCTTTTGTTTGTTGATCCAACACATTATGCAAGTTTGCGGGATTGCATTTGTGCTCGTATATCTTTATGTAAATTAAGTTTAAAGATAAACCTCCTGTATTGTACGCTTTTAAAAATGTTTTTGAAATTGTATTCAGAATAATATTTTTATTAATACCAGAAGCGTGTAGTGAAATCTACGAGAAATCTTTCAGTATTATTTAAGATTTTTTTAAATTTATTTATAATATGAATTTTATTCAAAGAAAATTTCTTGCTGATTTTCCCCAAAACAGGTTTTTTCCGAACCGTAACAGCATAAATTTCAACAAGTATTCTTAATATCTTTCTGTGAATAGGATATAAATAAAATTTAAGAGTCTGTCTGTTACATTGAAACAACTGCCTTATATTGAGCGGAGCGAGCTATTTGTAAGCCATTAAGACATGAATAACGCCCCCGTGGCGCAGTGGCTTAACTTCAGCCACGGCGCACAGGGCTGCGAGTTCAAATCTCGCACGTAACAAGTATTTGTATGGTCTACAAATTGTTCCGAATCGGGATGTTTGTCCTTGTGCAATTTATGTTTCTAAATTGCCTCCACTATACAGAAGATTGAGATAGAGAGTCCTAGTGGAAGGGTAACGTTTTAAATAAAAATGAATATTACGCGATATTATTGCCTTTGATTGATGTATTTTTTCAGACATTTGGTTATTAACAAGATTTTCATAATCAAAAGGGCTTAAAAATTTCACTTTAAGTAATTTAAAATTAAAAAATTTGTACAACTGACTTCAATTTTTTTTATATAGGATAGGGTGACAAACGAGCACACAGTCCACCTGATGGTAAGTGGTTGCTATGACCCATCTATTCTCAATAAAGAATCAAAACGCAGATGCGTTATCACACTTGAGGACTAAGATGGAATGCCTCTTTTCCAGTAAAAGGGGTCTCCGGTTCTCTGCACTCACCATACGAAACAGCAGTTTTAAGCTGCTATTTTACGCTGGTATTCTGTGAGAGCGTGGTCCTTCCCTGGTCAAGCCGACCCATTCGTGCTACAACTGTACTACTAATATAGCTGAACCGATTGTAACAATACTTCACAATCCGATAGAAAGGAATGGCCAATAAGAAGCTTGGAAATTTTTATTGGGCATTGGCCTAATAAAAAAAATGCTTTGTTATAAATTATCTCTTGTTTTTGTTATGATTATCTTAAACCATAATGACGCTAAATTAATAGATATTAGCCAGACAAAGTTGGAGAGGGTGGCCAGTAATTAATAAATATTATTACAATATTCTATTCCTTATTAATTGTTACTCATTAATATCCTATCTTAGCCTACACTCCGCCTGCGTCGAACTTTACACTGCTTAAATAACGAGTGGGAGTATCATCTAGTTCTACCCACATTGCTATCTTTGGCGAATGCTATATACGTTAATTAAATCCTCACATTAAATTTTAGAATACATTTATTATTCATACCTTTGTATACACTTTTTATACACAACAAAATGCTTTGTATTCATTAGGATACCTAACGATAGTTCGTAAACATCGGCTTGAATTTGGTGAGATATTATTTTATGTCTATAAATTCTTTAAACATATAAATGCAGCAAATATAAAAGCTATCTATATGTACGTAGAGTGTATGTAGAGTAATGAAGAAGACACCCGCAGGGACAGCGTAACAGCCCTCCTTATCAAGAGGCCTACATAACGTTTATACGTTCCATTGCTAGGCACAGGCATTCCTTATTTTTTTAAGGGTTCTAGGACAATGTTATACCCACCGATGTGTGTCGGTGGAGTTCACATCATGTCTTCAAACAGAGTTTTTTTTTAATTTCTCAGACAAGCAGCCGCCGGGCAATGGGTAAAGACACCTTCATAAAAAGTTATTTTAATGGAGTTTTAAAAAAAATCATGTTATGTATATTATATTGTTGAACATCTGTCAACAAAATATTGGAAAATTATAAAGAGTAGTGGATGACCCTATTACCAGCCTTTTAGCTATATTATCAAAGCAAGGCGGTACCTTGCTTTGATAATAAATACGATTAAAAATTTATATAAAAATTGAATAAAAACTCAAACACTCTTGGTTTTTCCTTAATTGGTTTTACTGTCAATATTTAAAAAATGTACTTGTGTGTATTTTACGTTGAATTAGATTTATTTTTCAATTGCAATTTAATATTCCAGTAAAAATATTTTTAATTAAATAAATTCTATAGCCAGAAGTAAATTGTTTGGAGTCGAAAACAATGAAAAATCTATTGCTTCTTCACATTACGATTTTGACAAAGTGCGTGAATAAATAAAAACGTTGATATTTATTAGCCCGTAGATTGTTTGGATTATTACAAAATTCTTTGGATTGTTACAATGTCTGTAGATATAAACAATAATTATAATAGGCAAGAGATTTAATGTAGATTAGAAAATATACCAAAAGAAATCTAAAAATGTAGAAATTTTCTTTTTTCATTAAATAGTTTGAAATTTTATCACAGTGCAAACCGATTTGAAAGAACTTCTTTTTATGGAATCTGGGTAACAAACGAGTACATAGTCCACCTGATAGTAAGAGGATAAAGTGACCCATGGACATCTACATCTATCCTCGATTAAGAATCATAATGCAAATGCCTTGTTACCTCTGAGGACTAAGATGGATCGTTTCCAGTAAAAAGAGTCACAGAGATAGTGTCATCATCATAACAGCCCTTCACAAGTCCAATGCTGAACATCGGCCCACTCAAAGAATGCCACAAAGCACTGCTTGACTTCCTGCATGTCTTACCATGTCGTCACTTCTCTAGTGTCCCCTCACTAGAGAAGTGAGCCCTAGACTTCGCCCGCCGATACGAGGCCGCCACTCGTGAATCTTTTTTCCGCTGCTTTTCTTCACCAATGTCTATTTTATGTCAGTAGTACAACATTGTCGGACTGGAATAAATTTCCCAGATTTTCGATTGTCACCTTTTACAAAACTCACGGGACAAAATGGTGTGTTAGACTCAAAAATTATTAATTCTATAAATTATAATTAACAGCAAAGTATAATAGTATATACAAGGTCATTTTAATGTATGTATGTTACAACCATAACGCTAGGATTTTACAAGTCACAGGTACAAGTACAAGTATTTCATATGGCTCCACCATACGATGTTTTGTATGGTGGAGTTCCGAGAGCGGGAGACTGTTTTTTTACTGGTAACGAGGCATCCCACCGTAGTCCTCATGTATGATAACGTATCTGCATTTTACCATTAGAGCTATTATTTGTTTTTCAACGCCTAGACATATTAAGTAGACCAGAAGTAACTGTCATTCTAGGGCCCTTGTGAACATTCACCGAGCAGTGAATTATCGCTGTTGTACTGTGAATGCACCTCTACTAGACGCAACCACTCTTGTTGATTTCCTACAATTGCATTACCTGAGTAGAAGAAATAAGTGTTATGCTAAAAGCTTTAGTTAATAAGAAGGTGTAATATACTTGTTACAAAAAAGTTAAGGTAGTAAGTTCGTTTATTTCAGTAAATATTAAATATTCATCATTATCATTACAACTTATCAGAAGGCAAATAGCTATTATGTAATAGCTATTAAATGAGTAACTTATTAATTTACACCACAGGTTTATTGCAACAAGACGTAACGAAACACTTGACACCCACATAAAGTACTCTCGTTATTAAAAATCATAGATATTTAAGTACAGATAAAAAAAAACGGATACATTAAATTTTGCGACAGTAAAATTAAAAAAAAAAATGTTGTTAGAGTTAGTACCTAAACATCTTTTCTACTTTATAAATTTTTTATTTCGGGTTTTAATGTGTTTTTTAAAAGTAAGATTGCTGTGGCCCATAGACATATGAGTTAATCCTCGATCAAGAATCAAAATGCAGATGTGTTGCCACCCGTGAGGACTAAGATGGAATGCCTAGTCTCCAGTAAAAAGACTCTATGGTTCTCTACATTCACCATACAAATACAGCAGCGTTAAACTGCTATTTTACCCTGGTATTCTGTGAGAGCGTGGTCCTTTCCCAGGTCGAGCGGACCCATTCGTGCTATAACTATACTACTAAAACAGTTGCAGCATGAGTCTACCACGTTTAATTTACTATTATGCATATAAATTTTATAATTAATATAATAGAATAAAATATCGCTTATCATTAAGAATATACTATTCAACAACGCACGCATAGTACACTTGGTGGTAGGATACGTTTTATACCCAGGAGTTCGTTCGGGTAGGTACCACTATCTTCTCTAATTCTTCCAACTAACAGTAGTGCCTGTAGTACTATATACCGGTCTCAATAGTAAAGAGAGTCAGCATAATTACAGGCTATGAGACATTCCATCTTAGTCCTCAGCTGCCGGAGTCCATGAGCTGCAGTAAAGTTGTACCATGAAATGAACTATTATTCAGCATTGTACTTAACTGCTAAAAAAGCCAAAACTATAGCACATATTTTTGAGTGTATCTTTTATCAGTTCATTTTACCGCGGCACGCGTGGTCGCGTTTTGTAAATATAAAACATAGCTAAAGCTAGTTTTGCCGAATGCCTATTCACGCTTCTGCTTGCTGACACACATTATGCAATTTTACAGAATGGCTTTAACGAAAATTTATTTAAAATATGCAAATTCAACAAACCCATAAATCCACGTGGTTTCGTTTTAAATTTTCGCAAAAATGCACACAAAGCTTTGGTAGAATTATGGTGGAATATCAAACGGGACTAAGTTTAAATGTTTAAAACAGTAGCAATGAGATGTATTTAAATACGAAACATATATTATAGGTGAGATGAGAACAGAATGTAGATGGATGAAATTAACTCAGAAGTTCTATTTTAACTTGGTATAGCCACGCTACAGCTTGTAACAGGTTGCAGAGGTTGCACAGGTTGTAACAGGTATGGGTTGGCTCGACCGGGGAAGGGCTTTTTTGATGAGAATTCCCTTCTCATCAAAAAAGCGAGAGGAGAGTATTCTCATGGAATACAAGCATGATGATATTTCATGCTTAATGCTTTCGTGTTTCATATGATTAATTTTCAGTAAGAAGAGTCTTCAGTTCTGTATAACCGTAGACCCTTTTTATTGACAAAGAGGCATTCTATCTTAGTCTTTAGGGGTCGCAATGCATTTGCATTTTGATTCTAAACATAGGATAGATTACGATGGGCCACGGCATCTATTTACCATCAGATGGACTGTGTAATCGTTTGGCAATCTTAATCTTTAAAATATAAAGAGTGAGAAGTGGCTTGTTTAGATATAATAATATATTATTATATATTTGACGGCTCTGCGGCGCAGTGGCTTAGCAGTGAGTTGCAGCACCAAGGGTTGCGGGTTCGAATCCCACACGGAACAAGTATTTGTATGGCCTACAAATAATTGTTCCGGATCTGGACGTTTGTCCTTGTGAAATTTATGGTGTGTAAACTGCCACCACGATACAGGAGAAAATCCTAGTGTGGAGGTAACGTTTTTAAAAAAAGATAGAAAGATATTGTGCATCACTTTTAATTGGCTTTAAACTCTTCATATATAACAAATCAAATCATCAGATCGAAATCAACAGTTTTGTCAATTTTTTAACACACACATTAACGTATTTAATTTTTTCTAATTCGTGACGTTTTTGGTGATTTACAGCAGTCCCCCGTGACCAAGTATAAATAAATATAACTATAAAGCACCCGAAACGCCGAGAGTCAAAAAATTAACATAAAACGTCATAAAATTCATTAACTTTGTTTTAATTAATGTGTAGTATTTGCATAAATGTAAAAAAATCTTAACACTTACGTAATGCACACCTTAAAAACTGTTTACTTGCGCTATCATTAAGACGAATTTATTAACATTCGCAACACTCTCTTCCACTCTCTATCCATTTTTCAGTGCCTCAAAAATGTTAAAAAAAATTAAGCGGCAAAAGTGAAGTAACTATCATTCTAGAGCACTTGCGAGCGTTCGCCGAGACGTGAATTAAATCTATTATACCGTGAATGCGCCGCGCTAGACACGACCGACGCTTTCATCACTTTGGTTAATTTTAATATCTTAGCGATATTAAAGTTTTCTCCGTCCCCCTCGTGCTCTAATCCAAAGTCCCGAAACCTTTCAGCTCGAGTTACAAAATCGTTTTCAGTGCCTAGAAGACTGCAATGAAGTGGACGATATGAATGACAAGCTCGTGGAAACTGTCCATGCGGTCGGAGCTAAGTTCTGCAAGACCCGCCGCAGAAGAACACAAAAACTCTCCGATCACACTCTTAATCTCATGGCTGTTAGACGGGAGATGAGGCTACATTCTTCAACAGATTTGACAGCATACAGGCAACTGAACAGACAGATCTCTAAATGCATGCGGCAAGACTTACGCAACTTCAATACAGCTCGTATTGAAGAAGCGATCGAGCGGAACCAAGGCTCCAAAGTCTTTGCCAGAGATCTGTCTGCCAGAAAGAGCCAACTGTCAAAGCTGAAGACCGAATGTGGCAGCATCGTTTCCGGGGCACCTGAGATTTTGAGTGAGATTGAGAGGTTCTATGGGCAGCTGTACACGTCATCGTTGGAGCCACACGCAAGTGTGAGTAACGATCCAAGAGCGAGTCTTATTCGACACTATTCCGAAGATATCCCGGACGTCAGTCTGAGCGAGATTAGAATGGCTCTCCAGGACCTTAAAAACGGCAAGGCCCCAGGCGAGGATGGAATCACAGCGGAGCTTCTGAAAGCGGGTGGAAGACCGGTACTTGAAGTCCTTCAGAAGCTATTTAATTCCGTCCTCCATGGTGGCATTACACCGGAGGCGTGGAGCAGAAGTGCGGTGGTCTTGTTCTTCAAGAAAGGTGACAACGCTCTCTTGAAGAACTACAGACCGATTTCCCTTCTGAGCCGCGTCTACGTGCTGTTTTCGAGAGTCATTACGAATCGTCTCGCGCGCAGACTTGACGACTTCCAGCCTCCCGAACAAGCCGGTTTCCGAAAGGGCTTTAGCACCATAGACCACATACATACCCTACGGCAAATTGTACAGAAGTCCGAAGAGTACAATTTGCCACTATGTCTGGCGTATGTGGACTATGAGAAAGCCTTTGATTCCGTCGAAATTTGGGCGGTGCTGCAGTCCCTTCAGCGGTGCCAAGTTGACTGTCGGTATATCGAAGTGCTGAAGTGCTTGTACAGTAGAGCTACGATGGCTATCCGAGTACAGAACCAGAGTACGAAACCTATCCAATTGCAGAGAGGTGTAAGACAGGGTGACGTTATATCCCCGAAACTCTTCACCGCTGCATTGGAAGACGTTTTCAAACTTCTGGACTGGAAAGGATACGGAATTAACATCAATGGCGAGTACATCACTCACCTTCGATTTGCCGACGATATAGTCCTCATGGCAGAATCGCTGGAGGAACTAAGCACTATGCTCAATGACCTCAATAGTGTCTCCCAACGGATAGGTCTTAAGATGAACATGGACAAAACAAAGATTATGTTTAATGTCCATGTCACACCTATGCCGGTAGTTGTTGGGAGCACTAAGCTCGAAGTTGTTGACGAGTATGTTTACCTGGGACAAATAGTCCGACTAGGTAAGTCCAACTTCGACCGAGAGGTCAATCGACGGATTCAACTCGGCTGGGCAGCGTTCGGGAAGCTACGACACATCTTCTCGTCAGAAATACCTCAAAACCTTAAAACAAAATTGTACAACCAGTGCGTGTTGCCAGTGATGACTTACGGAACTGAGACGTGGTCCTTCACTGCTGGCCGTATGAGGAAGCTCAAGGTCGCTCAGCGAGCTATGGAGAGGGCTATGCTCGGAGTTTCACTGCGTGATAAACTTAGGAATGAGAATATCCGCAGTAGAACCAGAGTAACCGATATAGCCCAACGGATTAGTAAGCTGAAGTGGCAGTGGGCCGGCCATATAGCTCGAAGAACCGACAACCGATGGGGAAGAAAGGTTCTCGAGTGGCAGCCTCGTACCGGTAGGCGAAGTGTAGGGCGTCCCCCCACAAGATGGAGTGACGACCTGGTAAGACATGCAGGAAGTCGATGGATGCAGGTGGCTCAGGACCGTGCTTTGTGGCATTCTTTGGGGGAGGCCTATGTTCAGCAGTGGACTTGTGAAGGGCTGTAATGATGATGATGATTAAAGTTTTGCCAAAGCTACAAAAATTATACTTCAATTATTCATTCATTATAGGCTACGAAAGTCCACTGCTGAAAATTTGCCCCTTCATAGATTGTCTCATAAGGTAACTGCAGTTATTCATAGAATCTGACGTTACTTTGTGGAAATCAGTTTTATAGGATAAGGGTAACAAACGAGCACACAATCCACCTGATTGCAAGTGGTTGCTGTGGCTCATATACATCTACATTTATCCTCGTTTATGAATCAAAATGCACATGCGTTGTCACCCGTGAGGTCCAAGATGGAATGCCACGTCTCCATTAAAAAGGGTAAGCTGCTATTTTACGCTGGTATTATGTTAGAGCGTGGCGTACCCAGGCCGAGCCGATCCATTCGTGCTACAACCATAATTTAGCTGCAGCATGGCTCTACCACGTAAATATCCGCCGTTATATTAAATATGTAAAACTGAAGTAGCTAAGATCCGCATAAGATAATGTGTCTCCTATATTGATGAGAACCTGCAGCCCTCCCTCAATTGCGGACACCATCTCTATTAGCACTAATCCCAGCACCACTACTCCCAACAACATTAAACTACTTCACCATAGTCTACTACACGAGCATGCTTCGTTTAGAGGCGAAACACAGCTTAGATAATTATTTATTAACATATTTAACAAATGCGGTTTTTATTTTCTAGATTGTTATTATAAAGACACTGCTGCCATTTCCCGGTTTGTATCTTGTAGTGTTATGCTACTTACATATCATTTTACATCTATTTTTCCATTCTGTTTTTGATTTTCTGCATTCATATTTTGCATCACCTTTATTTCCATAGGATCCTGTAACGTTTTTAGACCATGAGAACACAATAACAAATCATTTTCACTTCGTATTTTCACGCTACCAGCACTTTTTAAATCGATGTCAATGGAGTCTACCTTTTTCGATCTTTTATTTAGTTCTCCGTAACTCTGCAATTTCGGGTTTCGTGCGCGCTGTTGCGCTACCTTTTTTCCTATATCAATAATATCTCATTTCTTACTTAAATCTTGCCGTTTTTCAATAATGAGCCTGAAACCGAAAATTGACATGTTTTGACATCGTTGTTTACCTGGTTTTCATGGCAATTTTTATTCAAATTCGTTACCGGTCTGATGTTTTTACTTCAATATTTCCACATAAATAATCTTTTCCTCTGGGCCATTTACAAAAATTTGCTTTTAATTTGAATAATTTCCCGTTCTCTCTAAAGAGGTATAAAAGCCGAACAATCGGTCAATACGGAAAGTCTCGCTTCAGCTTCCACACTTGAAGCATCTCCTAAAGGCCTTATCCCGGGGCCGCACTGCCGCGGGATCCTGCAAGCCTCTGTCTTCACCTGAAGTCGTCGCCTAGCCTACTCCAAGCGCGGGGCCGCACTGCTCCGGGATCCTGCAAGCCTCTGTCTTCACCTGAAGACGTCGCCTAGCCTACTCCAAGCACGGGACCGCACTGCTCTGGGATCCTGCAGACCTTTGCCTTCACCTGAAGTCGGCGCCTACGCCTCCACCTACTAGTGCTCGTGCTATCTTTAGCCGCTGTGTGTGCTTGCTCCAGGCGCTGCGAGCGTTTACTCCAGGCGCTGAGAGTGCCTAATCAAGGCGCCGCGTGTGCCTACTCTGGGCACTGCGTGAGCCTACTCCAAGCGCAGCGTGTGCCTACTCCAGCCGCTGCGTGTGCCTAGACCAGGCGCTGCGTGCCACCACCGCCAAGCGCGGTGAGCCACTTTGATCTTCAGGCTCCGCTTCAGTATTCATCTTATCTTTATTTTCTATTTAATTGTAATTCACGTCACCCATCACCATCATCATACTTCATTTTTTTATATAAAATTGTAAATATCTTTTTAAAATTTTAAATATATTATTTTCTTGTTCTATTTTTGTTATTTCGTTGTTGTTAGGTTAGGTTCTTTTTTTATTGTCGCTTCACGACTATCTCTCTTTCGCCTCTTACAACACCCACGAGGCGATATGGGGAAGTGGATATACTTACACCGCTAAAACCGGTCACTAAAATTATAATTGTCTCTAAATTAGAAAGATGAATATGTTTACAACCAAACAGCAAAGTTTATAATATCTCAAGAAATTTAAGTTAAGAAAAGTAAAAAGTTTTACTTTCAACTGCATCTCTAACTAACCCACTAACTAAACGAAAATCCTAATCTGGAAAACACGGGTCAGTTGGACACGGAGCGCATATATAATACAGTGGGCGCATACATTATAGATTAGTTGTTTTATGCGGAGGGTTATCATAGAAACACATTAACTTCTTAGATCATCCTCTGCGCCACAAAATGGAACTTTATCTACTCCTTGTTATTATTCTAAGCGCTGCCAATCATCTCCTGTTTCATTTCCTCCTACTAAACTACGTCCTATGACACTGTAGACAATTACGATATCTACGGGATAATATGGGAGGCCTAGCAGAACCCCCTACGATTCTCATACACCACTACTACAAAACGCTGGAGATCTTTCTGAAAACAACATAAAGTGATAAAAAAACTGCGGTCGCTAACCCGCTGCTAAGCGTGGCAACTATGGCATCTATGGCAGATACCTATACTTAGCTGTAGATTTTGATAGACTCTAATTATTGAATGAATTAATTAATAATAATATTATCAAATAATCTAAGTCCTTCTTACATTCCTATGGATACCAGTTGTCTCAAATAAATATATTTTAAATGGTAGAGCCACGCTCCAGCTGTAAAGAGCACTCTCTGACAGAATACCGGCAAAAAAACCCATCAAAATGTTGGTGTGTTTTTATGGTAATTAGGGCGCTGTTGAAATTAAAGACAAAGTTACATAGCGTAGCATTATGGAGCGTATATAATATGTCCCCGGCCTGCTTCCATTTCTATCGGGATTTTTGGGGCAAGGAAGTGCCGTCATATTGCCCTAAAGCATGTTTTTTTAGAGTAAGGGTAAAATAAATATTATATTTAAATATTAAAAAATATTTTTAATTTCGGATTCCGGACGGTGTTTTCCTTCTTTGCCGTAAATTAGAACTTAAAATTCACGTGTTTAAGTAGCACTTAAACTGCAATTAACAATTTCATTTGAGCCAGCGGTGATTTCATTTGACCCGGGCAAAATAAAACCCGACTTAAAAGAACATGAAAATAAAATGTTTTCCACATAGTTTAAAAGGTAATAAAGTCGATTCTCAAACATAGTACATCGAAAACTTAAGACTTAGACTTCAGAAGCTATTAAATTATGAGGAAATTATTTTATACTATGAAGTCATTTTAAGTCGGTTTATCTTTTTTTACCGATTTCAAAAATGATACGGTAATCAATTACCTCCTAACTTTTTAGTGGGAGAACCGATTTCGATTATTCTTTTTTCTTTTAAAGCAGGTGTTTCACATATGATCCCATATAAATTTGATCAAGGTCAAGTTAGTTTTTGAGTTATTCTTAATAATTTATATTATTATATACGTGGTAGAGCCATGCTGCAGCTATATTAGTAGTATTGTTGTAGCACGAATGGGTCGGCTCGACCGGGGAAGGACCACGCGCACACAGAATACCACCGGAAAATAGCAGCTTAACACTGCTGTGTTTCGTATGGTGAGTGTAGAGAACCGGAGACCCTTTTTAACTGGAAAAGAGGCATTCCATCTTATTCCTCACGGGTGACAACGCATCTGCATTTTGATGATTTATTAAGAATAGATGTGGATGTCTATCGATCATAGCAACCACTTACCATCAGGTGGACTGTGTGCTCGATTGTCACCCTTATCTATGTAAAAAAATTGAAGTCGGTGCTACTAAATCTTTAATTTTAAATTATTTACAGTAAATTTTTTTAAACCTTTTGATTATCAAAATCTTATTAATGACCAAACGTCTAAAAATTTACATTTATTGTTTCATCTCCTGACTTTCCATCCTTATGGTTGCAATTTTTTTTCTTAAAATTTAAATGGCCCTCAAGTTTTGGCTTATTTAATTAAAAACAAATTGGCAATAACGTCGTGTAATATTCATTTATATTTAAAACGTTACCCTTCCACTAGGATTCTCTGTCTCTGTCTCTGTCTTCTGTGTCGTGGAGGCAATTAACAAACATAAATTGCACAAGGACAAACATCCCGACCCGGAACTATTTGCAACCATACAAATACTTGTTACATGCGAGATTTGAACCCGCAGCCCTGTGCGCCGTGACTGAAGTTAAGCCACTGCGCCACGGGGGCGTCAAAATACAGCCGAATTGAGAACCTCCTCGTTTTATAATCTGCTAAAACCACAAATATTTTAAATTACACAGTAACGTTGTTTAACACTTAAAACACGTACATAAAATTTATAGTACGAGTGCTCGTTTCACCAAACGTCAAAAGATTAACGCGAAAGCCCATAAATGTGATTGTAAAAAACCGTTCTAACTTTCATATATTTTTCCAGTGTTTCTTTTTCAGTCCATATCCCCATTTTAGAGATACCTTTGTTTGCTTTTCGTTGCAGAATAAAAAAAACTACGTTGTTGCGTCGCGTCTACGGGTTCCACATCCACGCTTGTCTGCTGACCCAGCTACTTTATTTAACAAGTGTTTTAGCTAAAGTTAAATGGATTAAAATATAAGCTTTATTTGTGAACTATTTTCGAAAACATTTATAAACGTTTTGTGTTATTACAATGAGCTCCAGGCAGAGTTTCGCTCACGGCGGCTTTGTCTCAAAGGAGACTAGCCATCTGCGCAGGACAGGTTATAAAGCTCGAGTGTGTGTGCAATCACAGGCTGCTCTCTTTTTTCTCCCACTCGTATAGTTTATGGGGTCACTGGAGAGAAATAGGTGCAGGACAATCGGCTTAACTTGCTTAAAGGCATGACGGTGAAACACCGCAAACTTAGTGAATCCGGGTTGCTACTGAGAACTCCGCGACAAGAAAACTTCATAACTGATGATGACCCGCGCAAGCACTGTTGTTTGGCGATAAAAACAAGTAAGAGGGTGGTATGTACCCAAACAGACTCCAAGACAGGAAAGGAGTCCAACCAATAGGTTTTTTTATAGAATGAGGGTGACAAACGAGCACACAGTCCACCTGGTGGTAAGTGGTTGCTGTCGACCATAGACATCTACATCCATCTTAGATAACGAATCAAAATGCAGATACGTTTTCACCCGTGAGAACTAAGAAAGCTTTCCGGTTCTCTACACTCTCCATACGAAACACTGCTAGTTTACGTTTGTATTCTGCGAGAGCGTGGTCCTTCCCCGGTCGAGCCGACCCATTCGTGCTACAACTATACTACTAATATAGCTGCAGCATGGCTCACGTATAAAGGTCAGTTTAGTAGTTTATTATAAGAGTTTACAGGGTTTACTAATCGGGGTTTTCTGTCGTGAAATTCTCAGTATCAGCCGAACGTCAGGATATTGGCGGTATTTCACCCCCGTCCCTTAGGAAGCACGTAAAGTCTATGGCACCTGATCTCTCTTCGGTCGTGTCGTATTTCTACCCCAACGCAATAAATGACTATAAGAATAAAGGAATTAAGAATGCACATGTGTTTGCATACACACTCCTGCACCATAATCACGTCCAGCGCCGATCACTAGTCACCAATGAGACTGGGTGCCGTCGCTGAAATTCGGTCTGGAGGACATTATTGTTAACAAAATATTTTAAACTTAATACTATTTTATTATAAAATTTTGTTACTTCACTTTAAAATAATATTACAACACACAATACATTTTTTTTTAAATATCATCATCGTCATCATCATTATAGCCCTTTACAACTTCACTGCAGAACATAAGCTTCTTCCAAGGAATGCCACAAAGCACAGTCCTGAACCACCTGCATCCATCCATTTACAATATACAATACATTTTATAACTTTACTTCAACAAAACAACGAAGAGTCGGCAGGCATAGTTCATACTTTTGATTGAATATTCAAGCACTAATAGTTACGCTATATTCACAAATTGCCTAACAGGCGGCAGTTTTGTGTTATAACGGGTCTGTTCCTCGATATAAAACTTTTATTTAGACTGTAGACATAATCAAATTTCATTCCATTTTCAATATTTTATTTTCATTGGTGTCCATTTTCGGTCATTGTGTATATTTCATATAAAGTTATTATTTGTTAATAACAATTTGGCTGGGTGACACATGAGTAAATAAACGGAACAGAGATGAAGCTTCATACAACCGCGCGAATCAATTGCACTACTATAAGCACGCGAGGCATGTGTGCGTGACCACTGGCCGCTTGTCGCGTACGCTGCGAGACTGGATAAAACTGCTTACGGTGGCACAGCCAGTGGACAACAATCTCTGGGTGAGTGAGACGCAGTTGTTTGTTTTGTTAGTTGCAAGTTTGAATATTTTAATGTAAAAACGTGATATTATTAATAATAGTTGTTTATTGCACCGTGTGTATGATTAATACTAGAAAAATATATCATACTTTAACTACCTCAAGGAGTACTATGTAAGTAAATATTTGATTATTACTTTTTCAAGTATACCTTTATTTTAGTGTATGATCATTTTTTTAATAAGAAGAGGGTACCCTCTTCTTATTAAAAAAGGATCCACACTATGTGATTTTACCTTTATATTGTTATGACAAGCTTTCACTAAGCATTCGTAGGTATGTGAGTTAAGTTCACATATTGCAAGTAAGATTTGAACCACTTACCGATGTCTGATTGAGTTGAAATTTTGTATACCGTAACTTCAGTTACAACGCAATAATATGATAGGTATTGTTTTGTTTAATTTGTCTTCACCTATTGTGACAACCCTACCAAATTAGGTAACTATTCTGCACGTTCTTAGGAAGCTTTGCCTCTGTTCCGTTTATTTACTCATGTTTGCGTGAAGCCAGAAGTAGATATTTTTCTGACGTACGTTCATATTTCTGTCACTTACTTCTCGAATTTTACAACAGGTTTTTATTTATTTTGTTTTAACAGAATCGACACTTTTATGTGGATAATAAACTCAACGTATTTGGTTTTAAAAATTGTCCTTAACAAAGCACTTTTTTAAAATCAAAAAATCTACACTTTAACAGGTTTCTCCAGCGGGCGACCTTATGAAAAGTGGAAGGAAGCTACTACTAAAACTTCTATCTAGTTCTTATTTTATACAGCAGTTAAAATGGCAGGTTTTTTTAGTGCATCGAGCAAGTGTTTATTTGTCGCGCTTCAGGGCCGCTGATTTGAATCCCAGATGGAACAAATATTGACATGGCCTACTGTTTAGGATTTGGTTGTTTATACATATACCTCGTGCTTGAAAGGTCAGGTATTTAAAACAAGTTAATATACGCGATAAAATCCGTAAAACTTAGTTTCATTTAAACGTGTAGTGTTCGTGTAAATGAGAAATTATTAGACGACTGTTGTCTTAAAACTAAGGTTTGTCCACCTTGTTCTACTATTACTTTTACGATAGAGGCCCATTCCTGGATGCAAACCTCTTTTATATTAGGATTCTTTCCTCGATATTATAATTAAGAATATACCTTCCTTAAAACAATAACAAAATATAAATGTGTGTCCCTTTACAAGACTAACCCAAAATAGCTTTAGAATTCAGTTAAGAAATCTCTAAGAATAATTTTGGTATATTATCATTGGGGCTGCCATGGGGCGGCCGGCGCTGGTGGGGCCGCGGATATGTGCGAAAGCGTTCCCGTGGAATGGGGTTTTAGTCGGTGCGAGTCCGACATAACCCGTCCTTGCCCCCGCAAGGCGGGTATGCGTAGGCATTTCCCCATGTTAAAAAAAGTCACTTAGGTTAGGTTAGTGGCAGTGAGTCCCACATAACCACTGCAGCTGACTGTCGTGGTATGCTTAGAGCATTCACCACCTCCCTTCCTCGTTTTCTAGGGGGTAGCCCTTTTAAATTGCTTCTGGGTGCAAAAAAATAAATAAATGAGAAATCATTAGACGACTATTGTCTTAAAACTAAGGTTTATCCTTTTTTCTCCGTTTATACCTTGTTCTACTATTACTTTTACGATAGAGGCCCATTCCTGGATGCAAACCTCTTCTATATTAGGATTCTTTCCTCGATATTATAATTAAGAATATACCATCCTTAAAACAATACCAAAATATAAATGTTTGTCCCTAAAATACAAAAAATAGTTTCAGAATTCAGTTAAGAAATCTCAAAGAATAATTTTGGTATATTATCATTTGAAGCGAAGCTCCTTTTGTTTTATAGAAAAACAAAGCATCAACACAGCCAGGTTTACGGATTCCATATCCGCGCTTTTATTTGTTGATCCAACACATTATGCAAGATTGCGGGATTGCATTTGTGCTCGTATATATTTATGTAAATTAAGTTTAAAGATAAACCTCCTGTATTGTACGCTTTTAAAAATAATTTTGAAATTGTATTCAGAATAATATTTTCATTAATACCAGAAGCGTGTAGTGAAATCTAAGTGAAATCTTTCAATATTATTTAAGATTTTTTTAAATCTTAAATAATACACAAATATTTCTTTTTTATTTATTTATAATATGAATATTATTCAAAGAAAATTTCTTGCCCGTGGAAAGTCCCTTGGACTTTTTTGATTTTCCCCAAAGCAGGTTTTTTCCGAATCGTAACAGCATAACTTTCAACAAGTATTCTTGTAATCTATCTTAACATCTTTCTGTGAATAGATAAAAATAAATTTTAAGTGTCTGTCTGTTGCATCGAAACAACTGCCTTATATTGAGCGGAGCGAGCTATTTGTATGCCATTAAGACATGAATAACCATTAATAAATGTTTTGTCTGTTCGTCTATCTGTCCGGGCTTAGCTACAAAATGACTTTTTTATAAAATAGAGTGACAAACGAGCACAGAGTCCACCTGATAGTAATTGGTTGATGTGGCCCATAGACATCTACATTTTCTATCTATACAAATAAATAAAATTGTAGTGTCTGTTTGTAAATTTAAAATAACAGCATTTTACTAAATGTATATGAAAGTATATACTGTAGTAATAACAAAAACACAATTTTTAAAATTTTTGTCTGTCTGTCGGTCTGTCTGTCTGTCTGTTTGTTCCGGTTAACCTCAGAAACGGCAGAACCGATTTTGACGGGACTTTCACTGGCAGATAGCTGATGATATGGGAGTAACTTAAACTTCTTTTGTTTTTGAAAAAGAACTGTTGTACCGCGCAAAAAAATTAATAAATATAAAAATTAAGTCGCGGGGAACAGCTAGTCCTCAATAAAGATTCAAAATGCCGATGCGTTGTCACCCGTGAGGACTAAGATGGAATGCCTCTTTTCCAGTAAAAGGGTCTCCGGTTCCCTGCACTCACCATACGAAACAGCAGTTTTAAGCTGCTATTTTACGCTGGTATTCTGTGAGAGCGTGGTCCTTCCCTGGTCGAGCCGACCCATTCGTGCTACAACTATACTACTAATATAGCTGAACCGATTGTAATAATACTTCACGATCCGATAGAAAGCAATGGCTAATAAGAAGCTTGGAAATTTTTATTGGGCATTGCCCTAATAAAAAAAGATCTTTGTTATAAACTATCTCTTATTTTTGTTATGATTATCTTAAACCATAATGACGCTAAATTAATAGATATTAGCCAGACAAAGTTGGAGCGGGTGGCCAGTAATTAATAAATATTATTATAATATTCTATTCCTTATTAATTGTTACTCATTAATATCCTATCTTAGCCTACACTCCGCCTGCGTCGAACTTTACTGCTTAACGAGTGGGAGTATCATCTAGTTCTGCCCACATTGCTATCTTTGGCGAATGCTATATACGTTAATTAAATCCTCACATTATGTTTTAAAATACATTTATTATTAATACCTTTGTTGAATAACTTATGATGCATAAACTTTTCCTACGTATACACACAACAAAATGCTTAATATACATTAGGATACCTAACGATAGTTCGTAAACATCGGCTTGAATTTGGTGAGATATTATTTTATGTTTATTAATTCTTTAAATGTATAGATGCAGCAAATATAAAAGCTATTATTATCTTTGTGTACCTACTGCTTTATATTATTTCAATACCATTCGACGATAGAACGGTATTCCGAACACGAAAACTGTGCAGTGAACAGTCCTTGAGGGCGATGGTCGAGTATCGTAGTACTTCTTATAATATGCATACGGCAATCGTGATTACAGTTTTATATTCTTTAAAAGAAATGAAAAATTATTGACATTTATTAGATCGAGATATTCTCCGACCATAAGACAATACCCTCAGTATTGGTAAGAATGTCTGAATTTAAAAAAATGAAGCAGATACCGGCGGGGACAGCGTAACAGCCCTCCTTATCAAGAGGCCTACATAGCGTTTATACGTTCCACTGCTGGGCACAGGCATTATTTTTTAAGGGTACTAGGACAATGTTATACCCACCGATGTGTATCGGTGGAGTTCACATCGCGTCTTCAAAAATATTTTTTTTAATTTCTCAGACACGCAGCAACCGGGCACTAGGTAAAGACACCTTCATAAAAAGTTATTTTAATGGAGTTTTAAAAAAATGTCATATTATGTTTATTATATTGTTGAACGTTTGTCAACAAAATATTGGAAAATTATAGAGAGTATCTAAAGTCATAAGCACTGAAAGAACTACCGCTAAAGCAAAGCTAGGCGGTAGTCCTATCGCCTAGCTTTTGTAATAAATACGATACAAAAAAAAATATAAATATTAAATAAAAACCCAAATCCACTTGGGTTTTTCCTTAATTGGTTTTACTGTCAATATTTAAAAATGTACTTGTGTTATTTATCGTTGAATTGGATTTATTTTTCAAGTGCAATTCAATATTCCAGAAAAATATTTTTAATTGGATAAATTCTATATAGAGATGTAATTTTTTTTGGAGTCGACGACAATGAACTCCCTCTTCGCAGACGGCACTGCCCTCTTCTGTTAAGTTATCTCACTACCTTTTATACGGAACAAGATACAAAAGTCAGTTGTAGACTTAGGAGTTTGGTTCCAAAAATGGTGCATCGATGTTAAGCGATGAAAGCTCCGCCGTTCACTTCGATTATAAATGACGCCGTCTCAATAACATTCTACCGATCCGTATACTATGGACCTCTGTCCCCTGGCATACGACTGCCAAATATTTAGGTATCACGCTTGACACGAGGCTCGCCGTCGGGCGCCATGTCAAAAGAGTAACCCGCAACGCACGTTTCTATCTGAATAGGCTCAACAGTTTGCTAAGCCGACACAGTAAAATGTCCCTCCGTAACAAGCGAACCCTTTATAAGGTCTGTGTACGACTAGTCATTACTTACGCGGGCCCCATATTTGCCCACGCTAATCCCAAAATCATTAACGAACTCCAAATAGTTCAAAAACTCTTCTGTCGTCGAGCTACGAACACACCCTGGTACGTCCGTAACGCCGACCTCCATCGAAACTTAGAGCTCCCCACAGTCCAGCAATTTCTGAAATTACTCTCTGAGAACTTCTCAAAGCCTCAGAGTCTTACTCCAATCACTTTATTCGTGAGGCAGCTTCCTATGCAGCCCAACTCCCCTCTCGTTATCAAGTCTGAATACCGAGAAACTCTCTCTCGGACCCGCCCAACAAGCTTTCAGCTGACCTGAACTGCCTCCTGGCCACTCAGGCCGACTCTTCAAAATTTGCCTTAGTTCGGCTCCCTCTCAGCGGCTCGTCGCCGCCTGCGCCTCCTTTTCCCTAAAGATGGTCGCTTCCGATTCGGCAGAAAGGCCTCATAAGCCAATGCCAGTCTCGCAGGTGGTGTTAAGTGAGTAGGCACTTAGGTCCCCCCCCCCCCCCGAACAGGCTCCAGGGCTACAGGAACAGGGCTTAGTAGCCGTGGCTTGGTCACCCGCGGTGAACAAAGAGGAACCCCTTGGCTGACCCGTGGTGTAAGGCTGGCCCGAGGTGGCCACTCCGAGTGGGCTTGGCGAGCCCACTTCGGATGTGTGTCGGTGGGCTGCGGTGAGAGGGGTCTCCTCTTCCCCTACTGCTGCAGCCGAGGTAGACTCGCGGAGGAAGAGGAGTGTTAGTATGGCGACGCGCCACTCGCTCTATCCTCCGCGACTCAAACGGGGCCGCACCGTTGATGCGGTGGTGGTGAGGCCGCGGGGGGAGAGGAGTGTCGGTATTGCGAGGCGCCGCTCTCCCGACCCTCCGCGGCCGAAACTTGATTGGCGGCGGAGCCAGACACCAGATCCGCTGCTGGGGTCAGGAAAGCGGGTGCTACTAAGCGCTCGATTTTCCTGGCCCCCATGGCCTCCGCGTATCGGACTCGAGGTGGGGGGGGGGGGAGATGGTGTTGGAGGCCGTGAAGGAGGACGTGCCTTGTGTTGCTGGTGCGCCTAGCCTGAGAAGGAGAATGGGGAGAAGAGGTCCTCAACCGAGAAGGGGCTGCCATGGGGAGGCCGGCGCTGGTCGAGCCGCGAATGTGTGCGAAAGCGTTCCCGTGGCCCTGCCAATATGCGGCGAAGGTGGAACACAATGGAAAAAATTAATAAATGAGAAATCATTAGACGACTGTTGTCTTAAAACTAAGGTTTATCCTTTTTTCTCCGTTTATACCTTGTTCTACTATTACTTTTACGATAGAAGCCCATTCCTGGATGCAAACCTCTTCTATATTAGGATTTGTTTCCTCGATATTATAATTAAGAATATAACATCCTTAAAACAAGACCAAAATATAAATGTTTGTCCCTAAAATACAAAAAATAGCTTCAGAATTCAGTTAAGAAATCTCAAAGAATAATTTTGGTATATTATCATTTGAAGCGAAGCTCCTTTTGTTTTATAGAAAAACAAAGCATCAACACAGCCAGGTTTACGGATTCCATATACGCGCTTTTATTTGTTGATCCAACACATTATGCAAGTTTGCGGGATTGCATTTGTGCTCGTATATATTTATGTAAATAAGTTTAAAGATAAACCTCCTGTATTGTACGCTTTTAAAAATAATTTTGAATTTTGTATTCCGAATAATATTTTCATTAATACCAGAAGCGTGTAGTTAAATCTAAGAGAAATCATTCAGTATTTAAAAAAATATGTCAAATGATACGCAAAGATTTTTTTTTATTTTAAATAAAAATTTATTTATAAAATAAGTTTTATTACATTGCATTAATTTAAAAGAAAATTTTTTGCTGATTTTCCCCTAAGCAGTTTTTTTCGAACCGTAAAAGTATGACTTTCAACAAGTATTCTTGTAATCTATCTTAACATCTTTCTGTACATAAATATAAATAAAATTTAAGTGTCTGTCTGTTACCATTAAACCATTTATAATTTTTTATCTGTTCGTCTATCTGTCCGGTCTTAGCTACAAAATGGCTGAACTGATTGTAATTAAACTTCACGAAAAGATAGAAAGCAATAGCCAATAAGATCGAAATATTTCCCGGCCATAAGACAATACCCTCAGTATTGATAAGAATGCCTAAATTAAAAAAAAAATAAGCAGACACCCGCAGGGACAGCGTAACAGCCCTCCTTATCAAGAGGCCTGCATAGCGTTTAAACGTTCCACTGCTGGGCACAGTCATTATTTTTTAACGGATCTAGGACAATGTAATACCCACCGATGTGTGTCGGTGGAGTTAACACGAGTTCACAGACACGAAGCAACCGGGCACTGGGTAAAGACACCTTCATAAAAAGTAATTTTAATGGAATTTAAAAAAACTCATATTATGTATATTATATTGTTGAACATTTGTCAACATAATATTTGAAAATTATAGAGAGTATCTAAAGTCATAAGCACTGAAAGAACTACCGCCTAGCTTTGCTAATTAATACGATACAAAAAAAATATATAAATATTAAATAAAAACTCAAACCCTCTTGGTTTTTTCCTTCATTAGTTTTACTGTCAATATTTAAAAATGTGTTTACGTTGAATTAGATTTATTTTTCAACTGCAATTTAATATTCCGGTAAAAATATTTTGAATTGGATAAATTCTATATCCAGAAGTAAATTGCTTGGAGTCTAAAACAATGAAAAATCTATTGCTTCTTCACATATCTATGTTATTGACAAACTGCGTGAATAAATAAGTATTTTGATATTGTTAAGCCCGTGGATTGTTTGGATTATTTTTGTATAAAATGTCCATGGAAACGAGGCATTAATAGAAGCGACCGTCAGACAATTTTGGGATATTCAGCGTAGCTGCGAGTGTCAAACGCTTGAATATTCAATCGATAGTAAAACTATGCCTAACAGCGTGCCACCGCAATCTAACGGTCAACACCTACAAAGTATGTAGATATGAACAGTAATTATAATAGGCAACACATTTAATTTAGCTTAAAAATATACCAAAAGGAATCTAAAAATGTGGAAATTTTCTTTTTTCATTTAAAAGTTTGAACTTTTATAACAAGGGAAACCGATATTAAAGAATTTATTTTTACAGAATCTGGGTAACAAACGAGCACCTAGTCCACCTGATAGTAAGAGTATGCTGTGGCACATGGACATCTATATCTATCCATCGATTAAGAATCAAAATGCAAACGCCTTGTTACCTCTGAGAACTAAGATGGACCGTTTCCAGTAAAAAGAGTGACTAAGAGATAGTGTCGTCATCACTACAGCCCTTCACAAGTCAAATGCTGAACATAGGCATCCCTCAAAGAATGTCACAAAGCACTGCCTGACTTCCTGCATGTCTTACCAGGTTGTCGATGCATCTAGTGGGGGGATGCCCTACTCTTCGCCCGCCGGTACGAGGTCGCCACTTGAGAATCTTTTTTCCCCATCGTTTGTCGGTTCTTCGAGCTATATGGCCGGCCCACTGCCACTTTAGCTTACTAATCCATTAGGCTATATCACTTACTCTGGTTCTACTGCGGATATCCTCATTTCTAAGTTTATGACGCAGAGATACGCCGAGCATATCCCTCTTATTATTTCAAAACGTATCTGAAAAGACGTTAATACGACAAAAATAATAGTCGTTTTTCAGTTTTACATTGATAAAAAAATGACACTGAATTTGAAATTGGTTATCAAATTATTTTAATACTATAAGTATATAAACCTGAAAGTATCAAATTAATAATAATTAAATTAAATATTCTGTTTTTGAATATTATTTAACGACATAATATGTGACAGAATGTGGCAAATCAAATAATTGAGAAAACCCCCTTGCTTGTTTGAGTCTTTAAAAATAAAACGATACAAGAGGGGTTCTTTTACAATAAAAACTATTTCTATTTTTTTATGTAAGAAGTAATTAAATAATTCTTTAACAGTATGAACAGTATCAACAACGTTGTCAATATTCAAGAAATTGAACGTGGCGTGTGCTATCTCAAGCCAAAGAGCGAAGCCATTAACCGCAGCTAGTTGGACCCGATAATTAAAAGTGGTAATACCCGCCTTGCGCTAGTGATCAAATTAAAATGTAAATTGCACCTATCGCGGCTCGGGGTTCATCTCGCTGACTTCTACTGCGTCCAAGTTTCTAACGATGAATAAAACATGGCGTATGTCACTGTAATTTTAAACGGGCGACGTCTTGCGATTTCAATATTACTACGCTTAAGTTTTAATATAAGGATAATATATGCCGGATGAAAGGAAAACGTCACGGCGAGTTGTAGACGGAGATTTTATATTGAGTGAGAGGATCTTCTTCATCATTTATTTCGTTTCATTTGATTCAATAGGTATTCAAGTATATTATTAAAATACAAAGACATTTAATTATAAAGATATAGACTAGGAATCATTTCGATTTCTTTGTTATTCAATTTTGTGCCAATTACTTATCTAATTAATTTGGTGTTGGTATAATTAAGTTTCTGCGCAGAGTAAGTTTTGTGGCCGAAACACAGGTAAATATAAATGACTTTATTTTATAGTAGTTGATGTCCGAACCAATCAATGTCAAAAGTGTATCCATCTTTGAAAAACACTGACCGATTGCAGCTATTAAGACTTGAGATTCTCAACTCTAGAACATATACACATACTTTTATCCCAGAAAATATACAAAATTTGACCTGCTCAAAGTTGATAAACTTTATTTAACAAAGTTTGTATTAAAAGGGTTTTTATAATATTAAGGAATTTATGGATGATAATAACCCCTGGGAATAAGGTGATCGCCACCAAGCTGTTTCTTATTTGTTTTATGTGGTTAATTGTGTAACATACATGATTGTAAGCTGTTATTTAAGAAAAGTTCCGCTGGGGTTCTTGCTAGTTCTTCCTAAGATAGAGGTTTTTTTCGAACCAGTGATAATTAAACAAAAGAGTGACTTTCAATAAGTATTATTTATAATCTATATTGAATAAAAAAGTTTCTGTTTCACTCCTCGATAGCCCCTAACCTTAAAAAAAGCTTTTTTTTTATAGGATAAGGGTGACAAACGAGCACACAGTCCACCTGATGGTAAGTGGTTGCTGCGGCCCATAGACATCTACATCTATCCTCGTTCGCGAATCAAAATGCAGATACGTTGTCACCCGTGAGGACTAAGATGGAATGCCTCATTTCCAGTAAAAAGGGCCTCCGGCCACCTGCACTCACCAAGCGAAACGCAGAGGTAAACCTCTACTTCACGTTGGTATTCTGTGAGGTCGTGGTACCACCCCGGTTCCAGCCGGCCCATCCGTGCGACAGCAAAAGCTGCCGCGTGGCTCTACCACTGTTAAAAACTTAAGTATAACACGTTTAACTTCATCGTTTGTAACGCGTATAGCAAATGAGTTGAATAATAACTGAGCGTCTGACTTCCCATCGTAATCTTCCAGTCAATAAAGAGGTTTTGTAAATATAATCCAGTGCGCTTTCCCATACAGATTCATCATTAGGTGGGATGGCTTGGATACAACATCATTTGATGAAACAATATGGTTACATCGCCATTATTAGCCATGGGATATTTTGAGGGTGTACTCATGGAAAGAAGTAGAGTAATAGATTATCTTGCGCCATTACTGTTATAGTAATGTCGAAATAACTGATTTATATTGAGCTGAGGGAACTATTTAAATGTCATTAAAACACGAATAAGGATTTTTATTTACAAAATTTTTACTACCTACTAATGGATTCTACCCAAGCAAATACATAAATTTAAAAGGTAAAAAAGTAAGTTGAAGCCTTTAAGCATCCCACCATTGGACACAGGCCTCCTTTAAACTCTGAGAGTATTAAAGAGCCTTAAGTCAATGTTGCAGAGGTGAACGGCAGAATCGGGAAGGGTCGTCCTAGGCGAAAGTTTATCGACCAAATTGGCGATATATTGAAAATGGGCCAAATCAAGAGTACCTTTAACCGACGAGCGTGTATGCGTAGGTATATGGATGTGGAGGAAGCGAGAGAGGTCTGTCAGGATCGTGCCAAATGGAAGTCCATAGTCTCTGCCTACCCCTCTGGGTGACAGGCGTGAGTGTTTATGTATGTATGTATGTAAGTCAATCACGCTTATCCAGTGCGTGCAGGCGAACTACGTATGGTGGAGACATTCTGCAGATATATTATGGTTGTAACACGAATGGTTCGCCTCGACCTGGGAAGGACTACGCTCTCACAGAATACCATCGTAAAATAGCAGCTCAATGGAACACCATCTACACTCATCATAAGAAACACAACAGTGTTTCTCATGGTGAGTGTAGAGAACCGGAGACTCTTTATACCGTAAATGAGACATTCGATCTTAGACCTCAGGGGTGACAACGCATCTGCAGCTCGGTTCTTAATCCAGGAAAGATGGAGATGTCGATGGGCTACAGCGTTCACTTGCCATCAAGTGGACTATGTGCTCCGTAGTATCAAAATAACAGGTTTTTACTAAATGAATATGAAAATAGAGCACTACATCTTCGCTTCGCTTTCGATGTGTGCAAAACTTACGGTACTTACAACAAGAATTTTTTTTAAACTTTTTCTCTGTCTGTTTGTTATGGCTAATTTCCGAAATGGCTGGACTGAGTTTGATAGGATTTTTACGGGCAAATAGCTGATGTTATATAGAGTAATTTAGGCTACTTTTATTTTAGAAAAACAATTAGGGTTCCGCGCAAAAAAATTAAGACCTATGAAGTCCAATCGTAATAAATTCCACGCGGATGAAGGGGAAACAGGGTTATTTAAAAAAGTCTGTTTCTAAAAGATTTTAATTCCTCAGTCATCCAGGTTTCTCACGATATTTTCGGGAATCGAATCTGAGTTGCCCGTGTCTGATTATTACAGCGAACGCATAGCCTCTGAATTTCCACAGCGGAAAATTATAGCGCTCATTTATTATGAATGAAATATGGAATAAATAACTTTATAAAATGTTAATGATGGCATATCAATGACTACACAAATATTTAATATTAGATTAATGGATAGCGAAAGCGATTGTGTTTGGTGCGGTGGAATAATGACCACTAAATATTCATAACGTGATCACAGATCTCTAAATGGTTATGCATGTGGCGAAATTATTTGGCAATAAGTCTGCATATAAAGTGCAGACTTATTGCCAAATAAGTCGATAAGATCGAAGTATAAGGTCGAGTTATATTTTTCAAATAGCATTTCATTATTACTCTTAGCGTGAATTGATACAGAATTATATTAATTTGTATAATTTTTGTAGGTTACTGTTATTGGGGGATATTTTAAGCATAAAGCTACAAAGCGTGATCAGCTTCATATGCGGATTGAGAACAACAATTTTCAATGAAGACGTTTCCTATTTCTTAACTCTGAATAGTTCTCAAATGACATTCATATACCGACGTCGACTTTTAAGGGCTTATACTTGATGAAGTGAAAATCTTGTAAGCTACTTAAACCCCGTACGGGTTTTGGCGTAATCCGGCAGAAATATAAATAAATAACTTTCTCAAAAATATTAGATGTTATTTATTATATTATATATATTATATACTCATTGATATCCTGTTTATCTTATCTATTTAAACACTTACGCTATCTTATGAGACTCGAGATGAATAGTACGTCTATCGGAAGTACGTTTACTAAGCGTCGCTTTTACAGCAAATCCTTTAACTCAGATTCGGGTAGAATATATTCTATACATACTCTTTTTTATTAAAACTGAAATGATTAACGAACTAACAGTCGACCTCATGGGATGTCCCTATTGTGGTCCATGAATAACTGCAGCCAACTTCAAACAAAGGAGTCTACAGGTGCGTTGTCACCTCTGAGGACTAATATTGAATGCTTCACATCCTGTTATTATTCTGACTCTCTTTCCTCTTTGGACCTAAGGAAAGAGAAAAGAGTCTTATCTTTTTTTAAAGCCGGCAACGCACCTGCGATTCACTTGGTTATGGGCGGCGGTCGACACTTACCATCAAGTGAGCCGCATACTCGTTTGTGTCCTCCTCTATAAAAAAAAGACCGTAGCATTGCGCTGAAAGCACTGCTATGTGTCGAGAGAAATAGAGTATGAGAGCGGCTACCCCGTCGGAAACTTATGGAAGAATGAAGTCTTACTTGGATAAAAATTCAACTTTTATTCAAAATAATGATTCACAAACATTTTTTGCCACAAAATTTTTATTTTACGAAACAAGTTCGAACCGAAAATTTATTCTCTCAGCTCTTTAAAAACTCGGTGCCAAATCATAAACTACTGTCTGGGAATTCACATGCGGGATGCAAGCAGCAGGCAGTAGGCGGATTCTGAGCGCGTACTCTAACAAATCCGATAACGCGTCACGCCGGAATTTGCAGACTCAATTTCAAGTGGAACACGATTACTCTGCGCTGAACAAGGATTGAATCTCTTAGTACCTGTGCTATGTGAACTGAGGTCCCTTAGCCATATACTATTTAAATTTTAGCATGTGTTTCTCAAATTCATAAATAATCTTATTGGTTTCGCCTTGTATTACAATTCTAGTTGGGCTACTTTTCAACATAATTTAACTAGAACTGTATTTTTTTTCATTATAAACGAAATTTGTTTGTGCTACCATCGACATATTTTGTTTTATAATATTTAAATCTCCTGTGTTATATTTTTTTATAGGATAGGGTGACAAACAGGCACACAGTCCACATGATGGTAAATGGTTACTGTGACCCATAGACATCTACATGTATCCTCAATAAAGACTCAAAATGCAGATGCGTTGTCACCCGTCAGGAATAAGATAGAATGCCTCTTGTCCAGTAAAAAGGGTCTTCGGTTCCCTACGCTCACCATAAGAAACACAGCAGCGTTAAGCTGCAGGTATTCTGTGAGAGCGTGGTCCTTCCCCGGTCGAGCCGACCCACTCGTGCTACAACTATACTACTAATATAGCTGCAGCATGGCTCTATCATGTGTAAAATGTGTGTTATATATGATAAAGATGAGATGGAGTCGAGGAGCAGAGGATGCGTATTCAACATAATAAAGTAAGAGCGCGCACGCCTCACGCCGCTGCGAAGCCGCCTTTTGCCTTATCTCGAACAAAACAGAAATCATTTATATGCTAGTTGTACGTTTTAGAGATTTAACATTATGTACATAATTAAAGTATCGCAACTTAACTAGATCAGTGCTAACAATATTATAATCATCATAAAAAATTAAAATATCGTGTCATTAATCATTAAACATGGGCAATTAATCATTATGTAATATAATTTGATATGTCATTGACTATATTTTTTAGCTTACAAATAAAATATTAGAAAATATTTCAAATATAAAATAATTTTGAATTTTGCAAAATGGCAGTGAAAATAATGTTTTAGAGAAGTAAAAAAACATTTTCGGACAAAAATTCAAGAAATCATGACAATATTCGCATGACATTTATTCAGTTTGTACTACTCAAATGTAAGAATATGATTGCATGATTGTGATGGGAGTACTACAGGGTCATGTCATCACGTGGGTGTTGTAAGAAGCGATAGAGGGAAGCTGAAACCAGAAATGAGCAATAGTATCTTACTGTTAACAATTCCGTCATAATAAAACTGCAGTTGTCACGATGGCTTTGGCATATATTCTTGTACGTACTCTCGTCTCGTCGTAGCTCGACCGGGGAAGGAACACGCTCTCACAGAATATCAGCGTAAAATAGCAGCTTAATGTTGCTGTGTTTCGTATGGTGAGTTTAGATAACCGGATACCCTTTTTACTGGAAAAGAGGCATTCTATCTTAGTCCTCACGGCTGACAACGCATCTGCATTTTAATTCGCAAACGAAGATAGATGTAGATGTCTATGGGCTACAGCAACCACTTACCATGAGGTGGACAGTGTGCTCGTTCGTCACCATTATTCTATAAAAAATATACATATGAAATACAATGTACATACAATACAATACAATCTGTGGGGAGGCCCATATTCAGCAGAGGATGGGTGGGCGATGAGTTGTAATCAATGATTGAATGAAATAATCGTGGTAACGGTGTTGAATACTCCAAATGAGCTCTTCAGACTGGCAAAGTTCTAGGAACTCTAAAGCTAGCGCGTTGCTCTATTCCATTTTTATAGGTAATCCACGTGCTAATGAATCGGGTCCTAGCTATCAATTGAATGAAAGCGATACCATCCACATCATCTGCATGCTTGGTGGCTGATCACTGTGAATTTTACTAGGCATTATCTTCCTCTTATAACTTTCTTGTGGAATCGAATATCACTAGCAATTTTTCCGGATCGATACGACTTGGCACTTTTTTTTTAAAAAAAAACCGGCAACGCATCAGCAGTTCCTCTGGTGTTGCAGTTGTTCATGGGCGGCGGTAGTTACTTACCGTCAGATGAGCCCCATACTCGTTTGCCCCCTCTTCTAAAAAATAAATAAATAAAACAGGCGAATATATAAAGACTAAATTCATGTTCACATCTCGAGCTATACTGCTCTTTGTCTCGCGACTAAAAAATTGCTCTAGACGCGAATGAAAGAGTATAGTATATTAATCACTACGTTTTATCACGAATAAAGAGTTCACTGTTTACTCATGAGCGTATGTGTTTCGCCTCGCCTAGAGGATGAAGCTAAAAAGGTTATAATAAAACTCTAATGAAGATTTGCCATTATTTAAAAGTGTGATAAAATAAGCTTATACGCCCCATGACCAGTCACGAGTAGGCTACTTTATGGAATTCATAAAAGGCTTCAAAGTATGCTTGTGGAATTCATACTATGTTCTTCAAATATTATTAAATTTCTTAGATAATTAATTGATTTCTGCTCCATACAAATTCGTGAGAATTTTGCTTTTTGCCGTAAAATAGAGAAAAATTATTTCAGACTTTAATAAAACTAATTTTACGGATTTTATCGCGTATATTAACTTATTTTATATTCCCGTCGTTTTGGGTGCTTTCCAGTACCCGTGGTCACAGGGGACTGAGGTGTTTGACGTCCTGCTGTCATAGTTAGCCCGGCTACCTCCAGTTTTTTAATATTAATTTTTGGTTCGATTTACGCAGAATGAGCTTACAGTATCTTGAAGTCTAGCAGTTATACTTGGGTTTGGATTTGATTTTATTAATTATGGGATCCCAAGCAGATGGCATCACCCATCCATCTTCTCTATTGAAATTAGGATGTTTTTTACTTTCAATAGCCTCGCGAATCATCCTTGGGAGGAATCGGTGTTATTTTGCGAGGATTTGTGGTCTATCAAATCTAATGTAATGGCGGGGACGATGTTGAACATGTTCACAAACTGCAGACTTCGGGAACGTCGGGAATATAAAATAAGTTACTATACGCGATAAAATCCGTAAAAATAGTTTTATTTAAAAGTGTAGTGTTCGCGTAAATATAAGAAATCATTATAATTTCAGGCCATTGTTGCGTTACGAATAAAGCAACTAATAACACATTGTGGCCACGGCAGTAGAAAATAACTCACCTGTCACCCCTTTTCTCGTTCGTGGATTTAGGTAAATACTAAGAGAACCTTGTTACCAGACAGACGGTGGAGTATTACTCGAATATGTTAAAATACTTGGGATTAGTGACATAATTTTTTATGTCAGGTCCACCTTTTTCTAAGAAGTCTTCATTCAGTTTAGCATACTGATAAAAATAAATAGGTATGTTCTTATAGATTTTTAGAGTTTTACAACTTAGTCAAATATAAAAGTAAGTTAAAGTTACAGTTACGTCCCACTGCTGGGCACAGGCCTCCTCTCATTTCTGAGAGGGTTTTAGGGCAAGGAGGTGTCCGCCGCGTTGCCCCAATGCGTGTTGGCGAACTTCACATGTCTTCGAAATTTTTTTTCTCAGACATGCAGGTTTCCTCACGATGTTTTCCTTCACCGCCGAGCACGTGGTAAATCAGCACTTAAACTGCAATTAACAATTCCATTGGTGCCGGCGGGGATCGAACCCGGGTTGCTCGCGTATTATGAAATTTACCGCGAGCTACCACGGCTCAAAGTCTAATATACTAAACATAATTGATATACATACATATATATAAAAACTTTTTAGATTTAATGTTATAGTTATTTTTTTTAGTCATTACGATTAATATTTTATTATTGAAGATGAAATTATATTCAAAAAATATGTAAGTCTTTTTAATTAAGTGTTTCTAAAATCATTACAGACAAGAATTTCATCTAAAAATTTCATCACAATCCTAGACACTGACGTTATATAAAGCCGGTACCACTGTGGTACTTGTGAATCTTTCTTACAACCTCACAAACGTTGAGTATCGCAGTGTTTGCCATTCCATTCGGCGCCAAATTGTGGGCATACCTTGTTTACTTTAGGTTTTGCACCTGGTTACATTCTATTGGAGCGATTTTCGTTATTGCGGTGAAGTGTTCGTGTTTGTATTGCTAGGTTGTAACGAGAAATGTCTACTCCTATTTATAGCGGCTGGTGCTCGATTCAATTTGTAAGAATTCTGTGAAACTACCTTATCAGGCTAATGTAATAAAGTTTAGAAGTAATTGACTATTAGGGTCCGCTTCAGAAAAGGGGAATTGTTCATACCTTGGGTAGGAACAAATAACATTGATATATTAATGTAATTTTGATAAAAATTACAACTCGCAAATGTTCCTGGACAATGACACCTCCAGTTGTAGGTAGGATTTATTTAAACCCCACGCTTTTCAGGCCTATTGGCGACTCTTCATCATGGGCATAGTATAAAGACAGGGAAGTACGTTATCTTCAAACAAACGCACTGCGCGCGGCTTGTATGTGTGCGCCATAGTATCTATGAGGCGCCGCACGCACACTTACACAATCTCGGAATGTTTCTCACTACGCCAGTCTGGGCTAACACCGCACGAGGTTCGCGCGTTACGGCTTTTTTACATACATTTATATATTTTTGTTGTATTAGTTGTCTATCAGACAGAGGAAGAATAGTAACTAAGTACCTACTTACGGTTATAAAATCGTAATTAATTATATTTGCAAAAGTTATTTATAAGGATGCGGATATATTACACATTAAAGTTTAATAACAAGTCGTTTCGTAATAGTCGAAACCGAAGAAAGTATTTTTCTGTAGCTAATTTGTAATTTTGTAATAATTGTGTGATTCAATATATATATGCTTGTATTAATTAAAAATAAAAATTAATATGGTCCTTTATGTGTGCAAATACTATATTATGCCTATTAAAACTAAAAAATAACTAGAATATACTAAGTAAATAATTTAAACACGAGCTCACACACCGCCCCGCCGGTTTATTTTATCCCTTTTTTTATAAATAATACTGCTCTGAATCTTAATACATTTCTGTATTTGTTAGGAAAACCATTGTTGATCTTTATCGACTAATGATCACTGAATTAGTTATACAGAGATGTATTATTTTTGGCAAGGGCCGGGCTTTAAACTAATGATTTGGTGACAATGACAACCCTGAGACAGTAGGCAATTATATCGCGGATTGGGCCGGAGACAGCCTACTTCCCTGTCTTTATACTTATGTCATGGGTCACGTTATTTTAGGCCTACCATAAGCGAGCTATTTTCACCATTTATTGAACGCCTTAAATACTTCCCGGCATTGCGCATAGCCATCTCTTACGACAACTACGGTACACATGGATTTTTAACGATGCCACCACATAGTATTTATTTAAATAACATAATTCGACTGCCGCATCTCACTTCCTTATAGCCGCCAAGGCCATCTATACTACGTCGGAAGTGTTGTGACGAAAAAATCTTACACATTTGTCGCCTTGCCCCTATTCGCCAAATCCGTACCGTCCGATAAAGAAATTCGTTCCAAAAATTCACCCCTTTTTTAGACGACTTAAAAGGCCTTACGGCCTAAAAGGCCGGGAGTCCTGAAACCCATAAAGCTATAAATTCCAAAAGGCTAACAGCACAAAGATCATCACAATCTGGCAATAAAATATTTCGGTTCTTGTGTTTTACTGAACATATGTTTGTTTCGGATTTCCATGCATGTAAATGCACCAAACTAATTAAACAACATTAATCACTCCCAAACTCACAACTTCGCAACGGAAACGACAAAACATTTCATTACTGAGAGATGACTGTGCCAGATTTAGTTCCAGTGGTTAAATAAGAGCGAGGATTTGCAATCTAGTCATTAGGGGAACATACCGTACTTGATGTTGCTTAGGCCTACATTTAGGCCAAATGAAATTTGTTTATGTCAGAGATAGACGTAGTAACGGTCAGAGATATCTATCATACAATCATACAGAGCATATGAATAATCTCATTATTACTATGTAACTTAAGGTATGACTGTTAATTTATAGGGAACTAATATTACAATTAGCTATGGTAAGTGTAAGACTAAAAAATAGGGTGAGAGATGAAGTGATAATAAGAGAAAAGTGTATGTTAAGACTAAGATTATAAAATAGAATGAAGAGTCGGCAAGGGACGTTGACAGTAAGTGTGATGATATAAAAGAAAATAATGTTACGATTTACGTTATATTTGAGATGGGTTCTGTTTCCGAACTTGGAAAAATATTGGAGGGTAGAATTTGGTTACTTACGGACGGCTGAGGGCCGCAGTCGAGATCGCGAGAAGCGGTCATTCTTGTCAGACATTGTATATACGAGTGTATATCAGTGAACTTTGTATTATTTAAATAGACATTTTATTCATGGAACGTTAATTTAAGAGATGCAACGGGGTAAGTGTTTAATAGTGTTTGTAATGTTGTAGTCTGAGTAACTTTCCGATAGTATTCTTAGATTATGCACTTATTTCAGTCTGTGGAAATGCCCATTAAGTTAATTGTGACAATAACGCTTTTCTATATATCTGGCAAAGTGTTATTAGAAAATCTACTTTTTATAAAAACATAACATTGAGAGACGATACTATATCCTGATATGAATTGAAACGTCATCGACAGGCATAGCCTATTGGGATAGCGGCCACATACATTGGGCGACTTCTTCAAATTCATAGTGCAAACCTCCGAATAAATATTGCTTTTCCATTTTTTTATTTATTAAGTTTGCATTTTTTTATAGGATAAGTGTGACAAACGAGCACACAGTCCACGTGATGGTATGTGGTTGCTGCGGCCCATAGACATCTACATCTATCCTCTATTACAAATCAAAATGCAGATGCGTTGTCACCCGTGAGGACTAAGATGGAATGCCTCATTTCCGGTAAAAAGGGCCTCCGGCCACTTGCACTCACCAAGCGAAACGCAGAGGTAAGCCTCTACGTCACGCTGGTATTCTGTGAGGTCGTGGTAACACTCACGTTCGAGCCGGCCCATCCGTGCGACAACAACAAACCACTGTTTTTTTTGTAATGATACTTTATTTATAAATCTTGTTTACTAAAGAAAAAGAACTAGTGGTAAATTTAATGTTTTGTTATATTTCATTATATTTTTCTAGTTAATGCGTAGCTGTAGAATTAGTTAAAATTTAAGCGCTTACATATCTTAGTTCGGATAAGTTGTAGTTTTTTTATGCTTAAAATTATTAAGTTAATTGCTTTGTAGTGTTGAATTGTTGTAGTTTTTTGAGTTGCAATTAAATACCTTACACCAAATATACCGCACATTTGTATCTTATCTTGCCCGGGCCCCGACCCTTAGGGCTTGAGTACATCATGACAAAGTTTATCGATTAAATTGGCGATATTGAAGATGGGGAAAGCTAAGAGTACCCTAACCGACGAACATAAATGTGTTGCTGTAACGATATGATAAAAGTGAGAGAGACGAAACGAAATTCTGCAGTCTCTGTCTATCCCTCTGAGTGACAGTTTGTTTATATATGATAGTCCTCTCCATAGCACGCTGAACAAACAAGCTTTCTCATACGTCCAGTACATGGGCTGCACTAAAAGTATCGGGAATGGAATATTTCCACTGTTCCTGTCATATTAAAATCTTTTTAATTGAAAACTCCTTGGTTTTAAAAATCGAATACCATTTATTTATTTAATCAAAGATTCTCGTCTTGTCACAAGGTTTTGTCAAACTTGTTTAGTCGTTGAGAAAATGGAATTGACTCTAGAAAATTCAAGAGCGATTATTTATTATGACTTTCGAAGTGGTTTAACACAAAAACAGTGTGTTGTCCGGATGATTTCTGTTTTTGGTGATGAAGCCCCATCCAAAACCACAATTTATCACTGGTTTGCTGAATTTCAACGTGGACGTGTCAAGCTCAGTGATGATCCCCGTCAAGGTCGTTCAAAAACTGCAGTCGCCCAAGAAAACGTTGATGCTGTGCGTAAGCTGATTGAAGAAGATCGACATGTGACATACCGCGAAATTCAGGCAACTTTAGACATTAGCATGAGTCAAATACAAATAATCTTGCATGAACAATTAGGTGTAAAAAAGTTGTTTTCCCGATGGATACCGAATTCGCTCTGGGAAGAACAAAAAGCGGCTCGCGTTTCTTGGTGCGTCAGAACTCTTGAAAGATTCCACGCAGGATCCTCAAATTCTGTATAAAACATAGTATTAGGTGACGAATCCTGGATATATGCGCACGAACCCGAAACAGAAAGCCAGTCACGAGTTTGGGTGTTCAAAAATGAGTTAAAGCCAACAAAAATTGTTCGTTCACGGAGTGTTGCAAAAAAAATGGTGGCCACGTTTGTCTCCAAAACCGGCCATGTTACGACTATTCCTCTTGAGGGGCAAAGAACGGTTAATGCAGAATGGTATGCTAGCATTTGTTTGCCACAGGTCGTTTCTGAACTCCGTAAAGAGAACTGCAACCGCCGCATCATCCTCCATCACGACAATGCGAGTTCTCACAACGCACACAGAATAAAATAGTTTTTAGAGCAAGAAAACATAGAATTATTAGACCATCCGCCGTACAGCCCCGACCTAAGCCATAATGATTTCTATACTTTCCATAAAATAAAGAATAAATTGCGTGGACAGAGATTTTCATCACCGGAAGAAGCTGTGGACGCCTACGAAACGGCCATTTTGGAGACCCCAACTTCCAAATGGAATGGTTGCTTCAATGATTGGTTTCATCGTATGGAAAAATGTGTCAAATTTCGCGGAGAATACTTCTCCTGTATTCCTCCTATATAAGCAATAAATACATTTTTAAATAGTAATGTTGTGTCACTTCCTTGCTTCCCGAAATTTTCAGTGCCGCCCTCGTAGCATCAGTAGCGATAGTTTTTGAACGAAGTTCTATATCGGCCGGTACGGATTTGGCGGCTGAGGGCTAGGCGACAAAAAGTGTAAGATTTTTCCATCACGCCCCCTTCTGACGTAGTGTAGATGGCCTTAGCGGCTATAAGGAAACGAGATGGAATAATATCCATCTCCCTCGCAATTTTTCTTATCTAGCCATGAATGAAGTATTATTTTATTTTAAATGACGCTTCATTTTAAAAAACGCTAGTAATTCATATTTTTGTATGTGTTAATCAATAATATAATACGTTAATCAATAATAATATACTACACTCGTATACGCGGTAGAGCTATGCTTTCAGTAGTATAATTGTATCACGAATAGGCCGGCTCCACCGGGGAAGGACCACGCTCTCACAGAATACCACCGTAAAATAGCAGCTTAAAGCATTTTATCTTAGTCCTCACGAGTGATAACGCATCTGCATTTTGATTATTTATTGAGGATAGATGTATATGTATATTGGTCACGGCATTCATTTACCATCAGGTGGACTGTGTGCTACTTTGTCACACTATCCAGTAAAAAAAGACTCGCGCATTTTTCATTTTTATATATATATATAACTAATTTTATAGTTAGTCCAGCTACCTTCAGCTTTTGTTTTACATCATCCGAAACTTCGGGAATTAAAAATAAATTCAAACTCCGTAAAATTAGTTTTATACAATACTTACCATTACCACGAAAATTTACATCGTTATTAAAGTTAAAAAGTTAAAAAGTTGCAAGAAAAGTATAAGAACTTACCTTTTTGATTACATCTAACTCACAACTCTTAACTGCTAACTCTTCGATATTTAAAATTATTATAAACAAATATAAAAATAAATAAACTGAAATACTTTTAGTTTATTTGTTTAATAGTAGTCACAACAACATGTTGCAGTAACGACTGGGAGAGAATAAAGAAGGGTGAGGTGAGGGTGGGGCAATTAGGACCACAATTAGAGGACAGTATGTTGCGGATTACGACCGCAGCCACGGCCGAGATTCACATTCCAGTGCCGGGAATAACAAAGCTTGCCAACTAACTATTAAGACGTTGCGAACGCGTGCCCCACGTTATACAGGCTTTCAAATTGCAGTTATATTTTTGTGCCGAAATGGCCAGTGAGTAATTTGAAGATTCGTTTGGAGAAATAGTGACCACGCTGAGAGTTATTCTTGTACTTATTATACCTAGTGTTTGACTACAATCCCACAATGGTAAGTATTGATGAGGCTCTAGCTAGTAAATCGTACTGCTCACTCAATACGAAAGACGAAGCAAACCGTTTGTTTTAAATACGTGGAATATGAACAAAAAGGGGCCAGAAGACCTGCCGACCGCGTGAATAGAGAAATAATAGTGAATAGAGGGAAATAAGGCACGTAATTCCTGCGCACACTCTCCGAAATGCGTCACATAAAATAAAGAGAGGCTGGCTACATATATGCATCAAGGTTAGGTGCCAATTTTTTTAAAAGTTATTTTATAATGAACCCGTTACTGTGTATTTTAGTATGCTAAATTATACACACTGTAGAAATAGTCATAAACTAGTCAGATAATAATAAAAAAAACATACTCGTACATTTGTTCGCGCCATGTAGTAGTGGCGTAAGAGAATTCACTACCACACATCATTCTGTAGAAAAGAGGTGACATACAGATATTAAACAGGCGATGTACACCAGCATTTCAGGATCACAACAACTCAAAATAGTAACAAAAACAAATACGTTTGCAACCCGCCCTGCTATATCTGAGGGCTATAACGAATATCCCCCATCTGAGGCAATCTATGAGGATGGCTTTGCAGCCTCAGCAAAAGACATTCATATTAGACTGAAAGACATTAATTATAATAAATTTATTCTCTGTATCTTCAAATAATAACGTATAAAATTATTAACATCTATATGACATTTAAAATATAATCACTATACTAATTCCTCATCATTATAATCCTTCACAAGTCTACTGATGTTCAACAGCCCCCCCCCCCCCCAACTAATGACAAAAAAAGACTGTCCTGAACCATCAGTATCCATCGACTTGCTACGTGCCTAGGCAGATCGTCACTCCATCTAGTGGAGGGCAGCGTTCAGAAGATTACGACACTTTTTTTCGTCAGGTTTTACTCAAAACTTGTTAACAAAAGTGTACAACTGGTGCGTGTTGCTAGTGACAAAATATGGATCTGAGATGGTCCTACACTGCTCGCCATATGAAGAAGCTCGCACAACAAAGCCAGCTTTATAAACAAGCTTAAGATTGCTCAGCGGGCTAAAGTGAAGATTGTGGTCGGAATTCTTCTGCATAATAGAATTCTAAATTAGGATATCTGCAGTAGTATCATAGTAACCGATATATCCCAACGGTTCAGAAACTTAAAGTGGCAAAGAGTTGGCCATATAGCTCGAAAAACCGACATTTTATGCAGAAGACAGGTTCTCAATTGGCAGCCTCGTAATGGTGTATGAAATGTAGGGTGCTCTCCACTCGGGACCCGATGGTATCCCGGGTCGAGTCCTTGTGCTGAGTCTGCCTACTCTGGGAGACAAACTTAGGCAGCTTTTTACCGACTGTCTGCGAAGTGCTAAGTTCCCCACCGCATGGAAAGAGGCAATGTCTCCTTCTGCGTACCGTCCCATATGCCTCTTGGACGAGATCGGCAAATTGTTCGAAAAAATTGAGCCTCGAGGCACTATTACACAGAACAGCTCATACTATTAATGACAACTTTTTGCGTTTTGTTATCTAAATATGAAATAATTAATTTAAGGCATTACTTCTTACATCGTGGTGTTGTAGTTTCCTGATTAATGTTTCACGGTGAACACAATCGAAAGCTTTGCATAGGTTACAAAATATACCCAAAGCATCCTGTAAATTCTCCCATGCATTGAAAATATATTGCATACCTTAAGCGGAAGCGCAAGGTGTGTTCTACTATCGCCTAAAAATTAAGATTCCAACATTTTATCGAATAAAATCGTATCTAGCAATCATATTATACATATAAATGATATAAAAAGCACATTGTTAGAAAGATAAATGATTGTTGAACTTATTAATATTTTTTTTAAATCGATTAATTGCTATTTTTAAATAAAAAAAAGGGTTTTAGTGGCTTATGGTGTGGATTTATCATGTCCCTGTGGCTTGTAAACACAATAACTTTTGAAAATATTAATTGTTTAACTCAATCTATTTTTTAATCTCTTCATCTATCATGTGGGAAGCCACTGAATGTAAATGGCAGTGTAGTTTTGTTTTGTTTAGCTATAATTAATTTTTTTCGGCTCCAAAATGGCGAAATTTTCGTTGATTTGTTAGCCTCGTATACAAAAATATTTCTCTAAATGGTTGTTGTTGTTGTTTTTATTATTCGCTCGAGAGAGCAGGCAAAGGAACTATGCCATACAGCCTTGTCTTCATGTATAATTTTCCTTCATATTTCACTGCTTCACAATATGTTGATGCGTCACATTGTGCAGCCTTGGGAGATTTTGACGGTAACTTGAGCCAGCAGGCAGCTGACAGTTGGCGATGGTATCTAAAGGCGCCTATGCCAACAAACAGCTTATCTTGAGATTCCATCACCATCAGAGCACTTGTTTCACAGTTTCCATTAATAGTTCACATGCGCAGACACTTAATACACAAAATCGCACTACTTTTACATATCAAAGTCCACTTCAAACCATTATTTAAACAATAATACAGGAGCAGCAAGCCGCCGCCGGTCGAGTTCCCGCCAAAACTCTTTCTCTAAATGGGAAGCTACAGCCACAGAGTAGTAATGAGTAGTTTAGTTTGGCTCACAGAGTACATTATATATAGGGAATAATGTAAAATAAATAAATTATACTAAAAATTTAATTACAAATTTGTTTTGTAACAAAATAGTAAGTTAGAAAGGTTCGATTGTATTTTAAACTATTCATTAATTTGTTTGATTCTTAATTGGCCAAGCATGGCTAAATTTAAAAAAGCGACATCTACTGCAACATGGACAAACTGTCATGACATAATAATACCTCTAAGAAAAATTATAGTATGGACTGTATCCCACTGGTTTGGTAGTGTTTCTATATAGTTTGTGCTGGTTTTTTGTTTTTTTTTTCTGTGGTTTGGCTTCAGTCGCCTTCGTGAGTGGACATTGTTTCGGTTGTTTGCAGCGGCTCAAAAAGATCGCTGTACAAATACACAATATTCTAATAACCAAATTTCTTAAATATTTAATTATAATAATAATAAGACATTTTTTTATTACAATATTTAAAAGCACAGAATAAATAATAGTAGTACGTACTAAAAGCAAGTAGTATAATTTTTTTTGTCATGGGTGACATTTTCATGGTTTTCGAGTGTTGAAGCCGATAGTGCTGTCGAAATGTAAATCCAAGATGGCGGCCGAAGTAGGTACCAATTTTTTCATCATGGGTGTCATTTTCATGGTTTTCGAGGGTGTTGAAGCTGATAGTGCTGTCGAAATGTAAATACAAGATGGCGGCTGAATTAGGTACCAATTTTTTCATCATGGGTGTCATTTTCATGGTTTCCGAGGGTGTTGAAGCCGATAGTGTTGTCGAAATGTAAATCCAAGATGGCGGCTGCAAAATATATCAATTTTTTCATCTTGGGTGTCATTTTCATGGTTTTCGAGGGTGTTGAAGCCGATAGTGCTGTCGAAATGTAAATCCAAGATGGCGGCTGCAACAGGTATCAATTTTTTCATCATGGGTGTCATTTTCATGGTTTTCGAGGGTGTTGAAGCCGATAGTGCTGTCGAAATGTAAATCCAAGTTGGCGGCTGCAATAGATATAAATTTTTTCATCTTGGGTGTCATTTTCATGGTTTTCAATAGAGTTGAAGCCGATAGTTCTGTCTAAATGTAAATCCAAGATGGCGGCTGCAATAGGTATCAATTTTTTCATCATGGGTGTCATTTTCATGGTTTTCGAGAGAATTGAAGCCGATAGGGTTGTCGAAATGTAAATCTAAGGTGGCGGCTGCAATGGGTATTAATTTTTTCATTATGGGTGTCATTTTCATGAGTTTCGAGGATGTTGAAGCCGATAGTGCTGTCGAAATGTAAATCCAAGATGGCAGCTGAAGTAGGTACCAATTTTTTCATCTTGGGTGTCATTTTCATGGTTTTCGAGAGTGTTGAAGCCGATAGTGCTGTCGAAATGTAAATCCAAGATGGCGGCTGAAGTAGGTACCAATTTTTTCATCTTGGGTGTCATTTTCATGGTTTTCGAGAGAGTTGAAGCCGATAGTGCTGTCGAAATGTAAATCCAAGATGGCGGCTGCAATAGGTATCAATTTTTTCATCATGGGTGTCAATTTCATAGTTTTCTAGAGAGTTGACTCCGATAGGGTTGTCGAAATGTAAATCCAAGATGGCGGCTGAAGTGGGTGCCAATTTTTTCATCTTGGGTGTCATTTTCATGGTTTTCGAGAGTGTTGAAGCCGATAGTGCTGTCGAAATGTAAATCCAAGATGGCGGCTGAAGTAGGTACCAATTTTTTCATCTTGGGTGTCATTTTCATGGTTTTCGAGAGAGTTGAAGCCGATAGTGCTGTCGAAATGTAAATCCAAGATGGCGGCTGCAATAGGTATCAATTTTTTCATCATGGGTGTCAATTTCATAGTTTTCGAGAGAGTTGACTCCGATAGGGTTGTCGAAATGTAAATCTAAGGTGGCGGCTGCAATGGGTATTAATTTTTTCATTATGGGTGTCATTTTCATGAGTTTCGAGGATGTTGAAGCCGATAGTGCTGTCGAAATGTAAATCCAAGATGGCAGCTGAAGTAGGTACCAATTTTTTCATCTTGGGTGTCATTTTCATGGTTTTCGAGAGAGTTGAAGCCGATAGTGCTGTCGAAATGTAAATCCAAGATGGCGGCTGCAATAGGTATCAATTTTTTCATCATGGGTGTCATTTTCATTTTTTTTCGAGAGAGTTGAAGCCGATAGTGCTGTCGAAATGTAAATCCAAGATGGCGGCTGCAATAGGTATCAATTTTTTCATCACGGGTGTCATTTTCATGGTTTTCGAGGATGTTGAAGCCGATAGTGCTGTCGAAATGTATTTAAACTACTTTAAAAATTCCGTATAATCATGTTATACGTAGTTTTTTTAATGCGCTTAAGGTATGCCCAATTGGATTTACCAATATTTAATCAGCTCGACACCAGCATCAGTTGTCGAATCAAACCGAAACCGAATTGATTTTTATGAAGTAGAATAATTTTTTCAAATATCTTACTAAATGTTGGCAGTACAGAAATTGGTCTAAAATTGGCGGGGTCTAATGTTCTACCAGATTTGAATAAACTTTACTATGCTTCATTAAATCAGGAAACATACCATAATCGATACTTAAATAAATATTATAAATAATAGCTAGATGAGGTGCGATTATATTTATTATAAAAAAACTATTGACAAATTGAGAACTTTTTTTTTTTGAAGTCTATATACGTCAATCGGAGAATTTCTCGTACATCCTAAAATGAAAACATTATAGATAACATACATTTTGAATATCAGATTGGACCATGTTGTGATCCATGTTGGTTAACCTTCCAAAGGTCGAATGATTTTAATACACGAAAGTAGACGCTCAGCCACATCTGCATTTATCGGGGTATGCACGTGTACGGCGATCGCGGGTTGCAATATATTTCCCAAAGTGGCTTAGTGCCACGCTGCGTTTGAATTTACATAAGTGTCGAATCGCTTCACTAACAGAATGTGCACGATAAATAGACTCTGGAATACAAATACGTGGGTGCAATAAAAATATCGAAAGAAATTTATTATAATATTTCTTTCGATATTTTTACTGCGTGCTACATTTATTTAGCGAGATTTAAAACTACTAACAAATCATTTTTGTTTCATATTATTTTTAAACGATAAAACTGATTCGCCAACTGATTTTCTTTTTAAATTAATCCGAAGTTTGTCACAAAGTCTATTCAAGTAATCGTTCATCAACAATCATTTCAGGGTTGATTGTTGATGAACGATCTCTACTCTATCTCTACTCTTTTACACGTGGTAGTGCCATGCTTCAGCTATATTAGTAGTATAGTTGTAGCACGAATGGGTCGGCTCGACCGGGGAAGGACCACGCTCTCACAGAATACCAGCGTAAAATAGCAGATTAACACTGCTGTATTTCGTATGATGAGTGTAGGGAACCATATACCCTTTTTACTGGAAAAGAGGCATTCCATCTTAGTCCTCGCGGGTGACAACACATCTGCATTTTGATTTGTAAACGAGGATAAATGTAGATGTTTATGGGCCACGGCAACCACTTACCATCAGGTGGATTGTGTGCTCTTTTGTCACCCTATCCTATAAAAAAGTAGACAATGCCATAAGACATTAAGTTAGTCCTTTATATCCCTTATTATAAGGTAAAATGTAAAAAAGGTTCAATTAATTAATTAACTAATTCACAGCCTGTCGACTACTGCATGGGCCCTTCTCGTTTTAGCGAGGGTTAGTCTTAATCGTTCTTTTTAGGAATTTTATTTATAAAAAAAAGTTTTTTTTTATAGGATAGGGTGACAAACGAGCACACAGTCCACCTGATGGTAAGTGGTTGCTGCGGCCCATAGACATCTACATCTATCCTCTATTACAATTCAAAATGTAGATGCGTTGTCACCCGTGAGGACTAAGATGGAATGCCTCATTTCCAGTAAATAGGGCCTCCGGCCACCTGCACTCACCAAGCGAAACGCAGAGGTGAACCTCTACTTCACGCTGGTTTTCTGTGAGGTCGTGGTACCACCCCGGTTCGAGCCGGCCCATCCGTGCGACAGCAAAAGCTGCCGCGTGGCTCTACCACTTTTCAAAAAAGTTCAAAAGTTACCACCACATTAATATTTTCTCTTGTATCGTAGAGGCAGTTTACCAACAAACCAGGAAATGGGTGGAGAGAGAGATGGAGAAAATATAAAAGCTATGTTTGCCAATCCAACTGCCAAGCGAAGCAAATATAACAAATATTAGGCATTCTATGGGGTAGGCCTACTTCCAGCAGTGGACTTTTGATAGGCTCTAAAGTAACGGTAACTTTCATTCACGTTCAGTACAAATTTTCTGATATTTCTAAAATAGTCTTACGTGTTTTAAAATTTTATCTTTGACTATTGACTTGTTTTATAAAAGTAAAATACGTTTATCTTTACCTCTAACTCATATAATACAGGGTTATTTTGCAATAACTGGCGAAATTTGCAGATTGCAGAATTTGTTCAGAATAAGTAACATAGGCAAATCGTGGGGGAAAATCAATTAAAAAAATCTCAAACATTCTGTCTTTTAAATTCAAAATGCGTGGTAATGCATTATTTTAAGTGATTGTCATTCATAAATATCGAAGGCTTCCTATTGCATACCTTAAGCGAAAGCGCAAGGTAATGTTCTACTATCGCCTAAAAATTAAAATACCAACATTTTATCGAATAAAATCGTATCTAGCAATCATATTATACATATAAATGATATAAAAAGCACATTGTTAGAAAGATAAATTATTGTTGAACTTATTAATAATTTTTTTTAAATCGATTAATTGCTATTTTTAAATAAAAAAAGGGTTTTAGTGGCTTATGGTGTGGATTTATCATGTCCCTGTGGCTTGTAAACACTATAACTTTTGAAAATATCAATTGTTTAACTCAATCTATTTTTTAATCTCTTCATCTATCATGTGGGAAGCCACTGAATGTAAATGGCAGTGTAATTTTGTTTTGTTTAGCTATAATTAATTTTTTTCGGCTCCAAAATGGCGAAATTTTCGTTGATTTGCTTGCCTCGTATATAAATTGTTTCTGTAAATGGGGATCTACAGCCACAGAGTAGTTTAGTTCACAGAGTACCTTTGTATTAAGTTTAGTTCGGCTCACAGAACACATTCGGCTTCAGTCGCCGTCGTGAGTGGACATTGTTTCGGTTGTTTTCAACGGCTCAAAAAGATCGCTGTACAAATACACAATATTCGAATAACCAAATTTCTTAAATGCTTGATTATAATAATAATAAGAGATTTTTTTATTACAATATTTAAAAGCACAGAATAAATAATAGTAGTACGTACTAAAAGTAAGTAGTATAATTTTTTTTGTCATGGGTGACATTTTAATGCTTTTCGAGGGTGTCGAAACCGATAGGGTTGTCGAAATGTAAATCCAAGATGGCGGCCGCAATAAGTATCAATTTTTTCATCATGGGTGTCATTTTCATGGTTTTCGAGGGTGCTGAAGCCGATAGTGCTGTCGAAATGTAAATCCAAGGTGGAGGCTGCAATAGGTATAAAATTTTTCATCATAGGTGTCATTTTCATGGTTTTCGAGGGTGTTGAACCTGATAGTGCTGTCGAAATGTAAATCCAAGATGGCGGCTGAATTAGGTACCAATTTATTCATCATGGGTGTCATTTTCATGGTTTTCGAGGGTGTTGAAGCCGATAGTGCTGTCAAAATGTAAATCCAAGATGGCGGCTGCAAAATATATCAATTTTTTCATCTTGGGTGTCATTTTCATGGTTTTCGAGGGTGTTGAAACCGATAGTGCTGTCGAAATGTAAATCCAAGATGGCGGCTGCAATAGGTATCAATTTTTTCATCATGGGTGTCATTTTCATGGTTTTCGAGAGAGTTGAAGCCGATAGGGTTGTCGAAATGTAAATCCAAGGTGGCGGCTGCAATGGGTATCAATTTTTTCATCATGGGTGTCATTTTCATGAGTTTCGAGGTAGTTGAAGCCGATAGTGCTGTCGAAATGTAAATCCAAGATGGCGGCTGAAGTAGGTACCAATTTTTCATCATGGGTGTCATTTTCATGGTTTTTGAGGGTGTTGAAGCCGATAGTGCTATCGAAATGTAAATCCAAGATGGCGGCTGCAATAGATATAAATTTTTTCATCATTGGTGTCACTTTCATGGTTTTCGGGGGTGCTGATGCCGATAGTGCTGTCGAAATGTAAATCCAAGGTGGCGGCTGCAATAGATATCAAGTTTTTCATCTTGGGTGTCATTTTCATGGTTTTCGAGGGTGTTGAATCCGATAGTGCAGTCGAAATGTAAATCCAAGATGGCGGCTGAAGTTGGTACCAAGTTTTTCATCTCGGGTGTCATTTTCATGGTTTTCAAGAGTGTTGAAGCCGATAGTGCTGTCGAAATGTAAATCCAAGATGGCGGCTGCAATAGGTATCAATTTTTTCATCATGGGTGTCATTTTCATGGTTTTCGAGGGTGTTGAAGCCGATAGTGCTGTCGAAATGTATTTAAACTACTTTAATAATTCCGTATAATCATGTTATACGTAATTTTTTTAATGCGCTTAAGGTATGCCCAATTGGATTTACCAATATTTTTTACTCTACGCACGCACACATTCCTAAGGGTCGATCGGTCGCCAAAAACGTGAATTCAAACGTTTTCGCACACAAGGAGCGCGCGTACGCGTTGTTGCCCATAAATCTCATTCAATTTGGGATAATTTCAAATAAAAGTAGAAGCCTTATTTACTTGTATTTTCAAAAACTGTAATAAGGGTACATCATTATTTATATATTTGAACTAAAGTTTAAAATTTGGCTACTCTTTGAAAAATAACCCTGTCTTTAATTATGATTTTTGTATATAAGTATTCCGGTTTACTTTAAAGATTTAATTTAAAAAAAAACATTCGTTATTACTTTTTTTGAATAGGAAATGAATGACCAATGATATCCTTTAGCTCTGTTACGGCTTCTTTCAAAAATTATCTAACGCCAACAGAGCAAAAGATATTGATATTGTCATTCATCAAAATAATATAAATCGCATTTTATCATACTTTCTTGCTTCATGTGACTTATACTGGCATTCAATAAAGTTGTACTGTAAATAAAAAATAAAACGATAAAAAACTGTTCTTGTCCACAAAGAACCGCTCTGTAAGAACAAAACCACAGGACAACACAGAGAACAGTAAACGTTCAATAAAACCGGTAGCCGCTAGCGTAGAGAAACCGCGAGACGACTTGTGGAGCAATACAGAGGAAATTAAAACTGATAACATTTTTTTTTCTTCAATGTGGCCATAAATAAGGGTAAACGAAGAGTTGCTGTGTTCAATTATTGGTTCTTATTCGCATTTCGCTATATATCACAGTTAGAAAAGAAAACAGTTTAAATAATATAAAGTGAAACGAATTTCTTTTAACGGAATTCGAAAGTAAACAACGAATAGGTTTATTCGAAGTGAATGTTTTCAGATTATAATAGGAAACGGCTGAATCGATTTAAATGATTTTTTTTAAGTATGTTATACTTCAGAGTGGTTCCAAATATATTTAAATACAAAAGCAAACGAGCATGCGGTTCATCTGATGGTAAGTGCCACCACTGCTCATGTACAACTGCAACACTATAGGAATTTCGGGTGCATATCCAGCCATTTAGAAAGGAGTAAACTCGTTCCTTGAAGGTCATATTGGTCCGGATATATCACCGGTGGTAAGCGTTTCCACAAAGTATTTGTGCGAGAAAGAAAAATCCTAGTAAATCACACAACAGTGGACTGCCAAGCATCCAGGTGGTGACCACACCATCTGGATGGTAACAAAACTTACGTTACCGTAAAAAAACTTACACACACTTTTAACAGTGGTAGAGCCACGCGGCAGCGTTTGCTGTCGCACGGATGGGCCGGCTCGAACCGGGGTGGTACCACGACCTCACAGAAAACCAGCGTGAAGTAGAGGTTTACCTCTGCGTTTCGCTTGGTGAGTGCAGGTGGCCGGAGGCCCTTTTTACTGGAAATGAGGCATTCCATCTTAGTCCTCACGGGTGACAACGCATCTACATTTTGATTTGTAATAGAGGATAGATGTAGATGTCTATGGGCCGCAGCAACCACTTACCATCAGGTGGACTGTGTGCTCGTTTATCACCCTTATTATTATAAAAAAAAAACACTTACATGACAAATACAATCGGAATTTGGCAACCGGAATTTGACAATCGGAATTAATCCGAACAATTTAATTGAGCATTACTCGTGGTAAATGCGATGGAAAATGCAAAATTGTAACTTATTTAAACGTCATTCTTTTATGATTTTGGACTTGTGATTTTCCTTGCAGCACAAAATGGTAAAACAATTTTAATTTTAATTAAAAGAAAACATGACAGCAACGACAAAATAAGAATAATTTCCACATAATAGCTTCTGAACTCGCTGCTTTACTTGTAATTCTTCGATACACTATGTATGCCTTAGCTATATTATTTTATTTTATTAGACTTCTTTAAAATAATTTATATCCATGTCTGAATAAAATATGCAATATATTAATAAATTAGTAAATTTTACAAACATTATCTTTTTGAGTTTCTTTTTCATCAAAACGGAGGGACTATTGTTCAAACTTGCGCTTAAAACTGCTGGCACGAAACACCAACGTAAAATAGTGGCACAATGCTGTAGATGTGTTTCCGTATGGTGATTGGATAAAAACGGAATCCCTTTACTGGTAATGAAACATGCCATCTTATTCCTCACGGTGAGAATTGATGTTGGGTTCTATGGGCCAGAGTGTGCTGTGTGTCACCCTCACTGCTATAAAAAATATTACGACCACCGCATTTAATAGACAGCAGCAGCTAACATATTATATTATTACTCTGTGTTGCAATTTTCTTAATAATGAAGTATTTTTCCCGGTACCAACATGACTTCAACTTCTTATATATCATATCTTCATATATAAGAAGAATAGAAGAAGAGAATAATAATATCTTTCTTATATATAATATCGTGATTTTATCTTGTTTAAATTTACTTACTTTCAACTCCCGACGTTTTGATTGCGTTCCAGCACCCACGGTCTCGGTAAGGTAAGCCTGGAGTACCTTCAGTTTTAAATTATTAATTTGGTTTGCTTTGGATCTAATTGTGTTTAATTTTATTAATTGCAGGATCCTAAGCCAGTGTTAGTACCCAGCCGCCTTCTCTATTGAAATAAGGATTTTCTTTTTAAATTCCATAGCCTCACAAATCAATCAACTTAACTGCCCAAACTCACTCTCTGTTCTACCCAAGGTTAGCTGGTAGAGAATGCCATATAGCATTAAGCTCGCCTTTTATACAAATATTTGGTGCAATAAAGAATAAATAAATCATCCTAGATAGGAATAGATGTTCTCTTGCGAGGATTTGAAATCTTTTAAATCCGGCCAAATAGCTGGAGGCCGTCTAGGATATTTTATTTTTATTTTTTTTATTTTATTGAAACAAAATCTACAGCTTGTACATTTACCAATATATATAAACAAGTTTCGGATAAATGTAATTTAAGCTAATAGACTTTTTTTGCATAAATTTTAAATATTTTTTGTCTTCAGCAATGTTATAACATAATTTACAGTGCATATAGCATAAGATATCTTTACCTGCGTCGATATTGTAAGTACTGTATATTGATCACAGATTTCCCAAAGTGCTTATTTTATTCTCGCAAAGCTTGCTACAAACAATGCAAAAAATTTGATTCTGTTGTTACAAATTCTTTGTAGTGAGGATTCATCAAATATATCGTTTTCTTCTTTTTCATTAGCCCACAAATGTCGACATCTCATCTCTATATAATTTGTAAGATTTTACTAATCGTGTAGTGGTGGTATAGGAATATCCACTACCCTATATCGCCCGCGGGTGTCGTAAGAGGCGACAGAAGGAAACAAACGAGGAGATGGGCAGCAGCGCCTTCCTAATAACAACTAAAAATTTAAAAAAAAAACAGTGTTAGCCACCAGCTTGTCAAGTGTGACGATACAATACAATACAATACAAACACTCACGCCTGTCACCCAGAGGGGTAGGCAGAGACTACGGACTTCCATTTGGTGCGGTCCTGACACACTTCTCTCGCCTCATTTACATCCATATATTTACGCATACACGCTCGTCGGTTAAGGGTACTCCTAATCTGGCCCATTTTCAATGTATCGCCGATTTGGTCGATAAATCTTCGTCTAGGGCGTCCCTTCCCGCCTTTGCCGTTCACTTCTGAAACATAAATTTGCTTTGTCACTCTTTCCTCGTTCATTCTTTCTACGTGACCAAACCACCGAAGCATTCCTTTTTTAATCCCAGTCACAACGTCATATTGCAAACCACACTTTTCTCTTATCACACTATTTCTCACCCTGTCATTCAGATTCAGTCCTAGCATACTCCGTAATGACCGCATTTCTACAGCCTTTATTCTACTCTCATGCTTCTTCTGCCATGCCCAACTTTCACCACCATACATTAAAGTAGGGACTAACACACCATTATGAATTGCCATACGTGCCTTCTTTGACACATTCTGACTCTTCATAATAGCGTGTGACAACTTTGACAAATATAAAATATATGGGGAGACCTATAATCAGAAGTGGACTTATGAAGGTATGTAATGGTACCAGACATCTAGCATCTTTGCACGTCGTTAGTTTGTGTAATATTATAATAATAATGCCCTCCACACAGATAGTGCCCAAGTGTATGCGCAAGCATAGGTGCACTCCCTGTATTCCCTCACTCTCATAATCCGATAAGACGGTAAACTGACACGATCGGAGAGGGATCAGGTGCAGGACCAACGGTAAAGCTGTTTGCTTTCCAAGGCACAGGTGTGAGACACCGCCAACTTACTAACTCCAGGCAGCTACTGAGAATTTTTTGACGGAAAACTCAATAACTGATTTTTCTTGGCCCGATTTTGGATTCGAACCAAGGACCTCATGATCAGCATTTGCACTACTACAACTGCTAGACCAACGAGGCAGTGACGGTTATATTATATTACCTAAACAAAACAAAATGCCTGCATTAAACGATGTGGCTATACCACCACTTCTCGGAAGCGATGCGACGTTTCGGGCATTCCGATAGTAGTATACATATCGCCATTCCGATGGCGATATACATGGCGGTAACCGGCGTTAATGTCAGCACTTACAAAAGTGCGAGACATTTGGAAATGCAAACGTCAATTCGCCTACTGAGAGTGACAATAAAGGCAAATCCTCACTCGCCACCTAGCCACCTCGGCAATACTACCACTTCTCGGAAGCGATGCGACGTTTAGAGCATTCCGATAGCAGTATACATACCACCTATTCCCACAGACGGCTCTCACGACACCCGCGGTACATAACATTCTTTAATTCGCTTTCATTTCATACCACGTTACCAAGTAATGCTTAATATACTAGTGTAAGAGCAAGCACATCTGTACAGTTTCTATTTATCGCCACCGCTCGCACTGAGTTATACGATGTTGTGAGTCATAAAACACTCGGCTAGATTTACATTATGGTTTAGTTTCGCCTGGCTAATGTTTGTCCGGTTTGTAAACTCGGAGTCAAACTTGGACTCGTGTTTTGTTTAAGCTCAGTTGTTTGTTAAATTAGTTTAATGACGTTTGGAACATTTCGAGTAGAATACGTAATTGTCCTTTTATGAAAACAGTTCTGTTTTGAGATATGTGCTACATTAGGTGTCTTAATGCCTTTGTTATTACCACTAAATTAATATAAAGTAAGTTTGCAGTGTGATTTTCGTCACGTGTATGTCGTATAAGGAGACCATGGGAAATGCCATAGTGTCTATGGCTTCCGATTGATGACGGTATAAAAGTGGTAGAGCCACGCTGCAGCTATGTATTGTAGCACGAATGGGTCGGCTCGACCGGGGTAGGACCACATTTTTACAGAATTCCAGCGTAAGATAGCAGCTTAATGCTGCCGTGTTTCGTATAGTGAGTGTAGAGAACCGAAGACTCTTTTTACTGGAAACGAGGCATTCCATTTTCGTCCTTAGGGGTGAAAACGCATCTACATTTTGATTCTTAATCAAGGATAAATGTAGATGTATCTATAAGCCACTGCATCCACTTACCATGGGGGCTGTGTGCTCGTTTGTTTATAAATAAAATGAAAAAATACATATCGCCATACCGATGGCGATATACATGGCGGTAACCGGCGTTAAAGTCACCACTTTCAAAAGTTGCGAGACTTCTGGCTCTGCAAACGTCAATTCGCCTGCCAAAACCCATGTGGAGCAGTAATATTTTTACATTTAAAAAAAAAACAGGAGAAAGAAAATGTATTGAATGTTGGTAAACAACCGAACAAGATCATAATAACTCAATCCAGGTATAAAATGTTTCATCCCTGTTTCTTCACTCTTCTCTACAACCTGCCACCTTTGCTTTTTACAACTCGCTGCTCCACTCCATCTAATACAAAAAGCACTTCTTTGCCTGACCCTACTTTATTTACAATTACATGTTTGTAGGTTAGAAGGGATAAATTATATAGAAATATTTTAAGTATATTATTTATCTATATTTTGTGGGAAGTCAGAATGTGGCAAAAAATGGTAGGAATGACAATTCTCAATATTCTGTTAGCTAATATATATATATATATATATATATATATATATATATATATATATATATATAATACAGGGAAGTGAAAGTTGAGTATGGCAGATGAAGCGTGTGAATAATATGAATGGTGTAGAAATGCGGTCATTACGAAATACGTGACTCTGAATGATACCGTTACAGTCTATTAAAAGTCCACTGCTGAAAATGAGCCTCGCCCATAGATTGCTTCATTGGGAAAATGTTGCCCCATAGTTGCCACGCTTGGCAAGCGGGTTGGCGAGTGCAGTTTTTTTATTTTAGTCGTTATTAGGAAAACCCTGCTGCCCATCTCCTAAATTTTTTTTATAGGATAAGGGTGACAAACGAACACACAGTCCACCTGATGGTAAGTGGTTGCTGTGGCCCATAGACATCTACATTTATCCTCGATTACGAATCAAAATGCAGATGCGTTGTCATCCGTGAGGGTTAAGATGGAATGCCTCGTTTCCGTAAATCGTTTTTTACGCTGGTATTCTGTGAGAGCGTGGTCCTTCCCCGGTCGAGCCGACCCATTCGTGTTACAACTATCCCAGAAATATAGCTGCAGCATGGCTCTATCACGTACAAAAAACGTGTTTCCCTCAGTCGTCTCTTATTACACCCACGGGATGATATGTGGTAGTGGATATTACACCGCCACTACACGGTAGAACAATTTTTATTAAATGTTAAATGTATTATTAATTAATATTCATAAAACATAAATTTGTTTAAGTAAATGAAAAGTAATTCAAAAGAAGGTATGACATAAATAAATTTAAATCCTTACCTGCGAAAACGCCGTAACATTTTAATAGAGCTTTTTGTAAATAAAAAAAGTCATGTCTCCGTTCGAATTGCTTGACAAACATCTTTTCAGTTGGGCTGAAAGGCCCCTAAAGCGAACTCAATTTGACATAAAGGCTGAGTGCGAGTGTACACGTTGACGGATTTAAGTGGCACCGTGCATGAAAAGGCGTTAGTTTTAAAAAAGAACCGTTTCGTAGATTAAGAGACTATATTCAGATAAAGAATTTAGGCGCTTATGCACTAGTAACTCGCCTTCCATCCTCGCCAGCACTAATAAAATTTTAATTTGCATTTTTATGTACTGATTTACCATTTTTTGCTCGACTTGTAAAAACATCAAGAAATCTGTATATCTGAGGATTTACATACCGGTACTTCAAGGGTATACAAAGTCTGCCAACAAGTAAACCAATTCTGGCCCTTGCCCAGAAGTAGAACCTATAATAGGCCACAGCTTTACTTTTTTATGTGTTTTAGAAAGATAACTGAAAGTCTAAGGTAGAATATACAAACTAAATACCGCACCGACCGACCGACAAACACTTTTTTCTTCTGAAAACCCATAAAAATATCGAAAACAAAATTCCAAGTATTGGGATAACCAGAAATCATTAACGGATAGGTAGGTAGCTTCTTCGTGGACATTCACCTTTGATTATACTTGTTCTCTTACGTTAGAGAAAGGCCGGAAGTCTTACGAACCACTTAAAGTTTGCAGTATTTTGATGATCAAAACCTTACTCCTACTATTTATAAAAATAGCTTGAATTGTGGAACATTAAGTTATGTTCCGCAACTCGAGCTATTTTCATATGAATTAAAGTATTCAACTGTTATACAGAATATGAATATGCCGTGTAGTGGCGGTCAAGAATATCCACTACCCCATATCCTCCCGTGGGTGTCGTAAAAGGCGACAAAGGGAAACAGGCGGGAGATGGGCAGCAGCATCTTCCTGATAAAAGCCGAAAGTACAATAAAAAAACTGCGGTTGCCAACCCGCTCGCCAAGCGTGGCAACTATGGCAAATACCCCCCAATGATGAAAACAACAAATAGACGGCCCCTAGTCCCCGGCGGCCCCGCTATTCCTGGCTACGGTGGCGACCATGGTAACGGCGGGGCAGGGGGTGCTAAGAATCTCCGGTGGAGGTTCGGTTGCCACCTACGACGACTCGACCTGGCAACGTACAACGCACGCACCCTGAGGACTGACGAGAAGATCGTGGAGCTGGAAGAAGAGATAGACAAGTTGCGCTGGCATATTATAGGATTATCCGAAGTCCGAAGAGAGGGGGAGGACACGGTAATCCTCGAATCCGGCAACTTGATCTATCACCGGGAGGGCGACCATCTGTCCCAAGGAGGTGTCGGATTTATCGTCCACAAGTCTCTCGTTAACAACGTTGTAAAGATCGGGAGTGTGTCGACGAGGGTTGCGTACCTTATACTCAGAATCACCAAACGGTATTCGCTGAAGGTCATACAGGTTTACGCACCAACCTCGGCACACCCCGATGAGGAGGTGGAGGAAATGTATGAGGATATCTCTAGAGCCATGCATTCCTCCAAAACCCAATATACGGTGTTAATGGGAGACATCAATGCAAAACTAGGCACAAGAGAGAACGGTGAGCTGAAAGTAGGGAAATTTGGAATAGGGCAACGGAACCCAAGGGGCCAGCAGCTGGCCGACTTCATGGAGAAAGAGGGACTCTTTATGATGAACTCTTTCTTCAAGAAGCGGCCCCACAGGAAGTGGACCTGGTCGAGCCCCGACGGTTCGACAAAAAATGAGATTGACTTCATTATGACGACCAGACGACAACTGTTCAGTGATGTCTCAGTGATCGCGAGGGTGAAAACCGGCAGCGATCACCGAATGGTTAGAGGCACACTGAACCTAAATGTTAAGTTGGAGAGGTCTCGTCTGATGAAGTCAACGCTCCGTCCCCCTCGTGCTCTAATCCAAAGTCCCGAAACCTTTCAGCTCGAGTTACAAAACCGTTTTCAGTGCCTAGTAGACTGCAATGAAGTGGACGATATGAATGACAAGCTCGTGGAAACTGTCCATGCGGTCGGAGCTAAGTTCTGCAAGACCCGCCGCAGAAGAACACAAAAACTCTCCGATCACACTCTTAATCTCATGGCTGTTAGACGGGAGATGAGGCTACATTCTTCAACAGATTTGACAGCATACAGGCAACTGAACAGACAGATCTCTAAATGCATGCGGCGAGACTTACGCAACTTCAATACAGCTCGTATTGAAGAAGCGATCGAGCGGAACCAAGGCTCCAAAGTCTTTGCCAGAGATCTGTCTGCCAGAAAGAGCCAACTGTCAAAGCTGAAGACCGAATGTGGCAGCATCGTTTCCGGGGCACCTGAGATTTTGAGTGAGATTGAGAGGTTCTATGGGCAGCTGTACACGTCATCGTTGGAGCCACACGCAAGTGTGAGTAACGATCCAAGAGCGAGTCTTATTCGACACTATTCCGAAGATATCCCGGACGTCAGTCTGAGCGAGATTAGAATGGCTCTCCAGGACCTTAAAAACGGCAAGGCCCCAGGCGAGGATGGAATTACAGCGGAGCTTCTGAAAGCGGGTGGAAGACCAGTACTTGAAGTCCTTCAGAGGCTCTTTAATTCCGTCCTCCATGGTGGCATTACACCGGAGGCGTGGAGCAGAAGTGCGGTGGTCTTGTTCTTCAAGAAAGGTGACAACGCTCTCTTGAAGAACTACAGACCGATTTCCCTTCTGAGCCGCGTCTACGTGCTGTTTTCGAGAGTCATTACGAATCGTCTCGCGCGCAGACTCGACGACTTCCAGCCTCCCGAACAAGCCGGTTTCCGAAAGGGCTTTAGCACCATAGACCACATACATACCCTACGGCAAATTGTACAGAAGTCTGAAGAGTACAATTTGCCGCTATGTCTGGCGTATGTGGACTATGAGAAAGCCTTTGATTCCGTCGAAATTTGGGCGGTGCTGCAGTCCCTTCGGCGGTGCCAAGTTGACTGTCGGTATATCGAAGTGCTGAAGTGTTTGTACAGTAGAGCTACGATGGCTATCCGAGTACAGAACCAGAGTACGAAACCTATCCAATTGCAGAGAGGTGTAAGACAGGGTGACGTCATATCCCCGAAACTCTTCACCGCTGCATTGGAAGACGTTTTCAAGCTTCTGGACTGGAAAGGATACGGAATTAACATCAATGGCGAGTACATCACTCACCTTCGATTTGCCGACGATATAGTCCTCATGGCAGAATCGCTGGAGGAACTAAGCACTATGCTCAATGACCTCAATAGTGTCTCCCAACGGATAGGTCTTAAGATGAACATGGACAAAACAAAGATTATGTTTAATGTCCATGTCACACCTATGCCGGTAGTTGTTGGGAGCACTAAGCTCGAAGTTGTTGACGAGTATGTTTACCTGGGACAAATAGTCCGACTAGGTAAGTCCAACTTCGACCGAGAGGTCAATCGACGGATTCAACTCGGTTGGGCAGCGTACGGGAAATTACGACACATCTTCTCGTCAGGTATACCTCAAAACTTGAAAACGAGACTGTACACCCAGTGCGTGTTGCCAGTGATGACTTACGGAACTGAGACGTGGTCCTTCACTGCTGGCCGTATGAGGAAGCTCAAGGTCGCTCAGCGAGCTATGGAGAGGGCTATGCTCGGAGTTTCACTGCGTGATAAACTTAGGAATGAGGATATCCGCAGTAGAACCAGAGTAACCGACATAGCCCAACGGATTAGTAAGCTGAAGTGGCAGTGGGCCGGCCATATAGCTCGAAGAACCGACAACCGATGGGGAAGAAAGGTTCTCGAGTGGCAGCCTCGTACCGGTAGGCGAAGTGTAGGGCGTCCCCCCACAAGATGGAGTGACGACCTGGTAAGACATGCAGGAAGTCGATGGATGCAGGTGGCTCAGGACCGTGCTTTGTGGCATTCTTTGGGGGAGGCCTATGTTCAGCAGTGGACTTGTGAAGGGCTGTAATGATGATGATGATGATGACAGAATATGAGCAAAATTTTAGTCAATTAAGTTATAACTTTATATATATATATATATATATATTATATAGTAAAACCTTGCGAGGATTGAAAGAGGATTCGTTAAAATTCCGGTGTGTAAAACGCGCTGATTTAATTTTCACCCGGACTATGCCAGATCGACGCAGGCAGTGCTGTCCGGTCTGGAACAACTTTAATTTAGCAGCTTAGGTAAGAGTACGTGCCTTTCCGGAACGTGTCACGGAAACACAATTGTAGTGTTTTCTTCTTTCTATATTAGAACTAGTACATTCGCATGTTGCTTGTAATGAAAAATAAAGAAATAAATTAAAAGGATAAAATACTGATAGACTTCACCGTACTCCAGCAACACGCGGTGCTTAGCTCCGATTTAGAAATATTCCTAAAACAGTATTTAGGCGCTAGGTCTCTATTCATAACCGTATAGTGGCGGTGTAAGAATATCCATTACTCCATATCGTCCCGAGAATGTTTTATTTTTTTTTTATAGGAGAGGGGGCAAACGAGCATGCGGCTCACTTGATGGTAAGTGACTACCGCCGCCCATGAACAACTGCAACACCAGGGAGGGAATTGCAGATGCGTTGCCGGCCTTATAAAAGGGACAGAGGGAAATCAAAACGTGAGATGGACGATAGCATCTTACTGATTATAACTTAATATTGTAAAAGCTATGGTTGTCATCCCGCATGCTAAGCTGGCAAAATATGAGCTAATCTATTGAAGAGGCCTATGTTCAGCAGTGAACTTTGATAGGCTGGCTTTTCTGTCTAGAAACCCACATGGATTTGGGGTATCGTACAAGGAGGCAATATACAAACATAAATTATTGCAAAAGGACAAATATCCAAGCCCGGAACATTAATTTGTAGGCCATAATACTCGTTAAGACACTTGGAACCTGGGGCCTCAGCGCCGTATTGCTAAGCAACTGCGCTACGGAGCCGTCCCTTCAATGATTACGCATATCCGTCTAGCCAGGTTAATAACTGGTTACGTCGGACCTACACCAACTAAATCATCATGTTTTTCATTTTCATTACATATTGGAAACACTTTCGCACACATCCACAGCCGCCTCAGTGGCGGCGCGACGCCCTGCCACACCCCCATGCTTGTACAGTTCGCAGAAATCATAATCTAACCTCAATTCAAAAGCCCGTGTGTAAAGTACTTAGATTGCTGCAATGCATTTGATAGTATTAATTATTATTTGTTCTCTAACATAATATATTATTCAAAAAAAAAGTTGCACCGACAAATAATTACTTTAGAACTGATACAACCTTTATTCTACATTCATTAATTCGTTCAATAACTTGCGCTGAAACTTATTAGAATAATGTATTCATACATATAAGCATCACACCTGTAAAATCCGAGGGAGTAGGCAGAGTCCAAAGAGCAGCAAGCTACCCAGACTACGTTTATTCATAAAATGTGGACTTAGATGGACAATTGTGAAAGAAGTGCTAGGTGACTAGCCCATCGTCTATACAACTACAAACCCAATATTCCATTAGTCATGTTTAAGGATATGTCAGGCGAGTTCCACAGTTTGAAAATTATTTTTGTTAAGTCCTACATAAACATGGGATCTATATGTTCCAGACTAAAATGGGACAAATTACCTAAATTCATTGATCGAATACAAACCAATTTCATTATGCATTGCATCTTTCTATTCATAGCTTTCATCCCATCCAAGGCTTTTACTGCAAATTATTTTATTTTGGCTGTACACTTTCCTATTGGGATAACTTTTTCGTTTTCGCTACGGAGCATTGTGTTAGGTTTGGTTTATCGTTGCGTTCTCAAAAGTTGCAGCTCAAATTATTTTTTCATGATTATCACAATTTTAGTGATTTTTTTAGTTAATTAAATTAAATCATCTGTCACTCTCCAAAATAAATTTCGTTGTTGATTGAAATTATTTATGGAATATAAAATTTATGGAAATAAATTATTTATGAAAAAAAAAACTTAAGATAATAAATAATATCATTGTTAGTTGCCGTCGACTCTGATAGGCTGTAATGACGTTGATTAAAATTATCCGTCTCAATTTTATACGATATGCGTTATTTCTAATGATAACTACACACATATTAGAAAAATATAATAAAGTAGTTCTTTCTTTAAGGCGTTTCCCTGACCAAATAACCTTGAGCATGCAGTGCACTGCCGCTCGCACTCTGCGTACGCCCATTTGTCATACAATTCACACAATTTTGGGATTAATTTTAATTAAAAAAGAAAAGCGAACTTTAAAATTTAAGTAAGTATAATTTTTAAATTATCTATCCATTAGTGTAATCGTCAAATGATTAAAGCGTTGCCTTTAGCAACAGATGCATGTAATCAATAATTTTAGTCATTTTTTAAAAGTAGATTTTAAATATATTTATAACATATAAAAACAAATTGGAATGTGATGATAGAATATCGAACATTAATAATTTTCTTTAAGATGTAGTTTATTTATCATAACTAATGAGATAATAGTCTCTGAATAACGAAGAAAAACGCACTATCGCAAGGTTTTTGCTCGGGGTATCGCCTTAATATGAAAAACAGTTAAAATAATCGTGACAGCACCGTGGTGACCGTGGTGCATTCGCTTGACATTGAATTGCAGCGCTGAGTAATGAATTGCCGCGGGTTCGAATCTCGCACGAAACAAGTATCTTCATGGCCTACAAATAATCTGATCTGGATATTTATCCTTGTAGAATGTATATTTGTAAACTGCCATTACGGTACAGGAAAAAATCTTAGGGGTAAAGTTTTTGAAGATTAGAAAACATAAATTCTGTAACATCTATTTTTAAATAAAAGTAACCAATAACATAAGTAAGTATTTCTATGCTCGGAATGTAAATAATTATAGAAACATAATAGACGTGACTTGAATATTTAGTGTTAGCTGTATTTTGTTTATGAATCCGTGCAAAAATTTGTTTGTAAATTTTATTGAGTTTTAATGAAGATTATAATTATTTTTATTACTGAAAAAAGTTGAAAATTATACGTGACAAAATCAAAGCAAACTTAAAAATGTGTAACACAATAATCCTCAACACAAAATAAAAATCATTACAAGACAAAACAAAACAATCGACAAGTTTAACAAACTGTAATTCTTGCAATAGTGAGTAAAAATTTATGACTTTTGTTCTGCCGATAGTTTGCACGTTGTTTGCCATTGTTTCTATTTTATCTTCGTTAAAGACTTCTTTAGTACCACAGTAACACAACACGTCTCGCCTTTGTAACTCCGTTTCTCAGTGCGCTACCTTGTATTAAGTAACAGATACGAGTACATAAATAATTGATAGTCTACATTTTCCTTTATCAATTTACCTTCATACTTAGCCAAAAATAAAAACAGAGTTATAACTTTTTATTGAAAAATAGAGTCCGATCAAAGAACAAAAAATAATTAAATGAATTTATATTCCGAATTCGGTGCTAATACATAGTGTACAGAAGAATTATTAAAGCCCCGACTTCAGAATGTAAAATTGTTTATTCTTTTTAATATACTTTTTATTAAAATTAATTTTTACATTAAAATTGTTACATTAAAAACTTATTTTGCCACCCTTAGGTATGCAATTTTTGTAACACTACTCCTGAGTTTTCCTACTTAATAAAAAAAACATCAAAATCGGTTCACAATTGACAAAGATATCGCGTAATATACCTTAAAAAAACACAGATGAATTGAGAACCTCTGCCTTTTTAAAAAAGTAGATATAAATTAACGCCCACTAACTAATTAAAACAAGACTACGTTGTAGATTTTTTATTATGAATTACAAACAATCAATTAATTAGGTACTATATCCGCAATCAATATATTCCACAATATGCCACCATGATGGATTTTATGTAACATAATATAGACTACCCGTGGAAGAACACGACGATTCCAACGATACTTAATTTTTGACAAAATACGATGAGTACTTTGGAGATCTGAGGAAACAGATAAACATACATATGTAAACTATACATAGCTTGCTGTTGCTCTATTGTAAGCCTCTCTTTGGCTGTTCCGTAGCCAGGTAATAACATTATAATTAAGGCCAATTCTGGCTTAAAAAATTCAACAAAAAGATCAGAAAATATATGAGAGAGTTGTTATAATAATATTTTTTTGATTTCAGACATAATACTAATTAAGAAAGGAAAATATTTCTGCTGCGCCGTTAACAACTGTCAAAGCGTAACGACTACATACAATTTTTATCAATATGGAATAAATCCAGGGAAGTAATGTGATAATATTTCATTTATAGAATAAAGTGCTTTTATTAAGGCCGTAATTGATTGTTTCAGGGAAAGATGTGGAGTACAGCACATTTCAAGTTACTATGAATATGTAATATAAAGACTTTTGAGTGTTGTAGAGATCTGTTTAGATTTTTTCATGAATGTCTCTGCTCCGCTACAGTCACAGCCGGATTTCCTACAGTGTCAAAATTGTGCTGACGGTAAGCTGTTTAAAGGTAAAAGGGGATTAAATATACATATTAAACGATGCCATAGTAAAAGTATTTCGGCTTCACAGCCTGCCGTAGAAATTCATAACTCTATTAGCAATTCCTCTAATGACACAAATTTTTCCCTGTTTTCGGAGCAAATTTACAAATATTATCGTAATGTACCAGTGGTTAAAAGAATTCCTAGAGGTGCGAGGATGCAGCTTGCTAAAGCATTGTCATGCACTATTCAAAATTGTTTCACTAATAGTGAAAATAGTTGGCAAAAATTATTTACTTTCGCGTATTCCCATTTTCATTTTGATAAAACAATAAATAAATCAGTTACGTCTCAACTAAAAGAGACATCTTTTCAAAATTTAGATTACCCAATTAATACTCATTTATCTCGACCACGTCCTAAATTTGATTAAAAAAAAGTAGTTGAGTCGAAAGTAATGGATGGCGACTTAAAAAATGCATCCCGTATTTTATTCTCAGACGACATCCTGGCTCCTCGTAATGTCGAAACACTTGAAAGCCTTCGTCAGAAGCATCCTTCGGTCAAACATCCTCAGATTTTACCGCTGCCTCCCAGGACTTCTATGCAACCTTTACAAATTTCGGAAAAAGACACTTTAGAAGCAATTATGTCATTTTCGAATGGCTCTGCTGGCGGCATGGACGGAATTACGCCTCAACATCTTAAAGATCTTGTAAGCGCTTCTGCCGGTGACGCCGGCGGAGTACTTCTTAAAGACATTACAAAATTATGTAACTTTATGCTTTCTGGTAATGTTAATCCAAATTTCATTCCATTCTTATATGGGGCAAGATTATGTGCCTTAAAAAAAAAGGATAACGGTATCCGTCCTATTGCCGTTGGTTCCACATTTCGACGTTTAACTTCAAAATTAGCTTGCAGGCACATAATCTCTAACCTTAAGACCAAATTTCAGCCTACTCAACTAGGTTTTGGCACTAGAGGTGGCTGCGAGGCGGCGGTACATTCAGTGCGTACATTTTTAACAAACTCTGATGCAGATGTTCTTGTGAAGGTTGACCTAAGGAATGCTTTTAACTCTATCGATAGGGTAACCTTGCTGAAAGAAGTGGCTAATAATACCCCCGAAATTTATCATTACGTTTGGCAATGTTATAGTCAAAATACTAACTTGTTTTACGAAAATCATGTTATCGATTCCGCTGTCGGTGTTCAGCAGGGTGACCCACTGGGTCCAGCACTTTTCAGTTTGGGAATTCAACCAATTATTTCAAATTTGAAATCCAAGCTGAATGTCTGGTACCTAGACGACGGTACACTGGGAGGTAGAGCAGATGACGTCCTCAGTGATCTTACTCATATTTTTCAAAATTTTAAAAATATTGGTATTGAACTAAATAGCAATAAATGTGAAATATATTTTTTTTTCCAATAATTTATCTACTTCTCATAGAGACACTTTAATTCAAAATGTTAATCATATTTGTCCAGGAATAAAAACTGTCAGTGCGGAATCACTATACCTGCTAGGTGCCCCGTTGTTTTTCGATAGTATTAAACCTGTTTTAAAAACAAAATTTGATCAGTTTTTAAACCACGTTGATAAATTGTATAAATTAAACCCCCACATAGCTCTTACTATTTTAAAATATTGTCTTCTTGTACCTAGATTTACATACTTACGCCGCTCGAGTCCAGTCTGGAAATGTTCGGATATTTTACAAGATATTGATAATAATCTTAAAATAGCTATTGAAAAAATTCTAAATTTAACTTTAAATACTACAGCCTGGACTCAAGCTACTTTACCTATAAAATTTGGTGGCATTGGTGTGAGAAATCTTTCTAGCATTGCATTGCCTGCTTTCCTTGCTTCCGTACATAGTGTCAGTGACTTATGTAATAAAATTTTAAATAATAAAGCAGACCTATGCTTTGCTACGGAGGCAGGGCAGACATGGCAAACGCTCTGTCCTGGTGAAAATGTTCCACTGGAAGTTAACCAACAAAAACAGTGGGATATTCCATTGGTACAGGGCGTGCAGAAGGATTTGTTTCATAATCTCCAGAGTGACCTAGATAAGGCACGCCTTCTAGCTGTTTCGACTAAGGAATCTAGTCACTGGTTACACGCTTTACCATCAAGTAATCTCGGCACATTACTTGATGCGGAAAGCTTACGCATTGCCGTAGAAATCCGACTAGGAGCGGCGATTTGTCAACCCCATCAGTGTCCCTGTGGTAGCAGCGTCGACAAGTTTGGGCTCCACGGACTTTCATGTAAAAAAAGCGCTGGTAGATTTTCACGACACAGTTCTTTGAACGATGTCATCCGAAGGGCTCTTGTCTCTATAAATGTTCCCTCGGTTTTAGAGCCTTGTGGAATATTTAGAGACGATGGCAGGAGACCCGACGGTATGACATTGGTCCCTTGGGAGAGAGGTAAAGCCCTAGTGTGGGATGCTACTTGCGTAGACACTCTGGCGGTCTCTCATCTCAGGGGTACCTCGTTTAGAGCCGGGGCGGCATCAGAGGCAGCTGAACTGAGTAAATGGCGCAAATATGAGTCTCTGAGAGATGACTACATATTTGTGCCATTTGCTGTAGAGACTATCGGTCCGTGGGGTCCACGTGCGGTGAAGTTCCTAAAGGAACTCCATCCGCGGCTGGTCGTTGCTGCTGGTGATAAGAGGGCTGGTTCTTTCCTTGCTCAAAGGCTAAGTATAGCCATTCAGCGGGGAAACGCAGCCAGTGTTCTTGGCACGATACCGCGGGGAGTAGGACTATATGATATTTAAGTTTCTAGTTTTAGTTTTTTTTTTTAATTATAGTTTTTAGTATTGTATATTTTAATCAAGAAATACTTCAGTTCATTCTAGAAAATGCTATGAGGCACAAATGATTCTAAGTAAAGTAATTTTCAAGTACAAGAGGAACTAGGGTTTGCTTTCATCGGCTCCTCCAGGTATTTACAAAGTTTTGTTTGTGAAGAAAAACTTTCTGCCTCGGTGTTTTCGCACCTTACAAGAACATAACAAAACAATACGAATTAACGAGATTTTATGAACTCTTTTCCCGAATTAGTTACCTGAAAAAATAAACTGAATCCATTTTACAAATTGTTCGTCCTATAGTAACTCTGTTGCAGAAAGTAATTATTTTCATCCTTTACAACGACAGCGGGTTGAAAGAGAGGTCACAAAGCTTCGTTACCGAAAGTTAAATTTAGTTTTACACATTTTCAGCTTACAAAGTCGGAGTATCTTCATTGCGGTCTTGTAAGTTTATTAGAATTTTCTCTTTATGTTTTATTACAATTTATAATAAGTACATAGATTATATATCAGTTTATAATAAATTTATGAATAAATAAACATTGATATTTAACAACTTGTTCCGTGCCACATTTCTCATTTTATTCTATTACATTACGATTTCAAAAATAGTCCAGTCACTTTAGCATAAAAGGGGGTCAACCTCGGAGTGAGAGAAAATAAGCTGAATTTTCGTATATATCTTCATTTTGGCGTTCTAAAAGTTGCCTCAAATGTCTCATAAAATCTCGCGTCTGCATCGTATGTTATTCAAGGTAAAAACTAAAAAAATGCGTGAGTATCGTTAAATACTGTGTTGGGACGAAGTTCCTGTGGTAGTTCATTATTAAAGATAAACTTATTATTTTATTGATTAACAAATACAAATAAATGAATTACTAACGTCTATTAAAATGAAGTGTTATTTAAAACTACTCGTAATATTTCTTTCATGGCAAAATAATAAAAAGTAGGAGGAAGAAAAGTGGATCATGACGGAAAAATCTTACACTTTTTCTCGCCTAGCCCCCATCCGTCAAATACGTACCGTGGGATAAGGAACTTCGTTCCAAAAACAACAACACAGATTTTTGTGATTATGTTGGTTTCTATTGCTCCAATTATGTTAACATTTCTTATTATAATTGTAGAGCATAAAACTTACTACAAATTTTATTTGGAACATTTTTTCATTCGCTCAATCGTTTTTACGATAAATACCGGTGAGCGCGATGCAGTTTAAAACATAAGTACAAAAAAATCAATGTGGTCTCTGGTCAAAAAAAGGTTGGAAATCCCTGTTTTAAAGCCTTTAAAACTCAATAGTTCCCTCAAATCTCTGTTGAATATTTTAGTCAATCAAATGGGCTTTTCCATTTGTAGAAATTGCCAGACAGATTAACAATCGCAGCACTAAATGTCTTACAGCTTTGATAATTAAAACTATCTAATAAAGAGGTGGTAGATTCTCTTTTCCGACTTGCAAAAAAATCCATAATAAACAATGACAAATAATTAATACGCGAACAATAAATTATTCTTCCTCGGTTACATCAAAATATTTCAAATTTATATCACGTGCTTGAGACAAAGTTTGCTAATTCAGCATATTTACAACGAATTTATTCACCGTGACGAAGATCTGTCGCTCCGCAGAAAACACATTGCGCTTACATTATCGTCGGAAAGTTTCCAACTGCATGTCCTTGCGGGAGAAGACGTCGAAATGCGGGACGCGCTTACTGTTACTTTTAGTACCGCTTGTGGTAATAAAATAAGTACCTTTGTTTAAAAGAAATAAAATATAAAAGTATACTTTTAATATGGAAGTAAGTTTAACAGGTAAACTGGCCTGCCGGTGAAGTGGATACCGTGGTCTATAGATATGTATATCATCGATTAACAATCAAATTGCGCATCCATCTTACTCCTCAGTGACAATGCGTCGGTGACCTTTTTTGTTGGAAGTTGGCTTCAAGTGTGAATGGACTTCAATGGTTGCTTATCATCAGATGAACTGTAAGTTTGTTTTTTATTGAAGTTTTATAAAAAAATACGAGCAGATTTTTTTATAGGATAGCGTGACAAACGAGCACACAGTCCACCTGATGGTAAGTGGTTGGTGTGACCCATAGACGTCCATATCTATCCTCAATAAATAATCAAAATGCAGATGCGTTGTCACCCGTGAGGTCTAAGATGGAAAGCCTCGTAACCAGTAAAAAGAGTCTCCGGTTCTCTACTCCATACAAAACACAGCAGTATTAAGCTGCTATTTTACGCTGGTATTCTGTGAGAGCGTGGTCCTTCCACGGTTGAGCCGACCCATTCGTACTACAACTATACTACTAATATAGCTGCAGCATGGCTCTACCACGTAATAAAATATAAACTGTGATAGATTGCCGAAAATAATTAATGCCATCCCTATGAAGAAGTGCTGTGATTTACACATTACTTTTTCTTATAGATTTGTCTTAAGTTATCATAAAAACTGCATTATAATAGATGTATCTGATTGATTAAAATATATTTTATTTATTATTAATTATAATATTATTATTTTTGTTAATATTTTATTAATCTAAATTATATACTTTTGGCAATATTTAAAAAATGTTTTTTTTATTTTGTACTAAAATCATTTAATATACAATGTTTCATATTCCTAGATAGTCATCGGATTCTAAGCTATTTTCAAGTCTCTAGCTAATTCGGGAAGTGCTCGAAATTTGATTTGCAACAAACAGACAGACAATAAAGTGACTTCATAAAAACGTGATAAAATAAAATAGTTAGTTCGACTGAGAGCATATAAGTAGAGAAGCTACGACCGAAAACGCTTATAAATTAAAAAAGGGGTGCGTGTTTCCGGCAAATAATGAAATCTTGTGTGTGGATTCGTTGAAATTCCGGCATGCAGCGCGCGCTGATTAAATTTGCAACTAGTCCGACAGGTTAGTCGCGGGGGATTCTGTTCGTTGTTTCGAAACTTTAATATAGCAACATTGTCAAATCTAAACTTTTTAATGTCACTTCATTATATTTACGCGTGATTTTTTTTCTACCAGATGGTTGCGGCCAAATTGAGTATTTGTCATCATTATCTTTACCATTTTATATAACTATTTAAAAAATCGTGTTTAATGCGCTGTTTTTAAAATAGCGCAAATGACAGGAACACTGACATGGTTTTTAAAAGCTTCCTGCTATTTTCTTTTCCTGCAAATCTTATTATATTTTGTTTTGTTTTGAATTTTAAGAATAAGCTATTGTAACAAACTGAGTTTTAGTGAGATTAAAGAAAACGAAATGCTGTGCTACATTATCTACAAAGCTTTCGACACAATCCAACTGTAGGAAGCAAAATCCCAGATCGGAGAAAACAACAAAGTAATCGACGACCAATGCGAAGTATTTTTCGCACTATAGCGGGCGAAATTTATGAGTTTTGTTTGCGAGTAGTTTTCAATAGGTTGGCTTTTAATTTTTATTTATCGATTTATAACTTATTTCTTATAAACATTGCTATTTTACCGTTATATTGTTTATTTAAAAAAATATCTTTAACTCAGCTTGTAACTCTTAAATAAACAAAGTGCCTGTACATTTTTTCATTATATTAAAGATAAAGTTCTGATTTACCATTTGGTCAGCAGTGGAATAAAATAGAAAAATTAAAAAAAAAATACTTCGAAAACAAGCATTGGAGCAGGACCACGGAAATGAGAGAATGCCTGTATCCAGCAGTGGGACGTAATATATATGCTGTAACCTTCCTTTATTTACCTTTTATAATGAAGATATTAAAATCATTAGAACAAGTAGTTTAAAATATGGTGGCCTCTAGAATATTCGTTCTGTGTTTTGAGAGACGATTACAAGAAATGTCAGAAAAATCTTCACAACTTACTATAGATGGTAGTATAACGACCTAGTTAATGTCAGACGTAAAATACCCAGACCGACTACGGGAAATAGCTTCAAAAGTCCAAGGCGACTGGTTTTTGGAAAATAAATAAGTAAAAATTGTAATAAATTCAATTTTATTCAATTTAATCACATTCTATGCCACGCTATCCCGCTATATCCCATACTATCCTATTCCATCCCATTCCATTGTATCCGTTCTATTTTATAGTCGCATTTCGGCCCGACACGAGCTCACTAATTCTTTTAATCAATTTGATTAGACTCCTTGCTTTGTTTTTCTTATTATTTTTATGCAAAACCGTTAAACTTACCACAATGAGAAGGGACTAAACCCTTCTCATTGTGAGACATACAAACCCGAAAAATCTATTTGTAAATAATACAAATGCTTGTTCTGTGAAGGATTGGAACCCGCGATTCCAACAGCGCTGCCGTCGTCGTTGTTGTTGATTCTAGAAGCAAGTATTGCACAATAAAACAAAATCAGTGCGAGAAAAAACACGCAACACGCGCACTCGCCGAGGATTTTGTCTCTTCGAGCTATACGCCTTTAAATCCAACTATTATATCTTTATATAAATAGTGAATTCTTACATTAACACATTTTATCGCGTATAATCAACTTATTTTTCTTATATTTCTGACGTTTCGAAGTATTTTACAGCACCGATCGTCACAGGGGTCTGAGGTTTTCAATAACCTAGTAGGTGTTAAAGGAACTATGACACCTCGACGGTGGACACCTCAGTCCCTCGTGACCATTCGTGCTTAGTACCTGAAACGTCTCTTCTCGATATTCTCATAGCATCCATAAAAAAACTAGTTCATTATCAACGTCAATATTTAAAACAGCCAACGATTTGATACATTTCCCCGTTAGTATTTGTAGTTTATAAGGGTGTAGGACTTCCATAATGATTTATTATATTTACGCAAACACTACACATTTAAATAAAACTACTTTCATGGATTAAATCGCGTATATTACCTTATTTTATATTCCCGACGTTTCGAGTATTTACACCACCCATGTTAACGGGGAGGACTGAGGTGTTTGACGTCCCAATGTCATAGTGAACCACGGCTACCTCCAGATTATAAATTATTAATTTTTGTTCCGATCTACTTAATTTCATACTGCTTCATACTGCCCCGCCGTGACCGTGGATGCTGTAAGTTACTCGAAACGTCGGGAATATAAAATAAGTTAATATACGCGATAATATCCGTAAAACCAGTTTTATTTAAATGTGTAGTGTTCGCGTAAATATAACAAATCATTATGGAAGTCCTACACCCTTGTAAACTACATCTAAGTAGTATCAAATCATCGGCTGTTTTAAATATTGACGTTGATAATGAACTAGTTTTTTTTTATGGATGCTATGAGACTATAATGTTTAGGAGCCTTTCTGGATAGATATCACCTTGTAATCAATTTTTTCCGGCCAACAGCAGGCGTGTACTGCTATTTGCGGTCCAAAGGGTGTAGAGAGCCAGTGTAATAACAAACTGAGGCATTGCTTGTTAGTTCTCAGAAGTGATAACGCATCTCATCTCCAAGCTGCTTTTGAAGTTGATGTTGGTTGCAGATGTCCATTCCATAAGCTGCAGTTGCCGCTTACCGTGAGGTAGGCAATATATTTATTTGTCACATTTATTTTTATACTAGCTGTTCCCCGCGACTTCACCCGCGCGTTATATATTACAATTGGATTTCATGGGTTTTAATTTTTTACACGGAACCCTAATTCTTTTTCTAAAATAAAAGTACCCTAAGTTGCTTCTTATAACATCAGCCATCTGCCAGTGAAAGTCCGTTCAGAATCAGTGTAGCTGTTTCGGAGATTAGCCGGAACAAACAAACAGACAGACAAACAGAAAGACAGACAAAAAATTTAAAAATCGTGTTTTTGTTATAAGTACCGTATATACTTTCATATGCATGTAGTAAAAAGCTGTTATTTCTACATTTCAAACAGACACTTCAATTTTATTTATTTGTATAGATATACATAAATAAGTAAAAGGACTAATTTGAGCGAGTTTCCAGTACTAAGTACTCATACAAACTGGACGAGTGAATAAAATAGCGATGCCTCCGTCTAGGCAGCGGCTCTGCTATAAAATTAACAATTCTTATCACTGTCGCCACTCGTAAAAAACTCACGAATGTGTCGAAATCGTACCGAAATACTACTACGGAAACTCGATCTGAAAACAAACATTTATACGTGTATTTGAATCGTAATAAAGTTACAAAATTGTCCACTTTGAAGAGAAATTATTGGAGTGTGAAGAATCTGCCACGTTGTTCGGGAGTCCATTGACGGACTTCACTATTATTATCGTTCTTCTATGAAATGCTGTCAAAATTCAAATAATAGCTTCATTGATTTCACAGTCTACTGTGAAGTAGAAGGGCGGCCCAGCTTCAGAGCATACACAACATTTATAACAGAATGGATAACAATAGTTTTTATTCAATATAGATCACATGGATATTTCATGAAAATAACTGAATGCGCTTTTACAACAGGTTCCGAAAAATCTATGTCCTGGAAAATAACCAGCAAGAAGCCAAGCGGGACTATTTAAAAAAATATTAAAGTGTTAATCATATAATTAATATTGCAATAAGTATTTTTCTACTTTTTATATATGTATCTATATTGAATTAAAATATTTTTTCAATAACGAAAGTTATCAGATTTTTCTAGCATCCACTAAAGTCGTTTTACTTCAGAACCGACGGTAAGAAATTGGATGATGGATTCTCTTGCATCGCTACCGCACGGCAAATTAAACATATTTGAACCTCTTCGTTAGAGTATTGAGAAATTTAGCACTAATTAGAGTTCCTTTTCTATTTAGGAGTCCAGCTCGGTCGATCCGTTTCTCTTTACTGACAAATACAGAGTGCTATAAACCATTTCATCTAAGTCCTAATGGGTGTCCGCAATCTATGGTCTAGAGAACCGAAGACCCTTCTTTCTGGAAACGAGACTATCTTAGTTGTTAGGGGTGACAATGCATTTGAATTTTGATTCTTAATCTAGGATAAATGTAAATGTTTATAAGCCACAGCATCCGTTTACCATCAGGTGAACTGAATGACTCGTTTGTCAGCATTATTCTATAAAAAATGTGTGTATGAATTCGTTTGTCACTTTAAGTTTATGCAAAGAAAAACATTGGTAAGAGATTGGTGTTTCTGCTGCAGTAGTAAAATCTCACTATCGCGTGACTTGTGGAAAAAGGCACTTTGACAGCCGTGAAGTAGGAATAAAAAAGCAACATCCATCCACTGCGACGGAGACATAAAACTGCATTTTTACGGTATGCCCAGCAGTAAAACTGAGCTCGTTTTGGTGAGTGCCGAGGCTCTCGTATATTAATGGTCATCGAATTATAATTTTTGGCCGGTTTTATTATTAACGTCTAATTTTAGGATTGAAATGTGGACTCTATGAACAAAAAAAAACATTAATTTGATTATAAATCTTTTTCGTTAGCTATACTAACAAGTTCGCTGTCATATCTTTTTTTACGGTATGCCTAACAGTAAAAATCAGGTCGTTTGGGTAAGTGCCGAGGCTCTCTTATATTAATGTTCATCGAATGAAAACTTTCAGCCTGTGTTATTAATATGGGCTAATTGTAGGATTGTCAGTGTGGACTGTAAGAACAAAAAAGTTAGTTTATTTTTCCATTTTTTATTATAAGTCTTTTAAGAAGACTAGAATGATAAATTAGTGTTATCAGTAATTATAGCAATTACTCTCATCCTCATAAAATGTACGGCAAAGCCTGTAGCTCTTTCTTGTGAGGAACACGCCCACAAAGAACAAATTTATAAACCAAATTAATGATTCGAAGTAGGGGGTCACTGTAGAAGCTTGCTCGTCGCGACCCCTGCCAGCCCTTTTCAGGGCTGCAAATCTACTTAGCTGCGCACCCATGCCAACGAGGGTTAGGGCGTCCCCCCAAGGCGACGCACACCAGCTCGTCCCCGTTGGTGTGGAATGCAGCGCGCAAAGCGGCGATGGGGACCGCCACCCGTCACACACAGCCCGACACGGCGGAAGGTGGAGGACGGAGTGCAGAGTTGGCACGTGGAATGTTAGAGGAGGCATGACAGATAAGACGAATGAGAAACGAAAGAAAGAGAATTAGATGTCGTGTGTATGTCGGAGACCAAACGGAAGGGCAGTGGTACTGAAGAGCTCCCTGGCGGGACGTTAGCTCTATGGTCCGGAGTCCCGGAGAGCGAGAGCACCCGCCAGGGAGTTGGGGTGCTGCTGTCGTCTTGGTTGGTCGATGTTATGACTGAATATAAGGTTGTGAACTCAAGACTTCTCTGGGTTCGCTTTAAATTGGGACTGACGAAGTTATTCCTTTTGGCTGTTTATGCGCCGGTAGCTTCGTCGTCCAGGGCTGAGCTGGAGGAGTTTTGGGAGAATGTAAGAGAAGTTCTAGATTTGGCTAGGGGAAACGAAAGAATTGTTGTATGTGGTGATTTGAATGGATGGGTTGGTACCGCTCGACCAGGGTACGAGTCGGTGCTTGGAAATTTTGGGGATAAAAGGGTTAATGGTGCTGGCAAGCTTATACTGGCGGTATGCAAGGAAAAGGGTCTTCTTGTGACAAACACTATGTTTAATCACAAGAAAATCCATATGTATACTAGAGAAAGAAAGAATGAGAGAAGTATGATCGATCTGTTCCTGGTGGATGACCGACTGCGAAAACAGGTGATGGATACGCGAGTATTCAGGGGCGCTGACCTGGGAACGGATCACTATCTAGTGATTACTAGATTTAGGGGTCTGTTCGCGGGTTGGCGCTACCGGACGGCAGTGACAGAACCACAGTCGGTCTATCGCATCCGAAGCTGGAAGCTTCAGGAAGCGGATACTAGGGACAAATATCATGCGAGGGTAGCCGAAAAGCTTGACACCATCGATGGCAGAAATGAATGTGTGGAAAGAACATGGCAGAACCTTAGGGATGGAATGGTAAGTGCAGCGGAAGAAGTGTGTGGAACGATTAAAAGAGGCAGTAGTAAAAGAAGAGATGCATGGTGGAATGATGAAGTGAAAGAAGCTGTAGAGAAGAAGAAGAAAGCATGGTTAGACTACTTGGCCTCTAGTAATGATAAGGATATGAGAGAAAAGATGGAAGAAAGATATAAGCTGCAAAAAATTCACACGAAAGCATTGATTGAGGAAGTGCGTGAAAGGTGTAGAATGGAAGCGGACGAAAGGTTGTCGCACAACTTTAAGGAGAACTCCAAACTCTTCTGGAAAGAGGTTGGAAGGACCCGAAGTGGTGCGACGGCCTTAAGAATGAACAAAGTGCTTTCGAGAACTAATGACGTCCTCTCAGACAAATCGGACATCATGCAGCGATGGAGCGAATTTTATACAGAAATGTATGCGTGTGATGATCTTAGTGAGGGATCCGGCGATGACGCCGAGACTGGTACGCCAGACCCGGACCTCGATGACACTGAGGTCATCAGTATGAAAGAGATTGAACGTGCGATTCGAAGTTTGAAATGTGGTAAGGCTGCGGGACTAGACAGAGTTACTGCTGAAATGGTCAAGTATGGTGGGCCTCGCGTCTGGGACAGCTTTCATCTGCTGTGCAATTTGTGCTGGCGGACGGGGGATGTCCCGGATGATTGGCGATCCGCAGTCATTGTGCCTTTATATAAAGGTAAAGATTCACATTTTGACTGCGGGTGCTATCGGGCGATCAGCTTGACCAGTTTAGCAAGTAAAGTTTACTCGAAGGTTTTGACACGTAGGAATCAAGAGAAATCGGAAAGATTTCTATGGGAGGCACAATGCGGATTTAGACCTGAAAGAGGATGCACGGATCAAATGTTTTCTCTCCGCATGATCACGGAGAAGCTTCTGGCTGCTAACCAGAAGATTTTCTGTGCTTTTGTGGATTTTGAGAAAGCATTTGATAAGGTTGTAAGGAAGAAAATGTGGGAACTGTTGCCGGGGTATGGTGTGGATGGTCGATTGCTAAGGGCTGTGCAGTCACTTTACTGTGACTGTAAAGCCTGTGTGCGGGTAGGGCATGACCTGTCACCCATGTTTAGCGTCCAAACGGGCGTAAAACAGGGTTATGTCATGTCTTCCTGGCTGTTCATACTGTATCTCGACAGCTGTTTACAAAAGCTGAAAGATAGCTGTTTGGGTGTGAAATTGGGTGACATTAAAGTAAATTGTCTGCTGTATGCTGATGATGCAGTGCTTATTGCACCATCAGAGGCAGAACTGCAGGCATTAGTCACGTGTATGAAAGAGGAATGTGAAATTAAAAGTCTCCGCTTGAATGCTAATAAAACTAAGGTTCTGGTATTTGAAAGGGACGAAGAGAGAACGAAGTGTGAAATATGGGTAAATCAGGAATGTCTAGAACAGGTAAAAAAAATAGAAATTGTATACTTGGGGAGTGCTTTTAGCCGGGATGGAAGATGTGATTTAGATGTGGACAGGCGTGTCGCTGCCGGGAACAAAGTCAATGGTGCCCTGACTGCGTTAGTCAAAAGGCAAGGCGTAGTGAAGAGTGCACGCCTTGCAATACATAACGCAGTGTTGGTACCGACTTTGTTATATGGCAGCGAAACTTGGGTATGCCAGAAGAAGCATAAAAGCAAGTTGACTGCAGTGGAGATGCGATCTCTTCGTATAATGTGCGGCGTTACCATGGCCGACCGGAAGCGAAACGAAGAGATTCGCAATATGGCAGGTTTGAAAGATGGCCTTATCACAAAAATTGATAAGGGCGTGCTTCGATGGTTTGGGCACGTTGAGAGAATGAGTGAAGACCGAATGGTGAAGAAAATATATAGCGCGAAAGTTAATATTAAAAGGTGTCGAGGTAGACCGAGACTAACTTTCGAAGACCATGTGAGCAAACTGCTCGAAAAGGGGGGGTCAAGAGTACTCGGATACCTAGATGTGCATGTATGAAGAAGATAATGAATCTGAAAGAAGCGAAAGAGGTATGTAAGGATCGTGACACTTGGCGATCTGTTCTCCCTGGCTACCCCGTCAGGGATTGTGCGTGACGATAAGTAAGTAAGTAAGTAAATTAATGATTCCGTATGGTAAGGGATATAAACCCTAAACCCTTAGTACTAGCACATGAATAAAGAAACTGTACGATTTCTTTACTCATGTGGTACTAGTAACCAAGTATGTAGTTCTCAAAGTGACTGTCTCGTTGGTTGAGTGGCCGTAAGCGCGACTGCTGGTCGGGAGGTCGCAGGTTCAATTCCCGGGTCGGGCCTAAATCAATTTTTGGGCTTTTCTCTTGAAATATTCTTAGAAGGAGCCAGGAGTCAAGAGTACGGTGGTTTTTTACTCGTGCCTCGAAAAGCACCTAAGCGACCAGGCGCAAGACCAAAAAGACGCCTGGTCACTTTTCAGTTGTGTCGGTTTTCCGTCCAATTAGAATATAAGAGTGGCCTAAGAGTGCACGTATGGTAGCACAAACACTGTGACTGTGACCGAAAATCGGTCTAGAGAACATTATTATTGGTTTTTAAGGTGACAACATAATGTCTCCTTTTTAATTCTTCATCTGTTTTAGATATTATTTTTATGTATCGAACGCGAACGTTCGTACGTTACTAACCGTTCTCGCCCACTGAAAACTAGCTCTGTTGTTTCGACAACAGCATAAGCTGAGTGAGGTCCGTTTGCATATCGCGCCACAACATACAACGTGAGGAACGTTTTTGCGTATAATCTATAAGTATACATACTTTTAAATGATTATATCCGTCAAATTGTTGATTTCTTTACTATTATTATTTCTTATTTTATTTTGTTATACTATTTTACCTAATGATGTTTGTGGCGTGTTGCAATGAATGTTTATTTCTATCTTTCAATTGTGGGCCAAAGTCTACATTTACCATCAAGATACAAAATAATAATCCATTTTGAATAATAAGAAAACATTTTAAAGAAACACTTTGATAATGTATAATGAGAAATACAAAAATTTCGAGAACACGATTAATGTGCCTAGCAGCGGGCTGTATACAGCCTGTAACTTTAATGTTTAATTCATTTACATACAAGTAACCATATCCTTTTTACTGACAAAGAGATATATATATATATATATATATATATAAGACCTCAGGGTTGGCACCACATCTGAATTTTAATTCATAATAATGTATGAGCCACAGAATTCACTAACTATCAGATGGAATGTATGCTCGTTTGTCAAATGTTTTTCGTGAACAAATTATCTGGTTATATTACAATAGAGAAGTTTTCTCTCATAATGCATATTTTATCATAGGTTAAGCTCCATATAAATTTTAATAAAAGGTATAAATTACGGTTAAATTGAATCCGTTCTTTCAATAATAATTTTGGGAGCATCGACGGAATCGGCCAACTTTGTTCAGTCGCGGCAAATCCCATCGTGGATAGAAAACCTATTGATGCGGCACAATATTAGTAACGAAATCTCAGCTGCGCATCAATTAACATCCATACCATATTACGAAATTACTATGTCGTCGAATTTTACCAAGAGAAACTTTACTTCTTCTACCAAAGGTTACTTTGTCACCATCATAATTGTAAAGTAATCTGACAATTGGCAGTCATTATAGCTGGACGAACAACCAAACAGGAAGAAAATTTCACGAGTATAACCTAAAGAAAATAAATTCATAGATAGGAATATGGATTTAAATGTGAATTTTACATATATCAAGGCTATATTATTAGTTATATATTAATACTGCTGTGTTCCATATAGTGAATAGTGAAAACCGCAGACACTTTTTACTGGAGACGAGGCTTTTATATGTATACGTCTATGGGCTACAATATCCACCAACAAGGAGACTGTGTGCTTATTTAAAAAGTCACACAGTAAAATGGAAATATCACACATATTATTAAATAATATAAAGTCGACCACTTTTAAAATGAAAATGATGTTCTAGATCATACTTTAAATAGTAGGGGTATTTTGATTAAAGATAAGATTGAAAGACTGCAACAATATCTTAAATTTTGCATAATAAGCATGTAAAATTAGATAAATGTTCAGTAAACCGGAAATTAACGAGGAAAAATAGTCAAATACTAATCTAGACCATTTTAATGATCCAAGCAAAACTGTTTTTTTTTAATTCAATAATTTATTGAGACATAAAACAGATAAAGTAACAAATATGCATAAGTACATAATTACATTTGTAGGTGCGTCTGTAAAATACCGGTTGGATCGAAAGTGAGCGAGAGGTTGGAGCGTAATATCGATAGTGGCGAGTTTGAATTGAGGGTATTTCGAGAACCCCCTTCCACTCGTTTGTGCAGTGTAGGTGCAGAGCGCGAGAGATTCCGCATAAGTCATTCTACGACTGATGTCATTCTACAAGTGCTAAGATAGTGTCTGTTCGTGGTAGTAATTCTTCTAGTGCAGCCAAGGAGTATGTGGTATCCCTACCACATATTCGCGCTATTTCCGACATATTAATAGATAAGTAATTATTTACCGTGTAGTGGCGACGTAAGTATATCTACTACCCCATATCATAGACGCAGTTTCTTGCTAATAATAACAAACAGAATACAAAACCTGCGGTTGCTAACCAGCCTGCCAAGCGTTGCAGGTGTATTAAATATGGCAATGAGGCAATTTATGAGGAGGTTTATGTTTAGCAATGAACTTTAATAGGTTGTAATTAATGAATGAACACAATTCAATTTAATTAAGACTTCATTAATTAAGGAAAACTGTCGTACCTATTAACGCCCACCTTGCAGAGGTAATCAACGATTTAAGATACTCGTAAAAGTTAATTTGGCATTTATTAATATTATATGCTAATAAACTAATATAACTTTAATACACAGTTATGTATATTTCCGTACTAAATCCTCAAATAAAAGGGTTTTAATAAGTAAATAAAATTCTGTATTTGCTGTATTTGGCACCTCCAACATCGAGTGATCGGTGGTAGCTACAAATCTGCCAGAACCCACGGGCGGGCGGCGACTTTAATTACTTTTTATTCCGCTTCCGTTTGTTTGCCAAAAAAGGGAAAAGAATATTTTTGACGCTTTTACAAGTGACTTTGGGAAAATTGATATAA